>OX463785.1:23420969-24620969 GCA_949825025.1 Siphlonurus alternatus | reverse complement strand
GTGCATCTGAACCGTCTGCAATCGGGGAATGTCAGAAAGATAGTATTGATTTTGTGTGCAATGTGCATCTGAACCGTTTGCAATCGGGGAATGTCAGAAATATTGCAGGGTGATTTTAAAAAAGGGCAATTTCATGTTAAATAACATTGTTTGTTAGTGCCAAAGATAATGGATAGTAGTAAAAATTCCCCAAACTGAAATCAAATAAGCAGCAAGAATATTGTGATTATAACATATTAGCAAACACTGATCACAGTGATCACACTGTATCTTTTATTATTTATAAATCTAACATTCAATGCAGTCAAATGAAACCCTGGAAAATATTTATAATGCATCATCTTATTATAATGATAGATGCATTCGAGCTGCAATCCTCTATGACTTGATTATCATTTCGTGCTGGCAACTGCATGCTGGATTCAGCTTTGACGATATAAATAAAAATATATTAATTACAAGATAAATTACTAATAATTTTAAATAAAAATTAAAATATTAGTTTTGTTTTAAATTTAACATTGATTCAACAATAATTTCCTATTTTTTTTTTTATAATTGGTTTTGGACCATTGCACTTCCGGTTCATTGACAAAAGCTGTAGCGTCCATCCTGGCTGAGGTTTCCAAGTTTCCCTCAGCCGCAGGCAAATGCCGGGATGGATTTGCAAGGCCGTGGCCGCCCCCGTTCCGGAAGAGCCCGCGAAACGCTCAAGTTAGGGTTTCGGAAGGTTCGGGGTTTCAAAGTAGTATGTAATTAGTAAATAAAAGTACCCAATAGGGTTTGATTAAAAAAAAAATTAAAAAAAAAATATTTTTTTGGATTAAATTTTGGTTATTATTCTCACATAAGTAAAAAACACTGAATATTAATTTTTTTTTCATAGAGGTAAATAAATAAATAAAAACTGAAAATTGCTCATAATAATATAAAACTTAAATTATGTAATCTTCTGAGTGCTGGTTTATGCAGTTCAAATCTCCTAATTAAATTATAATAATAATATAGCATAACAAATACCTTCAATTGAAATAATTATTAGAATAAGAGGATCTTAAAAGTAGTCACCCATACATCTTGTGGTTTCTTAATTTCCTTGTTTCATATAATTAAAAGATTATATGGGTTTATAAATTAAATTATACAAAGCATAATGCATTTTATTCTGCATTGTTCTTTATAAATAAATTGTCCTCATTTTACCAAATGATTGCAATTATCTCTAAATAGTAAACGTGATATTTTGTAATATTTTATAGATTTTGTCTTACTGTTGGATGTTTCTTGGTTAAAATAATTATTGTCGTGATCTTGTAAAACCGAATCTTCATTCGAAATAAAATTAACATTTACTGAAAGCAATTTCTAAGTGTCTGGTCAACGTACTCCGCTGTAATGACTATGCATTAAGAGATCTCAGAAGTAAGGAAGTAAACGTTAATAAGTCCTCTTGACTTTTTTCAACAGCAGCAAATTTGATTTATTTTGCATAAACATTTGCACAAAATAAATAAACTCAGCAAAACTTTCGCTGTGCATTAGGCTTTTGTTTTTGTTTCGCAAGAGCAACTCAAAACAAAATCCAACTTGAACAAAAGGTACCGTACTCCAAGGATTTTGATTATTAATTAAAATAAATTTTAATTAGCATATAAAATTATGAATAATATTTTTATAAATTAAAACCAATTCCCTTTAAATCTCTTACTGCCTTTGTATAATATTTCAAAATGGCTACGCTTTGCACAACTTTTATAAATTATTAATGTGAAAAAATCAGTTGGCATTTTTTGCAAAGAGTGATGAAGGATCTTTTGATTGGTTGTCAGCCACTATTTATTAGCTCGAGCTGCCTTTTTGAATGACGATTCCTGGAAAAAGAGCTCGCTTTGGACCAATGGGGCTCGCCACTTGAGCATTTTCGTCGCCGCTTGCTTGTGATTTATATTTGACAGTTGTTTACTTTCATTGTGATTGACTCGGAGGTTTGCAGACGGATTATCCGCTTCTTTTCTAATAAAGGTGGTAAAAAATAGCCTTTGTAACAATCTTACTTTGACTTATTTTTGTATCTTTCCATTATTCCTTAATCTCATCTTGTGCTTTTTTTTTTTCCCCTGACTTAAAATTTCTTGTTTTTAATGAAGCGGTTTTACATTTTTTTTACCTTTGACTTGTTAATTAATTGTGTCGTTACAGCATAATTATATTTTGACACATATATACATTATCATACGTTTCTCTTTCTTCAAGTTTTTCAGCTTTTTTGTAATAATTAACACAATATTTTTTAAAAAAATTCCAGGAGTGAAGAATTGAATTTTTGTTAAGTCCACTGCATTGAAGAATATATTTTATACTTTGATAATATGTTGATTATAGCAACAAGTACGAAACTGCAATCAAAAATACATGTAATTTTAGTATGGAACTAAATTCAAGTTCTGCCTTGCACATCACATAAAGATGATTAGTCATGTTAAGTATGTAGAACCACATGGGACGCCACACCATTGGTCTTTTCATAAACCCTGCTCGTAGTACACCTTACCTACACCTGCTCAGAAGGTGCAAATGACGTCACAGTTAGCCCAAGAAGAGCCTGTTCAGAGAACTCCGAGCACACCACGGCACATCAACGTAAGTCACCGGTAAGTCACCGGTATAATAACCGAGCCACTTGGAGTCACTGGGGAATGAAATTAATCGTGCTAGACGTGAGGTAATTTTTTCTGGACGAGATGTTGCTATCATTGCAGTGTTATTCTCTTCCCATTGTTGACCAAGCAGATACGATTGTTGTCAGCATGTAAATACAATCATAATTACAGAAACTATTTCATCAGAATACCTCACTTGCATTGAAATGTATCATCGGGAAATCTGGAGGACTTTTTTTTTTTAATATTTAATTTTGTTAAAAGTTTGTTCCAACTTTTTATACAAAATTTGTAAATTCAAAGTGTCCTGCTAAGAAATTAGAATGGCAGCTACAAGTGACTTCAGTCTACTGCGGGCTTTATTTATGAAGATCGCCGCACTTTACGTGCACACGTAGCAGTTTGTTGTTGTCGCGTTTTACTGCCGAGCCGATTCGTAAATTATAAATGTTGTTTTCTTAGCTTGTAAATAGTTGAAAATATTAATAACAAGAAAATAAATATAGAAAGCATTTAAATTTTATTTATTATTAAACAAGAAAATATTACAAATTTTGAGTTTGAATATATAATGCTAAAATATAGTTACCAGATATATCTGAGACATAATCGATATAGTCAAAATAAAATACAGTAAGATTCCGTAACCAATTGATAAAAAGCCGATAAGTTATTGCCTATGTAGCTAATCTTTAAATTATAAATGTAATGTTTTCTCTGCTTGTAAATAGTAGAAAATATTAATACTGGAGAAATAAATGAAATTGCATTTTAATTTTATTAAATTTTTAAAAATGGGATAATAAAATAGTTGTTTGCCAATAATTGTGTTTTGAATACAACATAAATCACCGGATATATCTCATATGTGAAAGTTAAAAATGATCAAAATTGCATTTACTAAGAATAAATGTAATGTGGATATCTGCTTATAAATAGTTTAGTTCCAAATAATAGAATAGAATAGAATAGAATAGAAAATTGCTTTATTGCGGCGAGGTTTAGGCAAGCCCACTCTTACACCTAACCGCCAATAAAATACAGTATGGGATTTTGCTGGAAAGAAAAACAGATAATTAAATAATCACAATAAACAATTTAAACTTGTATAAAAGTATATATAATGGGGAAATAATTGAAATAAGTAAGTGAAACTTTAAAATTCTAAGACATTTTCCGTTTCATTCAAATAATAAATTATTATAAGTAAAAAATTCATTATGCTTAATTACTTTGAATAATAATTACGTTTTTAAAATAAAATGTTTTAAATAATTAAAACCAGTAAAATATAATGTATATTATTGTTAATGGCAAAATTCAATGTTCTAAAATAGCCTCTAAGATTTAACAAAAATTACATGATATATATTTGAGAAATGTACGATAAAAATTGTCAAAATAAAAAAACAGTATAAGAAATTCTGCAAGCAATTGATAAAAAGCTAATAAAACGCTTTACATTTGGAACACAAGAGGAAAAGCCTGCTCATACTTATGAGCTTTGCATGGTATTCTTTGTGGTCCCTTGAGAGGCTGACCACCCGCGCTGAGACATGGAAGCTGTCTGTCTGTCGGCGGGAGGGGCTTGATATTAAAAAGAGCGGTCACTTCAAAGCGACGACGAATGCCCTCCCCGGGTTCCAATAGAAAACAATAAAAAATGTATACGAATGTCTGTTAAAAAAAAGAACACGAAATATTTTACTAGGACGCCATTTTGGACGGCACGATTTTATGTGACGCAATTTTTTTTTCTCTCCTTTGCTTGTCTATATTTTATATTTTGAGTATCACAGACCACCTTGCTAGGAGCAGAAATTATGTGTATGGGCTTTACAAGGAACTAGGAACGGATTTGTGCTTAGGAAATTTTATATTATTATATGTTATGTAGTAATATAGTAGATATTAATATATATGACACTGCTAGAATTTGAAATCAATTTAATTAATACTTAATATTTTCTGTATTACTAAAAATTACTGTTACCATAGAAAATTGGTGTCGTTCGATCGTATACATGATTTTTTTTTTCTTCAGATTCAAAATTCAATGCTGCAGGGTCCCATTATTTTCTTCGAAATATATTTTTCAAGAAGATAAGAATTTTATTAAAAAAATATAAACACAAAAGTTTAAATTGTAATTATTTTTTTATATCTGCTCCAAATGCTCTCCTTAATACATTTCCCAAGTTAGTGTTTATAAAATTTCAAGAAACAAATTGATGATAAGCTGTTGCATGGATAAGGGAGTTATGTGAAACAATAATTTATTAAAAATTAAATACACGCGTGTAATCATATTGTAGAATTATTAGCTTAAAATTTTTATCAATTGGAGGTATAGCAATAGAGGAATTTTGAAAAAGTGAGCAATTTGGATTATATTTCCATTACACATTCATAAATGATTTTTGTTTGCTTTATTAAAAAGGATAATATTAAGATTTAAATTTTTATAATTTCTCGATTAATATATTAATTTCAATAGTATATTACATAATAAATTAAATAAAAAAATATATATATTTTTTAAATAAATCATTTTTTAAATGAATTAATATTTACACATTGTCATATTAATACGTAAAGTAAACAAACTAAAAGCAGATTATATCTCATTAAGCATGCACGTATAAATGTCAACTGTTACGAGGCACAGATAAGGAATCGTGTAAGAGTTAAGTCTCAGTGCCAGCTCGTACAAGCTCGTGTCTATCAGACCAACTTGCCCAGCACTGACTAACACGAGCGAATATGAGACACTCCGATTCACCTTCATCGACACTACGTCCTTCTGTATCTGTCCTGTGTGCCTCAATTCTCTATCAGTTTTGTTGGAAATACACCACTCAAGGTGTTGCATATCCTAGAATTAATGTTATGATGAAATTTCATATTTCAATTATAATTTAATCATAATTAATTCCAATATTCCGTAATGTTCATTTCGGTGACTTTGACAATACACGCGTATATTTACTTTGCATGACAGTGGGTATTGTGTTCATCACTTAACGAAATTAACTCAAGATTTACGAGACAGAATTATCAATAAAATTTTACATATTTGCATGCTGTATTCTGTGCCAACTGGTACGCTATGTAATTATCGCTAGTAAAATGACACAAACTACAAAGCGCGTTTCGTTTATTGCGTGACTTTTACTGCCTAAATAATTACTGTATTTTATAACAGCAGCTTACAAGCTGTTTGCTGTAAGCAGTTGTAATGTTGGTTTAAAAATTATATATTTGATACACGGAAAATAAATTGTTTTTGTATTCATTTTAATACGTCGTACAAACAACAAAGAAATATAGAAAAAATGCTGATTTTGTTCAAGTATTTAGAAAAAAAAATGCATCTATTATATCTCATGTTTTGTGGTCTCAAACTCCCTTCCATTTGCGATATGCATATATACATGTAATGGAATGTTTTACTAAAAATGCGAATTAATCTTGTTGAAAATTAGAAGGAACGTTTGTAAATAGAAGTAATTTGCTTTTTTAGAAATTATAATTAATTATTCTTTGCGGGTGCATATTTTAATACTCCCAATTCTTCATTACTTGATAATCCAACATCTAATTTTCAATTCATTTTCATTTTGGAGATGGTATGGTGGCCTCAAATGCAATTAGCTTCTATTCTTCAATCAGATAGAGTTCTTAAATTATATATAACAATATTGCATCAAATTTTGGTAATAAAATACAATTTTAGCAATATCATTTTAAATTTAAATAATACATGAATTTAAAAATAAAAATAATATTATTTTTTTATTTTTTTTTAATTTTATATTTTTTATAAATTATAATTTTTATTTTTGTTAAAATATACTGCATGTATTATTATTAGAGTTTTAAAATTCATTCTTTATGACAGATACCATGATCTCTGTGCTGCACAGTGGTCGTACATGATATAATAATTAATGGTTATTCAGTTGAAATGGAATTTGAATAAAATGTATGAACATTTGAATATTTGTTTCATCAATAAATCCAACAACACCCATGCAGATATAAATGAAACGTGACAATGTAATCCAACTGACAATATCCAACATATTCTAATTATACTTGTAGACAATTCCAGCTTTGGATGGCGCCAACTATTCAACATAGCCTCAAGTCTTGACGATATTATACCTCGTTCCTTCACTTGGCTGACTACCACAGCTCGGATGAAGTCCCAGTCAAGTCCTCACAAAACAGCCTCTCTGGTTCTCCCACCCCAGACTGAGGTACACTGGAAGTCTGATGTCGCCTCGAGTGGCCGATTCCTCGGCAAACAATACGCAACAATGAGAAGAAGCTCGCGATTGTTGAGGCCTCTCTGCTACAAGATAATACCTCGCTCCTCATTGGCTACTCTTGTCATTGTTTCAAGCAATCAGATCCACACAAATAAGGCTCTGCAATTGTTTAACTACTTGTCTTTCATTATTTATTGCTATTTCGTATTTTGTTTAATTAACAATATATAATACAAAAACTTATTTTGAAAATTTTAGCAAGTATCTAATTTGAACATAATATAATTTCGATTACTCCAATTGTTTTAGAAATGGTACAGAGTACATTTGTAATTATCAAAGAGTTAATCAATTGAATCGTTCAAATGAATGTCTAATTTCGATCAATTTATATTTATATCACCTCATATTAGTAATAAGTCAATAACATATCGGAAGATCAATTTTGAAGAACTGTCACTGATGTGAATTCAATCCAAAATATAAACAGTAAATACAAATTCCTGGTCCTGGTCATTGCCCCGAGATGATTTGAAGCGGCTAGAACGTCGCATGCTAATTCCGTGATGGGTGAAACGTCATGGTGACAAAGTGGAGGCAGGATCCGCGGACCAGTGCCGAACAATCCGTAATCACACGTAATGACACGTACCGCTGTTACAGGCCTGCAATTTGTGGCCGCGCGGGCCGTGAAGGGAAATTGGTGTCTCACAACACACTTGATGATATTCTAATGTTATGACAAGTTTGATGCACTCAAAGAGTTGGCAAGATTATGGTATTATACGTTAGATTATGTTAAAATGTTTAAAAAAAATTTTTTTTTTAAATAAATATTTTTTTTTAAATAATTTAAAAATTAAAATTGCAAACTTTTTTAATAAAAATAAATTTAATAGTTTTGTTTATCATTATTTTTAATGAAAAAACATTTTCATATTATTTTATTATCATTAATAATATTTATTTAAGTATATTATATTTTATTTATTATTGTTATAAAGAGATAAAAGTATTTAAAATAAATTTTTTTTAATAAATTAAAATAAATTCTGGAAACCTAATAGCAAATATAGCGGTAATTTGGCATTGCCATTTTTGATATTCGATACTGATACTCTAAATTTGAGTCACAAAATGTACAAAAAATTAGTTATTATAATTTATGTATATTTGCAATCGAGGTGAAAGAAGACCGTGGTATTAATGGTCATCATGGGAGAAAAGTTACTAATAATTTTAATGTTCATATAATAAAAAAATAATCACAAAAATTTAAACAAAAAAAATATTTATTATTTTAAACAAAATAATAAATATGTATTATCAGGTGAAGTAGACACAATAAGTTGATGGTATGTAAAAGTACATCAACTTAAATAAATAAATATATGGTTTTGTTTCAAATTTAGTATAGTTTTTATAACAATATATGTTATTTATTACAGATTGTTAACTTTTTTAATTATTAACTCTGAATTTTATTAAAATTCTTACATGCATGGGTAGAACTCCCCCAAAATTGAAATCTTTTAATATAAAAGAAAAAATTCATTATTAAGTTATCATTGTGACGTTGGAGAATTTGTAAAATACGATTCAAATTGTTCTTGTAAAGTATCGAAATATTAATTATAATATTATAATTAATTATATGGAATAATTGCATTGAAGGCATTTTAAAAATTGTAAAAAATTGCACACATTATGAAAGAAACAACGTTATTTGAAATTTTGTGGTGAAATTTAACAGACATTGGAAACAATATTTATAATATACATTATGTTAACTTTGTTATACAACTCGTTCTTTATAATATGCTCGATGCATATAAAATATCCTAATGTATGCATTATTATTTAGTGGACAACTCTATTTTAAGTATATTTTCTTCATGGTCAAAATGACAACATAATATGCAGTGAACTCCCAAAGGTCAGCTAGCTAATGATTATAAGAAAGTGTAATGAAGATCAGTTTATGATAATTCTTATGAGACGTTGCGAAGGAGTCGATTTCAGATCAAAATTTGATTCGAGAAATTATCCGAAAAGATATTCTATTAGAAGCAAGAGGGCCACGATCTCGAATCGTGTGCCAAACTGCTACAATATAACGTGCGAGTTCAATATGATCCTATATAGATAATCAGAAAAAAGTACCAAAAAATTTTCCATGTATTTATTGAGGCGAGTCATAAAAGTTATCCACAGTTATCACAAACTGTGGTTACCGGCAGCCTAATTCAACGACACTAAACGTGGTGAGTGAGAAACCTGGATAGCTCTTCGTGAATCACACCCAAGTATAATTATAATAAAGTCGATTCTACACGATACAATTTCTCCTTACAAAAAAACTTCAACTCCATTTGTTTGTATGGAGATGAAATTTTCTTGCAAGCAAAAATTGTATCGTGTAATACAGGTTTAATTGTATAACTGCTGTGCTGGTCATCTACATCGCATCTAAGCAGGCGTAATGGCTGCGCATTTTTTACACTTTAATTATTTTATTTTTGAGTAATCCTACAGGCTTCAGCTCTTTTCTTAAAATTAAATATTTGTAAATATTTTGAATTTAACAAACAAAAATACATTTTTTTACTTGTTATATTTACAAATAAATGCAGCAAATATATTTGGAAATGTTGACATAACATTGATTTGTACCATTTTTATTTCGTGTAATTATAATTATATAATGTAATTAAAATTACGCTTTTTTTTTAATAAAATCCTCATTCCAATTATCCATTAAAAATATAATCTGAGAGATTCATTCTGTATTCTATAACTATAATAGTTCAAGTTAAAATAGACAGTATTCAAACTTATATTCCTAGCTTGGTTCAAAATTATTTTATTAATTCCATTTATTTCCTACAATCATATTTTCATATATATGATAATAAATAGGGAGGTTTATAGGACTAGTCAATCTAAACCTAAGTAAAAATTCATGACTTATTTCAAAGTGCATCAGGGAATTGAAAGTACAGCACATTGTTCAACGAAATGCCTAAGAAACAACCTCGTAAATTCACATGCAGGCTACAAGATCTCATGTACTCGCGGAACGTTGGCAGTTACGTTCTGAAGGGTCCTCTCTGCCCCCCCCCCCCCCCACCTGACAAACTACAATCGTGCCGACTTCATTTGTGTATTTAAAATTATGTATTGAGTGCTTACTTTTTATACGAGTATGAAATTTGTTTGAAATGTAATTTAAAAAAATAATAACTAAAAAAATTATTCATATATTATTTATTTATTTTTTAAATATAATAAATAGTAAACATTACATTTATTAAAAAAATTATTCATAAATAAATAAGTATTGTAGTTGAATTTAAAGCCTTGCTAAATATATACAATGTACCATTGGTTTAATTTCATTTAATGATATTTTTCGTTGTAAGTAATTATCTATAAAATAAAATTTTGAGACTTTTGGTGAAATTTTTGAATATTTTGTAGAAAAGTATATCGAATGGGAGAATTCTTCAAATACAACTTTTTTGGTGATTTTATGATCCTTTTTAAAAACCGTAATAGTCAAACTTTGGAGAAATAATTTTAATATTTCTGCACTTAAAAAAAAAATCTCCAAATAGATCTCATTGCTCTCAGAACGAAAATTAGCAAGCACATAAAATTTTAGACAAAAATCACATTTCCCATACCCAGGGATAAATCGTTGCGTTTTTTAACAATTCTGCTCCCCTGCTGGTTTTAGACCATTGCACTACTGGTTCATTGACAAAAAGCTGTAGCGTCCATCCTGACTGAGGTTTCCACGTTTCCCTTAGTCACAGGCAAATCGTCTCTCGTCCGGAATAATGAGCTCTCTGCCGTTATACAGGTGAGTGTAATTACAAGGTGAAAGCTATATAAAGCAGACAGCTCATTATTGCACATGAATTTTGATGGACCGATAGCTCATTATTCCGGATGAGGAACGAAATGCCGGTATGCAAGGCCGTGGCCACCCTCTTTTCCTGATGAGCACACAAAACATTTAATTTAGAGTTTCAGAAGGTTAGGAGTTTCAGATAGAAGTACACAATTGTGGTTAGAAATTTTTCAGAGGTAACGTTCACCGCGATGCGAAGTGTTCCGAATCTGCATTGATACCCCGCGGTAGTAACTCGATCTGGCCGATGCTGGCGGGCCATGCGGGGCTAAACAATACAGCGACAATTAGACAGCTGCTGGCGGCGACATCAAACAGATCAGATTGTATAACCCACATAACGTGTGCAGATATTGCATTTATAAATAGAGCAGTTTTAGTATAAGCAGCAAATTATTTGCATAATCTAAATAAAATATGCTCAGATATTATTAAAATTAATTATAATAATATTATTATTTAATTAGTCTAATCCATAATTTATGTACCTGTCAGATGAAATGAATGTATTTGTACAAGCAACAGTTAAATAATTTAATTTTCAGGTCAAAGATAAATAACACTTTAACAGAACAATAAAGAAAAAAAAAATGCATTTAAAAATATTTTAAATTTAATCATTCGTTAAAAATTAAAATATTATAATAGAAATTATCTATTACTTTAAATATTATTTTAATAAAAATGTCAAAAATTTTAAATAACAAATATATTTAATAATATAGCTATATAGATTTGCTGTAATCAAGAACATTAAATGTGTCTGGAATTGCAAACGGGGTTTCTGCATGTATCTGTATGTAAAGTATAAATAGTGGGTTATGAAAGTTGAAAGTGTGAACTACAATATAAATTTAGGAACACCAAGAGATAACTCGCTATGTTGCATTTAATGGGGTACTGACCAAAAAAAGAGTTCCAAGTTTTTGTCAATATTTCAAAAGGCACAAGAATTTCATGAAGAACAAGCCCTATTACGGCATTCTACGACAATTTCCTGATTTTATATGAATTTTTAAAACCTCTCAAAAATGACGTCATAGCATTGAATCTTAAATGGGAAAATAGATCAGTTAACATTGCCAAAATCCCATACTTCATATTGAAATGTAACCAAACCTTAATTTGCAAGGTTTTTAGGTGCTAGAATCACGATAATGAAGGTTTCAAATTCCTACCTCAATAACTTTTCATTTTAGCAATGTTAACTGATGCATTTTCCCATTTAAGATTCAATGCTATGACGTCATCAAAAAAAGTTTTAAAAATTCATATAATATCAGCAAATTGTCGTAGAGTGCTCTAATAGGGCTCGTTCTTCATAGAATTCACAGTACTTTTTACTAGTATTGCTAACTCAAATACCGGTCAGTACCCCATTCAAAACGAAATATGACAAACATATTATTATCTCTCATTAAAAAAAAGTGCTCAACATTTCAGTAAAGTAGTTACTCCGTACCAAACTCTTCTACTCACAATGGTTGTAACAAACCATTGTTTATAATGTCTGTTGCATGAAGCCTTTTTGATTATTAAACATGGGACGACGTAGTGTCTGATTTTGCCACCAGAGCAGAGAACGTAATGGCAATGTTGGCGCTAGGTAACAGTTTCAACTTCATAGATATAACTAACTGTTATTTTCCATAAGTAAATCAACAACTGTCCCATGTTTTTCCTTTCACGCGACAGACATTACACAACAATACTTTGTTTACTAACAACGAGCACCACACAAGAAACATGACGTGGTGACTATTAAATATTTTTTACGTCGCTCACCACTGAGATAAGACTCTGGAGGGTTTTGTTGTTGGTTTCGGTGGTTCGCCTCCTTCCGTTTGAGGGGGGGGGGGGGGGTCTCAACAATAACGTCTCAGAGGAGGCAAGCGGTTTTCTAGCGAGGGGGCGCCAAAACGAGGACCGCAACCTCTTCTTTTTGTGCTATTTATATTACATAATAATTAAATAAAAGAGGTAATAATATTAATTATAAGTTAGTTTATATTTCCATGATATATTTGGTCATATAGTCCTATGTATTATAGTATAATGGTCCTTTAATTTATTTGTATTTTGTCATGGATTTCGTAACATGTTTTCTCGTAATTTAATTTAATAATATTCAAGAGCGACTGATTGCTACCAAAAAGGATTTTATTGAATGAATTAATAATTGTTAATTATTTTTAACGTACATTAATTACCAAATTATTTATTATTCGTAGTGAGGTACACACTTTGCTACAATGTACATTTAATTTCTAAAAATATTTCCTTGTTAATTAGCAATTTGAAATTGTGCGCCTGAGTTACCTCTTTTCTAGCGACCTTGCGGAGATAAGAGTTTTACTGAAGGAGGGCGGGATGTTGAAAAGATCAAGGGTTGCGAATACATAAGACGCTTTGCTGGAGGAGAAGGGGAATTAGGCAAATTATACCCTCGCTGAGAATATATTTTTTTTATGCGTTTCCGTCAACATTACTTTTATATCGTCGAATATCACGAGTACTTTGTTATTTGGCTCCACCAAGTGAAATGATTATTTATACAGTAGTAGTTTTGTAGGATATGTAATTTGAACGAGGAGACTGTAAACTCCTTATTTCAAATTCATGTAATAAAGAATTTTGTAGACGCTGGAATAACAGAACGACAATTTCACAAGAAATAAGTGCAATGGAAAATACGCGAATTTCACAAGTTTCTGTACAAAGAATTAACGTTTAAATGCATAGATGGTATGTCGTTGATACATTTATATATTATATTTGCAAAATGAAACAGGAAGTTTTATTGTATTTTAATAATTAAAAATATATACATGACATCTTTATTCTAGTAATTAGTAATCTAGTAATTATTCTAGTTAATATTTTTTCCAGTAATGTTGGTTTTGCTACAAATATTGTTTTATTGTATTTAGTGCCTTGGTTCTGTAACTGTTGCTGAATAAATAACAATTTGAATTTGAATTTTAATTACTATTGCTTATATTCAACACATGAATTTGAATTTGAATTGTTAAAATAATTAAAACACTATAGTTAGTAATGTTATTTTAAAATTCTAAATAAATCACAAAAAAAAAATAATTTTATTTGTTCAAAAGCAAAATATTTCAAATATATTGTGATATAGCATTACACATACGTAGAATTTTCTATTATCAGATATACTGTATTCTAAATTTATAAGCAATTTTTATAATCTTTCATTCATAATAACCATGCTTAAAATAATTTAAGCAATTTAATTCTTTTAAAATACATCTTGCAAATATATTAAACTAACGTATTACAAAACCTACAACTGGAAAGTACGTTATTTCAACTCGAAGAAAAAATGCAATTATTTTCAAATAATTCTCAAAATTAAGGAGAGAAATTTCCATTGCATGCAGAAAATACATTGTAACTTCCCCTGACTTGAAACAAAGAGTCAGTAGATTTATGAATACGTAATTATTATTAATCTTAAGGAAATTTCCTTGAGAATTATTGCGCCTTTGGGAGCTCCGCCGGACACTCTGCATTGTTAAGCTTGTTAAGCCGAGACAATGAGGGCAATAATTACACAAATAAAGAACAATTCACCATAACTGAACATCGAACCCTCAGCAAATTACAGAGTAATCGCAAGTTACGTTAATGTAAGTTGAGACGGTATTGTTGAACTCTGGAGAAATGCAATAATTGAAATTTGAGATTGAAGTGGTTGAGACTTAAAGACGAGTTTCTTGAGTCTCCTAGACTTGTGACTTTGTCTTTATAAAATCTTGGAGCAAGTAAGAAGAGGTAGTGACGTCACACGACTTCCGGTGTCCAGTAAATCTCCTCAACTTCCGGCGATGAATAATTTAATTGTATTAATAATTAACTCATCTTGGATGTAGTCTATTACACATGCAGTTTTAACATATACAATACAACACAACGTTAACGTTTTCTCAAGTAAATAACTTAAAAATAATTGTTATAAAGAAAATTCAAGCATAATAATATTCGTTAAAATTAATAAATTAATTAACATAAAATAATAAAAATATGAATTTATGTAATGAACTTTATTGAATTATATATTAAAATCGACAAAATATGTCACAATATTGATGGGGGACATTCACAAAGCACTTTAACCCCCACACTTTAGCCCCGATTTTTAACCCTGGTGCTAAGCATGGTGCTAAACTAGGATCTTAACATGGTTAGCCCCTAGTTTAGTACCATGTTTAGCACCAGGGTTAAAAATCGGGGCTAAAGTGGGGGTTAAAATTCTTTGTGAATGTCCCCCATTATATTTAGAAAAAAACATTAAAATAAATTATTTATTATATTAACAATAAATATAATAAATAATTTATTTAATAATCATATGTACCTAAGGTATAAATACATCAATTAATAGAAAGGATTTCTTAGTGGTTTGTTACTGCATTGATTATTGAAAAGGGGAGTTTTGCGTTAATATACCAAAACAATCAAGAAATAATGTTTGCTACTTTTATCTGTGTAATGTTAGTTTCACAAAATAATACTTATGTAGTCTAATAAAGAAATTAAAATGTCGAATTTTATTAATAGAATATAATAATTAAATTGAACAAAACTGAAATTCCCAGAGAACGCTGTGACGTCACACCTTTGTAAACGTATTTCTAAAGATAACTCATTGATAATTTAATTTTACATTTGATCAAAGACTACAATAACATTATCATAAAAAAAGTGTGTGTATTTTTGCTGTTGGATTTACTTTGTTTAATCTCAAGAAGTCTTTATGCTCATTTGAACTTATCTTTAGTTGGCAGACTTTCTTTGTATTATCGCCTCTCTATGTTGTGCTGGTTGCGGGGCTGCAGGGGCAGCTTCTTCTTCTGTGTGGTTGCCAGGGGCAACGCCGGCGGGGCGAGAAGATTCACTTCGCAGCATCTCTGTAAGATACACACTGGAGTCGGGGAGATGATCTATGACGTCACCAAAGTCTTCTACTCGCAATGGTTGTAACAAACCATTGTTTATAATGTCTGTCGCATGACGTCTTTTTCATTGTTAAACATGGGACGACGTAGTGCCTAATTTTGCCACCAGAGCAGAGAACGTAATGTCATTGTTGGCGCTAGGTAACCGTTTCAACTTCATAATCAACGGTTATTTGCCATAAGTTAACATATAAATCAACAACCGTACCATGTTTTTCCTTTCACACGGCAGACATTACGCAACAATACTTTGTTTACTAACAACGAGCAGCAGATTTTGGACGTCACTGCCACTCAGATACACTGGAGTCTGGGAGCAGTTCTGTGACGTCACATCACGTGAATAAATTATACTCTGGCCGTCATATTCAGCTCAGTTATCATCGAGAATGTTCGAGAGAAGTTAGTGTCTTTCGTTATACAAACTGTCAAACAATTGTGAGGACGTTACAAACACGACGAAAAATAATTAAAATTGAAAATTTAAGTAACAGTTTCATTTTAAATTGTTTACATATGTTCGTGGTTAAATAATTTGTAATTCATTAAATTAGGTATACTGAAATTTCTTGAAATTGTCTTAGAAAATTACAAATATTAAATTTTGAGATCACTATTTGCACTTTGTGGTGATTAATAAAGAAAATTACACGCAAAGTATAATGCTGAACTTTGTTTTAATGTTTTAGGTTCTAATAAGAGTCGTCTTGGAATTAATTTTTAAATTTCTCATATAAATTTAAATATGCCTAAATTACAAGTAAGAAATACGTGGCTAGCGCATAATATTTTCTCTGATGCAGTTGTAATATCACCTCCATCTATTTTGGGAGTTGTCTATTATTGTACAGTCGATCACAGATAAACTAATTACAGAACACCACACCTCTTTGCATGAATAATCCCTTATTGCAAACTATTTTTACATACAAAAATAGAGAATAATATGTACGTCAAACCTTTATATTAGAACCATGCATATTAGAAGGTATGCTAAAGATTTGACTCTAATATTTATAAGCTCATCATCTCCCAACAAGCCCACACATGTTGGCCGCAGTTCGTTTCCACGGAGCTCCGGTGGGTTGCAGTGTCGGCTCGGATTTATCGCGGGCGGCAAAACGCTAATCAGTTCCTCCCGCGGCAGTCGCGGCGAGGAGGCGCCTTGCGGTGCAACCAGAATTAAATTAACAGTTGGGTACAGTCCAGCGCAGAAAACACCAGCCCAAGCGTCACCAGATTCAAAGTATAACATCCTTACATGCATGCATATGCCATGGTATAGGTATAGTGAAGTGCAGAAAAGAAACTTATAATTATGCATGCATGACATAATTGATTAGATTGCATTTTTTAAATTTTAAATTTATTGTATTCCATATATTTTATTTATTATTAAATATTTTAATTCTATTAGTTTTGTTTGCAATGTGTTTATTATTTTAACAAATTAACATGGAAGTTGAACTGATAACAAAAACAGAAAGCAGTTGATGTTGAAGCTGAAATAGGAATAATTATAAAAATAATCATTAATATAAATTATAGTAAATAAAGTAATTAAACCCCATATTACTTAAAGTAGAATCTGTGTGCCGTATTGAAGATTTAACCATGCAATGAGATTATAATAATGATGTAAATTATTTGTCCAATATAACTATCAGAACGATCTGCCAGCTTTTTAATTAAGCTGGAAAAAAGTGTGAATGGCTGCTACGAAAATCTGAAAATAATCCTTATATAACCATTTATTATATAGCAATAGTTTTGAATAAAAAAGTTAGCACTTGTTATTGCTTGAGACAAAACGACCTTCTAGGGCTAACAAGTCGAGGCGAATTAATTTATTGAAAGAATCGTGATGTAAAATATACTTCATTTTACATCACAAGTGAATGACTCCCACGATTCTATCAATAAATTAATTATTTATTATTTAATTAAGATTGATTTGTTT
This sequence comes from Siphlonurus alternatus, assembly GCA_949825025.1. Taxonomy (NCBI): domain Eukaryota; kingdom Metazoa; phylum Arthropoda; class Insecta; order Ephemeroptera; family Siphlonuridae; genus Siphlonurus; species Siphlonurus alternatus. Next base: position 24,603,174 of record OX463785.1, on the reverse strand, counting down.
TTCTGCATTACACGATTCAATTTTTCTTTTCTATTTTGAATACAATTTTGAAGAAAATTTCCTCTCCTTTTTATTGTATGCAAATTATCTTGCAAATCAAAAGTTGTGTGCGAAATTGAATCATGTAATACAGGCTTTGGGAGATTCAATCGTGTTTATAACTCCACGCAGTCCTATTTAATATGATATAAACCAATTTTCAGGGAAGATAATTTAATGTTTATTAAATAAAATCCTTCGATCGGGTCGATTTCTTGCAATCTTCGAAATTTGTAGATTTCAACTTAACTGAAAACAGCATGCTAATGGAGATCTGATAAATTAACATATTTTGTAATTATAAATTAAATTAATATAATAAAGTTATATCAGTGATACAGTAATTTTATTTTATTAACTTCAAAACCATTTAAAGTTTTGCAAGTACAGATTTGAAATTATAAAATTGACATTCTATAACATAATGAAAAAAAATTAAAATATAATAACATTGAAGTCGGATCAAAAATTTGGTTAATTTAAACAGTGGTAACAACAAGGGTAGTTAGTTTAAAATTGTGGTGTGGATTTTTTTGCTGTAAAAACCACCACGAGATCCGCGCCACAAAAATGCGCTCGCCTCAAAGCACGGATTTCGCTGCTTTGAAGGTCCAGGCATGGAAGGGTTTGAGACCACATTGGATTTTCGTCTTTCAAACCACCGAGCGGCTTGTGAATGAAAAGTAAAGCCCTTGGCTTTTGACTTCCTTCCCTATTAGTGGCCGCTGCTGCTCTATATACTCTGACGCGCATAATTGAGTGGACGACTTGCTATCTTTTTAAACTTTTTTCAATGTTAGTAAGAATCTTTGTCAACTTCTTTAATTGTTTCAACAAAATTTGTTTTATTTTCTCTCATTACACGAATTTAATCCGTTTCATTTGAATATTATTATAATATTGATATATATTTATAATTAATTTTTTGTTCATAAATTATTATAATAAACTCAATTTTATGTAGTTTGAAAATAAAATATGAAAAAATAAATAAAAAGTAAACAATTGAAAAAAAAAAAATAAATATTTTTATTGAACTTTTGGACAAAAAGTGTTTTTTAAAGATTCTCGAAAGATTAAAAAGTAAGCACACAAAAAGATGTACAAAATTATTACAAAATGTTACGGAACATTGTATTATATTTAAGTTTTTCAGTTATTATTATTCCGAGAATCACGTTCCTTTATAATAGCAGGCAATGGAGATAAACACAACATTGTATACATCAAGGAGGATCATTAAGATAATTGAGTTATAGCTGGATATAATGAGATCAGCTTTTGTGTACTTGTCTGCTTGTGTGGTATGATTTAGTCAAGTTACATTTTTATTTACTAACTTTACTGCCATATTGTGGCCCTAATTTAGTCAATTATTATTCCTGTCTCGTAATATTGACTGACCCTCCTCTCGTTTATAGACCGGTCAACCAGATTGAATACGTAAACTTTTAATGTAAATGTTTATATGTGACTAATTTCTTAATGTTGAAAATAAAGTTGTAAATGTTAAGCATATTAAACCTGAGATATTAAAAATAATGAAGTTTGGTATATTTTATAAATTATAATTAACATAAAAACTCCCTGAATTACAAGTGAATGTGGAGCACGTTTAGTATAAATGTCAACTTTAAAAACAAAATTTAGTGTAAATAATAAAAACAACAAATTTTTAAATTAATGTTTAGTAAATGAATATATTATTAATAATAAAAATAATTTTTTTTTAATAAAACAATAAAATTGATGTTAATTATTTGTGTTGTAAATATAAAAAAATAAATAAATATAATTAATAATTATATTTAAAACATTTAAAATTGTTATTTACCTAGAAAAGTTCAAAGTACAAAGTGCAATAAAGAAGAATGTCATTTGTTTCCTACATTGTGCGTGAATATTCTTGCTACCTCTTTGTAAATGTTAAGTGATAATAGCTGATTGAAAAATTAATTGTTCTATTATAAGTATCAATTTTGTTCTAAATGTGTCAGTTGTTATCAACCATTTTAGAATTTACGCATGTTATGTTACGCGTTACAAGAAATTTAATGAATATAGCATTGGCACGGGAAGCCATGTATCAGAAATTTTTAATGAAGCAATACAACGTCAATATTTTGACATGTATTTTACAGCAGCGAGCTTATTTTTGTGCGGCTTACCCCAGCCATGTATAAAAAGTTCATTTTGCTCTTCATTTTGCCGGCTTAACCAGCGCGAGTGGCTTAATACGGGCAGTGGTCAAGTGCCCAGTAGTGCCTTTTGATCCCGCTATAAGGATAAAAAAAAAACTTATAGCTCATTTATATAAAAAAAAAAGGTTTTTTGCCTGCTGATCATTATCAAGAGAATTTCTGCTCAGCAACATTCTGTACTTATTTACGTATAAAGCACTTTATAATCACATGATAAGCTGCTTAAGACTTTCTTGATCTTTACATTCTTAATTCATTTCTGCAAGTTAACCTTTTCTTAAAGATTCAATTTATAAAAAGAAAGCTGATAGTTGTCTTTTAATTATGAAGATTTGATTTACAATTACTGAAGATTGGAAACAGATTATAAAAATATATTAATTTCTGCCTACAAAAGTGCTTTTGTGAAAATAATTTAGCTTTATTTTTTTATAGAATTAAATCATGTGAATTAAGGATACAAATACGAAAATTGAAAATAGATAAGAAAAAAGTGCAATTTTTGCTATAATTGAAATACAGACCAACTTACATGGAATAATCAGTGACTGTTATTTTGTAAAATGACACACTTCCAAATAACCTAAAGCCTGCTGTGATCGATAAACAATTTACGAAAAAATATCAATTTTGTCAGAAAAGTGTCGAAACAATAAAATATTCTCTTATTTCTGCATTATAAGTATAAAACAATTTATATTTCGTGGTTTACTAACTTGGAACATACTTTAATAAAAGTCATAATAGCGAGACATATACATAATAATCATTTTATTATATACAAGCTATTATATTATGTAGTAATAAACAAAAAAACGTGAATAGTGAGTTTAATCTGCCAAGTACTCAGCTATAATAACTATCTGGGTCTTTTTTTTATTCGATGTTGTAAAAGTTGAATTGACCTCTCTGGTTTGGTGTCGTTTGGGTCAATACTGTCCGCGGAGGACGGTCAAATGGTCATCACACGCCCTCCAATCGCATCTCGCTCGCCGCGCCCTGCTTGCAGCTGCCCTCTCGCGGGTCCTTCACAAACTAAAGTGTCACATCGAGTGACTCTCCAAGCCAAGTTTCGTGATGTTTTCACAGTCTTCAAATTTGACAGTGTTTCTTTCATTTTTATTAGCTAAATTAAGTAGATCGATGATATTACGTTTAGTTTTTACATATTAAATATGGAAAAATTGATGCAATAACTAATTACTTATTCCTCCAATAAATTGATTTTTTATTATACTTGAAAATATAATTATATTATGTTTTAAACATAACTTCGCGTCTAAATAATTTAAACGTTAAAAAGTTTCAAGAATTTTAACATGAGATGAGATTAGCATTTGACTGCCGACTGTTGATTCGATTGATTCCCCCACATGCATTAAACATGAACCCCTGACAATCAACCGACGAGACAACCAACAGAATACTAACCTGCTTTTTAATTCTCTGACAAAAATTTATTCCATTTTCGTGAAACAGAAGTCCAAATTTTTGCAGACAAAACCATGTCTACTATTTTTCATCGTATTTGAGAATTTCGGGATTTTACTTGCATATTAAAATTTAATTATGAAGCAAATCATATATTAAAATATAATTGATCAATAAATTCTCTTTTTTCCCCTTTCATTTATTATAAAGATTTAAATTTTTATTGTAGTTATAATAATTTGGATTTGTATTTATTTTTTTTGCATAAAATTATTATAAACAAATTTTAAATAAAATTTCAATTTAAATATTTAAAAAATCATATTTTAATTTTGTATATGAAATTATTTTTTAAAATTAACAAATTGATTATGCGTAATAATCAAAATAAATTATTAAAAATTAAATAATAAACAAACTAAAATATAAATATAAATTTTATGTTACCAATAATTATAGCAATTAATGTAAAATCCTTTTCCAATGTTTTGCTCTGTAGGTAATAAGTAATGGGTGACCATTTTCAACAAAAATCACGTTTCCCACCCAGGGGTAAAACGTTGCGCTTTTCCACTATGTGGTTCCCCTGGCTTTGGACCATTGCACTTCCGGTTCATTGACAAAAGCTGTAGCGTACATCCTGGCTGAGGTTTCCACGTTTCCCTCAGCCGCAGGCAAATGCCGGGTTGGATTTGCAAGGCCGTGGCCGCCCCCGTTCCAGAAGAGCCCGCGAAACGCTCAAGTTAGGGTTTCGGAAGGTTCGGGGTTTCAAGTAGTATGTATTTAGTAAATAGAAGTACCCAATAGGGTTTAATTAAAAATTAAAAAAAAAAATAAGTAATTAATTAACTCCAAAAATCCATACTTTTATATGCATCATAAATCGGATGAAGCATGTAATACGATCTGGTATAAATCTATGATATAAGACCCACGACAAAATTAGTTGTCGATAACTCCCCTTCCATGTCTGCTTGCTTGCATGTGTATTCTATAAAAGATTCAAATATAACCAAAATAATTGTTCCGAGAAAAATTAATTTATCACAATTGTGTCCGCGAACGATAAAAATTTCTGCTACCAGGCGATGATAAAGTCTCGTCAAACTTTTTACCTTCCTAATTACAGGTGGCGTACGTGACAGTCTACATGACTTCTTACACTTCTGGACATCAAGAACGTTCCCTCGTCTCTCTTTATAGGCAGTCTAATGAGGCGTGGTGGACTTTCTTATTTTGATCCTATGGCTTCTCTTCTTACCTCCCATAATTACAAAACTGGATCTCCTCGTCAACCGGGGCTGTAGTGTTAGTAAGTGAGGCAGGAGTGACGTTCGTGGTGACCAGAGGTGTACTGTTATATCAGACGGAATTATGCGTGTTCAGACAACATTAAAGTATATGTAAATGGTCCTACATGTTTATGTATTAATATTATTTAGTCACAACTCAAAATTGAGTAACTTTTTCAGGTGTTGAGATAAAATTATGGTTCATACCAAGAATTTAAAGTACTTGCTTTGTTGGTAATGTGATACTTTTGGTCTTCTAATACCAGATTTTGTGATACGGAGTGCAGTATTTAATATAAGAAACATTTAATTCAGCTAGGGTTTCATTTATTATTTTCAAAAGGAAAATGATATTGAAATAATAGTTCATAGTGCAATAATTCCACGCTCTTGTTAATTCAAGAATTGCTCTAGAACTTTTATGCCATGAGCTTATATCAAAGCATTAACAAAACCTAAAAATTAATCAAGAACTATATATTGTTGTAATACAAAAAATAATTATTGTGAATTTATCAATTTATGCAAATTGTATTGATGTAGGAATTGAAAACAGACATATAAGGCATTTCATTGGACCTTTTGATTGCCTTTATTTCACTGTCTTAATATGAAGGTATTATTAGAAGAACAACTGATGGTTGATGAGACAACTGGATGTCTTCACAAGATGCGACTCTAGGGCGGGTCATTTAATTACAAGGAAATGGTATTCAGTTCACATCTTCTCTCAAACTAACTAGTCGATACTAAGCCGGATTGTTCATTGACATTTTATCAATGGTATAATCACATCATGTGTTTTAGTATGTCAAATTCGTAAAAAGGAGTAATTCCATTATAGACTACGTTATAAAATACGTTAAGTTCACATAGTAAATGAAAGTTCATTTCGGTCCCTTGAACTGAGAATATTTTTGTCGTATGTACACTTTGCGAGTGCTCAAACGTTACTCGTCAGATTTGACTCAAAGACATAATTGAGGTGGTCCAGTCTATGTACCATAAGTTGTATCAACCCTCCCCATCTATATACAACGAGAGAATGGCTTTACTGTTATTTTATTATAGGCGAGCATATAGCATCTTGATTTAGATAAAAGAACATTATGTAGAACTCCATATAGCAATACAAGATTGCTCTTTTTTGTTGTAGAAATAATGTATTTTCTTTGTTCAAAGCTATTATTTTTAATTATTTTTTAATATTTTAACTTTTTTATTTATAATATAATTTTGAATAGCTGTGTTGTGTATAATTTTTACTGACGTTCTGTTGTAGTTTCGATCAATGCTGGGACATGCCACACGATGTAATCTCTGACCATCCCCCGACAAGGGAGGAATCAATGAGGGGGAGACGACTTGACTTTTCTGGACGCGCATCGCTGGACAAAGCTTATACCGGAGTCCTAGCCATGAAGTCCATCAAATACGAGTTTCCATTCTAGTTCTCCATGGAGAATTTGACTTCAAGAGTTCTCTGAATGAAAGTAAAGAGTATACACGTTTCTTTTTGTGCACCCTCTCAGTTTTTTTTTCAGACTGGGGTTTACTGCAAATGACGTTTTACTCTTGGTGATCGAAATTGAAGAAGCAAGAAGAATTTTTGTACAAGTTAGAATGGTGAAAGTAATTTGCAGATTGAAAACGTGTCAGAATTTTCAACACAATTTATTAACCATGTGAACTCCCTGTTAACAGTTATCAAAATAAATTTAGCAAGAAATCATAATATAAAAATTCTTCATAATTCATCCCTTATTTAAAATTTAAATCTACATTCTATTGATATTTGTTCATCCGTTGATCATGGTACTGCATGCCTCTATCGTGTGGCCTATGATGACATTAGTTATATCCGTAATAATAATTTGCATTTTAATTGTAACTGTGACTACAGAATTATTATGATTTTACCTAAATGGGAACTGAAAACAAATATTTTTTAACAAATAATATAAACATAAACATGATGTTATATATGTAACACTTAGGAAAATTTTATTAATTAATTGAATTTTAATCTTTCCTATGGTCTTTAATTTCTATAAAATTTGATGAAAATTAAATGATAATTCCATAGTTGAAAAATTTCGTCTTCAACTAATTCTTTACACGTCTAAACCTAATCTATTTTCCTCTTAAACAGTTCACATATTTCCTCTTCGTTGAAGTAATGGAAGCAATATTTCCAACATTCTATGCTCAAGAAGAGGAAAAAGGACGTAATATCGTCTTTTCCCACTAAAATGGTGTAAAATAAGAGGAAATTAGACGATGAGAGAGCTTAGTAGCGAATAAAAGATGAAATTTATTTCAACTCGGGTCATCCTATAAAAGCTTCTCTAACTTTTGTCATTGACGAGCCGAAGACCTCCCGAACTTTGCCGAGGTTATGTCCAGGTATGTGACGTCACTGGAAGATAATGACGTTAGCAGACGATCTCACGGTGCCACGAGAGGTCACGTGACTTCCGGTCTAGCAGACTCAATTAACGTCCACTAATGGAGCACTCGGCCAGACGCTAATATTGTTATTGCTTATTAAGTTATGAAGACGGTCAATTTACATCTCAAATGTCATGGCAAGGGGAGCTGATTGCTTCAATTTTATGACAATTTAATATTTTTCACTATATTCTCTTACACAATACAAAAGCAAATTATAGGCCTCTCATTTAGTTTATTGCCAATATTTTACATCAACATAAACATGTTCATATAGAATCCTTCATTATGAGATGCTATTCAATAATTATATTCTGGAGAGTCGAAAAATCCTTAAATTGAAACAAGGCATGTTAGTAACATTTCTGTTAGTTTTACTTGAGCTTTGGAGATAAATTTACATAAAAAACGGTAATCAAATAAATTCCACTCAAATGACATTGTTAATTTCAATCATTTTTTTTATAATAACTATATAGGTATTCAAATATATTATAATTTATAGTATACTATATAATAAAAATAACAAATAATTAAAAAAAACTTAAAAATTCATTAATTTCTATACTATTATTTTATTTGTGAGATAAAGTTGCAACGCTCTAAAATAACTTGATGCATTTCTTGAGATACGACACTTCTGCGCACTTGTCTTCATAAAAAACGACGGCTGCTTATTTGTGTTGACACTTGTGGTGGGGGGAGGGGCTTCGCGGTGACAAAGTGACTCCGCCCTCATTGGCGCCTAGTCACGTGATCGAGTCACACGACGCCATGCCGCGTTATGCTGCACTTATGCTGCACCATGCTGCAGTTATGCTGCACTTTTTTGGATCGAGTTTTAAGTCCCAAGAGCTTCTTATGTAATGTTTTTGTAATATTATTATTTGTATGACAAGATTTGTTCCGGACTAATGCTGCAATTTTGCTGCAGTTACACAGTATATATTACAACAAGATGCGTTATAGGCTTAATAATTGCATTTTTGAAAAATAGCTATTGAATATTCTCCTGCTTTATTTCATTAATTTGATATACACAATTTATGAATAAAGGGCGTTTTATATTATTTTAATGGTCGAATTATTTTTTTAAAATAAAACTAATATTTCAAATTATTAAAAATATATATAATTATATTTTTAATTAATTTATTTTTTGTTCTATAATTTTTATTTTGGTTTTAATTAAACTCAGCAATGTTTACTGTCGTTTTTTGATAAACGGAATGACATATTTAAAAATTTCAATTCATGTTACAACCTAATTTAATCAAATTAAAATTGTTGTACATGTCATTTATTTCTGGCCTAAAATGTATTTATACCATAATACTATAAATTAGGAATAAATGTAATGAGGAATCTACTAATAAATTATATTAATATTTATCATAAATTCTAAGCTATAGTTATACAGATAACTTTATTTGTGAATCCTAGCCTGTTAAATACGAAGTCAGCGACCTAAAACATTTTTATTTTTCCAAGAAAAAGTAAAAACAATCAGAAAAAGTTCCCATAAATAAACAAGTTGTGACATCATAATGATGTCGGCCATTTTTAAAGTCCTTATCATGCGCCACGGCGGGCGTTGAGACGCGCAGGGTGCGAGTTGGGTCCAAATTGAGCCCGGTCACGCGAGGGACGCATCAGAACACATGATATGCTCTCAATTTAAGTAACAAATGGCCCGCACTCTAACTGTTCATAAGCACGTAATTTTATGTAATTTTGTATAAAACGTAGGAAACAATTTTACATTGAAATAAAAATGAAAAGAACGTCTGTATGAACTTCCGTTCTATTATGTACTTAAATTTTTAAAATGTTTTCTAATTTTGTCTCAGAACAGAATATTCTTCTTTATTATACGTTGAGAGCGGACTGTGGCTGCAATGCATGATTGCTGAAAACAGCGGCAAAGAAATCAATGAAATATCAGACTGACGTTCGTTTTGAAATAAATAGACGAAAATAGTTATTTTTTTAGTAGTTGTTGATAATTTTGAGTTGCAGTTAAATTATCTTCATTTATTTTTATAGTAAGTAATAGGTAACTCAATTACGAATAAAATCAGTACACTGGAAGAATATTTTCTATGAAAATAATAAAATATAATTTATGTTAACAAATTGTAACAGATATTATATAATCGTAATTTTAATATGCCATATCATGTATTATATCGTTATTTAAATGCAAATATCGAACGTTTAATTTACAATTATAAATTTTTACTCACTTCACGTCAAATTAATTGATTATATCGAATGTACTTGCAGAGTAAAGGTAATTATTTGTAAAAGCAGTGGGTGCGATTCACGAAGCAGTTAGCCAGGTTTCTAACCACGTTTAGTTTAACCACGTTTGACTATACCTGTTTTATAACTATACCTATTTTACGCGGTTAAACCACCTAGTTAAACGTGGTAAAGCTAAACGTGCTGGTTAAAAACTTGGCTAACTGCTTCGTGAATCGCACCCAGTACTTGCAAATGTACAGCACGACGGTTTTTTCTATTTGCGCACTCTCAAAGTGGTAAACTTAAAATCGCTAGGACTGGCTGCTTCTCTTACCGCTCCCAATGTCTGCAAATCTTTGCCTTCTGTAGACGTAACGTTCGGAATGCCCCGAGGTGTATTCTGAAGAAATTTTGACATGACTGTACCCTAAGTGACAATAAACATTAAGTGAACTCACCATTATTGCGTCGGTCATACGCACTTATTATTGTCGGGGTAAACAATGCTCGATCAAGCGGAACTAGAGCCAACAATGACCAGCAACAATGAAACGGACTGCCGCAAACGGAGCGTGAATTACCGTGCAATGTGTGGGTGGTGTGTGGTCTTTGTTGCGCTTTACTTATTACATAACCATTGTTGTGTATTTGTTTAATGCTTTCCAATAATCACACGATTGCTGTGAATCTATAAGTGTAAATTTTTGTGACAATTTTTTTAGTACATAGCTCCCTGTTTGAAGCTATATTTATACATAGTATTTTCAGGACATTTATGTGCTCTCGAGCGCCATGAAAATTATTCAACTTAAATTTTAAATAAATTCCGTGAATTGAATTCAAGTACGCAAATATGTTTATTTAATTTTTGTTGTGTTTATTTTTAAATATAATTGTCTATTTTTGTATTAATTTATACTATGATTATATTTTCTGTATTATTCATATTATTTTTTATTATTTTAATATCTTTTATTAATAATGCCCATCCATCCATGTAAAGAATTTAAAAGAATTGTTCTCAATACTGATCGATTCAGTAGGCAAACAATCTGTACCTCATACATAATCATACATTATTAAATAAAAACAAAATTTCTCAGCCTCACGATGACTATATTTAGCAGCATACGAAATTGGATTCTAATGAAGAGAAAATTTTCCTTGGTTGGTTAGAAATCATCATTACGAATAAAACAGACACTTAATAATAACTATATAATAAATACATGGTCTGAGATAGACATTTCATAACGAACCTTGTCTATGAAAAGCCGAAGTACTCCGAACTTTCACGACGATCCATCAGCCCCTGCCTGCAGATTCGATTGACTCATCATCTCAACTCGGCAATAAGGTTGAGTTCATCTCATTCTAATATATGAATATAACTCTTATCTCAGACTGTAGATAACCGAATCTGATGTGGAGATATGTTGATTTCAGCTACACCAGCAGTGGAGACAGGACATTTCCATCAATAACCACGAGATGCTGGCTGGAATCCCCGGGGCCCAGCTCGCGTGCCAGACAAAGTGTAATAAAGCTAAGTGGGCAGCGGCAGTGAGGATTAATCACCTGTCACGCCACCTGTGTCGTAAACTCTGTTAGCAAATTACAATATCGTGACGTCACCACCAAGAATCAATGTCGTGGCTTGGATGTTTGTGTCGAATTATTGACTATCAGTGTCAATACCTGGATTTTGATATTATTATAATTGTTACTACTTATATGTAATAAAATTGCTAGTAAATATTATATTGTGTATAAGTTTCCACTACTTTTTTGTAATTTTTATTTTCTATCATGTCGACTTCCTATTAGGTATGAACTTCAGATAGGGAGTTTTTACGTAACCAGATTGTTTCAATTTTATTAGCATTTCTTTTACTAAAAATTTTTTAAGAGCAAATTATAATTTTGTAATTTTTTCACGCACTTTTTTTAATTGCTTTTTTTTTTTAAATATTATGTATTATATTTATTTAATTCTATTTTTACATTTTATATAATAACTAATAAAAATACAAACAAGATGCCTTAAAAAGTACCCTTCAAAATATTTAACTTCCGTTTGAAATAAATTTTAAAAAGTCTATTTGGTGTATATTGCATGCAATTTACAATCAATTAAAAACAAAAATAACAATTACTTTTGTCTCTGTTCTCTATCTATGTACAAACAATTGTCAACAAAACCGACACTTGAACGTAGCGATAACATGAGGTAATTTTGTTGCAGGAACTGTCAACATCAATCAACAAGTCAACGCGACACAATCGAGGCATGTTCAATGCGATTGATCGGATCGTGTCGCAATACGTCAAAGTGTCCACCGTTACTTTGCGGGGGATTGTGATCGCGTCAAATACTTGCACTAAATATTTATTTATATTTATTTAAATTTCTAACGTATGCCATGATACAAATTGTCTCTTCAAATTCGAGGCATAGTTGCCCTCATTGCAGGTTTTACAATAAAGAACAACCATGAAAAATAATTATAAATTTTTATTATTCGCGTACACTCAGCGTACAGTATATTTAACACTATAATTCTAATTTTAATTGAGTTACAGGCATATTGTATACTTTAATAATATTTGTAAATTGCATTTTGAAAATAATATATTCATCTGTGACAGTACAAGTAGTGGTTTTGGGTTATCGTTTATATGTATATTCATTTAATGCTTTCTCTCATTATAATACAATAAAAATAATAAAAAGTCATTAACAGATATTATAATTATTCATTTTATCCGTAATTGTGTTATAGAAATAAATTTATTATAACTTAAAATACTTCAAAACAACAAAATATTAAAAAAAAATTAAAATAGTAATTTCAATTGAGCAGTAAACTATATCGAAACTATCATTACGTTACTTATTTGAGTTGTTATTCAAATAAGTAATTGCCAGTCATCTATGGAGGTCTGCGAGGAGAGCTGTGATTAAAATTCGATGTCTTCTCCCCGGCATGCAAATACTGCTCGGGAGGGAACAAGGATAGGGAGGGGCCCGCGTGATAGATGGGGACACCTTCTGCTCCGTGAAATACGGCCTGCAAGTCATCCTTGTGGGCCGTGACGTCATCCAGAAGAGGAAAAACCACGGGGCAAGAACCAGGGTAGAACCAGGGTGTATGAGGACCAGGGTATATAAGAACCAGTCTGAACCAGGGTAAATAGTTGGGGTGGTTTTAATCGACTGATAATAAACAGCAGCGTTCCATCCTGACAGAAGTGTACACGGTTCCCTCATTTTCAAATTAAATTCAAATATTTATCCATCTCACTTACAAGACAAGTCAACAACATGACATTGTCGTTGTTTTAGGTTTGTGATTATATAAAAATTTACCGTTTCTTCAAATTTACTTCGAAGATATGCATGGTTTACATTATTTAAAAATGATTCAATGAAACCATAGATAAAAAGATGCAAGACTCATTTTTTATTACTGCTTCAAAACTCCCTATATTCCGGCTTGATTATATATTATAGTCAAGATGTTTTTAATTAAATATAATAGAGTATTGTCCTCAATTTTTTTTAATGCAGAAATGGATAGAAGGTGCAAAGTTATGCTACCCTGATTTTTTTCAGATTTTTTAGAGCCCGGGAACTATTTTTAAAAAATTATTGAAAGTTATTTTTGTGACGTCACGAGACGCCGCTCCTTAAGAAAAAGATAGGACTTGCCGCCGCGTGACGTCACAAAAAGGACTTTCAATAATTTTTTAAAAATACTTCCTGGTTTCTAAAAAATCTGAAAAAAATCAGGGTAGCATAACTTTGCACGCTCTATCCATTTCTGCAATAAAAAAATTGAGGTCAGTACTCCATTATCTCACCATCAGTATATAGTTATAACGTTATGACGTCATATTTAGACTCCAGAAATAATGCAAACAAGTTTATTCAGTGCTGGCCAGTACATTAGTTTTGAAAAAAATTAAAAAATCTTCTTCTGTAAAAATAATAATATATTTTATCAATGTAATTGTAAATATTAAAACAAATAAAAATTATTTTATATTTTAGTACAATTATTATTTTTATTTAAAATTTATCAACAATTTTTTTTAAACCAAACTGATATTAAGGATTTAATGGTTAATAAATATTTTAGGGAGTACTGAATGCTTTGCATTTTTACGAGTTCAACTACTTCAACTATATTATGCAAGAATCATCGAAATGAAATAATAAATGACTTCAGTCAGGAACCACATATTATGAATAACCATGATTTCCTTGAACATTGCATTATTGGGTACACGTTATAGAGAACTTTAAAATCGCTAATAGAAATACATAATTTACTGAAACTTTAAAATATGAAATAAGTCTTGTATCAACTGTTCAAAAGTTGGTTCGTATTAAATTTATTTATTTATTTATTTTTATTTTGGAACTTCTTTTTGGTTGTACAAGACAAACATATGTTCAAGTCAAAATTGGACAAAATACAACATAAAAACATCAAACTTAAACACATTTACATAAGTTATTTAACACTATCAAACACAATCACTGACAATAATAATAAAAACAAAATACAAGCCAAAGTCACCATTAATACTGATAAATTTTAGTTTATGCGGAACATATATATATATACATATATATATATATATATACATACATATATATATATACATACATACATACACATACACACACACATATATATATATATATATATATATATACATACACATACACATATACACACACATACATATATGTATACATACATATACACACATATATATATATCAGTCAATACAATGTATATGTAAATTTATAATTTTGTTTATTTTATAATCCTGATAATACTTTTTCAGACATTTTATTACTCTCAAAAGCTTTAATAGAGTAAAACTCTTTATTGATCAATACATTCTTTAATTTTGTGCGAAAAAGTTTACTGGTTTTTATTTCTTTCAAACATGCTGGTAAAAATTCATAAAATTTTGCTGTTTGATACATTGCACAGTTTTTGAAAAATTGTGTGTTATGTCTTTCAGTAACTACATTCGATTTATTCCTAGTATTATAGTCATGATAGCCATCATTCTGAACATAAAAATTTGGATGATTTTTTTTGAATGAGGCACAATTTAAAATATAAATGCAAGGGACAGTTAACATTTTATTAGCCTTAAAATGTGAAACACACGACTGTCCTTTTGGTATTCTTAAAATCGTTCTAAGTGCTCTCTTTTGCAAAACAAAACATCGATTCAATAGTTCCGATTTACATCCCCAATTTATTATGCCATATGCCAAATGTGGATAAACATACGCATAATATATGGTTAGCAAGGTTTCATGAGATACATGATTCCTGATTGTATATAACATAAAATTGGCCGAATTTATCTTCTTACAAATCGCATTTACATGTAAAGACCAATCCAAACTTTCATTAATGTGTAGACCAAGAAACTTAACAGACTCTGCTCTTTTAATTGTTTTCCCGGCTAATTGCAACAAATAACTATTCAAAGGGATTTGTCTAGGGGAATGAAATTGGATGTATTCGGTTTTAGTTGAATTTAATATTAGCTTATTATTTGTACACCATGTATGTACCTCTTCAATAGTAAGTTTAATCTTACGAATTAATTCATCTTCGGCTTCTGCTGTGATTATAGCTGTAATATCATCAGCATATTTTACTAATACCGCATTCTTGACATGATCTGATAAGTCATTTGTTCCTGTATTAAACAATGTGGCTGACATTTTTCCTCCTTGAGGAATTCCAAGTGTAATCGGTAATTTGTCTGATTTATATGTAATATTTTGGCCGTTAGAATTTGAATTTAATTCAACATATTGTTGTCTGTTAGTTAGATATGAATCTAATAGATTACGACTCGAAACTCCTATTCCCATGTTATCAAATTTATTCAATAATACATCTTTATTTAGACTATAAATAAAATGGTAAAGTTATTCAGAATCAAAATTATTCAATATATTATATTATTTATTCTGAATACAAATAGCATTGTGAATATATTTGTACCACATCAATATAACATATTTATTTATATACAGCAGTTTATTTAAAAGAAGAATACGTCAAAATATATATTACAAAAATATAATGTTTATAAACAAATTTGTGTTATTATACATGCATTAAATAGAACATGGCACTTTTACAATGTTTTTAAAAATGCGTCTCTATATTTTGGGAGAGTTCAACGATGATGTAAGACTAAAATAATTATTTAAACAAATTTTACGACTTCCAATTATTTGTTTGTTAAAAACTTCCTATGATAATCTCGTATATCTAAATGTGAATCTTTATTACATTTCCAGGCATCTTTACAAAATACGTACAACACACGCAAGAATTTTAAATTACGTACAAAACCGTGACATTAAAAATCAAACTGTCAATATTAATAATAGTAACATTTAATAATAAAAATATTTCATAAATCTTGTCAAAACAATTTTTTATATTAATGTTATTTGGAAGTATATTGGTATGGAAAAGATTATTTGATCGAAGTAACACGCATGCATGTCAGTGTCTATCAGTCCCTACCGTAGATTTCCACGGTCTTATATTGGGAGGAGGGTTATATATAAACATCCCCACCCCTCAATAAGTATCGAGGCAATATACATCTATCCTTATGTTGAATCATGTCAAAAGTCGACTATTTCTATGTAAATTGCAGAGCCATAAACTTTGATCCTCCCTATCTATTATATTATATGTGTTTCTGTATGTTGTATGCTATAATAGTATTTTATTGTGGCATTCATATTTAGAGCAACTTTTTTTTAAAAGGGATGGGGGAACAAGAAAAAGAAATGTAACTTTTTGTTGTGGTTTTTAATACTTTGGAAACTGAATCAATATTTTAATATTAAATATTTTAATTAAATTATTAAATTCATAACGTAGCAAAATGTTCTCCAATCGACATTGAAGATTACATGTAATTATTATACTTATTTGCTTTATCTGCGAAACATGAAATAAAAGACGTCGCTTTAGATTTAATTGGCTAAAAATTTTACTATATTTGTAATACAAATTTAACACACAAACAGAAGTTTGGTTAAAAATGTACGAATATATTATATTAATGCATACAAATTAATTTTTATGTCCATAATTAATTATTAAGGAACACTGAATATAACATATTGTAACATTAAAAAAACAAATTTTCTCACCTTTTAAAATGAGAGGAAAACTTTTTTCCATACATGCATTTTCTTTACATTTATTCACTTTATTTGTTTATACAAATAGCATAGAGCATGTCATATACACGCTTCATAACACTACAAAATAAAAACATAAAACAAGAAACGTATACCTTGGTCACACTACACTAAACTTACTATTATTATTTTTTTTTGTTCTCTTATAGCTGAAAATATATTTAACTGTATCTGCTTTATTTTTTATTACATTTTTTTGCGAATATTTTATCATACAAAGACAAAATCTTTTATAAAAACTTGCTCAAAAATTCTCTCCGTGTAATCAACACAAGCAATATCCCCGACCATCTATGTGTTGCTACATGAGATACGACAGCTAGATGGCGCTCGATTAGTGCTGCTGTTTTCATTGCGGTCATGTGAGGGGTCCTCTCCCGCGTGTCGAATCGCTCTTATGATGCCATTTATCGTCCGGTTTGTTCCACTGGCTACTGTCGCTCGAACACAAGGGGGGGGGGGGGGGGGCTGTTTCAACACCACGTATCTCCAGATCTGTTATGACTTTTTGTTTGGTCAAGACACGTTGTGCGACTTTTTGTGAATCACATTCAGTGAAATATAAAAGATTCGGTTACGTAAGATTATATTATTAATTATATTGCAATGTAAATGAGAGCTAATGATTTTATAACGCAATGATGAGAAGCAAAAACTGCTAGGAGAATTCGTTGTTTATCTAAAAATGTGATAAAATGTGACATCCAAATTTAATATAATTAAATATAATTAACAAAATAAATAAATAATGCTTACATCACGTCATTTTTTCAAATTTATATTTTGTCAAAATTTATTTATTTAAAATACAAAAAAAAAATTAAAATATTTAGAATATAATTTAATTAAATGAGGTATTGTCTTCTACGTCTATTTTTAAAACCGCAAAACAAATAAATAGTTGTAATATGTAATAAAGTATTTGTTAATCACTTCTTTCATCATTAAATTTAAAATATTCTAAATAAGGAAGCGAAGAAATGTTACATTGTGTAGGAAAATAAAAGTTAATGTTTCGTTTTTTGTGCACCAACAATTTGGCACCTGTATCCCTGCAGGTGTGTTTGCATACGTTTGATTTGTGCGCAAAAACAGTAGCTGAAACTTTTAAATGTAAGAAATGTCAGTTAAATTGGGATTTACGTTTGTACGGGAGACATAAAGTAAGCCAGCTTGCCGCGTAAGTCAGTGCGGGCCAGGGGAGGATAGAAACACAGGTACGTCGGAAATTTTAATGTTTCCTCTGAATTGGTCACTTTTGAATATTATGTCAAATAAAGTTTATGTAAATGAAATAAATTGTTGGTTGTTGTGTGTACTTTTAAGATGGAAATTTTTAGACCATTTTATAATGTTGATCGAATCTATAAATATTATAAATAACCATATATCTTATAATTATTATTTAATTCGTATACACTAGAAAATTTCTTCTAGTTTATGCAGGATTAAGGAGTATTTAGTATAATTATTTGTAATATAGCTTATAAAAATGATGTTTCAGCTGCTTTTTTTTTCTTTTAACAATATTATATTACAATAATTATACAGAACTCCTTAATTGCAAAACGTTTGGAGTTTTCACCTCGAGCTTATTTTACTTCATTTCTTCACTTTTTGCAATATTTTAAAAAAAATATATATTTTTGAAAGTACATGTTTTATAAGTAATAAAGTAATTTTACAATTATTAAAATTTTCCATTATTTAAATTTACAAATTATTAAAAATTTAAAAGAATACGTGTTGCATGTACATATAAAAAAAATACATAAAATATAATATTTTAAATCAATCAAACAAAAGAAACATAAATACTAAACAGTATACTCCATAAACATTGTGGTTGCAGCTCCATAAACAGTGCTTGTGTTTGTGAATGCGTCATTAGTGTCATTACGTATCATGCTATCAAAAATTTTTAAATGAAAAATTGAGGAATGAAAATGATTTTATGTGTTATAATTTGACAATCTTTGAATAAAATCGGTTTAATAAAACTGAAGCTATAGTACCCATGAATTAATTTCTTTGTCATTAAGCTGCAATGAACAAATAAACTAATTTGTCATAAAATGGACATAATTTTCCAAGATTGAATTTGTTTAAATATTGTTCCACATTAAATTCTTATATTTAAACTTCGATCTGACTGAAGACTTGACAGCCAGCCATGACATTTAAAGATTTCATGCAAAGTATAGCGAATTTAGTACTCGATTTAGGAGATCAATACATCCGCAGGTTTGCGGTGTTACCTGCCGGTGGGCGCTCCTTGGCCACGCTAAGTAAGGAAACTGGGCCCGCGAGATGTGAGTGTGAGTGCGCTTTTTGTCGCGGGGACTTCACAGGCGCTCGCGTGATTCTCGGTAACAACTTTCCACCGTGTCACTACCCTTGTCCGTCCAGTGATTTAGAAGATTATTCACGTACTGGATTGATTTAGAAGATTGTTCAGATGTGGCGATGTTCCACCATAATAAATCCAATAATTTTATGTGAATATTGACTCTCGTATCAATTCCAACCATATGGCATCAATGTTAATAGCAACACTATATAGGAAATTATAAAAAAACAATGCTATCAAATAATGGAAAACTCACTCCATCTAATTTTAAGAATGAGTTTATCTGTAGCTTTACTTATAACGTGACTATTTTCCTTAGACTGAGGAAACTGTGGAAACTTCGGTCAGGTTGAACCACACTCTATTTGTTATGCTGCTTTATTATACATTGAATTATTTGAATTTATTTTCCTGGAACGTCGATTTAGCAGACAAATTCCAACAAATGATCCAGAATATACTAGAGTGTGAGAGCGCCGGTGGATAAACGTGTCTCAGTGCAGCAAGTGTGATGGTCCGACCGGATTCCTCGATTATGGAGCGACGCTTTCTTGCTCGCCGCTGTGGAAATATCAAAGATATTCCAAACATTCCCATTAGTAGTTGTGTAATTTCTTCCGAACAAAAATCTGCATGAATGATGGCAATGTTTTCTCTTGTGTATAAAAAGATTTTTACTGGCAACAGATGGCAATAGAACAATATCAGATTCAATGTTATTAAATGAAGTATTAGTTATGTCATAAAATGGCTTAAGTCCATGAATACTAAAGCCAGAAATTGGAAAGTTAAAAGAAAGCTCAAAATCTGCTAATGAAAATCAAGTTGGTTATAATAAAATTTACATACAATGCTCAGCAAAGCGTTGATAAGTTAGATTTATTTCTATCTCACTTTCTTGTACTTTGGCTTCTGTTGGCTTGCCGAGGCTTTCATCAAAGACCTAGAGTCTCCCAGTAGGATTTAAATATTTATGTCGATTTTTAAAGTTGGAATTAAATTATTAAATAAAACATTGTTTTTTCTCCTTAATATTTTTTGTTGTATTTGCAGTAAAATTGCTATTTTTTCTACTATTTTTAGTACACGCACCTATACTATATTCGTATATTTCTTAATCATAATTCATCAAATATGCACATTAAATTTATTTGGCATAATGTTACATAATTATTATTTATTTTTTAACAACATTTATACGTACAGCCAGGGTTTAATACATATAACCAATTTTCAAGATTTATATTATATTATATATTTTTATATGTTATGCTTATAATAATATAAAGTATAGTAAATATGGTCCTGAATAAAATTTATATTTTTAATATCAAGTAGCATCAACTTGAAACGTTACAAAAGACCAACGACTATATACAAATAGTTCTTGACAAAAAACTGATCGTCCTGATTTTCTGCATGGTATAGATGCTATTCTCGTGGACTGCAATGTATAAGTTAAGAACTCTGTCCCGAGATGCCCCGTTCTCCAGGGAGTTGTGTTACGTCCCGAAACGTTCTCTTCTCCAGCTGGTCAGGTTACGTCCCCAGACTTCAGGTTACGTCCTGAGTGTCGGACCTTGGCCGCGAAGTTCTGAAGAGTCGCCGCCGCGGAGAGCTACACGACGTCCAGTAATTGCCCGCTACGATCCAACACACACGTCAACAATGAGGGAAGATACACCTTGTGGGGTAACAATCGTTATATTGTTGGAATATTTTAACTGGAGAGATATTCGCAACAACTTATGTGTTTTTTATGTGTGTAAATAAGTTAGTGCTGCGGTACATTGCATTTTATATTTTTTTGGGAAATAATAGTGACAAAGATTAAGAAATTGTTGTACATTATTTTGAAAAACGATACTAAATAAATGATCATTATTTAATAAAAGAATTTTTCAGTTTAACAAAAAATTTAATTTAATATTTTTTTTTTTATAATTGAAACATAACTAATGCCATAACTTTTTGGCATCAATTCTATATATAAATGCATGCATTTTAGCTGGTTTACACAAAGAACAGTTTGTGTATTCGAAGTAATTCATATGAATTAATACTTATAAAAAAAGTATATTAAGGGAAAAAATATATTTATATAATAAAAAAACTCCCAAGTTATTTACAAAAACATTGAAACTTGAATTAAAAACTCCAGCATTTAATTAACAAAAGAAAACGATACAAAAATACCTCCCGAAGATTTCTCTCGGTAATGTTTGCTAGTCGATAAGTCGGTATAAAAATTTGCCCACCCACCTGAATGCTTAAATGGCCGCTGCCCACACTGAGATGACGTTCGGATAAGCTACATTCACATGAGTGAGTATATTTATAGCAGGAGAAGTCGGTAGTTTATTTGATAACAGTTTAACGTCTTAAATCTATGATATAAAATGTTTTATGACAAATAAATTATCAACGCCACAAAATTAAGGAGTGGTTACAGAGAATGCTAGCGCAGTGATTTCCATCGAGATTCTGAAAATTGTTTAACTTCAATTGAATTAAATGGTATGACTAACTCTTGAAATTTGTATTATGAAACGGGATAATCAATTTATATTTTGTGTAAATCAGGGATTTTCTTGGAAATTACAAATAATTATAATAAAATTAAAATAAAATAAGCCTAATTAAAAATTTGTTTTAATTAAATTAACAACTCCCTCAATGATATTTTTAGATAAAATACATTCACGTTTGCTGTTAGTTAAACATAATTTTTAAATATAATTTTTAACAATATTTAATATTTATTATTTAAAATCACATTTTGCAATTCCCATAATCAAGTAACCTACTATATAACTGTCTCTGATTTCCAGTAAAATAATTTTTTGTCAAAGTTGTATTAATTAATGTCCACTATACTGCATTAATCTAAAAAATAAAAATAAAATATTCAAATTAATGGATTTGTAGATAATTATATTTTAGAAAATAAAGAGTGAAAATGCAAATAAATTTTTCTTTTTTGAAATAAAAAATTTGTATTTTTTTATTAACATATTTCTTTACAACAAAAAAATAAAATGTATTATACGTCTAGTATGAAATTTAAATACTATCAAAGTAAAAAATTATAAAACATGGTGATATATTCTTGATCTTGTTATACCAACATGTATTATATGATCACAGTTCAAAATAATATGCTAAATCACAATAAATACAAATTTCAGTGCGATGTTTGAGAATTCAATTAGTTGACCCCCCTGCTAACAGAGGCAGTCAATTAAAAAACCAAATCCTCCCCTGGCTTACTGCGGGTGACAGTTTCACTTACAAGTTAGTTCGGCCACCCTCCTCCATTTAAATAACTAACTTGATTCTCGTGCTCACATGATACTACTTTGATTAAAAGATCCACTGCTTTGTGTACCACTGTTTTTTATTATTTGCATTTTCAATACATTAGTCATATTTTACAAAATAAATAATTCACTTAGATCACAGTAAACAATTTTTTTTGCAGATAATAATTATGCAAGCATGCTTAAAGTAAATTATTTAAATTCTTTAAAAATAATAAAAAAAAAATATTTTAAACACAATAATGTTGAAAAAATTAAATATAAATTAATAATATACTATAAAATAACACCGCATAACAGATTCTAAGTCTAATTACCTTGAATATTTTTAATAAGCTGAGGAAACCGAGGAAACTTTGAACAGGATGGTCGGTACATACAATACATCAGAAGATATTTGTAACCAAACTTCCCTAACTTCACTTTGAATCAGTCCGAACGCTACTTCTAGCATCTCAAAATTTGACTGTCCGTGAATTAGGCAACCAGCATTGACTGCCATGCAAGTGAAGAGAACGTTTAATGGGCTGCCTAACTTCATGGGGAATCAGAAATTTTTTACTATAATTAATACATCTAATTTTAGTAAGTTCAAATTTCACTTAACACCGTAAATACACGGGCGGGTGTCCTTCGGCTCATGTTGGCTATAGGTACATAGTAATATTAATTAGTAGAGCATACTCCCTTCATACGTACTATGAATTATGTCATCATCTTTAAATTACCAACAAAACTGACAGGTTTCCACGGCTCCCTCAGTCACATTTTGCCCACAACCGGCCTCGATTGTAAAAGTCGCTGTGTTACCTGCCTGCACATCCGGCTGGCTGGAGGGCCAACTTGACGAGCCCTCCAGACGTAATTGTGGCGTGTCTTTGATGTCAGGTGAGCGTTTAACCCTTCAAACCTCTCGTCAGTCGCCCGCGCGAATTTAAACTGAGGAACAACAATTTGTTGTTCTTTAACTTTCTAAAGAAATGCTTTTTCTCTAACTCTATGCTTTTTCTTTATAACATTGAATATAATAAAAACACAAACAAAAAGAAATAAATGTGCATATAATTAGCTATATGATGAATATTTAATATAATATGTGGGTTTGGTTTCAAATCTTTTCAAAATTTTGTTTAGTACTCTCCTTAAAATAATTGCGTTGCTTTCATATTTTTACAAAAAATAGTTTTTTCATATAACACAATAGATAGTGAAATATAATATATTTATTAAAATAAGATTTAATGTGCATATAAAGCATCTTAAATTATTGAAAACAGAACGCATCATCAACAATTATAATAATTAAAGTTTGACAAAAGATTTTCAAAACTAAAGTCCATGTATCAATAATTAAATTAATTCCTACTTGGTACATAAATGAATTTAAAATACAGAGTGCTTTGTAAAAATAATATAAATTAAATATCTGTAATTTCACAGTTACAACATTTCTGAAACTAATTATTTTGTGAGTAACTTTTTTTATTAATATAAATTTATGCTGAAATCACCAGCACGAAAATAATTTTGAAGCAGAAAACATTAAAGATTTTTCAACAAGTTTTTATCTCAAATCTCTGTACATTACTCTCTATAAAATTGGAGGAACAAAGTGGCTTTGTAAATTAAATTGTAAGTCTTTTGTCTCAATTTTGGTGCTAAAAGAAAACACCTCAAGCAACCCTTCTTCACATTTTCAAAGCAAGAGTCTTCACGTCGCCTTTCTAACCACCTACATCGTCGTTACTCTTATGTTAAACCATGGCATTTCGAACCTTATTGACACTCGTGGTCTAGTAATGAGCGAGCAAGTGCTTAACGCGCTGTGAAAGAGCAACAACTTACCTCCAAATCCCGCACTAAATCCGCCGTCACTGTAAATATTTTTAGAACAAAAGTACTTCTTGTCACCGTTTGTTTTAATTATGACGGTGAAAATAACACCGAAAATGAGGTAAGTCATTTGTTAAGCTGATGGTACCTATTAAAAATAGGGTCAATTTTTCATGTTCAACTTTTTATGTGTTTCATTAGAAATTTAAAATTCTATTTAAAAATATTTTATTGCTTACTTTTTTTTTAAGGTAGAGATAATACGGATCAGCTGGCCCAATGCTAAAAAAATCCCATTCATAAAAATTATGAAAAAAATTTAAAATGTTCTCCTCTACATCCCCTATCAGTAGGTAAAATATCAGGTAAACAAAAACGAGCTAGTTTTCGAGTTATGAATTTTTAAAGTTGACTAATTTAACATGGAAGTTCCATTTCTCCATGTTAAATTAGTCAACTTTAAAAATTAATAACTCGAAAACTAGCTCGTTTTTGTATACCTGATATTTTACCTACTGATAGGGGATGTAGAGGAGAACATTTTAAATTTTTTTCATAATTTTTATGAATGGGATTTTTTTAGCATTGGGCCAGCTGATCCGTATTATCTCTACCTTAATATTAATATTTTTAATTTTAGGATATTAAATGTTTGCGTATATTTATTATATTTATTTTATAATTGTTGCTTTTCTTTTAAATTAAAATAATAAGCTAATAAGTATGATTGTATTTTTTGTGTGAATTGTTTTAACATTTTTTTATTTAATTTCTAAAACAAATAATACTTATGAAAGAAAATCAAATTAATCTTTGTTGATTGCATTAGTCATGTATCGGTGTCAGGTATTGTAATGCCTGATCAACAAGTAAATATTAAACGGGGGATCAATCAGGACCTAAATCACCCTGGCGACCAGGTTACTGTTAGACCTGGGCCAGGAATGTTGTATCAGAGACGCCGCGCTCGTCCTAATTTTATCAGTGGACTCATCTCTAACTGACAGCGGCGACACGACACATAGCACCCGACTGGGCGCCCGCCGACACCGCACGGACGCTAGACATCGAGGTAGCTTCGTGTCCGGCTAACCGTCCAGGAATATTGTAAGTTAGGGAAAACTGGGACGCTAGACATCATCGTGTCCGGGAATATTGAGAGTTAAGTTCGGGATTGAAGGAAGAGTTTGAAAAGAGAAACTGCAGCAAATTGATTTTTCCTCAATAAGGAGGGAGATTTGCAAATTGTCAATAATATTTAATTTGAAATGGACTAACATCAAGTGTAGTAGGGAGTTCAATATGAATAAAAAGAGCTCAACAATATGCCGATTTTCATGTACTGATATTCACCACGTATACGTCTATCATAGGTTCACCTTATAGGCTCTACTCTTTGGGTGCACTGGAGGCTTTACATATAATTTCTAAAGTATTAAGATATATTATAATATTGGTACTTTAATTTTCAAACAAAATATTTTATGCCCACTCGTCGCCTTGGAAAATTTCCCTTTAATATTGCCGCCTTGTTAGTTACCTTATAACCCCGTAAGAATATCACAGGGCATGGTAATTTGCGAAATTTTCCAAGACGACGAGTGTACATATTTACGATTAAAACCTTTTGTTAGATTTTCCCCATTTTTGTGTTGATACCGGCGGTCTGTCTAGCCCCCCTGGACGCGGCGTGACCAAAGCAGAACCAATCAAGATGACATCGCCACAAATACCTCGCCTCAAGCCTCGTGGAAGCTTCGATTAGCTTTTCAATGTTTGTATTAATAATTAGTTGATTTTTGTAACGTTATTGTTTAATTTACGCTTTTTAATATAATGATTAGTATCAACCTCTGTATTCCAGGAGGCGTTATTAGATTATAGAAATTTACTTCATTTATTGTAAATCATGAAGACTCACTGCGGGAACCTGATATGATAAGGACACAAAATCTTGGCAGGTCCTTGATTATGTCTGTGATCTTGACTGTTTTAAATGTTGTTCACTCCCACCAGGGACATGCTTTTATATTACACTTTCTATAAAACAAAAATGATCAAATCAATTGCATTCATAATTGTTTTAATTATATAAAATACATCTAATTTCCTGGGCAGGCCTCAAACCACAAAGAATCTACATTATCAATTTCTGTTTAATGAATCTACCAGAGCATTAATATAGTAAATAAATTTTTATTATAAATAATTTGTGCTCATTTTAAACTAGAAATTTTTACATAAAATAAATATGCATTATAATTCAAATTTTTAAATAAAATTTGTAATAATTTTTTGTAAATAAATAAAATAATTTTAATAATTTGCTGTTTTATTTTTTAAATAACTTACAAAAATTGTATTGTTTATATTACTTGATTGTTAACAATGTACTGATATTATTTCAACACAATATGCTAACATAAAACGTTATACATATCAATATTATAATCCCGTGATAATCCCCGCAGGTTGACGTAATCCGGCTTAGACGCGTGGTAAAGCTCCTAGCGCCCTCTCGCATGCAAAGCGGCACTCTGCACGGCAGCCACGCCTCCTAGATAACAGAAAGTGGTTATTATCGGACCTCAATATGGTTTTGAAAATGTCAATATTGTGGACACATGGAGAATATTTGTGACCTGAGTTTGAATTTAGTAAGACGTAAACAAATTGACAATGCTCCCATTAATCCATCAGTTCTACAATAAATTCCCAATATCATTAAAAAATGTACAAAAATGTGATTTTAGAAAATTGGTTAAAATAAATAACCTGTCGTTAATTAGAGTAATATTTTAAATTAATTACAAAAAAATGTGATTTTCAGAACATAAAGTTAATTTAATATGTACTTCAAAAAATTGTGAAAAATTCAATTGCAAAAGAACTGATTGAATTTGCATAGTAAATGAATTAATACAAAAATAATGCAAAAAATGTCAACAATTAAAGCGCTGAAGATATCATGAAACTGATACACAGCTGAAATCAGACTGCAGAGTTCTCGAGCAAACTTCCTAAATCTCATTATACAGTATCCCCCTATATTGACATGCTGGGGTGTATTTGCATACAAGTGTGCCATGTTCCGGAGCTGGTAGTGAGGACCGCAGCGCTTCCGGACCGTCTCTCCCTCTATCTTTATCTGCAGCTTCCTACTTACATTGGATTTTATTGCATTTTTTAGAAGAACTAACATGCATTATATATACCAAATATAAAATTGTTATGCGATCAATATATTTATTATTTATTAACATTGCTTTTTTCAAAATTTAAGTGTTTTGTTAACATTAGTGTTTGTTAGACATTTTGGAAATTTTAACTCAAATAGACATTAAAAATTTTACGTTGAATTGATAACAGTTTAAAATTTAAATTTCAGGATTTTTAGGTATTGCTTCTGCTTTTATTTCTGAAATAAGACCAATTTCCTTAATATTAAATCAGTAACATTTAATTTTTAGCTTCGCATTTTATTTGCACTACTAATAATTTAGTCATATTTAACATCTTAGTGAATACAATTTTTTTATAAAAACAAAAAATTGTACTAGAAAAAGTTATAAAGGGAGTTTTGCAAAACTATCCTTATAAAACTAAATATGCAAAATAATAAAAAAAGAGTAATTTAAAATTGAAATAAATAAAAAAATTAAGTAATTACTGTAAAAATATAAATTATTTTAATCTTGTTTTTTTCTGTATTCTGGAAAGAATAATTATATACAAATGAAAATTTATTATATTTATGAATTGTTTATGAAAATATTAAAAAAAGAATCAAAAAGTTTGGAATGAAATGAACATATTTCTCCGTACATTGTTGTATTCAATTGAGGCGAGGGACGTTGATTTTTAACGTTGAAATCTTCCCCCCGACAAGCAGCGACATGTCACACGAAAAGTCGCAGCGTGATTATGTTTCAACCCCAGCAGAGAGGGATGCTCCACCCCCCAGTGACGTGACAGAGATACAAATTGATGACAAATCCCCCTCTTTTTTATTTGACAGTATTATAACAATAACATTGAATATAATCCGAATAACAGCTTTATGAAATATGTCATTCATATAAAAGAGTCTTATCCAGGTATTTATAAATTTTTTTAATAACTAGGATATATTTATTATTACATAAAATTGATTGTTACGGATTTTAATTTTAAAACTGTAATTAATTCATAATTCATAATTAACTGATCCCACCTCAAGAATGACTTCCGTCCAAAACTTTTTCCTTCTTTTTTAAGTTTAATTATTTTTATTATTAATTATACTTTCCTACTAAGGACGAATTTACCATGGTATTAACATGAAAACATGTCTTCATTGGACATTAGCACCTAAAATTTTAATATCACAAATCAAGTACACATTTTCGAACAAATCTGATACAAAAATAATATAATCTCTGATAAAAAGTAAATGTTTAACAGGTTTGATTTGTTTAGAACAGTAAAAGTACACATTCTCAAACAAATCTGATACAAAAATAATCATCTCCGATAAAAAGTGAAAGGTTGTTTAGAACTGTAAAAGATACACTCGAAGAGGTGTCACTGGGATTGTGATTTGATATTAGACTGCCGCGATGACACTTTGACGGCTGCTAACATGGGCTTCGATGTTTTACTATTTGATCGTTTACCGCCAGGTAGCTTGAACTGGAGGTAACACGAAATGTGAAGAGGACTTCATTAGATTTTTCATGACAAAAATAAGTGAACGAAATCGTGGATGTTATTAATTTTATATTTCAGTGTCCAGTAACTGCTTGCTACAATTTATTCACCAAGTTGGTGTGTTAGAGCATCCGTAAGAACATATTTATACATTATATTTATCAACTTGGAATAATTATTCAATGTTACCATATTTTGTTTAATTTCAATTATTTTGTATTTGGCTTTGCTGTATGCATAGCTTTTAAATTTAAATGCTTTTTAAAAAGTTATACTAATTTTAAAGCAATTCATATATTAGAATGTTCTGATTCCAGAAAATATTTTAATAATGACACAGTACTTATAAATGGATTTTTATATGAAATTTAGAATTCAAATGCATTCGGAATACTGTTGTGCATTATCATTAAAACATGTGAGAAAAAAAACTAAGGTACACGATCTAATAAGAAATTGTTACTGATGTAAAAAGTGTAAAATATTATAGTACAATTTCAGGCGTAAGCCATCCAAATTGTTTTCTTAATTTCATCTTCAGAAACTTCTAACAAAAGCATGCACATGCATGTTAATAAAGTCAATAAATTGGTGCAGCAGCTGTAATTAACTTATATGTGTCTAACTTCCTTGGCGGTCGGCGCGCCTCTCTGAAGCCACCACGTTTATCAAGGCAGTCAGCATGCCTCACTTGAGTTCACATGTAGGGAGCCTTTGCGGCGGCGTGTCAGCCCCGGTTAGAGCCAAATTCACCCGAGATCGTATCGTCCTCTCCCAGCTTAATATCTTATTGATCAGTGTCTGTTTTGTTCGGAAAAAGGTAACATTTTTGGAATTTTGAAAAAAAAAAAAATTAAATTGTTTTTAAATAATTCAAATAGTTTGATTCAATGCTAGAGGTTTTATTATATCGTATTTATTAATTAGTTTTAATAGTAGGTACAAATTAGGGGATTTTACACATATGCTACAGCATAATAGTAATGAAGTGTAAACGTAAAACTATCGTGTTGTTGCTGAAATTAAAATACATTTATTATTTTAAAAATAAACTACACAATAATATATTAACACCATCTTTTTAAAGAATATTATGAAGTTTTCAACGATGGTAGAGAATTTTTAATACAATTATTTGTATAGTGGTAGAAAGCCTTAAATTTATATATCTGATTTTTACATGTTTCATAATTAAACCTTAAAATTGTAGGTGGAAAACTATGATGTTAAAGTTATTGTGAATAAAATTACGAATATTAATACGGCCTATGATCGAAGTAAAAATTTTAATTCAAATTTGTCTTAGGTGACTTTTGATTTTAGAAGAAAAATTACCATTATACATATGTGCAATACAACATACTATAATTATATCTTCACCAGAAATTGAAGCTAATTAGAAAATTATTATAAAATAAAGTCTCATCATATATTAAGTCCATATCCTTATAATAACCTTGTTTCCTAACTTAAATAAACAGTAACATAATTAAATATGGTGAGCTCATGCACTCTTCTCATATATACTCCCACACACAGTTAAACAATGGAAAGATGGATCTGATTTATTACTCATTTGCAACAATGCCCGCTCCAATCACCGATAAAAACAAACTACACATGTTAAATCCCCCACTCTTGCAGCTTTGGTGTCGGCGAGTTCCTTGTGTTGTGGGGCTCATTAAAGCCAGAGACACATTTTTAGACCTGAAATCAAGGATCTTTTGATCACGTTTCAACGAATAAAACTCAGGCATCAAATTTTAAAGATGTCCAATTTTCGATACAAAATTATCACAGGTTTATATTCTGGAGAGGAACACATGGTTTTTAAGTAAATAATCAATTACAGATTTTTATTGTCTAAATTTTTGATTGCATTTCAATTTTGATTATATTTCAATGAATTCTAGTGATTTTATACACAAGTATTAATTTACTTATAATAATAAACACTGTTCACTAATGTACTGGAATTGGTTATTAGTTGTTTGATTAACATACATATAATTATTTGCCATTTTTCTTGATATTTTATAGAAAAATTTCTCATTTTAGTGTGTTGTATCATTAATTTATTGTGAATAAATTTATTTTGTGTACAATATTTGTATTGAATCGTAATAATTTTAATATCTTGAACACTACAATTTATAAAAAATATACAAAATGAAATACACAAACTTATTAATTTATTTTAAAAATTGAATTAAAATGGACATCTTTACGAAAACAAGTTAAATAAAACTGTTTTTAAAATATGACGAGTACTAAGAACTATTCAAAGTATTACAGTAGCGTTAAAACAAAAACAAGATATAGCTAACTTTTTTTTTTTTTATTCCAGGTAAAACAAAAAAAACAGGTGTACAACATTCCGCGGGTCTGCAAGGCCAGAATGATGATGATATGAAGATATGGACCGCCGGGCTGCGGGACCTCACGTGCTGGTAATACTTAACAAATTGTAATGGTTAAATAAATCTGGAAACCTTCGCCATAACTAATCATGTGAACTTGATATCATTAATTTAATGTATTAATGATTTTGTTTCAATTTTTTTTTAACATGATATTTTAGTATATGGACAGCTGAATACTTATGATCAGGGACAAATAAATACATGGAGGTAAGACTATATAAGCTATAATTGAAATAAAGAAATGACATTCAGGATTTCATCAAGTGTACCTCTATAACAGGAGATACAAATAACTTAATATTAGACATTACCTGTTATTACCAGATTTAGGACTCAATTTAATGATAAATTTTGGTACCTAGTTTTAGTTTTAATTTCAAGGCTAAAATGTGTGATAAAATATCTATTTTTTTTTTTTTTTGCGATAAGGCCTTTGTGAATTGAATGACAAAGTCTCAACAAAATTTGATTTGCTTCCTTCAAAATCACTTTATTTTGATAATAAAAGTTCAAAATCACTCTATTTTGATAATAAAAGTTGAATCTGAAATCTATGCAAAACAAGACAATGAACAATATGAATGATATTTTTTTCATTGCATATTATATTTGGACCTCAAGTTACATGTATTCGATTGATTTCTTTTTTCAACCCTCTGAAACCTTTAAAATTGTGCGGCAAAAACGCTCTGAGACTTCATATAATATATAGTCATTAGATACACAAGTAAAAGCACATCATGCCTATGAACGAAGAGTGTTACAATGTTTTCAAGCACAATTTTGAGGATGTTTTGGGTTCAAAAAAATCTGGGAGAAAATGCATAACTTTAACTTTACTTTATCCAAATATACAATAAAAAAATGTGCAGTTTCTGACGAGCTATTTTTTCTAAGTGTAACTTTTTGACATTTTCATTCTTACATTAATTTGGTCTCATAAGTTTTGCAATTTGCCATCTGTATATTATATATTCTCAAGTCACTTAATTTTTTTACACAAATGTAGATATTAAACATTTAATTTTTTTATATTTCATTAAAAAGTTTTTCGTTTTATTTTTTTTATATACAGATAATATCAACTGAATTAAACAAGCATGATAATAACAGTAATTACTGACTACATTAAATGTATCGTTTAGAATTCGTTTCATTAATTTATTGCTTACACTAAAGCATTGCTCGTTATATATTACTTATGATAATGAGTTTTTTATAATGAATATTCTTTTCTAAAGGTAATTTACACAAATTATTTTTGTCAATCAAAATTCATTTCGTGATGATTATCAAAATTTCAGTGTTTGGCAACTTACATTATCATATATAAGTATCTAAATAACAGTATAGAGCCTTTGTATTTATTAATTATTTATTAATAATGAAAATTATTTCATTTGTTGTGGCACTAGAAATGAGACCTCTGACAAAATATGAATAAATTTTAACTCAATGCTGTACCCATGAAAAAATATATTGACTGCACCAAAAACTAAAAGCTGTAGACAACATGATTTCTGACTGATTTTCTATAGCACTCCAAGGGACAAAGATATTTTCAAATTTGGAACAACCAGTCCAGCAATTACAAAAATTCTGCACCTCAACTCTGACGTCTGACGTTCGTGCTGTCCCGAGGTGTAATTTTAAATCCATTAATAAATTAAACAACAAAATAAAGACTATGTATGTATTTTTATTGAAGAAACAATTTTTTTTTAACAAATCCAGTTTCATTCAGCCATCATTTTTATATACATATATTAATTATATTATGGTATATGATTCACTCTAAGCTCTCTCAATCTAAAATAAAAGTAAGTAAAGAAAAATTGAACAAGAGTTTATGGAAATATTTTTATTTATTGTTTGCAAATTATTTATTAATGGAGATGTTATATTATTCAAAGTATATAAAAATCCAAAATTCTTCTCCATGTATTCTTCAGTCTTATGTAATTTTTTATCTATTTTAATTCAGTAAACATCAGTTGTTGCAAATTATTAATTAATTTGAAAACAAAATACCTGCAGTTGAAATTATTTCAAATATTCAAACAAATGATAATTTTTCTCACACGGTAAATGAGTCATGCAATGTAATGATAATTCATGTTAGCAACAAAAAATATAGACATTTAAAATTTAAAGCTCCCATAAATTTCTAAGGTACTTCTAATGTCTAATGTCTGGTAGAAACTTGTTGGCGTACACATCAACATAAACGACAAAAATTCTGACCAAACAGGTCCTGCGTCATCATTGCATGTTGTAAATAATGGTCATTATGTACTGTAATTTCAAATAAATTGACTCTTACTTCATGATGAAAAGTTGATGCTTACGTGTACAGATTCACATCGACCTGACAGCTATAATTACAGGTGACATTTAGTGAAAGTTGCGCAACTAAATTATCACTCAAATCTTTATAACCTTTTATTATTTCGTTTTGTGTAATCCTCATTTAAAACAAGTTTTTTAATTATGATTATTTCAACTTTATAATGTGTTTTTCGTTACTTAATTTTTTCATATATTTAATTAATTCTAGTTAAGTAACATGAGTACGAAATAGTAGCAAGGAGTGAAATTACAAGCATGCATTTCTGATCATCTTAACTTTACAGTATCGTTACTTTGTCAATAATAGAAATTAAAAACGTCTCATGCAGCAAATAAATAATGACTATCAAATTTAAAAACTGTCATGGTAAGGACTCTAGTATTGGTTAAAATTGAAATTGTGGCATTTATTTACAAATCAGAATTAAAAATAATTTTATCAGTTCCTATTATTTATTTGTTCATTTGCAATAGAAGGTAACAACGATAATTTGTTATTTCATATATGTAAGAAATTATATAAAAAATATATGTTCTAACATTTCAAATAAATTTGCTAATAATTCAATTATTTTGAATCTTAAATATGATAGAAGAATGTCACAAAATAATAAATATTAATTTGAGAAATAATTTTAAACTTGAAAAAACATTGAATTCATTCTTTCGTTAATGAATTGCAATAATCCTTATACATACAACAGAATCTATTTATGTTCAAAAATGTTTTTGCACTGAATAATTTTCATTTCATCTATGCAGTATAATATAATTAGAAGTGTAGTTCATATTGGATAATTATTTTGAGTTTATAATATATTATGTACAGCTTTTCGTTTTTACATCAACATTTAGTTCCGGTGCAGCTATGTAGAGAAAAATTTAAATTATCTTCTTTTACTTATATTTGACTGCAATACTTATCTATTTTATCATAGCATTAGACACGCTCAACTAATATTAAAAATATTAATTTCCATCAATGTATATAAATTTTACATTACAATTAAAGTATCAGATTAATTTATAATTATCTATTGCAATTAATATCATAATTAGAAACCACTAAAACAGGGAGTTTTATTTTTTTAACTAAAAAAATATAGAAAAGGCAATTTAACATAATTTAAATATTATATATAATATATATTGTTCAAATTATCTGAATTTGTATTTGAATGAATTTGCTTAATCCACTATAGAAACAATACCTTGTAGACGTATAATTCATTTCTTGTCTCCACTCTAAGCAATATTTTTAAAAATCTCTTCTGAAAAGTGACAATCAATCATTGTTATCATACATAGATAGAAGAGAGATACAGATAAATTATTACAAATAGGCTGGTATAATCAAACCAATGACCGCTTAATGCATTTGTTAAATAAATCCTGATGAAAACTAAACTCATGTTTTTCAAGTTGCTTTTTATTGAAATCCCACGTTCCAGTTTTGTTGTGAAATATAACATGTTTGTACTTGTCAACTACTTGGAGTTAATTTTGATGTAATGAGGTCATTATTGTTCATTCTAATGACTTCTTGGCGGCCAGTTACATATTATACAAGAAAAAACAAATTATTACAAAAATTGTATATAATTTATAAAGAAATTCGTTCTCCATGCAATTTCATTGGCAAGCATGGAGATCAATATAGACAAGGAAATTGAGATTTCCTTGATATAGATAAGAATTTATAATTAATTTTTATGTATGCCATCAATGCTTTTTGAACGTGGATATACTTCTTGCATAAGAGATATATCAGTGTGATTTCAAAGCAAAAATATATTGGGAGTTTTTTTATTTTACAAAAGATCAAATTATAATTATTTCCTGTATATCACAACCAATTATTTTTTATATTACATTTAATATGGACGAATAAAAACAATTTAATACAAATATATTTCAATTCCATATAATCAGAATATTTTGTGATTTTCCAAATAACTTTTACCTTAATTTTAATTCACAAGTCAATTTATTACCAATGAAGACACGTCAAACATCGCAAACACAAAATATAATCGAGACAGACTAACAAAAAGTGTAATTTATTGATTTTTGCTTGCGATTTTGTCCCAAATCTCTGACGTCATAGCCAAACTGGGCAGGCTGTGATTATATCGGACTTAGGGGCGTGCCGAGCGTGAAATTGTGGGCGCTGGGGTGTGAATTTGTCTCACTCTGAGCGTGAACAGCTGATTTGGTTAGTCGTTGCTAGGATACACCTTGGCAACCTGTGATGATTCGTCAAGAGAACACAATATGATGACAATTCGTCAGATCTATAACAAAATGATGACAATGCTATTCTCGTGGCGAGCGCACGAGCTGAATGTGGTGGGACGAGGGCTCGTCAGGTACACTCGTCGCCTGGGAAATTTTCCGATCGAGGAGACGAGTGTGAAATGAACATTACTCGCAAAATATTTCAATGTGAAATAATAACACTATATTATCGTTTATACATATTTCTGCAATAAGTTATACCAAACGTCATATTGAGAAGTTGCATGTTGTTTCTATGAAGCTTGAAGTAAGATACCGTAGGCGCATTGTTTTGTAATTTGATTAGGAATTGCACTTTATTTATGTGGCTTCACTGCAGTTACGTTATTTTAAATCAAATTATGGTTATATTTTTATTCTGCACAACATGGAGTGGTATATACTTTTTTATTATAAGGTGATATGTCTTTTAAGCACTCAATGTGAATTATTTGGCATTTTTTTGTAATTAAATTAATTAAATTTTAATTAAATTAAATTGTGATCATCTAGTCACAGCTATTTGGTTTTTAAAATGCCAATGGTTCTTAGAAATTACAATTAATTAAAATATAATATGCAATAATTTAAATTTATTTTATTGTAACTGTTTAAATATATTAATTTAATTTAAAAATATCTAAATGCAAATTAAAATTGAATCAGAATATGCAATAAAATTATTTTTAATTACAAATAAATTAATTTAAACTATAAAAAAAAATTAGGTTGAATATTTTAATTTTAATACAAGTTTATTTTTTATAAAGAATTAAAAACAATTTTCATTTTTGTACGAAGTATTATAACATGTTACTTTTCGACCAAATGACAATAAAACATATTTGAAATATCTATAGTGTAACAAGTATAAGTTTTATATGTAATTATCACATTACATACATTACATTACATTAGTAAAAACATAAGCCCATGAAAAGTGCAAGTGTTTTAAAATAAGGGGTTGAAAATATAAATGCTTGTTAACTGGTCATCATGCATACATCCTGTTATACAGCAATATAATATATTATCCTGCTAGAATAAAATATTTCAAGGAAAACGGGTATATTTATGTTTAATTATTTTCTAATGCATGTGCTAATTTTATGATTTCTAAAATCCCTCATTAAAAATAATTTCGATGCTCTGTGAAAATTTGATAAAATTTGAATTGAAACAATGAAATAAAATCATCGCTTTTTTAATTACCACGAGGTAATTATATCATAATGACGAACATAAATAAAAAGACGCGCGTGCAGGATTGGCGGGATTGACGTGTAAAGAAAGGGTGGGACTTGTTTCGAGGAAGATGCCATTTTTACACAAACCTAAAGTAAACAAAAAGTCAATGAAACTCTTAAAACTGATTTGACTTTTGTACTGCCCTATTTGACTCTAAAGGCATATTTTTGTATCAGATTTACTGGAAATACGTTATTTACAAATTTTGAAGTATTGAAATTGTAATAAATTTGAAAATTATAACAAAATATCATATTAAAAATATATGACATAATGATTAATCATATGACTTATTGTATATGAATATAAAAAAGCACAAGTATAATATTAGGGTGCAAGTACGAACAAAAGCTCGCGAAATAAAGGGAAAATGTCTTGCACACGCGCAAGAATTCCGTACTTCACTTTTCTACTGCATGGTGTGTCAAAGACAAGTTAAAAAGGGGCGTGGTGTGTTGCATTGCAAGTATGAGCATGTGTATACAACATAATAATGAAGCACCCAGCGCCATCATTATAGGGACGTACAGACTGCTACATAAGAATTCGAATTAAATATTTATATTTCTCTGGAAAAAAATTTGATGCTAATAATGAGAGCCTTTTATATTAATTGAATACCTAGGTTCTTTGCAAGTACAAAAAAAAATTTAAATAAATTACATTACTTAATGAATTATTGAAATTAATTATTTTAAATTTTTTTTGTTGATATTTATAATATAATAAATAACTTCTATTTAACTGCATTTATTATTTATTTTAAATTTTAATTTTATGTTTTGATTTAATGTTAAAAATAATTAAATAAAAAAATAAGTATGCGTGAATATGGAAATTGTATATTCATATATAATCTCACTTGAATAATCTGAGGATATTTTTCCCTATCAATAAGGGTTTTAAATTATTAATTAACAAAAATCTAGCACATCTAAGCATAATTATTCAATCTGATACCTGAGATTTTCGTCAATGATAAGTTTAATTTGTTCACGGTTCTAATTTCTTAATGATTTTCCTTTAACTTTGACGTGCTATTGAAAACGTTTGCATTCGTATTTAGCTCACAGTATAAATT
The DNA here is from genome assembly GCA_949825025.1 of Siphlonurus alternatus. Lineage (NCBI taxonomy): Eukaryota > Metazoa > Arthropoda > Insecta > Ephemeroptera > Siphlonuridae > Siphlonurus > Siphlonurus alternatus. The sequence goes on along the minus strand of OX463785.1, from coordinate 24,564,667 downwards.
TTTAAGTGAATTTATTAAAAGAATAATTCGCAACATTTTATAGGATATTAGCAAAGCTTTTTTACAGCAAAATAATTACAGAATGATGTATAAATGTTATGGTAATATTAATTGTTATGAAAATATAATAAGTGAACATAAAAATATAAAATTTTTTGTATTTTTATAGTTACACCAATTTTTTTGTATTATAACAACATAATTATGATATAGAGTACGTATTTAAAATGTAAGAATTTCAAATTTAATTTTATTTCTACTCTTTTCGTACAACAAAATTGGCACTGCATCTTCTGATAATTCAACTTGTTTTTATTAGAGCTTTTTTGATACTTTTGACATTGTTTGTTTGATTTTACTGTAATTAAGGATCGTAATAATTATACTTAGTACTTCTTGTACATTGTATTTATTAGAATAAACATAATTTATATATCGATTTTTAAATACAAATTACTTCAATTTATTTTTCACTTCTTTTATTAATTATTTTTAACATTTGCAACTTGTACCCAATATAATTCGCTGGCACTGCAAAGCATGTTAATCATCCCCAGCAACACAAAAATAACAAATTTTAGATAAATTAAATCTGCAAGCTCTTGATCGAGATCTAAAACTCCCGACCATATTAATTTTACCAAGACTGGCTCCCCAACATGTATATGGCGCCTGCTACCTGACAATAATAAGGAAGTTTCCATTATTGAGAATTGAGCATTGTTGTGGACACAAGAGCATGGCGGGGATAATCCAATTGCAGCAACACAGGATCTGCTCAACAATGGTTCTCAAAATATCAGGATTTACCGTTGAGGAAACTGCAAGAAGTCCACTGCGAACTGTGGAGGTTTGCTGAGATAGAAATTCATTCATAGGGGAAGAAACATGCAGTAATTATTATTACTTTTGTGAAGTTTGTAACAGTCTATCAATATATAAACTTTCTTAAGCTTGATAAGACAGCCATAACATTTCAAACATAATTATATATTATATACTCTGATTATGTAGAGGTAACAGCATACCTCATGGCAATTACAAAATTGAAAATGTTGGTTAAATTATAAAATGTAACATGTTTTACTTCATTTCATATAGGCTCTCTATTATGTGGAATTTCATCACCGTAAATAATGCAAAAGCACTCGCTCTTAAAATTAACGGTTTATAGTTTAAAATTGTCACAAAAAGTGCAGAAAAGTTTATAAAAAAAAATAAAAATAAACAAAAACAATTATTATAAAATTAATTTGAATATAAAAAAATACGAATATTTGCTTAATATTTTATTAACTTATATTAAATTTCATTTGTAATCAAATAAAATATATGATAAAAAAAAATTTATTATTTCTATTTTAAGTTTTTTTATTATAGTTTAAAAATAAATTTTTGCGAATGAGCATTGATTAAACTTAAAAAAACAAATTAAAAACTGAATGTAAACTCAAACTGAAATCGTGTCACAACTGGACTTATTTTTGCTTGCATTTAGGCGACCCTTTTTCAGTGGTGCGATTCAATGCAGCCACGTCTAAACTTGCCTCAAAGAAGTAGCCGCCATATTCAAAAGTAATGGGGCTTAAAATTGTCCCCGTCATTTGTTATTTGACTCGAGACTCGTTACTGAAGTGGAAAGTGTGCCGACCACGATTTTACCGTGACGATAAAATGAAGACAATTCTCGCAAACAAGTGCCCTCATGCTTCTTGTTGCCTCTTGAATCGGTGAATTACCTGTGCCATATTATTTGTGTATTTTAAACTTCGAACATCATTTTGTACTCAACTTTGATGTGGCAGAGACTTTATTGAGATGGATTTACAAACATTTGTAATACTTACATAACCGTATATAGCAATATCTCAACAATAGTATAATTTCTTTTAAAAATATAATCTTTGAAAAATTCATTGTGTAATTCTGTGATTTCTCCCTCTTACAAAAGTATCTGTAAATTAATAATGCAATCAATTTTAAATTTAATGCTTCAAAATTGAAACACCGATACATATTTAAGCTAAAATATAATAATGATTTTCTTTTTTTTTAAAAATCGATTAAAATATAAAATTTTAAAATACTTTTTAATACATAATTTTTAATATAATCACAAATTTATATCAAAAATAAAACAAATGCTATATAGTCTTTATATTAATTTATAATGCATTTTTAAAAATAAACAAAAAGTTATTATAATATAGGAAAACAATTTTTCAATTATAAATTAAAATCATACTCGTTCATGTGATAAAACATTATGCAATTGCAAGTACATAACAATTGAAGGTAAAGATAACGTCGAACAGCCGTTTGACGTAATCCCCTTTGATTAACATGTAAACCTTAGCAAATTGACAAAAATTCTGAAATTTTTTTTTTAGAAGCAGATATTAGTGTCTCAAAGCCATAGCAAAAGTTTCAAAAACATTTAACGAGTCGATTTTTTTAAATTAATTTTTTAGTTTGGCTCTCCTTGGGAAAGCCCTATAATGGTTTTGAAATTTTTTCTATGGCTTTCAGGCACTAATATCTGCCTCAAAAAAAATTTCAGAATTTTTGTCAATTTGCTAAGGTTTACATGTTAATCAAAGGGCATTACGTCGATCAGCTGTTCGGCGTTATCTCTACCTTAAAGTTAATAATATAATATAAAATTAGAAAGATAATTTGCTGTATATTTTGATACGTAAAGACCGCGAACATCTAAATAGAGTATCCTCGATGAGTCTAATCTGGAGGCTTATTTAACAACCTGCAGATCGCTCCACAGCGCCTCTTGGTGGTCTGAAGGAGTCTGCAAATCTTCTCCGCTAATCCGATCTCCCTGAAACAAACGTCTGAGGATTATGTCTGGGAGGGGAGAACAAATGTTTGTTTGTTTGTTTGTTTGTACTTTGTTGGTGATCACACGTTTCAATTACTGATCCTATTCGCTGGTTAATATTTTCGTATTTAAATTTATGGAATTATTTTTTAACAAAATAATTATAATATAGCATTACAATTTGAAATTACTATAAATTGAATAATGAAAATACATATTATATACTGCACTATTTGCTGTATATTTTTTTAGGGGGGGGGGATTACTAGAAAGAATATAAACATAAAGTTCTTTAAATTTTATCATTTTAGCTCAAAATCAAGTTGTTTTTTTCAAAAGTGACAAAATTTGCGTCAGAAAATTAATTTCATAATTCACTAACAGTCAAAACATAGTAAAAGCTGACACTATAACAAAACTTATTTACGATTAACTTTATGTGTATATGTAACAGATTAGCACATTTGTTATATTTTATCTACGCTATCAAAAAAAGTAATGTGTATTGAAATGAGGCGCATCGCCTGCCGCCTACCGCCGTGCTGTCTGTCATTAGGCGAGGCGTGTGATTGCGACGGGGCTCATGTTATAGACAAGACGATACATGCGAGAACTTACTGACGCCATGGCGGCGCCCCGCGCCTTCACTAGCCGTCAAAATGTTAGACCACCATGTCCTTTAGTTAGTCGGCTCCGCGGGGGGGACCCTCTCTCTCTCTCTCTCTCTCTCTCTCTCTCTCTCTCTCTCTCTCTCTCTCTCTCTCTCTCTCTCTCTCTCTCTCACTACCTCTCACGGTTACTTCCCGCCGCGCTCCTCCTCCTCTAAAGTTCCGACACATCTTCTGTGAACATCATTTATGTGTTTTTATAATGTAAATTATTTATGAAGTAATCAGGATGGAAGATTTTCATAAAATTTAACACTTGTATTCAAGGTTATTTTATTAGTATAATTTTTAATTACTGTTTGTGCTTATTAGCTTAATCTTCATAAAAATTTATTTAATTTACAGCATAGTATAATTAAAGCTAGATTAAGCGATTATGAGGTCATTAGTTACATAAATGCTAACTTTGATCCCTTAATTCAATTTTAGTTGTGGTTTGCATTATAATTATCCATCGATAGCTTCGTGCATCGGGAGACAGGAATTGCAATTTTATTATTCAGAGACGGTTCGGAACGCGCTGCATTTGAACAATATTTGTATTGTAAATAAAACTGAAACTTTTTAAAATTATTATGATCATAATACTAGGACTCTTTTAAATGAACCTGCTACAACTCCAAGAAGTAATAATAGATTTGGAGAAAGAACATGGAATTTTGTGCTACCAAAAATTTGGAACGAAATACCGATAAATATTAGATCAATTGACCAAAAAATGTTATTGAAAAAAGTGCTGAGAAAGCATATATTAAATATTTAAATAATTTGCGTTAATGTGAGCTGTAATACCATTCTATTAATTGTATTCGTGCTTCTGTTTAAGTTGAAGGGTTTAAATTTGTTCGTGCTTATTTTTGATTGTTTTGTTTTTATCTTTTGTTAATGTTATTAATGTATTGTTTTGTATTGTTATTTTTAATAAATATAGGTAATTTTGTTTAAGCTTACTATACGTGTTGAATAATTGTATGTAACTCAGTTCCAACCGATAGGGCTTCATTTAGGGCCTTGGTTGGACTGTATTTGTACACAATTTAATAATAAAAAACTTAAAAAAAAAATCATTGTAAATTAATTAAGAAATCTTGTATAAAGATATTCTTAAAGATAATTTGTGTGTCAATGAAATTTCAGTTTCAAATGATCAGATTTTAATTCGAGGCAAACGGAAACATCTGATTAGAAGTGTTTGATTGTTATTTATGAAGTGGTTAAATAAATAATTATATTCTACTTATATAGAGCAATTATTCAAATTGATAATACTAATTGAAGGCACAGTTCCATTGATGCATGCGCATATACCAAGGTGAATGATTGTAATGCCTTACTATGTATTATTATGAAAACAATGCTTCGGTACTCTAGGCTAGCTCAGCATATTTCAAATATATAATGTGATAAGCATTGTTATCAAATTATAAAATTTAATAACAAAATGCAAGTGGATCTTTTTTTAATACTTTATAGTATTTGTTATTATGAATAAAACTGATATTTAAATAAACAATTTCTATAAAAATAAATAAATATTAAAGTATCGATCGATATGACGCACAATAGTAATCATGTTTATTAAAATTTGATGCATCGTAATCAATACACTGAAATATATTATAGCTTCTACATCGATTCTATAGCTTCAAATTATGCACGAGTATATATTTTTTTTAATTTTGTCACTGTTATTTTTAATAAAAAATGCTCATATGATTATTATTGTAAATTCTATAATTTTTAATGTTGAATCTATACTACAGATTTGGTTAGACCTTTGGTAGAAATATAAATTTTATTATAAACTCCAAACCTGATCTAATTTATCGATGGTTCTATATGAAGAGCAATCGAAAGACGGACTTGAATTCCGTCTCTAAACCAAGACTTCCGTTTTGTCTGTTCCCACCACCGAGCTTAATTTGCAATGCAGTGTGATATAATTAGTATGAAAGTGTTTTGGTATGAAACTTAATTTGGTCCCACAAATATCTCGGATCTCCCACGTAGAAAAGTCGGTTTTATTATTAATACAATTCACTTTATTGTTGCTTATAAATTTGTTTTTTTTTTATAAAAAAAGAATCCCTGAAGATAATAATCATAAAAATAATTATCACAGATAAAACAGGCAACGTTTATATCCCATATATTAAGACTTACTAATTACTGTGCTCATCAAAAATCATAAATTTTAATTATATTTATCTTTTCTCTTTCTTTCTCCACCTTTTTTTTTAACTTTAAAATATTTAATAATAGATAAAAAGATAATAATAAAAAAAAATGCATCATAAAAAAAAAGGATGGCGCAGAAAGCTGGCGCCTTTTAAAAATTAACATAAACGCCTTGCATAGCTCCTCCATGTGCGAGCATATTTTACCTGGATATATCTTGCTCAAGTACCCTCATCAATTATCCTGCCACAGCTACCTGGCCCCTAGATAAACACAGCAGATGCGAATGTTATTATTATACAGGGGTTTGTAATCAATTAATGATAATTTTAACATGATTGATTTTAGTTTCTTATAACGAGTAATATTCGGGAGATGGTTAAAAACGTTTTCATTTCTTTAATTTTATGCATAAAGTATAATAACTGTTACACATTTGTTATTAGAGTTAAATTATAGCTGTATAAAGTTGAAACACATAGTTGACTAACTATATTTTTACTTCTAATACTAAAATATTATTGGGTTGGCATGTTAGCATATGCTTCACTTTTGAAAAAGAAATAAATATTAGAAATTATTTATAATGCATTGATAATTATTATTATTATTCATTTCTTGAAATTCCCTTATTTGGAAATGCGTCATAAATATATATATATGGTCAGGATTTCTTTTAAAGGACAATATATACATGTAAGACTTCATATATACATATTACAGTTGTATTATTGAATATATTTAAAATTAATTAATAATAATATTATATTATAAACAATTATTTGTTTTTTTGTAAATGCTTTAGTAAAATATAAAATACAATAATAATAAATTTAATGAAAAGTCAAATATTTTTAATTAGTATAATTTTTTTGTTACTTCTTTTTATTTAGTTTTTAAAAATTATAGGATGAAATGTGAATAATGAATAATATACTATTGACTACACTCAATATTATTCATTTTTTTTTTTTTTTTTTTTTTTTTTTTTTTTTTGTTTTGGAATAATTGAAATTAATTAAACGTAATGATTAATATCATGAAGAATTACAACAATATTTATCAAAAAATAACAGCACCGATTGCGTATTTTTTTTAATTAAATAGTATTATAAACTAACATCATTTTGAACATTAAATTTCGAAATCATTTAAATCTCTAATATGAAACAGACTACACTGTATTTTATATTTGAACTCCCTGTCTATTATTTGTAACCCTTGATATTTATACAATTATATTCTAAAAACACACAAGTAACAATTTTTTATACAAGTTGTAAGAGCTCCTCATTTATACTAAAACGATGAAAGATATGAGATAAGATCAAAGCCGCCGCGACTGGCGCTACAACACATGTGGCGCCCTTTCTTGGTAATGGTCCGATCAGGCGGGCGGGCGGTGGGCGCCAACACTTCCTTCCAAGCGCGTGGCTAATTCTTCTGTCTGAAATTAGAGACATCGAGTTTGGTTGAAAAATCACGTCTTCGTCTAACCTAATCTTTTTACCTCTAATATACATCTTATTTCGTCTTCACTCAAAGTGAGGATGAAATGAAGTCAATATTTCTAATAGTGTATGCTCAAGAAGAGGAAATACGGCGTAATCTCGTCTTTTTTTCTCTAAAATGGTGCAAAATAGACGGGAAGAGAGTATAAAAGATGACATTTATTTCAAATCCGGAGAGTACCGTGTATATGCAGCAGATTAAGTGATTTTGATTAGCATGACTGAATGAAATCTTCAAATATTTATTTCATAACTATATACATTTGACAAAAAATATGACACAGAAAGGACAGAAGCAAAGCACCAAAGTACATACTATAATATAATTATGTAAGTGGCTACTATCCTATATTTGCAAGAATTACCGCTGATTTATTTGTTGTTCTGCATAAATACATATTATTCAGTGCAATTTCAAACCATTCTTCCCACAGTTATTATACGAGTACTTCACAGTAAAAAGTAAAAGCTGTTTTGGCTGAAAATTCTTACAAGCCAAAACGATATGATTTGAAACTCGAGTCCTAAAATGCTCGTAATTATTTACTGAAATAATTTTTTTTAATTTTTGAGCAATTATGGAGTAAAAATCTGAGCCATTGTGTAAAAACTTGAGCCATTACGGACTTGGTTAGTTGATTTAGTGCTCTATCTAATATGGCTTTATTTTCAATGCTGATGTCACTTCAATTTTTGGGCTAAATTGCAACATAATTCGAGTAAAACTGGGGTGGCAAGTCTCTATCAGCCGGGAGCTGCCAGAACGACCCTGGCGATGCTGAAACAGCAGCAAAAGTCGAGCTGTTTCGTCCTTCAAGAAGGGGAAACCACCCCCTCCTTCCCCTCTCCTCTCCCCTAAGCGTCATCCCCAAGCCAAGCGTCTTTATCTCCATCGACGGCGTCCTCTCACTGTCTCGTCATTTCTATGGTTAAAATGCATATTATTTGCTGCATTTTGATAACAAGTAAGTGTTATATTGTTATTCTTAACATTTAGAAGCATATTGTAATACTTTTTGCTGAAAAAACATGAAAAAATAAGTCAATGGGGGACATTCACAAAGCACTTTAACCCCCACTTTAGCCCCGATTTTTAACCCTGGTGCTAAACATGGTGCTAAACTATGAGCTTAACATGGTTAGCCCCTGATTTAGTACCATGTTTAGCACCAGGGTTAAAAATCGGGACTAAAGTGGGGGTTAAAGTGCTTTGTGAATGTCCCCCATTATGTTTATAACTTTATTGTTACTTTGGCAATAGCTTAGAATGTATAGTGTTAAAAATATTTTTTATATTATGTGTTTTTATAGATATTATTGTAGATTTATTTCAAATAAATTCTTTATTTTTTTCAGTATATAGTTATAAATATAATAAAAATACATAATATATTATTTCATTATAAAATTAGTAAACAGTATAACATAATATAGGATCAAAAATGCTTCTAAGTGTGTATGAATGTAAGTTACAATATAACACTTGTACCTTTTTGTATCGCATGAATATTATACATGCAGTAATATTCCATGCTAAGTAAAATATGTTCCCATGCCCTCAAATTGTTTATCTATATTTCCCTATCCATTATATTATCGTAGGAAAAATAATTAATTATATTAATATAGAAACAAAATAGGCAAAGAAAAAAACTGCAAATATTGAGTCAAAATAGCTCAAAAAGAGGCAGCTAATACAGTAGCTAGATGAGCGCCACATCAGCTGGGGCTGCTAAAACTACTCGCTAACCAGCCAAAACAACCTCCCTTATGCGAGTTGAATCGGCGCTCGCTCTCTCCTGTTTTGAGCGCGCGAAGCCAAAACGCATGCGACGACCTGAAACAGCCAGCGTTATGCTTGCTGAAGTAGCTCGTATTATCGTACTATAACTGGCTCGACGATACCATGCCGAAATAGCTTTTTCCAGCTTCTGACCCGAGTTGTTTTTTCCCCTAGCTGTTTCAGCTACGATATTTGGAGCTGTTTTAGCTTTTATTTTTTACTGTGTTATCGATGTTTGGATTGTGTATAATTTACTGTTTATTTGCATGTTGATTTAAGTCATATTAATTAAAAATTATTTCTTGCTTGCATCACATGCAGTAACACAAATACATGTTAATTACTTATTATATATCAATTAGTACTTTTTAAGTTTTGTTTAAAATAAATATATTTTAATTTTGTAAATTACTCTTATTATATATTCGAGTATTTGCCCGTAAGAGAAGCATTTATATTTTGATTTTTGATGGCTGTTAAATGATGCTTGAAATTATTATTAAACAATTAGTTAAAAATTAAATATATTTGTTGCTTTAAAAATATATAGTTCAATTCGTCAAGTTGCTAAATTAAAAACAAAATTTAATTAAAATAATATAAAATTTGATTTTGGTAAAAAAAATAATAATTAATAAATTTATGAAAAAAAATTGAATTAAAAACATTTACGCAAGCTTTTTTTTATCAGAACTAAAATTTTATTTCTAGAAGAATTCATATACCTGAAACAAATTCGCACGGCTCGGCGATCTAAACGTGAGTGCTTTGAAGTGACATGAGGTGCACATTTGGGCGAGACGTCGTCAAAGACCGGCGACTGAGGCCGCGGCGCCCGACAAGCAGGAGACACGCTTCCTCGGACTTTCATAAGAAAAAATATTTTCTCTTTGCGAAATTTTGTTTGTCGGTGTCACAAAGGCTGGCGGTGACAGCTCAAATAATTACACCTTCCCGAAATAATGTCTTGTAGACATAACTCATCATTTAATTGACAAGAGTAATTTGTAATTAACAGTCATAAAAATAGTGTTTAATTTTTAGTAAACTATGTAAAATGTTTGCAAATATGTTTTATAGGACTCATAATTCAAAATTACACATTTAAATTATATGGTAATTTTTCACGTAATATTAAATTTTATAACAAAAAATGTTTAATTTTTTTATATTTTATTATATACCTGTTATGGAATTAAAAATAATAATATACTGTAAATATTTGGAAACCCAAGCTGAAGATAAAATTAAAATATCTTGCTATTTAAATTCTATGGAATAACATACCTTAAATATGTTGAAAAACAAGCAAAATGACATCTCGTCGCGCAAGGTTCAGCTTCATAATTTACCTCCAGATAATTCGCCGCTTGTTAAACTTATCGACAGGTATGTTCAATCATACCATCATTTACCGATAGTTAAAACTGTAACTTTTAATTATTTCATGGCACCTTCTCCTCATACAATTCGGGTTAGACTGAATGTTACTCCTTTATTAGGTGTTGTCAGAATTTATGAAGGAGAACATTTCATAATTTCGACTTATAGTTACTCTAAATATATTTCATTTTTATGCTTTTCGATTGTATATTACAATATCAGCACATCATAATCAATGTTATTAGCAACCTCATTGGGTTTGTCAAACTATATTAACAATTATTTTGTACCCTAAGTTGATTTTTAAAACTATGTAAAAAATAACATTATACAAAATATACAAAAAAAAAAAATAGGATGGCTTGAAGCGTTTACTTGAGCTGCTTGTCATAGCTTGCCCACTCTAAGATTGCATTATTCGAATTTTCAATACAGAAATATATGATAGTTATATTATTATACAATTTCCTGATTTAATTTAGTTGATTGACACTTTTAACAAAATAAATGTTTATTGTAAAGATAATTTTAACACCATAATATATACACTGGTATAATATATATACTGACACGAAATTCAAATAAAATATAAGAAGGTACAACTGTGACACCAGCGTCTGATAAAATATTTTAGAGTGCAAGCTCTTGAGACGCGTCCAGTAAAATATTCCCAACATTTGTGCTGGATTTTAATATCAGCTGTCCGTCTGACAAAATATCTCGCAGGAATGTAACAGGGGTGGTGGACAATATTGCTGCATGCTCGCCCCAGCATTGCCAGAAATAGCTTGACGTCTTTGTATAATACTTTCAATGATATTACAGTGTGTAGCCTTTTAGTGACATTATTACTAACGCATTATATTGATGGAAATCTGAAAAATAATTTATTTACCTTTACATATTAATTGATTTTTTTTTTTTTTTAAATTGTATAAGTAAATATGATTAAGAGTAACATAAAAAATTAGGCATTAAAACAAAGTTTAATTTTAAAATATAAATATTAAATAAAAAATAACAGTTATTTATGAATGTAAATAACTAAAAAAATATATACATATTGAATTAAATACATTGACTGTATATATTTATTTGAACAAAAAATTTAGAATTGCATTTTTTATAAATTAATAAATTTATTTTTGAAGATGAATATACTAAAAAGTTCATTTGTGGGTCCTTGGTTTTTAAGATTGTATGTTGGATAATAAACAGTTCTTCCATAATTTTCTTTAAATGCAAGGTTTTCATTGAAGTTTGTATAGCGTTATGTACATTAATTAATAAGTAAGTAATAATTTTATCATCAAAGTGCATCAATGGCACCATTAATCTCTTACTGGGACAGATCTAGATTTTCTGGGAAAATATCTGACGTCACAGATATTTCCATGGACTCCAGTCTAAGCTGACATCAAGTCGGACAATTTATCTTGGGTCCCCCTTCTTCAAACTACAAGTGACGTCACAGATATTTCCATGGACTCCAGACTAGCTCGACATCAAGTCGGACAATTTATCTTGGGCCCCCCTTCTCCAAGGGCCAAAGACGTTTCCCTGCGATCGTTTATAAAGACGCCACACGCTTGGGTGCAATGTTGGCCCCGCCCCCCGACATTAATTCCACAGCCCCTCTCCGGACAAGCCAAATTGCTACATCTACTCGCAACAACTGCAAGTGAAATTACACTCAACTTTCAAATTATCGTTCTACCATGAAAACGGCATGCTGGTATTTGTACCAGTTTTGATTGGAATACCCATACCATGGTAAATACACATGGGTTTTATATTCTTTGGGTTCAATGAAATTTTCATTTTATATTTAAATTATATAAATTTTTAATAATTTCATAATAAAACAAATTGTAAATCACTTGATCGTACATTAAATCGATTACGACCCTCGTCATCACATTGTTATGGTTATTTTGAGGCTGCTGTGATGCAACAATGGCTGACAACAATCGGCACGTGCGCTCGGACAAATGACTGTCGACTTCCGGGCGTCACGGTGGTGTATTATTGATAATGTAACAGATCCCTTCCTCTTCCGAGATATTGCAAGTTTCTTTCACCAATGTCAGCAACTACATAAAAAACATTAGCATGGGCGGATGTGAGAGCAAAAATTGTAAATTATATTTCCCATGTCGTACTGCACTGAACAAAATAGTGTCGAGAGGAGATGATTTTGATTACATTATTTTCACACTGATAAATTTTAAGGGAATATTAATATTATCTTTGCTGTTTCAACATGTTTGTGATTAAACCATCATCTTCTGATGTGGTTATATTGCTGTACAGTCATCGCCACAGAAAATTTCCCTTTACTGCCTTGTTAATTTTATTTTTATTTTATTATATAATATACCTCATAAATAACAAGTCAGAGGCAGGAGATTTACAAACGGTCCAATAAGAACAAATCATTTCCCGGAGGAAGCGCAGAAAATCCCTGAAAACGACAGTACACCATGCTCCGTAAGAACAACACACGACATGGTAATTAACAAGGCTGCAAGGGGGAAATTTTCCGAGGCGACGAATTTACAACAAAAAATCAATAAAATTATAATCATGGATTATGCTGTGTCGACACTCGAAACATTGCAGTGTCCTATATTGCAATCACATAGTATAGCATAAAAATGGATTATATTAAAAAAACGTATTCCTTCTTTAGTTGTGTAATAATGCCACTTTCAGTATATTTAATTTTCGGATTTCTAATAGCAAAAAAATCATATAATATGTATAATATGAACATTTATTATACCAGGAGAAAATGCGAAATATTATTTTATTTTTGGAATTGCCAAAAATGCTCAAAATTAAAAATCGAGTTTGAATCCAGATTAACGTTCAATTATTTATAATAATTTAGTTATTTAATAATTATAGTAAAATTCATATTAAAAATTGACATTATAGTCATTGAAAAAATAAAATTTCCCTCAAATATGCACACATGTAAATAACGTTAGCTATCTGAACGAAATGAAAACAACAGCACGAACCAAATATGCAGACTTTGTCTCGAAATTTACATGGATGACGTAATTAAGAGAATATTTTAGTAGCTGGTGCGACGTATAGACGTCAGCAAGTCCCCCTTTGCTCCATTTGAATGGAAATTAGCCCTCGAACGACTCTTGATTTGTGACGCTCAATGTCATGGTTTACACTGTGGCTTACAAGTAATGTATGTTTATTTTACGAAACTAATAATTAAATTTTTTATTAAAACAAATTTTATATTTATTTCATTTAAAATTTTAATTTTTGAAAAGAAAACAAAAATTTAGGATAAATCATGAAGTTAATTCCAAATTATTTATGTAAAACTATGTTATATATTATACTAAAAACATATTCATTAAGGCTTAACCTGAGAAATTTGGACGAAAAATTCGCCACAACAGATTTTCTTCCAATTAATTTGGTGGACTTACAACAATCGTCAAATTAGCTCTGAATTTTTTCGGAATTTTTTAACCGTTGGTTTAATTATAATTAATTTATTTAAATGAGAATTTTGTATCCTTCCAATGTTAAATTTGTTAATTAGCATTGCAAAAAACCTATACAACAGATTCTTTTACTTTTTTTTTTTACTAAAACCTAATTTTTTAGACTATTTTTCTGAATTGTTTTCATATATTTTGAACCGTGGCGATGATCGTTTCCTATATGTGATGAGAAATGTGGCAACGTTCTCAAGGACTGTTGTCACCACCCCCTCCTAAAAATTTATGCTCATTCCAATGCAAACAGTGTTGCCACTATAGCCACGCCTCTTGACCTTGACAGACAAATTCTCAGGTTATATACCTTAAAAGGGAGTTGAGAAAAACAAATAAACTGAGAATATTTTTTGCTCATAAATAATGAATAGTTTATTTTAATTAAAAAATTTGCTTATAAATTCACAATATTATAAATTAATAATCCTTTGATGGGGTAAATTAAAAATAATTCATACAAAATGATTCCAAAAAGGTCCCAATATATTAAAATCTTTAAAATATGAATAAAAAATATAAAGCTGGAACGCAAGATTCGAATCCATAAAATTATAATAATGCCGTATCATGCTAGTTATAAATATTTTTTTTTTTCTCCCTATTATGTATTGTAAGTGCACAACCAGTAGTAGCTAATTTCCATTTCTATACAATAGTGAATGTATATGGACATGGGGAGGAAAGGGGGATGATTTGTGCTGGGGAGCCTGCACGCGTTCGATTGTCGCAATTATACAGCGGTGGTCTCTCGAACCGGAACAGACGAGTAAAGAAGCTAAGTGCAGCTATCACTGTAGCTGAATATTTTGCACAATACTCTCTGTATTATTATATTTAATATTATATATTATGCTAAGGAAGTACACCCAGTGAATCCAAATTATTTCGTAATACTTTTGTAACAATAATAATACGACTGGGTATATATTGTTGAAAAAAGGGAAAAAAAATCTTAGTGTGATTTGAAAAAGTTTTATATAAAATCTGGATACTCAAACATTAGCAACTATTATATCTGCTATGCATATACTGCAATGTATAAGTACAGTAAAGTAATTATATTCAATTTTTTTGAATCATAGGCTGTACAGCATATGGATCATGTCAATTGATACATAAAATATAATATTATAGCGTTATTTTATGTAGTATAAACTGTATAATAAACAAAACTTATGTAATATTTCCTTAAATGAAGTGACGGAATTTAAATGTGACAAAATTTATGCAAGATAAGTTATGACAAATATCCCCTACTTCTTATGCTACCCGCTCAACATTAATCATTGACCGGTTGCCTAAACTAAGGCGAGACGTTCTATAATATACTAAAATTTTAACTCCATAAATGTTAAAAATTATTATGATGGTTTTATAGGAAATTATATTATTGAGTCTGTAAAAGTAAAATTATGTACTTAGCTTGTAATATTATATTAATTTGATGTAACTCAGTTCCAAACGATATTTTCTTAAAGGCCTTGGTTGGACTTTATTTGTATTTGGTTGAATGTAAAACTATACTTATAAAAACTAAATTAATACAACGTGACTTATGAATAATTTGCATATTTATTGAAAAGTGAGTCAAATTACATGTTATCACAAGGCTACTGTTATTCTAGGAAGATAATTTGACTGGTCATGAATTAGTTCGACGAAACATCAACACGCTGGCCATGCAATATTTAGTGACTCGCTCACGGGGTAAGCTTTACGTGATGGGTCACCGTGCTCCTCAATTATGCATCGCAACACAGGGGGGCCAGGGAGGGTATGACAGGCAGGTAGTGCAGCTGTGATTAATTAACGTGAGTGCAGTTAATTCAGATGATTAGGACATTTTGAAATGTTAAGTTACACAAGTAAATAATGATATCTTAATTTATTATTAAAAATTATTTGACTGTATGCATGTACCGAACCACATATGCTTTTTATTAGTTTTTAATAAACATTTAATGCTTCTCATTATTTTATTTTAAATTTGATAATATGTTTAAAATTTACATTGTTTAATTATATTTAATAAAAACATTTGACAGGCAAAAATAAAAAAGAAAATATTTAACTTTCAATTTTATAAATATTCAAATAAAAAATTATTAAAAATTTTTTTTTTACTTACTCAAAATTAAATTTTTTTAAAAAAAATATGAGCCCCTTATCCAAATATTCAGGTAACGAAAACCAATAATAATACAAAGTGGAGTGATAAATTACAGATAGACACATACATTTTTGTACCATGATGACGAATAAATAGGTGATAATGTACCTCATTTAACATTTAATCCAACTAAAAGAGGAACAGATCAAAAAAAGTCTTGTGAGATATTTAAGACATGGATTTTTACTTGCAACTGTGGCTAGTAAATTTATACTGCGGCAGAAGCTGGGCAGAAGTATACCACCATATAATGTGGTTATTTCACTGCTGATTTAGGGAGTTTGATGTAATTAAATACATTGTTGATGAACATACTTCTTACTGAAGCAACAGTGATATTTTTTATCTTCTGCCGATGCTTGCTCAACAGCTTCAACAAACCACCAACTATTATTAGCACTTTTAATTCTGTCTAAACTTTACATTTTAAAACATTTTTTAAATATTTATAAACAAATTATTGTTTTGGGTATTTTTTTATACGACGAATTAAAAAAAAATTTGAAAACAATATTAACTTTTACAATTTATAATTATTTAAATTAAAGAAATAATAAATAACAAATTTTAAATATAATTTTTGTGTAATATTTTTTCAAAATATATAAAAGTAAAAAATGCTTTTTAAAAATATCACAATTAAGTTTTTAACTATTTTTATTTATTATTATTTAAATTTCAAATTAGTTGGTGTTTGTTCAGAAAATATTCCCAGAACAAAAATAAATTGTACTCTTAATTGTAGTGTAAATAATGTCCGCTATACTGCTGTTATTTTCACAAGAATTTACAAGAAATCTTCATTCGTAAACTGAATCAATGATGCTTCCAATTCGATTGTCAATCTTGATTGTGAGCTGGTACGATATTGTCGTACCTTCATGCAGCTACTGTTCCTTGGTCGCTACATTATGCTGGTGGGAGGAGAAGGTCCTTGGTATTATGGAACTTTTGGTGTGCGGCTGCTCGCGGCAGAATTGCGTGTGTCTACGTATGTGCGTGCTGCTCGGGTAATTGGGCGAAACTACCTCCCGTGTTCCCGCCACTGTGCAGTCCCGCCACCAACTTTCGTCAGGGAGGCAGTACGGAATCAATGTTTTATGTCACTTCGTAAAATTTTACTTTCGTAATTTTTTTACGAAACCTAAGTTTAACGATTTTCAGTATTTTAGTTTCTAGGACACTAATTTTGATATGTTTTACGGTAAATTTTGTGTATGTTAGGTTGTGTGTTAAGTTACTAGCTGCGTAATTTCACATCATTCGTACAGTTTTGTTTCTTCTTGCGGCGCCGTAACAGCGTGAGGTTTTACACTGTGGCCATAACACGCAAACGTAGTACCATATAAAGTATAGTCAGATGCTCCGTGTTTTATCGTGACGTCATCGCATCTGCAGTCTATGACGTCATTCAGACAATATGATGAAAAAATTATACTTTGACAGTTCTTTTTCATTTTTTTTGTTTGTTTTTTGGCATGCTTTGTAGAATAAAATAAGACAGGTTGATCTTTGGTCCTTCAATAATAGTTCCTATTATTATTGCAGGCAAAGGTCTAAATTCTATTTTCTTAAAAATGTAAGACAATTTTGCATTAACTTTGAGTCAAATGTCATTTTTTTAAAAAAAACACGGAAACTAATTTCTTCACGAAAATTTCATGAACAATAACACAGAATCAATCTACTGCTTATTTAAAGCCTGGAAAACAATTTTAATTAAGTGTTGAAAAAGTAGGTAATATGTCCAATAAAATTCTAAGTGCAAAATAATAATATAAATTTTACAATTAAATTTTTAAATAAAATATGTAAAACTTTATAATCGTATAGTAATAAAAAATAGATATGGATCAAATAAATGGTCAGCAGAATTTAGGAAAAGTAACATATCACTATCATGATTGGTTAAACATGCAACATAGAAGGCTGTCAGAAGATATTATTATATTATGATATGTGTTTATATTGTCTAGTTCACAAAAAAACATACAACATGTAAAAGTTTTATATAATAGTAATCCTGAATATAAACCTTTTGGCCTCCATAATTAGAGGCTCGTTAGTAATATAAAAAAGAGGAGGAGGAGGTTGTTATATAGGTAGGTTGTGCCATGGGGATTCACGTACGTAATATAAACTATAACCCCGCGAGCCATCTGTGTGTCTTCATCATTTTATATGCTACACTGTCAAAAATATTACGTTTAATCACAATTCCTTGTGTTTTGTTATTATTTAGCGAGAGTCAAAAATAAATTGGAATAATAAAATTAGATACAGTAATATTTATTACTGATAATAATGAATAATACATATATTATGTTAATAGTGTAAATTTACTTAAAATCATTTGTGTAAACCTATGTATGTTAATTTTAGGTAATTTTAATTAGATTTAAGTACCTGTTATGTATGATTTATGTAACAAATCTGACGTGATCTATGCGGTAAAGCCAACGATCGAAGTAAAATTATTATTATTATTATTTTTCAAATCTGATGAAATGCTACAATATACAAGTGTGTAAAATAACTTCAAGGATTTTAATTGAAATTGTTTTAAATTCTAAGAATAAAATGTAGTTAGTGATTGAACGATTTTTTTCAACGATAATTTTCGTTATAAATTAATAATCAAAATAATTATCGTTTCTTATTGAAAACCTCAATCATGTATAATCATCTGCTCAAATACGTTTAAACCAAATTATAAAATAAATTAAATTCAACAAATATTTGTCAATAAATCTATTTAATTAATATACGTTACAAAACAAATACACAAAAATCAGTGTATAAAATCTGTAAAATTCTGAATTAATTATAAACAGTGCATTGAACAAATAACGAGGATAGGACGAGATAAATTTTGATGGTGTAGCAAGAGAAGTAGGCCCGGCAGGTGGGCAGCACGTTCCTTCTCTGCCTCATACTTATTGCCTTACCACACATGATGTTGTTTGTTCTCCAGATCGTCCGGATAGTTACCTCGGCTTCATGACTACAGCTATGTAAATATCGACTTGAAACGAGCTAAATTTTAATTTTGAAATTAGTATGTATGGAAAAATGACAATAAAATGTGTTTGTTTTTAAATAGATTTAATTTAAAATAATGGTTTTATTTGTAAAATAATTTGTTTTTATGAAGTATGTAGTTTAATGTTGAGGATTGATTAAGTAATTAATAACTTTAATTTATTAGAAAACAGAGATTTTATATTTGTTATAATACTACGATGATATGGGGTATAATAATTGTTTAATATTATATTTAAATTATTGATATTTATTAAATTTAATGTAATTTAATTAGCGCACTAAAATATATAATAGTGTTTAAATAATAATGTATATAATAATGTATATAATAATATATAAATATAAAACTATTAATAGCAAATTATACTTAAATTTTGAGTCTGAGACCAGATTTAAATTCATAATATACACCAGTTACACACTAATTTTATTTACTAACAAGTTTCTTACATCACAAATTTGCAATATTCTCCATACTATGAAGTGCTTGGTAAAATTTTCATACAGCTCGCAGATAATAATTACGTTGGTTAATTAAAAATTATTAGCATGTCTCCTTGTCGCACTGAAAGCAACAAACCGCGGGGTTTTCTTGGACATTTAACAGTTATACTTTGATGTCCTAATTTAACGAGTCAAATGTCAAAACACCTGTATATGAGGACAATTTTCATTGGTTAATTGATGTCACGTGACTTATACCTAAGTCTGTGATTGGCTGTAAAGTTGATAATTTTTAGCACGTGATATAAGTCCATGTTAGGGTATGATCATAAAAATTAAATGTTTCCAGTCTAAAGGTGCAATTATATTATAATAATAATAGTATATACTTGGGACTATTTCAGTAAAAAAACAGGTTAATGTCGTCACTCAAATAAAATATAACAAATGTTTTAATATTTGACTCAAATTCCACATCACAGAAACTTGAGAGGTACATGCTATTGATTGTGGACGTAAATCGATCGTTTCAAACCAAAAGACAAACATCTTCAAACATTTCTTCAATTTTAAAGACGATCTTTCATATCGGATATTTGGGGGATAATATTATTTTATAAACCTCTTTCGTATAAAGACATACAATACCTGTGAACTATACGTATTAATTATTACGTTTTTCATCTTTAAATTATAATAAAAAATTTTGTTTTTAACTGTTTTCATTAATCCATCATAAAAGAAATACATTTTTCTTTTTACTTGACTTAAAAATAATATATAATCTTTTTCTGTGTTTTTTTATGATATAATTGATAATTACAAATAAAACCCAAATTTTTTTATTCTAATTACAATTTATTTAAATAAGAATTTTCATGGTATAATGCACTAACTTTGCTTAATCAGCAAAATTAGTTTGCGCAGTGTACTTAAATAATCGAAAACAAAGAAGTATAAGAAAAACACTTGCTATAATTTACATGTTGGTCATAAAATCCGAGTGGAAACATTAATTTCGAGGTAATAATTTTTAATAAGATACCAGCTGAGGTCCAACAATAAAACGAGAGGGGTTTTATTGCTTCCCCGGGCGAGAGGTAAGATCATTATATACCGCAGCAGCAGCCACCCATGTTGGAAATTGAATGCGAGGATCCTCTAGCTACAAATTATTTACCTTCAACAGCTTGCTAACTAGTCAATATAAATTATTAATAATAAAAAAATATAATATTATTATAAAATAGACCTCCCTGAATTTTAATTAATTAATCAAAATTTATTAATATATTAATTTTCAAAGCTTCGCGTAAAATTTCACCTAAACATTGCATTAAAATACATATTAACAAACAAAAATTGTATTGTATTTTTATACATAATGTAAGAAGAAATTGCATTTTTTTTAAATATTCATTTATTAAATTATTAAATTATTTAATTTTTATAAATATTTCAGCAGTAACTGTTAAATATTAAAAGTAAAATTAAATCAATCTGCGTAGCTCTTTGCTCCATAATTAACAAATTTTAACCTGCCTAGTTATCAATAAAATTAATGAGCAACGAGACACAATAAAGCCCTAAAAAGTTATGAGACATCTGAAATCGATTCACAACATAATAAGTCTGTAGAGAGAGTGTTAATATTTTAATCGACGTACATATTCTCAGTGGACATTCATTGTTTTGATTCTAAAAATGTACGTGTACTTGCGGTGATTGCAGGGCTGGGATAAGCAACAATGAGGGTCTGGGAGTTGGCAACAATGCATGCCAGCAATTTGGTAACGAGGCAAGCTGACTCCTGGGAGATTATTTTACTTGTCCATGACTCTCCTCATATGAACAATGCAACGTCTCTTTATCTGCTTGTATTGATTTTATCAATTGTTTTAAACTCGCTAATGAATAATCAAATCAATGTATGCTTAAATTTGAATCCAGCTATTTTTTCATATTATATGCTGGGAGTTCTGAACTGCAACCCGATTGCATAGTTGAGGTCTAGCTCTAAGCCATGTAGGATTATAAAACTTTAATAATTTCGATTGGTCTATATTTTCTATTATAATTTTTGTATAATTATGTATTTAATTACATATTTTCGTATGAACTTCTGTCATATTTCACGAAGTAGTAAATACATTAACAGTTGTTAGTACAAAAATTATTCATAAATTATATATTTACGTCACGCATAATTTGAAAATTATTTTATATTCAATTCATTTTATTATTTAATTTTTTCTTTAATATACATTACATAAATTTATAATGTGAGAAATAAATTAAAACTAGTACATATTATTATAAATATACTAATGCCAAGTCTTTACTAACACTGTCTGGATATTATATAAAAAAATCATTATAAATAAATAATAATTAAATATTCACCTCAATGTCATCAGCATTATATGCTAATAATTTAAAAATCTCCCACGTAAATATGAAATTTATGTGTTTAAGTAAAGCAATATCAACAATGCCAAGGCTTACCAAATAAGTTGACTATCATTTAACAGCTCGCTTTGTACAGGGTAGTAAATTCATTTGGTAGTGTTAATGCTATCCATGTGTATGTCTAATTATCTCCATAACATTATATAATAACTAACGATAATTCAGAGTATGAATATTTCGGGGTTTTTGAATTCATTCGGAAGAGATAGTCGAAGTAATTGTAATGTGCAATAAAGCTCAATTTCAATTATTAATGATAAGAAAATAGCTCTTATTATCGAAAGTACATTTGTTTTGCATGCTGCGACCTCAAGCATCCCACCATCCTCTTATTATTAAATTGGCTCCATTCACGAACTAAATCTGTCTCTTTCAAATCCATTGATATTTTTTTGTACATCTGAGAGCATATTGAAAGTCTCGAGACAAATTTTTTTTTCTTTAAACCTCAGTAGACCATATAGCTTTCTTATATGTGAACTCGCACTAAGAAAAAATTATATAAAAATAAAACTTGTTTTGCAAGTAAAAAAAAAAAGTATATGTATGTAAAGAAAACATACATGGGCGTTAAAAAAGATGATTTTCTATTGGTTAATACTAAATTTGAGTGACCAATGAGCGGTTTATAAGGTAAGACATACATGAGGGGGACATGTGAGGCGTGACGGGCTTCATCCACGCCTCTCTTGTTATTATATCGTCGTCATGGAAACCGCGGTGTGACACGCCACCTCGCGGGGCATCGAGTGTGGGATGGAGATTAGGGCCCAAATGACATATTAGGGTGGAGAATGGGTCGATTTAGGGTCGTAATGACACATTGGGGTGGAGAAGGTGCGATTAAGGGCTGAAAAATGTCAAATCGGGTTGAAGAATGTGAGAGAAGGTTTAGTATCGAAATATATTAAGACACATTAGGGTGGAAATGTGGGAGTTGGTGGCAAGATTCAGAATGAATGCCAATCCACGAAAATGCACACTAAACACATTATCGATTGTCAATTTTTTGAAGTGTTGACGTCATATTGACACTAACTGTTGTCTCAATTAGCGCAAGTGTTCAAGTATTTGAAGGGTTTGAAGGGTCTAGTATTTAGTGTTTGAAATAGCAACTTCAAACACTAACACAGACACTAAATTTTTTAACATTGATCAGCTGATGCAAATGTTTCCAACTTTTGACACTACGAAGTGTTGGCGCTAGTTTACAGTAAAGTTGTCTCATTTAAAATAAGTATTTATACTAAATTAGTGTTTGAAGTGTATACACTTTTAGTTCGCATTCTTTAAATGAGACGCGGCCTCAGGCCAACAAACGACACTAAACCTTAGTGGTGTATAAACTAGTTTCAAAACCAGCAATTTGCAGTTTCAGCTAAGATCATTATCTCTTCTTTTAACCATGAAAATGACCCATACTAGCTGAAAATGAAAGTTGCTATATACAGGTTTAAAACTAGAGTTCCATTTATTTTTTATTTAGTATATAACTTGACTGAGGCAAAGGACATGTAAGAATTACTTAAGAAAAAAGTACACATCAGAGCAGCAGGAACGTTACATAATTTACTGGAGAGGCAGATTTGAATTTAGGAGAGGCAGGATGAACGCCCAATCTATCCCAGAAATTATCAAGCTTGCCACATCTTCATAACACCCAAAACCATGCGGACAAAGCAGTTTATATGACGTTAAAAATGCCTCGAGATGTAATACCCTCTTCGAGAATGAAAATGCATTGTTATTTAAATTTAATAATAGTTTTACTGTGCATTAAACTTGAAACTTTATATAGTCTTCATTTGATGAATCAGTTACCTGATATAATTAAGAGTGCATGCTCTCAAATAATTATTTATTCAATTATATGTTAAAAATATTATAATAAAAAAAATATAAGATGATTAATCTTAAAATACTGTTGAGGGAGATTTAATTTATTTTATGATTTAAAACAATTACAGTGTCTGTACTTTATTACTATGGCATATTATACTGTTTATTTAATCAGCAATTTTCAATTAATTTGTTATTTTGCTGTAGTTTCCATCACATGTTAATAAGCTGGTGTATAAAATTGGATGTCTACTTACAGAGAATATAATAATATACTCACTCTTTCCTATATTCTTTGGTATTTATGTTTAGCATCAGTTAGAAAGAGGTCCTAAGAACGAAAATAAAAATGACAACAAAAAATTAAAAAGTATTTATTGGAATTATTCCAAAAATTCAATTAAATATTATTCGTAATAAAAAGAACAAATAAAAAATTCTTGCTAAAAAGATGTGTAAATCATTCCAAATATTTGATTGTTGGAAAATAATTCCGGGAACTTTTATACATTCCATTGTTGAGTCGATATTCTTAGAGAGAGAAATCCAGAGAAATTAATCTCCTCTCAGATGACTTGAAATTATTGCATTCCTCGATACGAATAAAATATCACAGGTATTTTTATGAATTTAATTTTCACCTTTGTAAATTTCCGCTCTTCGTACAAAAATTTCACAGACTCCCCGTATTGAAATAAAACAATGTTCATCTGTGCCTTCTGTAAAATCAGTCAATTTTGATTGTCATATCTTCGATCGATGCTTCATTGACAAATGTTACGCGAAAATTATTATTATATTTGTATGCGGGTGTACGCACGTCATTATGCATAATAATTCCACCCACATCATGTACTTATTATGTAAATAATAACAATTACATGTATATATGTGGTTCTTCTTAATTTTTCCAATGTACGCATTTCAAATGTTTTAGAATTTCATTTATAGCTATGGATTGAATATAATTTAACATTTCCAGAATAAATTGAAAATACATTTATATTGCAAATCTCTCGGGAAAACACGAAATTTTTTTGTCATACTTTTCTTATTAATGAAGCTGAAAGTTTATTATATTTAAATCGATAAATAGGAATTCTTTGTCTTAATTTTGAGTCCGTATTTTCGAGGGTAGATTTATTTAATTTTCTAGTATTATTATCATGGACTTTCTCCTTTAAATAAAAATATAAAAAACTACTCTTGTGACAAAACGTTATAACTATACATGGTAATATCAGATTGCCATGTGTTTAAAAACGTTTTTCACATTAGCTTTAAAAAATCCTCACTTATATAACCGCAGACAAATTAATTTTTCCTCCAATATTCAATCAATTAAATCCAACAATGCAGTGACGTCACCGGAAGTTACAGCTTTTGCGTCAATATTGTACCGGGAATCATTGATCTTAAACCGGAAGAATTAAATAATATTTCAATCGAGATCGCACGAACGCTTGTATTTTGAGGTACATTGGGGGATCACAATAGGCAGACCACCCCGCGATTGTTACGTACATCCAAACATTTGCGGGCACTCCTCGAACATCTGTGCGGCAATTGAATGAGAAATTCTTGATATTGATTGATATACACATTGACAGCCGCAACAATAAAAAAAATATTCCTAGGAAATTCAACTTTAATGTTTTCTTAGTAATTTTTTTTATTTTTTATTATATTTTTATTTTTAAATATTTTATAGTAAAAATAAATTTAAAAATGAATAAATATTTTTAAAAGGTACTTATTGCACAAAGAGTGTGCTAATTTAAGCTTTAAATATGCTTTTTAAACAACAAATTTTGTTACAATGTATAAATATAAAGGGTTGTGCAAATTTTGAAAATGACGTCTGAAAAATTAATTATATCTTTTGCTGTTCATGTTGATAGCATTATCATGTAATACTGAGTTAATTAATGAAAGTAACAATTTAATATGATGGTAATAGATAATTATAAATAAAGTTCTCAACTAATGATCATACTTGTTAGTAATCTGCTGTTATAATACATAATAATTATGCGTTTATGGGATACGCATTTTAGCAGAACATCTTAATATATTCCATGAAGTCCGCAATGTAACAAAGTAATAATTCCTACGTAGAACATTAAAGTAAGGGAGTTTTAAGTTAATTTTTTATACACAATATTATTTTAAATGATTTTATAAAAATTGTGAAAATAACAAATTTAAAAATTATAATTAATGATTAATATTAAATTTACTCTCTTCAATTTTAACCACGTGGTTTTCAAAGTAATTTATTTTCGAATTTTTATATATAAATATTCAAAATGTTGCATGGGACGTTTAAAACTAATGCATTTCCCAAATGGGGAGAGGGTTCATATCTTTACAATTACTATTTGGTAGTATAGAATGGCAATTTTAATTTAATACTAACCTTGAACACATAACGATTCAAATAATCCAATATAAAAGGTGGTGTTTAATACATTAAAATTTTCAATATTTACCATTCGATTATAATTATCTACTATTAGAATACCTTGCGTGACATTCTTGTTATAAGAATTTAACACTTTTTAATATTACATTTTATAATCTTTTAGTCCATATAATACATAATACGACAAACCCATATAAACTAACATTGTTTTTTCTGAAGGGGCTTACGATATAAAAGATGCCATACATTTGTGTGTACGTACTTAGGGGATTACAATCACAGAAATGCATTTCACAGATCAAAGTGCACTTTTGTGGACGACTGGCGCCGGGCGCTTCTTATCGCCTCTTTGTTGGGAAATATTGAAGGAAGGGTCCGCCAAATGTGATGATTTACATTGTTTGGGGGAGGGGGTCAGTCCCCCAATATTGCGAAGTGTCCCCACATGCATGGAACTGCACATTCAGTAAAATGTGTCGTTGGTTTGATGCTTCAAAATACGGAAGTCATTTAAAAAAAACTGCGTTGATAAAAAAATTAATTTTCAAAATTTGAAATAACTTTACAGTATATTCTAATATATTTAATAACTAATTTGCATTTAACCAAATGCGCAGAAAAGCTGGTAATATATTCAATATTTATTTGTTGAGTCATATCATAAGTTTAATAAAATGTAAGATGATTAATTAAATAACTTTCAACATTATTCATAACTCTTCATTTTTTATTTCACTGTACTGAGACACGGTTGAAAGACATTTATTTTTAAGATAAATACATAAAATGTAGAATTAATATCGTAACAATTATATAATAAAAGACATCAAAAAACGCTGATCAATTCATTATTTTAATTAGAAATATAAAAATAACCCATCAGAATCTTGCAACAATTTATACTAAAATGTAAATAATAACTTATTTAAAATAAAACAGAAACAACAAAAATGGCACATTTTTATTTCAAGAGCAATAAAGCTGATGAAAAGTATAATGGTAATAACAATAATAACAAAAAGTGTATGAGAACGTTTTTATTTACTTTGTATAAAAAAGAACGAGAAGACTTGGCGGTGTATATTTTGTGTGTGACATAGTGGCGCCTGGCGCGTTAGACCACCCTCTTTACTAACGTCTCTCCTAGCATCACCGTCAAAAAAAGCACCCCCTCTTCAGTGCACTAGCGACCCCCGGCGGGAAGGGTAGTTAGTTGTGACGTTGACAGTAGCAACCCCATCAAGAGAAGGGATGAGAAGAGAGTCGTTTCTTTCTCTTGACTCACTTGGATCAATAGTATCCTCACACACGATACAGTGCAGTTCACGGCTTGCATTTGTGACGTCACAATACACTAAACGGGAGGGAAGTATATTTCATTCAACATTTTAAAAATTACTATTTTTTTAGATACAACTTTTCTAAAAGAGTTATGTCCACGGAGTTGTTATAAATATGGTCTATGTATGCTCCCGCCATCACCGGTGGCTGTTTGAACTACATTTTCTGTCTAAAATCTTCCTAATTTTCTCCAAAATCACGTGATGTTAAAAAACAAAAATTAACTATTAATTTGAATACAATTCCATGTATGATATAAATATTCACTGTGCTTCTCTGCATATGATGCACACAAAATTTAACTATTGCATTTGAGATTATTGCATTTGAAAACAAATCTTCCTTCATTATCTATAATTATTTTGATATTTACATTTAATTGTTGTTGTTTTTCGTGGACCATTACACTTCTTACATCATTCAAGTATCAACTTTTATTTTTATTCGTATTAAACATATTATTGGGTGCGATTCACGAAGCAGTTAGCCAGGTTCCTAACCACGTTTAACTTAACCACGTTTAACTATACCTGTTTTACGTGTTAATCCACCTTAGTTAAACGTGGTTAAGCTAAACTTGGTTAGAAACCTGGTTAACTGCTTCGTGAATCATGCCAAAATTATGATTCGAAAGTAACTCACGTTACAAAAAGGTTTGTCATGTTTAATTTAGATTCGAAATTAACATGGAGCGGATATAAAAAACAAATGACAATCGCTTAACAAGAACATAAAAAAGGATGAAGACATCTCTCTCTGCAAGTCATTTTCCAGTTCAAGTTAATTACAGAGTACTGCACGGTACTTGTATATTACAATGTTTACACTGTACAAAATGTTCAGCGTAATGTCAAATTGTGAATTACTAAATTGAATCGATGCAACACACTCAACCGAAAAACGCATGCTGCATGATTATGATGTGTGCCAAATATTCCTTAAGTTTAATTGGTTCCCTCAGTTACAGCTAGGCAAATACTGGGATAAATTGCTCTGCTTTGGAACAACCCCCATTTAATCTTATGTAACGTAAATATAAGGTCCAAAACAAGCCATGCAAATAGTTCCTAGTGACTGTATTATATGATATACGCACAATATGACAATCAAAATATAGTTTCAGTGACAATATTAATATATTATTAAATTTGTATGTTCCTATTTACTTATTTTCAGCCATCATGTAACGGCAACAAAAAGAATCTCGCTCCCAAACATTTTCCACCGTGTAATTTGTGTTGATTGTAGATGGTAGATAAATATTTTTATGATATGATTATAGGTTATCAAATTTCCTCGTAGATCAAGTATTAATATTTATGAGATAACTCGCCATAATAATTCATATGTACAAGCTGGAGCAACTTTTTTATCTATATTTAAAATGCCACCCAAAATCAAACTGGTAAAAAATTATTTATGTGAGGATCGTGGTAAGTATGCAAAAACAAACACTAAATTTTAATGACATATTTTAAAAGTGAAACATAATTTTAAAAATTAATTAATAATTTTTTTGAAAATAAATAATTTATGAAAAAAAATTAATATTTTATATTCGCTTATTTACTTTACAGATTACAATTAAAATTATTTACTGTTGAATTTTCGATGATATAAACGAATATGTGATTTCATTCTAAAGTAGTGAGTACTGATTATCGGATTAGTCTTATATTTTACAAATTAAGTTGTAAAAATATAAGTTTCTTTTAAAATACAATAAACGAAAATTTCATTTTAAAAATTAAAAATGCTTCCCCGTTTCAATTCTACGAAGATCCACATTGTATTAACTATAAAACCAACACCCACGCTGGTCCAAAACTGACAATTGACACACACTTACCTTCTATTAATTGGCACAAAGCAGGAACGGGTTTTGATATTTGAGTCGATGCGAAGGTAAAAGAATACTACATCAGTTGGTAGCTTGCTCACATCTGCAGCTGGACTCATCAAATGCACCGCAAATCTATTCATTTAACTGCTTTATATTCATTACCTCCCTATATGAAAAGTTTTTTTTTGCCTACCTCTCCTTTATTTTAGTTAACAATAGTTGAGAGGGACTAGTTTATTTGATAAGAGTTCTTATTGTAATTATATTGCAATTGATGAGAGGTTTTTAGCCAAAATTTATTTTAATTATTGGTCACTTAAAATGAAAATCATATATTTAATTAATTCAATACTTAATTTTTAGTAAATGAAGTATTGATTTTATTCAAAATTTAGTTATAATAATATGTAACTCAAATATAAATTAAAACAATTGATTTTAGTTCTGTAAAACATGGGTGAAAAAATTACAAAAAATAAAATAACAAAAAAAGTCAAAATCTGTTACACTCTTTTTTTCAATAACTGAAATCTCCAAATGGAGAAACCCTAATTCGTAGAAGATACTCTCAGCATATCGAACACTCAATGCTAACAATCTTGATATTTCCCTATATAAAATATAATATTACATTTTTAGCAAATAATATTCTCAAGCTTACATGAAAACATTTTTAATGATACACAGATGAGACGATTCAAAAACGTTACAACAATAACAAATAAAATATTATCAAAAGAAAACATCATCAAAAATATAAAATTAATCTTCTTTTTATTATCTTGGATTTCAAAGAACATTTTGTTTTCGTTTGAAGCCAAAGGAGGCAACCTAATTAGAGTTGCCGGGCGACTAATCCGAACGTACGTTCTCTTAATTAGCGATTACCAAGTCGCCCGTCCATTTGTGAGCTTTGGCATTTTCTGTTGAGCAATATTATTTTTATCAAATGGTAGACATTAGAGGATAACATTTGTGAATGGTTTTGTTAAAACGAAGAAGTATAAGAAATGTGAGAAGGAAAAGTTAAGGAAAGTTCAACAATATTGTTCTTGTTACTGAATATTTACGTAAAATCATTTTTGAAACTTGAAAGATTTAAAAAAAAATGTGTTTTGGCTTATTCCATCATTTAAATAAAAAAATAAATTTAAGTTAAAATATATCACTTAATCGGGAACTATTTTATAATAATTATTGAAAGTCTATTTTATGACGTCACGGGCGGCACTGCCCCATCCTTTTTCTTAAGGAGTGCCGCCCGTGACGTCATCAAAATAGACTTTCAATAATCTTTATAAAATAGTTACCAGTCTCAGAAAAATCTGAAAAAATTCGCAGTACCATATTTTTACCCCTTCTTTCGATTAAGCCACTAAAATTTTCACATTCTAATATCTCATTATTTTTTATAAATTTACATTTTTTTATTTTAATAATTATTATTTCATTTTATTTATTTGCACGTTATTTCTTTTCAATAAATAAGGACAGTCGAACTGATTGCTAAATGCACTTTAGAATGCAATATCAGTCTCTGGTAAGGATTAATTAATGTCGGAACCTAGGAAACATTTATTAGTAAAAATAATATGTACAGCACTGTACACCTGTGTCGGTACGTTTACCAACGATAATACAATAATGAGAAGAAAGGATTTATGCAGTCTATTGCGGTATGGGGTACAAGCTAGGGCAGAAATATCTTAATCGAACCAACTTAGTGAGTATCATAACCAACAATAACAGGGCTGAGATACGTGGAATCAGTTTGACATATTGCTTGCCACTCTGCGTGTTAACTGGGACAACATTTGAGGTAGACACTATACTGAACGTGTTGTAACAAGTTCTCGGATTATTGCAGGTAAAGGTACGGCGGTAAATCACTTTGATAGCAAACGTACGAGTTCAAGTGGCCGCTAGAATAGAACATTGGCGGCTTACCCCTTTCTATAGCTAGCTAGCTGCAAATTTTCATTCAACTAATTCAAGGTTATTCATTCTGAATACCGAATATGGCTCAGGTTACTATCAAAAATTGCCCACTTCTTTTATTTACGTCTCAGAGTAAGAAAATCGTTATTATAATTTAGTCTTATTGGTAGTTGAAATCAAAAACAGCATATGTCCATTATATCTCTTAGTTCACTAGCAGTTTCAATCAGAAACAGCAAATGTCCATTAATATATTATGTACTGTATATAATATGTATTGCAATGTGTTTTATTGTATTCTCGTGGTGTTTAAAAATGTTGTTCTAAGGGAGTTGTATGTCGAGAAATTAACTTATTCAGTTTTGAAAATAATTAATGCGTTCTGATATCTATAAAGTAAAAAATAAAAGTGCGTGGAAAATAAATTAAATACTTTTTGAAACAAAGAAATAATTTCAATTCAAAATCCTGTTTTACAGACTTTTCAAAATTGTTCACTTTGCAGCTATAATAACAAAAAAATACATACACAGGGGAATATCCTTGGAATATCCTACAATTTCAATTTGTTTTAGTTAAATAATTCCTACTACAGTTAACAAAGCTACAAATTTATATTATGAAAATTAAGTTTCGCTTCGGCAAGTGCCAAATAGTGATTCATCAGGATTTTTGTTTCAATTAAGTGCGACAAGGTACTCTTTTAAATTTATATAAAATAAAACTAATAATTTTTTATTTATTTGGAGTAAATAAAATTATAATAATTTATTAAGCTTAAATAATATAATATATATATAATTTTAATAATAATATTTAATTATTTTAAACTTTTTATAATAAAAAACCTGGTTAAAAAAATGTGAAACAAATAATTTGATATTTTTTTACATTTTCCCATTGTAAAGAGGGTGTTGATTAATTCAGGTAGTAAATTGTATAGAGTAAGAACATTAACGACTATTATTAAAATAAAAAAAAGGAAAATCATTAACGCCTGCCTAAACCCACGACATAATGCTTCAGACAGGCTTGAAATTTGTTATTTTTTATCATCCAGCCGGCTGACTCCTGACATAATCGAGAAGGCCGGCAATTACAGCTTGTTACAACACTAACAAATCTATTTTTAATGCTCTTTTTATAGGCCAAAATCATCGCCCTTAAAAAAACAATTTCTAACCGAGGAAATAGAAAAGTATTTGAGGGAAAACAATGAACCTTTTTTCTTTAATGCTAGGAAATTTAATAATTCATCAACTCCCTATTATCAACAATGGCAGATGGTACCTCAAATTGTCTAGTTTAAATATAATAATGATACCCTGCGATTAAGTTTTAGGGAGGGTTACTCTTTTATTGATTTTTTTTATGTTTTACTAACGATTTTCATTATTTGTTTGTTTTTAATACCACAGAACAACTAAAATACATCTGAATATTAATTTCTTTACAAATTAATTTTGATGGGTTACATGGTATAGGATATATTATAAAAGAGATTTCAAGTTATTATTTTGAATAATATTGCATGCAGTTTTAAATATTGAAACATATTTTAAATAAACATATTGATAATTAATAACAAAACTGAAACTCCAACTTATCAACATTATCATTTGCAGTTGAATAACAATCGGTTGTAAATTTGTCAACAATGGTTATCAAGGTTCAGTTTCTTAACTTGTTTGTTGATAAGACTGGACAGACTTTTTTGACATTAATGTTATTTAAAAACAAATACATCATACATCTATAATAGTACTCAATCTCTGAAAAAAAAAAACAAAAAACAAAAAAAAAAAAAAACAATCATAGCAAAGACAGTTTAAAAGTTACAGTAATTAACGAAAGCCAATTAATATTTAAATATTAATTATAAATATATACAGTTATTTATGTGGCTTTTGGTATGATGTTCAACAAATTATTTAGAACATTCCCAAAGTATTTTAAAATAACATGTGAGCTAAATTCGATTCGGTTCCTGTAATTTATCGCAATTCTTGCATTAAAAAAATGCATCTAAATTATGTTTAGATCACTCCACCTTCATTTCATTTTGTACCTTTATTGTAAAATAGTGATATTCAAATGGAGACTGATAAAGTTATTTGTCCTGGATAAATTGACGCAGTTACTCCACAAAAACAAAAGAAAAGGCAATGGAAAAGCACCACGTGATTTGTTCTCAATTAGATGAAAGAAGTCTAGGTCGCGCGGGTTGCATACTTTCACAAATTTATTGAAATTACATATTTTACTTTTACCATGAATCCTAACTTTGTATTTAATTTGTATTATATATGTTGAAATAAACTTAATTTTAGTCTATCTAGACTGACATGATTCTCGAAGTACAGTTCGTTAATTTGAAAATTTTTTGATGTTCCATTGATTTCAATTAATTCATTTTCTTTCTTTTCGTATTACATAATAATAATGCGTTTTTTGGTCTCTCTTGAGCTAAGATATACCTGCCCTCTTTTTAGCCTCTCTGATTGCTGCAGGTGATTAATTTAATGTGAAAATTGTAAATAAACGAAGCTAATCCCAGCCTAAGTGACCTGCTAAAATAAATCTGTTGTTTTCTTCAATTTCGTGTTTGCTGAGCAGTACGGTACTCAGTATGGGAAAATAAGAGTAATTACAACTAACATGCAAAATATATTTCTACGGTTTCAGTTCGTGCATGTAGCCAAACACAGACTATATGAGCTAATATATTGTGTTTTACTTATATTTTTAACTAGTATATATAAATAACATTGTTTTCTTTATTTCCAATTAATTCCATACAATTATTCAAACATATTAAAAATAATGCAGCATGTTAAATCAAACGAACAATACTGTGTATACGTTGAGAAATATTCCAAGTCAAATAATAATAAACAATAAGAAATATCCGTCGGCAAACAATGAATGCATAACGAACAGTATCCACATACTTTATGTTTCTCAGAATTTTATTAGCCGACATTAAGATAACTTAGAGCTCAAAATTAGCTTATTTAAATCGGCTTTTGTTTGGAACAATAGTCCATAAAAATGCTTATGATGCGTCTTTCGAAATGGCAAACAATTTTTATTAACATTTAAGAATGTAGCTTCTGTTTTTCAGTTTGTCAATTCTTGAATATAAAATAATATTTACTATCTTTTTTCACAGTTACCTACATAGCATTTGTTAGTGAGTTGATGGGAGAATAAATATTGACTGTAATATATTTACAAACAGGGAATTTAATAATAGAAAATTTTGTATCAATTGTAAACTAAAATCAAATAGTTTGAAGATGCAATTTTGTACATATTATATGATATAGAGTTAAAAATAATTAAAAGATTTTTAATATGTTTTACAAATTTGAAACAGTAACACAAATATTTAAAAATATTATATAACTTATAATATTTAATATCAATTATTATCATTGCATTCAATTTATTTTTAATTACTTGTTACTTCTAATTATATATTTACAAAAATTTAAAATAATTTTTTGTATTGTTAATTTCTCAACTAGAGTAATTCCTTATACCAAATGCAAGGTAATTGAAGAGAAATATGCATTGAGATGTAGACCTGGCAAAAAATAACAATTCCTATAATACCTGTCAAATAAGCTGCATGTAATGTTAAAGGTGTTCTATGAATGCAAAATCAAATTTATAAATTCACATTAGAGCTGATTAGGCACTTCAGTGTTATTTTTGTGGGCTATTTATATTATATTTAATTTCACAGTATTATGTTGATTATTATTTATTCACATAAGTTGACATAATTTCAAACGTGAGTTGACGAAAGAGCCACACACTCGTGTTCCAACAAAGCCGATATGGTAATTATGTTAATATGCAGCAGTGTACTTATGCAGATTGGTGTCTGGCCGTCAAGTGCAAGCCACAATTGACGTGTCGCCAATGATTGCATCCTGTCTGTGGGGGCGCAACATGGCTGCCGAGCGCAGGGTGACTTAATGCGAGCTACGAGGGGGACTTGGGTGTGGGAATTTTGTTACAACATGGCCGACAACCGCACCAATTTAATTTTAGTGTTAATGAGTGACAAATTAAGAATGGTTTTATTTTAAATCAAAAACGTTTAATGGAATAGTTTTTGCATTGCTATAACTTTTCATAAGTTTACAGTATTGAATTTGAAGGAAATTGTTATCTCCAAAACTTAGCAATCCGTATCTAAACTTAAAATGTACTGTAATATTTTTAATATATGAAATATAAAAATACAACTCAATAAGTATTTGTGCTGTGCTTTGAAAAAGTAAAATATAATTTATTAAAGTTCATTAAATTATTTGCACTGTCTGCAATCTCTACGGACTGGCTCTCACATACACAAGTAAAAATTTACTATTACATAGTTATGAAGATTAATTAAAATATGTCATTGAATATTGACCTCGATTGTCTAAAATATCGATAGTAATATTAAAAACAATACTCTCCGTCTAATAATTAATTAACGTCACGACTACAGCGGTCGGAAAGTGCGTCCAAGTGGCCACCAACAGTGCAAGTGGATCGACGACACGGCCTGGGGGGTCTTGCCCCGCGATCGACGCTAAATTGCTCCATCCGGGGTCTGAGCAGATGAGAGCAGCCATTGGAGGAGAGAC
The DNA here is from genome assembly GCA_949825025.1 of Siphlonurus alternatus. Taxonomy (NCBI): domain Eukaryota; kingdom Metazoa; phylum Arthropoda; class Insecta; order Ephemeroptera; family Siphlonuridae; genus Siphlonurus; species Siphlonurus alternatus. Next base: position 24,528,618 of record OX463785.1, on the reverse strand, counting down.
AAAGGGAGAATTAGTAAGAAATTGGGTGAAAAGTGGAGAATGAAATATGACGGAGTGAAAAGTGCATAATTTTATGACGAAATTCGAAAGAAATGCAGAGAAAGTACTGAAAATAGAGAGAGAACGAAAGTTAATTTTGTAGGAGAGAGGGCACGACCTCTAAGCGACGACTGATTGAGAGCTGTCAGCGAGCAATCATTCTGTTTATCTCCAATTATTTACCGTCCCGCCATAATAGCAGGCAGGCCTCCGTGGACATTACTGCTCTATTGCAGCCCAGATAATGCATCAGTCGCTAGCCTGGAATATTAATGTGGGAGAGCATTTGCAGTGATGGTTCAGTTGGCAATTGTTAATCACAAGTGAAAATGGGGGCTTTATGAAATCTTAGCAAGTGAGGAGTTTATTATTTTGTAATAACACCCAAGCAGACAATAATAAAGAATTTGTACTTTTTAACTATAGTATTTTGAATTTTGTTATTTCTTTAAGTTTCTAATTTTGAAATAAAAATGAGAAGCAGCTACTATAATTTTATGATAATGCACAAGAAGATAGTTCATTTATAATAGCAATGGTGTTTGGCATTTTCATAATTTTTAAAAATTGGCAATCAAGGTTCAATAAAAAAATTAATAAATAAAAAAATAAATAATCCAAATTTGTTTTAAAAATCGTTATTATGAATCTTAATTTATATGGTTCTCCCTAGTAAATGAAGAACATAATTCTTGAAGAAATTACATTAAATTTACATTCATATAAAAATAACAATTTTTCTCATTTCGAGAGCATCGTTAACATAAATAGAGCTGCAAGAGAGCCCCTATGCTGGCACACAAATAGCCGGACATGTTTAAAAGCCGTCATTGTGCACTGCTATTGTTCTTGGCTAGACCATAAGGACTTGGCCCGTAGTTCTTTCCAACATACTGAATGCAACAGTGTTTAATTATTGCGGATACGTCGCTGCATATTTACGTCATTGTGTGACGTCATTAAGTGCAGCTAATGTAAACTGCATGTGTGCAGTTCTTGCAGAGATTTATGTTCCATGGATATTAAGATGAATTTAAATTATTATAATTGGTTGGTTGGTATTTTGGGGCAATTGACACATTTTGGTCATGTATGCCCCATTTTATTATAATTAATTTATACAGACATATGAGCGTACAGATTTTTCAATACATCAATTATGTTGGTGAACTGAAACTATTTATTGTAAGATATTTTAATAAAATGAAATTACAAATTACGCTATGAAATGTCATACAGTCTAATTTAAGGTTGATGTGTTTGATTTAACGATTAACTCACATTTTTATTTTTCATATCATTTTGATCAAATATTTTTTATATAAATTTAATAGTAAATTTAAAATTTATTCGTAGATTTTGGTTTCTTTGGTTTCTACAATTTTTTAAAAAAAATTTAATCAATTGAGTAAAAAAATTTCAATTAATTAAATAATACATCAATTACAATTAATATTTTAAACTATTATATTTCAAATAACATTCATTTAGTTTTATTAATTTGCTCGAACTAAAACTACCGAACGCCTCAAGAAAACATTCTACATTAAAATTGAAACATCTTTGCACGACTTCTTTGAACTTCCTGCGACAAATTTTTCATTTTTAGAAACTTTTTTTTCCTTAATTTAATTCAAAATTAAGTCAAATATTAAATATAAGTCCATACAAATTTGTTGTAAACAAGTTTTAAACAAAACTAATAGAGAAAATAGTTGAAATGTTGTCTAGGCTTCAAACTGCTAACATTTTTGTTGAGATGATAATTAACTGCTCTGCACGCCCCGCCCCCTCCCCCCGAGTACCTCGTCTAAACAGAGGGCTAATTACACACCCCTTGCCGTAAAAATATTGTATGCCTCCCCCTCCCCTTCGCTCGGGCGGAATATGCAAAAAAAGACGCTTGCTGCTTTGTTCTTTATTTTCTGCAAATCCTTTCATCCTTCTAATTTTTTTATACTTGCATGCATTAAAAAATAAATCTACATATTATTCGTATGTAAAATATGTTTTTTAAATAAAAGATGAAAAAAAAAAGTTTTAATTTACATGTTTGTAAGGTAGAATTTTTAATTTTTGTTAAGGGAAAAATTAGTTTTAATTTTTATGCAAAGCCTTGTTAAAATATACACCAATCATATTTGAGAATTATGAAAAAATTTTATGCATGCAGTATTTTTATGCTATAGGTTGAACAAAAAGCTATGCGTCTTAAAGAATTGCATGTCATTGCATTCAATTATTTACTGCAGCCTTATAATAAACAAGAACTGCACTGACTTCAGTATATGCGAATGTTGAAGCATCAAATTTAGTATTGATTTCATATGATATTTGCAAACTAAAGACAACAGTTGAAAATTCAAAACAGAAGTCAACCGAGTTTTATTTGCAAAAATAGATATTTTACATTATTTAAACGTTTCTTAATTGCAAAGGCAAAGATGTGGAACCTAATTGAAAAGTTACGTCTTCAACTCATTCTTTACACGTCTAAACCTAATCTTTTTACCTCTAAAACACATCTTATTTCCTCTTCGCTCAAAGTGAGGATGAAATGAAGACAATATTTCTATGTTATGTTCAAGAAGAGGAAGAAAGACGTAATCTCGTCTTTTTCACTATTTTTTTTTTGTGCTCTAAAATGGTACAAAATAAGAGGAAATTAGACGAGAGGAGAGCTTGGTTGGTTGGTATTTTGGGGCAATTGACACATTGGTCATGTATGCCGCCCCCACAGACAGAAGAGCTTAATAGCGAATAAAAGATGAAATTTATTTCCACTCGGATAGTTACAATTTTGGTAGAAGTGTTATAATAAGAAAAGCAATCAAATGGCTTCCCAGGGCACAGTTCCGTAAGTAAGCTGAATGACATTAAGGTAGAGATGATGCCGATCAGCTGTTTGACGTACTCCCCTTTGATTAACATGTAAACCTTAGCAAATTCTTAAAAATTCTGAAATTTTTTTTGAGAGACAGATATTAGTGTCTAAAAGCCATAGAAAAAGTTTCAAAACAATTTAACGAGCCGATTTTTCTGAATTAATTTTTTAGTTTGTCTCTCCATGGGAAAGCCCTGTGCTGAAAATTAAAAAAATTAATTAAAAAAAATCGGCTCGTTAAATTGTTTTGAAATTTTTTCTATGGCTTTTAGACACTAATATCTGCCTCTCAAAAATATTTCAGAATTTTTGTCAATTTGCTAAGGTTTTCATGTTAATCAAAGGGGATTACGTCAAACAGCTGTTCGGCGTTATCTCTACTTTAATATCCAAAACGGAGCAGGTAACGTTCTTGATGCCACGAAGTGTACTTTGACTTGTTGAATTAACAGCAAAAATGTGCAAAGTTGATCATTTATTAATCTGCAATGAAAACACGACAGAAATTGAAATTTTGTTTTCTTGTGGATTTATTTTGCCTTGTCTGTGATTAAAATAATTCTAATGTGCTTAATAATTATGTTGTATTTGTAATTGAAGAGCAATAACATAATTGTGAGACAATATATTATATATTGTGTAATTATTATTTAATATTGGCATGACTTTTTCAGTTCATATTTTAATGATCCGACATATTATACACACTATAATTATGTTACGTTTTATGCATATAGGGAAATGGACTAAGATTCTCCATGTTCTACAAATTTTGTAATTTTCTACAATATTATTACATGCTATTACATAATTTCAATTAAATTATAAAAATATTAAAATAAAAATACATTATTCCCAAGCCACAGCTTAAAAATAGATATTATAATAATTATTTTAAAATTAAAATTTTAATGTTTATATATATATTTTTTAAACAATTTTAAACTTATTCCGAAAGGTAATGCAGCATGTGTAATTAAAAACATGAATATGATGGACATACGTCGTTGTCCCAACTCGTATGGACGTCCGTTATCTCAAGCAGGAGCAGCAAATTGCCAACACAACACACTGGTGTCGATAGTCACTTTTATGTGTTGTTTTTTTTTAAAAGAGAACATTAAGTTTTTTGCAACGGCGATGATAAGAACGAGTTAAAAGTAATAGCTCAACTTTTGCGTCGTCTGCGTTTATTATTAAACTGTGGGCCATTGCTGGGGTACAAAATAAAGACAAAAACTTGATATACTGCGAGTCACTTGACCAGGTGATGACGTCACTGTCTCAAATTTACCTTGCAAAAAAATTTAATCAGAGGCATAATTTTGAATTTATGTTGGATGTTAATTAGATTTGCTATGCTATTTTAGGTTTTTAAAAATCAGTTCTTGTAAAAATTATCAATTCCAAAAATTGAAATTTTTGGAATTAATATATATTTAATGTAATGACCCTGCATGGAATTCTTCAATTTTATAACAACTGAGTCCGCTTAGAATTGCAGTTGGTCATTCCAAGATGCGCAATTAATGATTTTGAAGCAATTAATTAAACAGACACCTAAGGTGAAACCCCAAAAGTGGAGAGATAAAAAAAAGCAGTATATGTACAATAATTAGAATTTATTAATAACAATAATTTTAATAATTACATAATTGGTTGTTGAAAAATCTTCCTTGCAGACGAATCAACTAACTGGTAAGAGATAAATTGATTAGGATAATTATTTTAACATCCTATTTAAGTAAACACTTAGTTAATATTTTATTATCTCGGTAATTAATATAATAAAATTAAAATTCAGGTTTTATTCTAAATTTTAAACATATTACAGAAAATATAACACACTAGTGAATTCTTAACAAATTAAATTCTAAATTTAAAAAAAAATTGTCCAAAACACATAACAAAATATTCAGCAACTTTATTCAAAACATAATATTACAGGACAAGGTATATCACATGATGTAAAATAATACAATAATTTTGATTTCTTATCGTCAATTTTGAAAAGATAAATAATTAGCTGATAACCCATTTAAATCTCCAGCATTAATATTACTGACAACAAAATAAAGATATATAAATATCATTAGAGCCGCGCAATAAATAAAATTACATTTTTGTCGTTGACTTTAACTTTAAGTGACATCAAGTTTAAACTTGACTGTGCCAAAATCATGATCCGAATGGTTATACTCACTTAACTGAACTCTTTAGTAAAAAATACTTAGTAAAAAAAAAGTATTAAAAAATTTAAAGCTAGAGCAAAAAGAAGTTTGTCGTGTTGAAAAATGTTGAGGCATCGACTTCTGAGAATTATTTGCTTGGATAAACTTTTGGTCAGCGACTCTTCAAATTGAAAGTCGCTGATGAAATGACGTTTATAAAAAATTTATGTTATAAATGATTCTTGGAACACCGGAATATATTCCAAACTAGTAGTGTACATATCCTTATATTAATAGGCACTACTTGTAAATAATTTGCTGCAACATTAATATTAATTAAAATGTACAATTCTGGACACCAAGAACGTTACTCTTATCTCATGCATGATCTTAAACATTGCAGCTCTAATAAAAGACAGAGAGATGCATTTGTAATTTGGGGGCAGGTAAGAAGAGAACCTTGCCTATAACTATCCCAATAGAGGCTTCAAGTCAGCTGATTTTGCGGTGTTCCCACCGTCCTATTTAAACCTATAAGTAAAAAAAAAAAATCAAAATTGCTATTTTGGCATAAAAGATTTTTTAAGAAAAAAATGAGTCCTTGATTCATTATCAAAATTTCCCTAAATGGGAGGGGGGTAGGAGATGTTTTCAAATTGATTACTTTAATAAAATAAAATTAAAATTTTCTAACATGGAGGCTTATGGAGAAAATTTTCCCAACGGGGAACGCTTGAAGCCTCCGTATCTTATCAGTTTATCAACACTCTGATGAAAGGCATAACTTACAACTAGAAAAGAGTTGATCGTGTAATATCAATGTGTACGTCTAAAAAACACACCACAGAATTCATAATATAGACGTTAAAGTTATTTCTTGAAAGTTCACCGCGATGTATTGTGTAATATACGTAAGTACAATTATTGTGAGGGTGTTATAATGTAGTTGCACCTGGATACTTGAAGGCTTGATATTGTAGCGGGGTGATTGATAAGTGCGACTTGATGATTCAAATAAGAAAATATTAACTGATGTTCGCCGACAAAATAAGCTGAAGATTTTTCAACCCTCTCTCCCACGTTCAATGCCTAATATATATGTGGAAAAAACACCGTCTTGTTAATAACAATGGGAGCTCTCAACAATATCGTCTGCTGGTGATGATTGTTCTATAAGGCGGGACTTACTTTGATCATTTTTTTTTTCTTCACAGAACCTATAAGATGTTGAAGGTATTTTACTGATTAAATAAGCAAAACAATTTTTTTTATATCAAATCAAAATTTTAAAAATCTTCGTTCAAATATTAGTAACAAAAAATCATCCGGATGTAAAGTTACTAAAAAGTTCTGAATCTTTTTAATTATCACAGTAAATTACTTAATTGAAGCTTATTATAAATGTGTAATTGTTTTCCAGAATTTACAAAATTTATGATTTCTTGGTACGGTTTGGTGGTCTTTAAAATACCAGACTTATCTAATTCTGGGAGGTGCGAACCACAAGGAAAATAATGAAATAGCCGTCAGATTTCTCACTAACCGTGGTTAATAACTCTTAATTAACTCAAACCACGGTTAATATAAACCTTCCTTCGTTCATTATTTCTACTATTTTGATTGCAATATCTGAAATATGAGCAAAGTGACAAATTTTACAACTCTTTTGGGTAGAAAATTGAAATTCGTAATTAACAGTTCAAAATAATTTGGTCAAACGTATATCAATACAAAGCACTTTTTAATTTTGAATAAAATGCTTACACCAATAGCAGAATATGCTGTAGTAAGCTAACAATGTAATAATAAATAAAAATTTATTCTTAAAAAGTTGCTAATTTTAAATAAAAAATTATCTCTTGGTCTATTTAAAAAAAAATTGTCAATTTACCTACGTTGTCGCATTCTGTTTTCCTCCAATGTCTAAGGAAGTCAGGGAATCGTGGAAACCTAAGATATAATGGTCGGAGGAAAAAAAGTTTCATTTCACTGTATATATTTTAAAATGATACTTTCAAGTAACATATTTCAACAAACATGATATTTACAACGTTAAGGCACACTTCAAAACAAACCAGACTAAAGATTCGAGATAACAAATTGCTTTGTGCTATCATCTCACGATGTACGTGTAGGTATGGTCCGAATTTCTGCCACACTTTTATCAGTCTTACATCACCTGAGGAAGCAGCCACAAGCTCAGAATCTCGTACCTCATTTCTTTTCAAATCAATGTCAAATCAATACCGTTTACTTTGGACTGGAAACTGTTAATATTGACACACAAAAATCAACTTCCGGTTACTTCCGGTGTATCTTTAGTATTGATTTGACTGTAGCCAAGAAGCACGTGTTCAATGCACAGTACTTACATGAATCATAAGATTACATGTGGATCTTGTCTTCGCACTATTTATTGTTACTTCTCATTGTTGTCCGACAGAACATTTACAATCACACAGACACTTTATAATCATTGTTGTGTTTTCAACATTATTTAATCTTGCAGGTAAATCAGGTAAGCGGGAGGTCCTTGCCACGAGATATGACTCGATGTCGCGAATATTTACTGAGTCTACAGTACGTATTTAAGATCCATGGTACTTTTTATACAGTATGTATTGAAGACGGTATTATAGCACTCGTGGCGGGCGACATCTTTTGTACTGGATACATTTGATATACGTTGAACGTAGTTAAGATGCTATGATTTATTTTCCTATATACTTGTGGTGAGGAAGATTTGTTTTAAAAATGTTATTAAATTATATTATATACCGAATAAAACAGGTAATAAAAATATTATTTTTAAAATAAATAAAAAAATTTAATTATATATTTTTTTAATTTTCTAAAATAAATATTTTTATTGCATTTTTTAAATTTTCTTTTTATAGCTATTCATAATAAAAAATAATGACAATGTTATTAAATAAAATAACAAATTTATAAAAAATTTGTAGCTTGCATTTATTGTTTTAGTATTTAAAAGTGCATTTGTATTTAAAAATGCAATCCTCGACAGCAGTGAGTTTATATCTCCGAATTGATGTAAATTATTATTCTCTGAAAATGGAGTATTGACCTCAATTTTTTTTATTGCAGAAATGGATAGAGGGTGCAAAGTTATGCTACCCTGATTTTTTTCAGATTTTTTAGAGCCCGGGAACTATTTTTAAAAAATTATTGAAAGTTATTTTTGTGACGTCACGAGACGCCGCTCCTTAAGAAAAAGATAGGACTTGTCGCCGCGTGACGTCACAAAAAGGACTTTCAATAATTTTTTAAAAATACTTCCCGGGCTCTAAAAAATCTGAAAAAAATCAGGGTAGCACAACTTTGCACGCTCTATCCATTTCTGCAATAAAAAAAATTGAGGACAATACTCCATTGTATTTATTTTATTTATTTATTCGACTTACATGGCGAGGTTAAGGCAATAATGCTTTTTCTTACCCCTGACCAATTGATTACAATAATATTACATATTTTGTTTGTAAAATATTACGTAGGAGCATACTGTATGCATGTCGTTTGGTATCATTGTATGTACTGTACATCATGTGCATAGATCGTGGAGGCTGGTATTTCTTGTATGGTTATTGCACGCGGTTCGTATGAAAATGTTGATTTAATTTTGGTACACTTTCAATAAGGAAAAATAAAACTTCGCTTTAAAAATGTGATTAAATTAGTTTATGTAATGAAACGGTAATAACAAAAAATATTTTAAAATAAAAAAATATAAATTCATTTAATTAAAATTTTTGATAAAATAAATAATTTAAAATTCTGAATTTTTCCTTTTAATGATTGGTAGTGATATTTTTGTAAATTAGCAAAGATTATTAATATTATGTTAACAGCACGCAGACTGGGTGGACCTTTTTTGAAATTTAAATCAGGTTAGAAAATAAATTAGAATTCTTAATTAAGGATTTGCTAATGTTATTCTTTAACGAAAAATATGTTGAAATAATTGAAACGTAAGAGTATATTATTTAAGATTGAGAAATTGTCATTATTTGTTGAGTTCAAAATGTCCTAATTGTATTGATTCCATGGAAGATGAATAATAAATCGTAAAAAGGCGCCTCTTAACTGCATAAATTACCAGCTTTAATTGCAAATTTAACAAATTAAAGAAACATTAATTTAAAAAAAATAACAATTGAATAAAATTTATACAAATCCAGTAAAAAATTGTTATTTGCAAGCAATTAAGATTATTTTCTGGTTCTGATAAGAATTTGAAACAATCAGAAATTAGACAAAATATAAAAATAAGGAATCATTCTGCCATGAAAACAAAGCAAAATAAATTCGAACTGACATAATTATTGTTTTCCATAATAAAATGTGGACTGAAATATAGCCGTGTCACTAACTTATGCCAGCAGCTGTACCTTATGCTTATGGTAATTTATTATGCTTATGGTAATTTATGCTGGGCTGCCGGTGGCGATGTAATTCATATTTGCTGCGTAGGTGGCGCCGGACCACCCCGCTGCTTTATGGTCGCGTTGTACTCGCGTAAGAAATCAAAGTGGAAGAACCCAGCAGATAAATATACCCATGTAGCTTCTGAAGAATGTGAGGAGAAAAGACACATATCCATTGGTATTAAAATATAAAAGCTTTAAGTCCAGTTAATTTTTCTTATCGGAGCATTTGAGATATATTTTATCAATGCATGCACTTGAGACTTTTTCCGTTGACACGTCGATACCTGCTGGCTAACAAATTTATACTTCTGATTTTTATTTCTCCATGGACTGCGTGTTAATATGAATAAATTGAGTTATGCTATGTGAACCCTAGCATGTGCAGCATATTAAGGCTTTTTACCTTGTCTATATTGTATTGTCATCATGCAAATTTACACTAAAGCCTATATTACACGATACAATTTTTCTGATTATTATATGTAATTTTTCCATGCAAGAAAATTTCCTCTCCATACAAAAAAATGGAGATTAAGTTAGTTTTTTTGTAAGGAAAAATTGTATATACAATAATCAGAAAAATTGTATCGTGTATTACCGGTTTAATACTAAATTGAAGGTCATGTATGCGATAAACTTAATTTGCTTTACCAGCATCTTTCTAAAATAACTCTTGAGTATATTTTGTTCAATTCAGTAATTGCAATTTTGTTTAAATCCATATTCTGCAAGAAATGAAAGAAATCATGGTTTCTTCTATTTTTATTGTTAAATTGTAAACTAAAATTAGGGAGTTTATGCATCATGAGATCTGCCCTAATACGTCCCTAACTTCTCACTCAGCAATGTACATATGTCAGTAAGTCCAAATTTTATGGAAGTCTCGGTTAAATCACTTTGGTCACATGATTTGTTGAAATTCTTTTATTTTGTATATAATCATTTTACATTGCAATTAATAATAACTATATAGAGTGAAAACATTATTAAACATTAAATGCATGGTAATATCACAAAAAGTATTTGTTACCGTAATAAAACATGAAATTTGTATAATGCATCTTTTTTAATAAATTACACTAATATTAAATTTCAGAGATCATTTTTATCATATTATGCAGCTGTCATTTTTTGAGGAAAAATAAAAAAATATCTCTTATCTTAAAAAAGGTATAACTGTCTCATTTTATAAATTTGGCACAAATTACTTTTAATGCAGATATTTTTATTTTATCAGCCTTATCAACATCACAATTAAATTACGTCTGTTCGTACAAAATGCACGATTGATTAGAAAATATCACGAGACTTTTTTCTTATTAAAATGATAGTCCTTATTTGCGGACAGTATAATACTGTATATATTAATTTTCTAGTTGCATCAAGCTTAATATACAAGTGATAAATATATTTATTATGCACTCATCAAGCCACCAGGACGGACACTCATTGATTTACGTTTTTAATGTAAACATTCTCTTAAAATTTAAAGTAATTAAACGTTGGATTTTTTTTTTAATAATTCAATTTGAAATTTACTATTTTTTCAGCCTATATTTCCATGCTTTATTAATTTAATTTCAATTTCAAAATTTAAAAATGACCAAAATACTATACACTGACATATTACAAACATATCTAATACTGAAGAAACAATTTGAGCTACAATTCAAAACACTAGGAATGCTACTTCTTTAACTGATGCTGGTTACTAACTCCAATGGTAGAAATTTTAAAATTTTGTAGAATGAGGAAAACTTTTCTCAGAACTAACAGTTCTAAAGACTGCTCAGCAAAGAGTAACGTTCGTGGTGTTATGAGGTGTACACACAGAGCAGGGTAACGTTGGTGTTGCCGCGAGGTGTAGTACTGCAGGAGAGTTGACGTGACTGCGCGAGTATCGATCCTCCACGCCGCGCGGTGCATGCGGCTGCAATCAGACAAACTGCATGTCAACCGGCGCATCACACAAATACTTTTCAGGGGTCGGCCAAAGTGTGGACTGAGTACATCTTTCAGGGAGTTCCAACTTCTTTAACGTCATAAAATATGATCTCGTTGTATATAGACATTGAAGAAATATATGAAATTTATCTGAAGCCAATAAAAATGTGAAATTATTAGGCAGAGGTCATGGAAGTAATAATTAAATTAACAATTGGTGTCATATGGTAATATTGGTAATTGTTTATTGAGTAGAAGCATACATAACATGAGAAGAATAAAAAAAAAAAATCTAATTGATGGAGTTACAAAAAATTATTTACGTATTTAAAATAGTATCAGAATAAGTATTGCAAAAATATTAAATAAATTTATATTCATTTTTTTAAAATTTAGTCATTATAATTTTAATTAAATTTTGAATTATCATTAAAATTTTAATTAATAATCAATTATAATTTTGATTTAATTTTATGCCTTTTTTAAATATATTAAAAAGCGAGGCAGAAGTGCAATAAATTAAAAAAAAAAAAATGAAATGGAACCTAACATCCATGCAGGTGGATCCAGGTGATCATATTTAAAATTACAATATACTTCTATAAAATAGCACGCAATTTAAACAATCGACTTCTAAAATTAATTAAATTTCTTCAATAAGTTGGTCCTGCAACCGCTCAACCAAGATTTTTTAACATCTCATAATTATACAAAATCTTGCGTGGGACTGCACTCTCACTGCAGCGGAAGTCGCCAAATTTACCGCCGATGACTCAACGTGATGCTCTGCTGGTAGATTTGTTGGCCGGGGAATAATTTATACGTTGAGGCGCATCGTCAGTGCAAGGGAGTTATTGTTACATAAAAATTGTCATTTTATTTGTAATTGAATAATAATTTTAGATTATTTAAAATATAAAATTTTTATATCAGATCAATTAAATCATACATGAATAATAAAACGGGCTACAAATAAATTTTAAAGAAACTGGTATAATGATTAAATTGTTTTATATTAATTTTAAAAATAAAATATATTAATTTTATTATACAATATACAACGATTTTGTAATAATGTAATATTTTTTCTTAATCAATAAGTACATCGTCTTAATTTCAATGCTGTTATTACTTTTGAATTATTCCTTTTTTTAACTCTACTATAAATTTTTGATGATTTAGTTTTATTTACTGCAATTATTTCACAAAATACATTTATCGTCCTGCAGCAAAGATTATATCACACTATCATCGAATAATATATACATGGTACAAAATAGATTAGTTCTGATTAAATGCATACACCCATTTTTTTTTATATATTATTATAAAAGGTTTGCTTCAGTTTATTAAAAATTTTCTTCATATTTATTTCAAAATGACACGTTAATTTGAATTAAAATTTGGGACGATACTTGAATGTAACAGCCACCATGTTTGCTACCTCAACAACGGACCCCATGCACATTTCACGAAGTATTTCCATTCTATATCTCATTTTATAAAATATATCGTCAATACATCACCAATGGGATATACACATTTGGGTTTTTTGAAGCACACACACAAAAAAAAAATCTTATAGTACTCTGTCAATAGGAAACATATATATATAAGAATTGAATAGAAACCTTTTCTTTTTCCCAATTCATATCAACTTGCTGGTACATCTGTTTTCAATGGGTGCTATATACCTTCAATATTATAACAATAGTAAGGTATTACACAAGGGGGGTTTATAGGACCATCACACTGCATGCACGTCCATGTTATAATCTGATGTATGTCTGCGTGCTATTGAAGCTTTTTATATACAGCAGCTAGGGATCGGATTTCATATGATTCCAAATGATGGCTGTTCACAAAAAAAAAAAAGAAAAGAATGCTTTAAATGACGCTTAAATATCAGATGAAGAATATTTGTCGTTTGGTTTATACATCAGCTTTATAATAGGTGTTCATACATGTGTGTATCTTCACAGATAGAGAATTTGTAAGTGTTGTCGAGTGTACCTACATGAAGCTTTTGTCATTTGACTTTTGTTGCAAATATATCATTTAGTATACGTGTTTCATTTATAAGTAAGCCAGTTTTATGTGCTTTTTTCTTAGAAATTTACTTCCTATTCTAAAATAATTCAATAATTAATAATTTCATATGCATCCTTGCAATCATTTATAGGTATATTATAATATAGTTGATTGACGTTCATCGACCTATTTATAATTTTTTAATATAACAGTAAATTTACAATTGTTTGTGATCATTGTGTTATATACTATATTTTGTAGGTAATTTATTATATATGGTGCTCCTAACGTACATTTCATAATTTAAACTTTAAAAATCAAAATGTTAAATTTTGATATAATTATTTAAAAAACAAATAACATTTTCAACAAACTGGATACGTTATAAACAAATGAAATAAAGGCAGTTTTCCAAATTAACGAAAACAATTTCACGTCGCCAAATTCGCTCGCCGAGGGAGTAGTGTTTGCAGGTGACTGCTCATTTCGAGTTTGACGACTGTTTGCCAAACGTAAATAAAGTTACACAGCGACGTATCGTTCAACACTGCAGCGTGTATCTGCCGAAATAATGACACAGAGATAGATCTGTATGTCGACTATCAAAATCTCCTGTTATATTGCGTCAACTTCGTGCATGGATTATTGAATGAATTAATAATGAAATAGTGATAATTGTTTCACCGATTTAGCGCTTGTTCAGAGTTGTATAAATAATTAATTAAATTAAATTCAACAATTTAAATGTAAAAAATATATACATATATATATAAAATTTATATTTTTATAAATTTAACAATTTAATATTATATTCTTATTTTATACGCATTTTTGTTTTGTAATATGTAATAAAAACAAATATGATTACAAATTTTTAGTCAAATTTATTAACATTTTTATAAATAGAAATTGTGCGGCTCATGTAATTAAATAGCGCTTACATTAAGCCGTCACTTCATGAGAAACAGCTTGAGGCTCAGGAAAAATTAATGGTAAATTAAACGTTAATAATATTCAATCGAAGAGAAAATATTTTGCTTAATTAAGAATGCGTAAAGAAATTTAATGCACTCGGAAAACTATATTTTCGATTATTATAGCAGGAAATAAGATTTTTTCATCAGACATTCGTCCATTTAGTAAACCCCCTCTTCCATATATTGTAGTGAGTCGTCAATAAAAAGTTCTCTCATGCAATAAAATTTTGTTCTAAATTTCTATAATATAGAATTATCCCCTTTCTGTAACGTCACAGCCATATGACATGACTCCGACTATACCACCCCTGCGTCAGTTGTAACTCCCCTAATATTGTGACGTCATGTTTTTGTGACATGACTCCGACTGTACCACCCCTGCGTCAGTTCTGTGTCAGTTGTAACTCCCCTAATATTGTGACGTCATGTTTTTGTGACATGACTCCGACTATACCACCCCTGCGTCAGTTCTGTGTCAGTTGTAACTCCCCTAATATTGTGACGTCATGTTTTTGTGACATGACTCCGACTATATATACCACCCCTGCGTCAGTTCTGTGTCACTCGACTGCAAGTTGTCACAGCCCCGCATTGTCGCCAGAGAGAAATTCGTCACCGCACCTCGGCGTGTCAGCGACGTTATCACATGAAGCTCGTTGTCTAAATACATGTAACGTCAAAATGTTTTGTAGAGGAAGAGATTTGTGTATCAAGTTTCTAGTCATGAATATTATTATTATTTCAGAGAGAGTTCGTTCTCACACTTCAAAATGTGTTTTGTCGTTATTTTGTTGTAGTGTGTCAATACTTTCTCATTTTGTGTGTGAGTTTTTCTTAATTACTTTTACTTTACTGTATTATAAATTGAAGGGTTTCTTAATATTTCCTTTGATCCACCTTAAAATACAAAAAAATGAAATATATAAATATGTGATGTTAAATAATATTTTATGTATTATTGTATATTTATGAAATATTATACAAAAATATCATCTTTGAACAAAAACGAACTGAAAAGGAAGTATAAGTTGCATAAAAAATTGTTTTGTTCAATAATTTTAACTTATTGAATGTTTTGGTTGTAAGGGACATTTTTCACCTTGTGTTCATGCATATCGTGATTGTTACTGGGTGAGCTTTAAGATGTTTTAGAAAAAAAGCAAACATGTACTTGCTATTAATTGGATGTTATTTTAGGTAAACTCTTCAACCCCAATTTGTAATGAGAGTGCATCGATTGTGTAATTAATTATTTTGTGTACATTTTTTTTTTGTTCAAAACAAGTTAAAAAATACTTCAGAGACGAAACAAGGGATTTATTTAAAGAATTAAATTTTATGAGTTTATGATCTTATAAATGTGCAAGTAAAGAGAATATAAATAACAATTGATTCAAATATTAATTTTGTGCTGTTAATTTTAAATGCAGTGCATTTTAAAAAAAAAAGTATTTTAATTATTATTAAAATAAAAAACAAATTAAAATATTTTAATTTTAGTCAACCGTACGTTTTCATGTATTTTTATTAATATATTGAAAAATAATTCAAAACATTTTTTTTTTTATTTTGTATAGTTTATTATAATTAGATATTATGAATCGTTATTCCACGTAGGAACAATGCTAATAAGACTTGCCCTCAGCTTCCTCTGAAGGGACACTAAATAATAAATATACGTAGAAGTCTATAAAATTAAGAAATAATATTGCAATTGTAAATAGCAAGTAACATTATGTACAATTGTAAATATAATTACAACATATACCTATTAGAAAGTGTGCACAAGATTTAATATTTAATTCATATTATAATACCCCCAAATAGAGAGAAATTCGTGTAAAAAGGATTGTAAAACAGTTTATTATTATTTGACCGTTACAAATTTTTGTTGTGTTTCGCCACTTTTCTCCCACAAAGAGAGTCCTGATGTTAAATTAATGGCAGGAAATGTCGAGGTAAATCTTTTGTACTTGGAGGATGCTCCCACAGTGACGGAAATAATTGACCACCGCGAGTCCCTCAACTTTGACAATCTGTTATTATATTTTATTGTTGTATCAGTTTTATTTACAATTGTGTTTAGTACGCAATGTAGTATTTTGTTCGCGTGTGATGCAATAGTATCCTATGATATGTATGTATAATTATTGTATACAGTCGTTGTGAATTGAAGAAACATAAATACGTTTATAATAATAAAGTTAATAGCAATATGTATTTGAATTTAAATATACATGAATTACACTTAATTCATAGTTTATCATGCATTATTTACACTGGGCGCGATTCACGAAGCATTTAGCCAAGGTTCTAGCCACGTTTAGCTTAACCACGTTTAATTAACTAGGTGGTTTAACACGTAAAACAGGTATAGTTAAACGTGGTTAAGCTAAACGTGGCTAGAACCTTGGCTAACTGCTTCGTCAATCGCACCCATTATGACTGTATTGATTTATAGAGTGAAGTATATTTAATTAATGGTAATAATGGAAAATAGCAATATATATTAATAAAATTCGAACAACATGCAGTATAATAAACATCATATATATAAAAAAAACAGCAATTAATATTATATGCATGTATTTATAATGAAATTATACAAAATAAAAATTTAATTCATAATTCGTTCATATAATTAATAAAATAAAAAATATAAATACATGGTGTAATTCAGAGAGATGTGAGTAATTAATAAAAATATTCATACATATAAAACATACATTATTTAACATTTTTATAATTATTAATTTATGCATATTGTAAATAAATCTTAAATCTTAAGCATAACATTTAAAGAAATTCAAAACCTATAAAAATTAAACCCTTAATTAATTAAAAATGAATTACATAATGTGAAACCAAATTAAAATTGTAATTCAGTACCAATAAAAAATCAATAAAAATCAATGCTAATTTATTTTTTATTGCTTGCAGACTAAACATAAATAAAGACATCACATTATAAAGTTATATACTGAAGGCCATCACCGCAAAGTACATAAAACAAAATCACATCAAACCGCGGATCAAATTAAAATTAAATCATTTTCTATTAATAAAATCATTATAAAAAAAAATATAGTACAAAAAATATTTTACCTTGAATAGATGAAGTTTTTTCTCGGCATCTAGATGAACGTAGATATCGGTAAATGCAAGCTCGATTCCCCACAAAACGTCCTACGCATTTTCCCCACTCTTTTTGATATGCTTGCGTTGTTTGATATAATAGAATAGAGAATCCACATTGGCAGCCATTGGTTGTAAAAAGATCAAGAAGGAATAAAGCTTCAAGAATCTGACACCAGGTGTCACTTATTGAATCGAAGAGGCGGGTTTGACAAATTTGAGCAATGCTCGTTGCGGGGCTCCAAACTCCGCCTACTTTATGAGCTGCCTAGAGCACAAGTATAAAGAATTACCAACTTGACGGAATTATCTTTATTATTTAGAGAAATCAATATGCAATTAATATTTGATTATTTGTTAAAGTCAAATATCGGAGATTCCGAGAAGTTTCCGCGAACCCCTGGAAGCTAGCAACTTTTTGTCCTCTCACGTGAGCCGGGTTGCATAAATGAAGGGTGGTTAAATATTCAGTATGGTGGCACACAGAAGTGCATAATTTAGGGTGCTTTGTAATGTTTGGCCTATAATCATTCAAAATATTGAAAGTTTATTTAAACTCCTATATGATTTAATATAAATGTTATGCGTGCTTAAAAAAAGAATTAATTCGTAAATATTAAACAAAACAGCACGACCTTGTTTAAAATATGGGTACATTATTATGGTTACTAAAATATTAACCTTAATTTGGTATATATTTTTTTTAAAGTAAAATTCATTAATTTCAAATTTTGTATGTGAACGCATTTGATTTTTTTATGATATTTAATTATTGTAATATAAAAACACATTAATAAAAGTGTCCGTTTCATTTGAAATTAAATAATTTTATTATTTCAATATTGTGTTAACAACATAATTATTATAAATTACAATTAAAATTTCATTCTTGATTAGTAAAATTTATGATTCATTTAAATATTAAAATATATTTAAATAATATAGCTACTTTCATATTTTAAAAATGAATTTACAGAAATGTACGGTAAACTGTCATTTTTTTGTGGAACCCTGATATGAGGTCTATTGTAGACGCCACATATAAACTAAAATTATGAATTATTTTAATTGAAAAAACGTTGGATTAATATACTTATTTCAATATAAAATTAAATATCAAAAGATAATCATTGTACTGGTTTAATAAATAAAAAATGAAATGAAGCCAATAATTATCATATATTATAGCTTCAAAATTATATTGTTTGAAGTATTTCATTTTTGGAACAGAATTATTAAACGAAATATCCATCGTCAAATTATATTGTTCTGTTGACCTATAAGATCAGGTTCATTTACTCAGGTGCAGCAATTTCAACCTTATTATTATTTGACTTACTTGCATTTATAATATCTGATGTATAATATACCCTATATAGAAGTATATAGGTAGTCTAAGTTCAAAAATTATAATTTAATCATTTTAAAAAATACGAGCACCAGAAAACATGAGAAGTCAACATATTAATATACAAATACCTTCAATAAAAACATTTTTTTTTAAATAAAGTTACATGGTATATTTTAAACATTAGGACATGCAGTTATTATGAGAGTCTAAATAGATTAAACTTAAATTTTCATCATTCCCAGCACATTTAGTGACAATCTGGCACAGTTGGTAGCGCCTCTCCGCCTACGTTATAGTGAGATGCTGCAGCGGCTTGGTTTTCACAGCAGCCCCCCATCATGATGAGAAATAACAAAGAAAATAAAAGTATTAGGTAACAAACAGGCCGCTGTGGTGGCTCTCAGGCGTCTGTTTCCTCCTAACAAGTTGGATCAACTGATGCCTTTGTTGCACTTGGCCAAATTTGGAGTGGAGGCTTTATCAAAAATAATATTTTATTTACTATTTTGCTGTCGTCGTTTATTTATTTTAATTTGCATCTTTCGATTCTATTTTCTCTCTCTCTCTCTCTCTCTCTCTCTCTCTCTCTCTCTCTCTCTCTCTCTCTCTCTCTCTCTCTCTTCTCTGGATCAAACTTGAAAAATCATACTGAAAAATTCATAAATAAAACAACCACTCAAAACAGTATCAAAAACTTAACCGCTATAATCTTATCTTGATATAAATAGTTCATTTCAATTTCAATAGTATTCAAAGAGGAAACATATTTGAAAGAACTGAATACATTTTTTATCCTTTGCAATGCTATATGACATTTTACTTTTCAAACAAATAATAAGTTTGGAGATTAAAATCAGATTTTCATTCATTCGATTGCATGTCCATTGAAAACAAGTACATTGATGTAATGTTGTAAGTGTGTAAGATATTGCAAGGATGTTGTTGCCTTCGAGAGTGTTATGGTAAACCAGAAACCACAAGGTGAACAATAAACTAGAAATTAACGATTCTTAAATTACATTCTGCTGTTATTTGTCATCATCCAGAAACAACAACAGTAACTTAATATATTTGTTTTCGACTTGTCAATATAACTTAACATGATTCAGCATTATTGTTAATTGTAGTCAATTCAGTGGTGCATGCAATATGAGACATTTTCCTCGGTGCCCATATTATAAATTTTATACTTGAACGTAATTTGGGGTAATGGTTTTGTCAGAAAATATATTATCTCAAGTTATACTATTATACTTCTGTCCACAGAGAGGGAGTTTTTTAATGATATTTTGAAGTTGAAAACATTGGTGCAGCTATATAATATTAGAAGACAGAACTACCTATATATGAGTTTAAATTTCAATTGTGTCAATTAATTTATTTTTTAATGTACTACGTATAATAATTCTCTTCTTTGGGAGTTGTGCAGTCAATTCTCTCACACATAATTTATGTTATATAATGAAGCATGGCATACTATAAAAAATGTAATTTTTATTCTAAAAATATATACAAATCTGCAGTCCCAAATTAACTTTCGCATCATCTCAATGTTATTTTACATTATGTGCCGGGCATCTCGAAAATGGGATTAACACCTGCTAATCTTCTGTAGCATTTCAACTGCTTAATTAACAAAAATGGTAAATTAATTTATAAAGAAACCTAATTCGAGATTTGAAGATGTTAGTAAGAGAAAATGATGTATAAAAAAAATTATTTTTATTATTATTAAGATATATTGAAATAATAAAATTCTACATTATATTTTGAACTGTTTGTCATAATTGTAGTAATTACACCTATTTTAAAAGATTATTTACTTGTAAATCAATTTTAAAAATCAAAATAGTTTAAAATTGTTTAATTACCAATTATAATTTATACTGATTGTATAATTTAATAAATATTTTTTTTAAATATTTAATTAAAAAAAAATATTTTTGTATTTTTTGAAAATAAAAAAAGTGTTAAATATGGTTTTAATATTTTTAAAATTAATTTAAATGGCCATTTTAAATAAGAATCGTTAATAACAAGAAATTCACACAAACGAATTCAAATTTCAATTAATTGAAGTAATTCCTAATACGTGGAGAAAAAAATGTAATTATAGCTACATAAAGACGACAATTTATCAAACTGACGTAATTATATTTACGTAAAAAGAAATACGTGAGAATTCAAAAAGAAAACATTATTTTAGTTAATATTTTTCACTACAAAATCCCTAACTCTATTCCCCCACCACTGCGCTAGTCGGGTGACGTTTTTTCCCCTGCCAAGGCTGTGGTATAACGCCTTGCCGTGTTAATCCCCTGCCTCCCCTATCGCACTTCCCCCACCAACTCTCGTGGTAAAAAATATCCACTTTTTTTTTTATGTCGGTTGTCTCCCCTCTGTTTCTCACACGAGGCCTGTCACAGACGGTTCCTCCAACACGCCTAGTATGGATCCAGTCCTCCCATTGGCTGGACAAGTGTCTGTTCGACCAATCCCAAAGCGCCATTCTCATTAACACCGAGCGAGCGACGTGTTCAAACGACGCCTGCCCATAGTTTTTTTTTTTTTTTCTACCACTCCTCTTTTCTTTTCTCTTTCTTTCCTTCTTTTTTCCCCCTTCTCTCCGTAAGGTTTAGCAGAATTTCTCGGCTCATACTCATCACAGAGTTGCCGAGGTGAGGACGTGGAGTACGAACCGTCACGTGGAAAAACGTGTTTTTCGTATTTTACGATAAAAAAAAATATCAAAAAAAGGAGGGGGTGACAATTTTTGCCAGTGTGAAAGGCAAGGAAGAAAAGTGTGAATATTACTCTCCTCAAGTGTGTGAAAAGTGCCAGTGAATTGAGTGTATTTATTATATTTTTACCGTTCTTACTCGGTAAGCGACAATTACGATGTGATTTTTTTTTTTATATAAAATATATAGGGCCATGTGAGTTTTTGAAATTTAAAGAAACAAACAATATAATAGACTAGTTACAACAATAAAAACAATTTCTACGTTAGACAATAAATATAATAAATAATAAATTTCAAAATTGGACCCGAAATTCAAAAATCCCCCATGAGATTCGAGCAGAGTGACTTAGTTTCACCAGAAACTTCTCCGACCACCATGGCTGCCTACCATCCTTTTTTGCTACAAAGGCCGACAGATTTCAGCGTGAGTTCTCTACTAACTCAGCCCCAGTACTTCCCCGGCCTGGGTCCTGGGGGCCACCCTCACTACCCAGGGTCCCTACTGCAGAAACTGCCCCACCTGGCGGGCCATCCCTCGGGGGCTTCGTACGAAGAGGTCCTCGCAGCCCACCAAGCGGCCTCGGCAGCTGCGGCCTCTGCAGTGGCCTCGGCAGGTGGCAATGGTCCAGGTTCGAACCCCGGCGTGGTCCCTCGACCCCTGCGTGCAATCCAACCTGAAGACGATGGCGTGGTGGACGACCCCAAAGTTACGTTGGAGGGAAAAGACTTATGGGAGAAGTTTCACAAATTAGGAACAGAAATGGTCATCACAAAATCCGGAAGGTAAGAAGTGTTCTTTATTATTATTTTATCATTTATCATTATGTTTGCTTCTAATCACATACTGTGTATTCTGTATTCAAATTTTGTAAAGCGTTATTTTTTAAGGTATTGTTATTTTTATGACCAAAATATTAGTATATTAATTCATTGTGAACCTGCAGCTACACAATTTAAGGTTTTAGTACATATAAAATCAGTGGAGCATTTAGGAAATGAATTTGCTAGTCATATTGCTAATTTATTGAACATATATATAGCCCGGGTAAATAAGATTTCAAATTTTTAATGCCGAAAACTTACGACTTTTAAAAACCCATGTTTCACTATTTTAATGTATTCGCAAATAATTGCATACAGAATAATTAATTAATATTTTCAATGTTTGAATTTTTTGTATTGAAGAATTGCAAGTGAGAAATTTCCACACAAAACCCATAACAATAACATGCATTTGAAGTGAAGATATTATGGTAAATAGAGAAATCAGTGCCAAATATTTACTGCATCCATCAGCTAAAAAAGAACTCTTATTTGAGTGTCTTCCAACAATTTTTGATACGTTATTTATACTGAAATATTGATCTCCGAGTCCGAGGGTTGGTAGAACCAGTTGTGGGCTGACGAAGCCTCGTTCGCCGGTAAAGTGTAACCCGAGCCCGCTCACTTACCCCAGCCTGTCTGGCAGGCCGCATAGCGTGTCATGTATGTTATGCTGGTGGCTGATAGAATAGATAGAGATGTAGAATGGAAATGAAACCACAGATAGGATTTTAAATTTTAATGTGATTTTAAAATGTTTTAAAAAAACGTATGATATATTTTGTATGTTATATTTTTAATATTTGAATATTTTATATTAAATAATTATCATAATTTTTTATATATAATATTATTATACATGTTTTCAATATTTAAATTACATATATTTGAAATAAAATATTTTATAACTAAATTTAAATTATGTTTGTCATAAAGGGTCACAGGACTCAAGAAAATGTAAAATTACCAATAAATAATAAATTAATATACAATATAATAATTATACTAAGGAAATGAAAGAAAATATGGATAATATTAAAACAATACTAAAGATAGTTTTTTCAATTTATAATATGAATAAAACGATATTTTATTCCCTGCAATCCAAAATATATAACCAGAATGCGTTTATAGAAAAGCATTTTGAACAAAACTGGCTAATTACATGACCAAAAAAGTGGACGACCAATACATTTGAAAGCAATAAAACTACACGATAAAAGTGTGTGTGTGGGATTTACAGAAAAATTAGCCTCTCGTGCAAGTTAATACAAGGAAATAATCGATTCCGTTCACGTCGGAACCGTAAATTTCTATCAGCCAATAAACGTGTCCCCCTAATTGTTTATTTGTGACTGTTTATTTATCAGATTATTAAGACAACAGCTGGCACTTCTAGCCGAATAATTTCCGCCTCTAATTGTGATAATATCCTATATAATAGAAATTTTAGTTATATTTTATTAATTAGGGTTCCTTTTTCAATTATTTTTAATATATGTAGGAAGAAAAGAGGGTGAAAATATAATTTATCAGTGTCAGGTTTAGTCATGTTTTAAATTGAAATAATTTGCAATGTTTTTGTTAGCTCAATCATAATTAATTTACCTAACAGTAAGTTACATAATTATTATATTGTTATATATGTAATAAATATATATATACGTATATTGTTTTCTCATTCAATAGATATAGATATCGATTATAGATATAGATAGATATCGATTATTTATAGTATATATGCCAAGAGTCGGTGAGTCGAATTAGATTCAATATTTTTGAATCGATCTTTACTATTATTAAAATACAATATCAATTGTTGACATTTTAAATTGCATATAGCGATATAAATTAAAAATTATTGCTATGATCTAAAAATGAAATAATGTTGTTTTTTTATATAATAGTTATTACTTTATTGTTGTTTTTTATACTGTATTATTTTACAACAAAACTGATATTTTTAATTTGTGAATTTTGCATTTGTTTACCAAAATTTGAATATTGTTCCACCAACTTTCAATATTGGCTCGCTGACGTAAAAGCAATCTTTTGAGAAGTGTCCTTTTGCTCAGACTTTGGTGTCATGTGGAGTAGAATTTACATGAAAGTTCCCCCACCCACCCCCGCCTCATGCACGCTGGCTGCACCCCCTCCCTGCTCATATTCGCTCGCTCTGAGTGAGTAATTAGCCCCATTGCTTGTAAGTGTCGCCGTACAGCCCCGTGTATGTTGAAGCAAAAATATTGGAGCTCATTTCGATAGATTTTGTATTAAAACGTTACAACTTTGTATTGGGTTTGTTCGAAATATGATATGCAATTTAATGTATGACAGATCTCAATGTATCTTTAAGTATCTGAATTCATTTTTTATTTTGCATATTTTTTATTTGAAAAAAAAGAATACGACAGAAATGTATATTCTACAAACAAACAAAATAAACGTGAACTAAATTTGGAAATTATGTTATTTCATATTCAGATGTCGGTTTCTTATTCTGTTATCAAATTAGAGAAGTGCAGTTTATGCTGCCTTAAACATTTTATAATTAATCCGGAGTTTTTGGATAGGGTAGTCAATACTTTGGTTTAAGGTATAATATAGTACCTATAATATACAGAACAGTAAGCTATATATTTATTATAGCTTCAAATGCTATATAATCAAATTAAGGGCCGATACTAGGACAAGAAACAAGGTGTAACGTATTATATACAAATCGATTGTCATTTAATATTATACTTATATTTTATGTATTGTTACATTTTCAGATGTATGTATTTGGAACAAGGAAAATTATTGTTCTTTTCATTAATATTTAAACTATTGAAATATATACCCCCATGCAATATATTGGTACAATTTAAATTTACTTAGAGTAATGAATTATAAAAATTAATAAAATAAATGGTGTATATAGTTTGTTTCCAATTATTTACGCGTTTGTAGACATTCAAAGATTTTACATAAAAAAAAGTAAAGCGGGAGAAATTACCTTCGCTCGTAGCAAGTACTCTCGGTTTTTACGGTGAATAACTTGCTTGTAAATGTATATACTGCTTGCTTATTATTATGTTATATATTGACTGGCTGGTTTTACACTTGCAATATGTGGTAACCATTTTAATAAAATATACCTAATTAGACTTAACTGATGCATGTCAATACAACATTAAATTGCATTTTAACTTCAAATTTGGTCAATGTTTATTGTTTTATGTTTGAAAAATGGATTTCCTGTAAAAATAAAAAGGTTTCCTATTAATTATGCATTTAATAATATTAATATATTATCAAAAAGAATTTAGGAATAATATTATAGACACACATGCATGCATATTTTTATACCGTACATACAATATTATTAATTAAATATATTATTATGTCATATAAAAATAGCGATATAAGCAGGAGATGACATAAAAGAGATCAAAATCAAATGTATCCACTTTCCATAACATTCTATAATAAAAATAAAGCACATGCAGATCATGTTTGGACTTTTTTAATAATATTTTCTCCTATATATATAGGTCTCATGAAGTTATTGCCATTATTAATACACATAATTCAGAACAAATCCAACACTAAACAATTTCACTTTTACGTATTTTAATATTGCGGTGATCGTTTTCTCACGCACTTTCATTTGATCTGAATCAATTTCAGTCTCGACCTGCAATTGTTTGTCAATTGAAGTTGTGACGTCACGACAATATAATCCGACTGCAGAGTACCACTGCAATAGTTAGCATAGAAGAAGCATAGCCAGCTTTTTTCACGGCAAGCATAATGCTCAAGTCGCTTCATGCATGTCTAGCTTTTTATCTGACTGCTTGAGCTCCTCTTTTATGTTGCGCCCTTGCAGCTCCTTCTTTTGTTTCTTTGCAGCATAACGTCTTACATAACCTTTTTTAAAAAAAAGACTCCAATCGAAAAATTGTGCAGCGTTGCTTTTATTAACATGCAACTTCTAAATTAACAAGGATCAAAATATATTTTAATTATCTCAATTAATTTACAATTAAGGACAGTAAAATCTGGACCAAATTGTATTTGTTGATATTGATTTTTTTTTCTGCAAGGCAAAATAATAAAAATTGTCCAGTTTCTATTTAATTTTGCGATTTAAATATATTTTCTGCTAAAAATCACATTTTTGTTCTTCTAGTGTATATATACGTGCAATTCTATAACAGTCATAAAATGCACCCTTTCAAATTTTTGAAAGGCAATATATTATCAAATTTTACATCACATATAATAATAAATCAAATATTATAAAAAAAATGACAAATAAAATAATTTTATTGAGCTGGAAACACGTTTTTTAAGCCCAAAACACACACCATTCACATTGGAGGCAATTGCATGTGGAATATAATTTCCCAGGCTTGTAAATCAATCCACAGCAATTTTATATTTAAGTTAAAAGAGACAAAACAAGCACCATAACTTTATAAATAGTTTGTGAGAACTCACAGGCGATTTAACTGAACATCAATAACGCTCAAATTATTGATTTTTTTTTACCTTCTTTTTGGTTCCAAATTCACCGTATGATGTTTGGATGATGATCAGATTTTTGTTGAAATAAAAAAAATATATGTGGGAAGATAAACAATTTAAGGAAGTGTGCTACATAAATTTTTATTAATTTATTTGTAACGTCGTTCTTTTTTTATATAAAATGCTATATATGTGCTTCAAAGTTTCATGATAGCAGTACAGTATTCCAAATTAGCCAATATATTTATCACATTTTAGGTCCAGCTGTCGAAATGAAGAATATTTATACAATATTGCATTATATTCAACATAATATTGCAGGGACAAAAACTTTGCTATTATAGTTAAATAAATCCAGCTAGACGTTGCATGTATATTATATTTAGTTTTAAGTTAAATATCGCTACATTTAAAGATGACATATTACTCCACGGAATCATATGGAAGTAATTATGTGTTGAGAGCTGCCTCGCGTGCTACAGATAGGGATGCTGTGCTCTCATCTCATCCCTTCTCTCATCACCACGGAAAACTGAGCCGTGGTACTTACAAACGTAACGTAGGCTGGAGGGATGTTGTTTTTTACGATGCGCATTAAATTTGTCACTTTTTACCAGAACTTGTGTTAATATTAAAAATTTTGTTGCTAAATTGTTGTTATAATTGTTAAAACTAATTTTACTTAAACAATTTTTTTTAATTTTTATTATTTAATATTTTAAAACATATATTTGAAAGTTAAAAATATTTTTAAATATATATTTTAATTGTTCTCTTTATTTAAAATTATATTCTTTATTTAAGGAATTAACTCTACTTCTGCATGTGATCCATGTAAAAAGCTAATAAATGTAAGGAATGGGAGTGTGTGCTAATTAATTGTATGAGAAAAAATAGTAAATAATAAATTATGTCATAAAATAATGACTTTTAAATGAATTTATAAATCTGTACTTTTTATCACTTTTTACTGTACAAATTGTGATCTTATAAACCACACTATTGTAAAAATTATAATATAGAGGAATACATGACCAAAATGTGTCAATTGCCCCAAAATACCAACCAATCAATCTATCAAAATTACAATATAAAATATATTTAAATATTTAGGGTTTATATTTAAAATTAATTTAGAAGGTCCATCATTAATTAGAATTAAGAACGTCAATGTATATTACGCTACAACTAAAGTGGTCCATGCCGTACAGCCAATGACCGAAGTTTGCTAATTCTTGCTGCAATTCACCCCACAATCGCACCTCGATGGACTGTCGACTCTGACATTTGGTGGCGTTGAGAGGAAGGAGGCCCCAGGCCTGCCAACCGCAGCGCCAGCCACACTGAATGTGAACTGGCCCCTAATCATTACCGCCAGTCAATTGACCGGGGAGACAATGGGGCAGCGAGTTCTGTATGGCTACTTAACTGTCCTAAAAAACAAAATATTACAGTTAAAATATAATATATATAGTAAACGTTTTGTAGATAATCGTTATTAGAAATAGTTAAATATTAAAAAAATAGAAAGAAATCAAAAAGTTTTTATTTATTTTAAAATGAAACCACAACAGACATCATTTGTATTAGTTTTTATGTTGAATAAATATGTGTATATTTTTTACTTTAAATTTACATGGGCCGGGGTTGATGATTGACTAACCGTTGCAAGTACAATTAAAATCAATCGCAAATTATTCTCATCTCTGAAATATCAATTGCAGTATAATTGGAATCATCAAACTAAAAGATTCGTACAATTAAAATAAGCACTTATTGGAACTAATATCATATGCTAATTATTTAGCAGGGTATATAGCTAACACCAGTATATTACAGTTTCTAATTCTTGGTGTGTAAATATAATAAAGTACAATTTATTGCAACATCTCAAATATATTACAGTCACAATAACATGTTAAATTAATAAAAGGTACTTGAAATTCAACGCTGCAAGTTGTCGGTTCCAACTGATCAATTGAATGCAAAGATTTCGCTCTTCGTTTCATGTGACCGCCTGCACAATAGTACATACAAATTGTATGACCTACGTACTCAAGTACCTCACATTGCAATGCAGCATGTACTTGAAAACACTACTCATGCACAGCTTGCCTCTCAGCAAACTTTCATACACCAAGCTGATGTTGGCCAGATTTTCAGTCTGGCAAACTGACTAAATTCAATGTCGTCTTATGCTTCGTGTCAGTGCATGTTCTAAATGGTTAATGTTGGTGATTATTTTTTGATTCCTGAAAGCAAAATAATATTCCTCCCAAATATTAATATATGTTGTTCTATTACAAAGCTCTTATAGAAGAAATATTTCAAGTTTTTAAGGCTAGAATCTCAACCATAAAATTCATGGTCATAATTTGATTTAACCCGTGTCTTTAAAAAATAGTACCATGAATATGTATAATGTATGAAAGTATTGTATTTTTTTAATCTTTTTACTGGAATTACAGTTTAAAAATAGAACAATTATCCAAATATTTGTGAAGACTTATTACTCCTCATTGTGAATATATGGCATATATATACATAGATGTATAATATATGTGTATATAAAATAATAATAATTATGATGATAAACAATATTATCACTGAAAGGTTGGAGAGTCAAAACAATTTATTGTGAAGACTAAAAAAAATATATATATTATATTGAAGCAGTGTTTGCTTCGATTCATTTTATCAACTTATAGTATATAAATATAGCAACAGTAAAGAATTCAATATGTAACACATGTTATGTAATCATAAATAGAAAATAAATTACTTTTCTGTCATCATTTTTTTTTCTTCAACACCATTGGTGACCATATGATATAATATGCACTAAATATAGAACATATATAATACAATGCAAAGTGCACTATAAAATTAAAATATAGAACAAAAAGATACACTGTTTATATATATTTTTATTATATGACCTGTCTCAACAGCATTATTATAAAAAGAGCAAAATACAAGAAAACATTTTATTTTGAAATGTATTTAATGTTATGAGACATGAATTGCACAAAAAACATTTTTCACATAAAACCATTACATGCATAATATTTTGTAATTAACATCATCTCGTTTATTCCTAACACGACGACACAGCAGCGTCAGTTAATTACGTTACGGAGTACTTAGAGACTTGCAGGCTTTCTTGTGTACTATGCAGCCACACTTGCACCATACGCTTACATGCATAATGCGAGTTGTTCTCATGGGTAAATACCATTAGCTCATTACATACTGTATGTACATCTTATAGTAAAATATAAACATTTTTATATACGAGTATTTAACTATTTTGTGTAATTACTTAAATTTAAAACTGAAACAATATTTGTAAAAATGTTACATTTGGGATTTTTTATTTAATAGATACATTGCAATTCATTAATAAAAATTTTATTTTTGTTTAAATTATTTACCATATACATTGAAATATTAAAAAAAAATATATTTTAATTTGGTTGAATTAATTATTATTTTATAAATTTGTAAAATATTTAAATTATAATTAATTATTAATTAATTTTTATATAATATTATTTTGCTTTTAAAATAATTTTCAAAAACAAATTATGAATATTATCTTCTCTGTTCAAATTATATGCCATATTAATGCAATAATAAATTTTTTACTCTTTTTTTTCTAAAACTTCAAGAATATACAACGGCAAATAATAATAATTATTACCACACTGTGATTCGACTTTAATTAATTACGTTGCAGGCAGATTGTTTTTGAAACTCAAACATCTCGGATATTTTCATACTCTCCTTCGTTAAAAACAGAACTTTTTAAAAAGTGGTATTCCATACATTGTATAATATTTGAAAGTGTTTTTCTTAGTATATCAATATATGGAAGGTATACGTCCACATTAAATATCGACAGTTGCATATGATACAGGGATCTTGAGGAACTGACATCAGTGACCCTGCAGGGTGATGGTTAGGGTTGCACGATGCTGATCAGCAGCAGCAGCAGGGTACATTGTGGAGGTGCACTTGAGCATACTACGACGCCGCACTCAAACAATGGCCTCATCAAGTGGTACAGCCACAACATAAGTTCGTGTTCCGTGCGACAAGCCTAGGTAGTCATAGCGCAAAATGATACATAGCGATAACATTGAATGTTATACTAAATTGTTTGACTGTATTTAACAACATTACAGAGTATTATATGTAAAAAAACTATCATTATATAAGTTTTATTATATAAATATCATATTCATTCTATATTTATAAAAATAAAAAATACTAATTCGTCTCTTGTCCAGAATAATAAGCTATCTGCTATTTCTTGTCAGCGCAACAATAAACTTTATTTGTTATGCCTATTTACAACTCATATTTGCGCTCACCTGAAATAGCAGACAGCTCATTATTGCAAAAAAATCGTGGTAGGCAGATAGCTCATTATTCCGAACGAGGGACGATATATAATTACAAAATTATAATAAAATAACAATTAACGATCTTCAATCAATTGGACTTTATAATATGAGAGATTTCAGAAACGATTATAAAAATTAACATAGCTATAAAATATTGCAAATTTCACACGAGAAGAGGTAAATTATCATGCATCTTTCGTCCCACTAAACAACAATATTTACAAAACCAAAGCACTCGCCAATTTTTCTCCTAACAGCGCGCGGTGGACCGTTCTGTAAAAATGACGCAGCCATCAAAAGTTGACGGCAGATGGGGGCACATTCTTTGTCTTCCGTCCCCTCGCAAATATTATTGCCAGTGCCCCTCAGTCATTACAGATATTGCGAAAATATTATAAATTTATTGTTGTTTATATAGCGAGCACTCAGTTGGAACAAATTATTATTCAGAGCACAGTTAGACAATTTCAAAAATATTGACGCACGATTTCCTGATAAAATAAATAAATTCAAATCATTATCATGTTATCATGGGCTTTTTCGCTGATTTTTTAGCTGGATTTGAGTGTGTTATACAAATCTATAACAGAATTTGGTTAAGTAAAGTATCAGTTTTATTTGAAATAATACCATTGACGCCACTGATCTTCAATATAGAAATAAGAAATAATGATACCCAAATTTATACGAAGATACAAGACGGGGTTCGCAGGACGTTTGCTGTTTTTGTCTGGCACGTCGCACAGATTTCGCCCGCCCATGTGACTTCCAAGAAAAAGGACTTGAATTAATAATGGCGGCGTGCGCATTGAAGTCATCGGGCATAACTTTGCGGTGTCACCCTCGCAGAATATATAATGGATTTGCCAATATATCTGCAACATTCGCGGGGCACATTTTGTACATTTGCAACAGAAAGGACTTCCATGCGAATTCTATAATAATGTATTTCATTTTTATTATTTTTAAATTGATCTTATAGACAGAAAATGCATACAAATTCAATAAGGATACCAAAGAACATGGCATTGCATTTTTATCTGTTTAAAAAAATTATGATCTGTTCAAAGTTAAATTTTAATTTATAAAACAAGTAATTAATGAAATTAATTTATAAATTTAAATTAATTTTAGAATACTGCTATTAAAAAATCAATTAAAAATACTAAATTATTTATTAATATTAAACATTTAATAAATATTCATTTAGAAAAAATATAATTACTAAAATAAAAGTGTACAACAGTGAAAGGTTCAATTATTTTGTTCTCATACTCTCACTATGACAAAAATTTAAATAAAATATGGAATTACATTCACCTCAGAAATGCTGGAGCGTTTCTGCGACTATAAAGACGGGGGAGGTTTCACCCTCCTCTCACTTTGCCTAAACTTCACAGAGAGCATCTTTTCTTTTAAAGTTTCTTTGAGGTTGAACCGCCGACACTTTTAAGTTAAAAAAAAAAAGAAGATAGGTTTTCGTTATATTATGTAGTACTTTATTCTTTTTCTTACACTTCTTTCAGGAAAAACTTTTTCTTCACTTGTTTAACGTGAAGACGTGATAATATTTTCATCTTAAATAAACTTTTGATATTTTACATTGAAATTTGTTAAATGTACCACTTTATATTCAACGTGTTAATATTATCGACACTTTCAAATTATAGTGCCGAGCCTGTGGAATTATTACGCTGTATAAACATTTTCTCACACCAGATATTTCTTTTACTTGAAATGGTGAGAATTTGCACTAAACTTATTAATAGAAAACAGATTCAAGTTAAAATTATAGCATTGCTATAATATATGCAGGAAACACAACATTATTTTTACAATAAAGCATTCAAATTTGTTTATTTTTGACAATATTTTCGTATTTGTCATCTGCATTAAAAAATTTATTATATATACTAGAAAATAAAATCAGCTGATATTTCCTTCTCAACCCTTTATAGCAATTGGTTAAATTACATGCTTACGGCATTAATATTATATATTTACTTTTTATATAATATTTATACATATTATATTTACTTATAATTAATGATGTTAAACACATCCCACCTAAAATCTAGATCTCAATTCATCATTCACAAATTTCACCTGCATCAATTTTTTTTTTTACCTGAATGATCAAAGATTGATGATTACAATTCACACCTGTCGATTTTGTTTAACCCTAAGGATATTTTTTTTTTACAAAAAATTTCTTATCAGTTAAAAGTGAAAAAGGTTTTGTAGATCTCAAAAGCTTTTCACATCTTTTTTATTTTAAGATAATCAAGTGAACTATAACAGCAAATGTTTTTTAACATTTTAGCACCTTGGGAAACGTGTGGTCTTATATATCATAATATAGAGTACGGTTTTACTCATGAATATGTTGTGTGTTTTTATTATATGGCCACTAGAATATATACTTCACTTTACAACCATGTGTGTAGGAAAAGATGTTATACTGATTATTTTTAAAAACTCTCACCAAGAGCTTTATGCAAATACGTCCACAGTGAGGCAATGAAACAGTTTAAAAAAAAAAAGTTCTTTATAAAATAAAAAAATAAATGATTTTCAATTTTTTTTTTCAGTGTAAATACATACAAAAAAAAATAATAATGATATTTATTTATTTATTTATTTATTTATTTATTTATTTATTTATTTATTTATTTATTTATTTATTTATTTATTTATTTATTTATTTATTTATTTATTTATTTATTTATTTATTTATTTATTTATTTATTTATTTTTTGGAACTTCTTTTTGGTTGGTACAAGACAAACATATGTTCAAGTCAAAATTGGACAAAATACAACATAAAAATACATCAAATTTTAAACATATTTAAAGTTATTTAACACTATCAAACACAATCATTGACAATAATAATAAAAACAAAATACAAGCCAAAGTCACCATTAATATACTGATAAATTTTAGTTTATGTGGAACACACATATATATATATATATATATATATATATATATATATATTCAAGCCCCATACACCCATACACATGTATGGGGCTTGAATTAAAATAATTCATAAATGCATTTAATTTATTGAATAATTAAATTTTAATTTATTTATTCCTCAATTCGAATACTGGTTGTGAAAATAGTCATTGTAGAATAATGTGCAGGGCTGTCTATATTTGAACTTATTATAACATAACATTAGGTGATAAATATAAGATATACAGTATTCTATAGATCATATTAATAGTTTGATTTTTATATTATTTGCGACGATTGAAGCGACAAATTTTATGACTTACGTTATAATTTTGCAAGTTAGAGTTAAAGAAAGATCCTAACGCACTTAAAATAATTAAACCTCCTTCTTAAGTAATGGCTCTTAGCACCTCGCGATTTCTGATAAGATTCGTACAATCAGCTGAGAGAAACACCTAGAGTGCTCGACAGATAACAAATTGTGTGAACCGTTTTATACTGCTGCCCCGAAGTAAACAGAATCTCTGGGTTCGTGCTGCGACACAATAAAACATTATTCTAAGAATTTTTTTATATATTTAATTACTATAATTGCGGTATGTCCACAAACTTTTTTCTGTGTTATTGATTGTGTTTTATGACAATTTTTTTATATTAAATTTAAAACAATTTTAATATTAACCTTTCCAACCAATGAAGAGAATTCTCTTTTCAAGCAGAACAAATTAAAACATTTTTAATCCCAATCTTTTATTTATGAAGTTCAAATTCAACTGAAATATTAATTTTTTTTATTAAATAATTTCTTTTAAAGTTTCAAATGTTTTTTTTTTTTTTTTAATTTCCAGCGGTGGCAATTTACCAGACGAAATATTGTGAACAAAACTGTCACATAAAATAATATTTGACGCGACCGGCGACAGATTCTGTTTGTGTTTCAAATTCTCTCGAGTGAAAATTTGTTTGCTGAAAGTACAGAGAAAGACCGACAAATTGGCGGCGCCCCCCAGAGCTCCAACAATGCCCCCCCTGCCCAACAATGGCCCCCCTGCATGAAGGAGGAGAAAAACGGACACTTACTTACCTGTCGACAGTTATATAGAGTCTGGAGGAACTGGCCGTCAATAAACAAAACAATTATTACCGTCTGGAAATTGTTTAAATTTAATTAGAAATTATTAAGGACGGTTTACTTTGAGGTAATTTAAAAGTTTATAAACTCCTGTAAAACTTTATCGATGCCTTATATTAATTTTGAGACTCAACTTTTATTTTTTAAATCTCACCGAATTCTGTATACGCTAATATACATGAAGATTTGGGAGTTTTATGAAAATATTATTTGAACATTATATATATTTAAAAACATTCGTGAACAATGATTATTCATAGAAAAAAGTGACAACTTTCAAATTTAAAAAAAATAGAATTCTAATCAACAATTTTTTCCTCCACATATGAAAATGGACCTTACTGAGTCTTGCTATTAGATACCCCGGCTTGAAAATGGACCTTACTGAGTCTTGCTATTAGATACCCCAGCTCTGCTAGCCGTCCGCTCTGCTACCCTCGCGCTCCGTTGCGTACTTTGATGCACACCGCAGTATAACCCCCGATTCAAAATGACGCGGTGTAGTGCCGCCTAAAAACATCGCAAGCCTTTCCCCCTTGGCTGCTCGCCCGCCTGTTCGCTTTTAGGAGCTTTCTTCGGTGTCCTCAATATGAGCAGATCGAAGGCGTCATTTACTGATGTGTGAGATTTGAAAAGATGAACACGATTTTTCTCTCGCTTTTCTGATCAAATCTTATCACAAAATCATTTGATGTGTGAAATAACCGGATTTTTAAGAATATAATATTCTAATTTTTTTTTTTTCTATACTCCTTCTAAAAATATTTGAAAACTAATTAGTTTTAATTTGACATTTAATTTAGCATAATAATAATTAGAGTATTAAAACATTATGTTAACTAGCTCCATGATAAAACCAACTACACATCTTGCCTATCATCTGTCTTAACATGTCAACCACACGACATAAAAAAATAGGCATTCTTGTCAATTGCCTATTGAATAACATCAATTTATATTCAAGCTAGTAGTTATATAATATAGAGGGCACAGCAAAATATTCCAACTTGTTATTTTAAGATTTTATAGCATTTCATTTTTTTCAACGAAAAGTCGACAACTAAATCATTGTATATAAATATATATGATTGAAATATTATTACCAAATATAATATTATGTAGTTTATTTAGGGAATGCATGAGTCAAACTTATAATTTCAACAATTTTCTTGAAAAGTACAAACATAATTTTAATTTAACTCATTTATAAAATAATAACAATAAATTGAAATGAAACTAATACTACACATAATTAATACAATCGCAATATTTACTATGATTAATGTTAATTGAACATGATTTATGGGCGGTGTATGGAATAATCAACGTTTTGTGAAAAAGTTGCAATCTGTGAGTTATTTATTGCCTGCATTATGACAGCTATAAGTATTTTCCACCATCATAACAACGCTAACCGAATCTTAATTGCAATTTTTATAATGCAATATAACCATGAACTAATTAAAATGAACACTGATATTAATTAAACATGATTACTTGCACTCAGTCGAACAATGAGTACATTGTGTAAGATTTGCAGTACGATTGGCTTCACTGAATACCAAGTTCTGGAGTACCTCATAATTCAGGGATGAGTATAATATTATAACCTTGTAAAATAATTATTTTTATTATAGTGATTACTTGCGAAGAATAGAAAACAAATCACAACCTGTATTTTTCTTTTAAAAGGTTTTGCAGTAATGGCAAAATAAGTATAGCTGAAAAAATACAATTTAATTTTATACTAAAATTTTGGTCACATAAAAATAATTTAAGTGTTATTATATTTTTTTGTTTAATATTGAATTTTTATTTTTACTTTCAGCTTGAAACTTTGTTGTTTTTATTTTGATATTTGATGTTAATCGTGTATGTTTACCCAATGATCCCCACTTCCTAAAATTACCTTCCATTATTTGTGAAAATATTGTTGTTTGTTTTTTTGTGACCTGACCGGCGTGTTGACAGCTCCAAGGTCCCTTTTCCATCTTTCTCTTCTTTTCAACTTCCTGTTAGGTTGGAAAAATAATGTTCCCACCTTTAATAATAAAAATGTACACCTTGTTTTTGTACAATTCGAGTTCACATGGCCATAAAATTATTTATTGTTAGTAAACAAATTAACTGTTTCTCACGTACACTCCTTTTATTTAAAATGTCAGTTTTGTTTGAAATTTAGTTAACTTCAATATTTCTTTATGATAGAAACACAATTTTGAGCAATTAATTAAATGTAAGAATTATCAAAATTGATAAATAAATAAAAAATAATGGCACTCATTGTAAACTATTTTTGTGCTTAAGAAGTTGCCTACATTTAGGAGGTTCCCTGAGAAACGAGCTGATTACAGCCTCATGCAATACACTTATATTAGCTCACTTTTTCTTTAAATAAAATTTAATGTAAACAATAAAATATTTTGAAAATTGAAATTACAGAGGTCATAATTATAATTATAAAAAGCTCTAGGCATCAGACAATTCATCAATTGAATTAAAGTTAAGTTTAAATTAATTATTTTTTTTAAGAATTAAAAGATCATTATTACCACCATATGCTATCACTTTTAAATATTATTCATACACGTTACACAACAAACTAATTTAAATTGAATATATTTTGTTAAAAAAACAGTCACACTTATTACTGACGCATAACTGATACAAACAATGTAATAAAATCAGAATCATTGCACGAGTATTCATATTTTTAATTGATTAGTCACTATCAATTATACGATCAAAACAAGACTTTTAGAATCTGTATATATATAATTATATAGGTTTATGCAACATAGGGATGAGCATTACAATAATAACCCTTTTTCTTATATATAATATAATAAGTGCGTTGCATCTCAATTTGGATGCTATAATACGTTTGGTATAATCATAATAAATTATCAATAAAAGTTGGTTGCATAAAAGTAAAAGTTATAGCAAAGCCTTAAACAATTTGCATTCATTTCAGTGTACTAACAATTAAATTAAGAGGAATCATCAAAACACAATCTCTCCACAACACAATTTTAAATATTTTTCTTTCTTTTTCTCTTCAAAAAAAACAAAACCCTTTTATAATATTTTTGCAGGCAGATGTTCCCTCAAATGAAGTTTCGTGTCTCTGGTCTGGATGCGAAAGCCAAATACATCTTACTACTGGATATCGTAGCAGCTGACGACTACAGATATAAGTTTCATAACAGGTACATATCTTCTATGTTCGTGTGCCCACAGACGCATGTTCCCCGCCTACAAAGTGAGGGTAACCGGGCTCGATAAAAAATCCAAGTACATTCTTCTGATGGACATCGTTGCGGCTGATGACGCCAGATATAAATTCCACAACAGGTACAAAACAAAAAATAAAAAGTAATTAAAAAATAAATAATAAATTAAATAATTTTTTTGGTAAAAAAAAAAAGTTTTAAATTTTAGGTATTGTGTGCCAAATTATAATGTGTGATTGAATAGAGGGTAGAAATTAATTATAGGTTTATTTTTATATATAAATTAAGTTATAAATTATATTATAGCCCTCATAATGTTTTATGGTTATATATTCCCTGAATGAATCATATATATATATTAATGTTGATTCCTGGAAAATTCTATTTTTAAAATTGTTCTTTAATTAATTAATATGATTGAGGTTCTAGTTGTAAGGTGATTTTGAAAATATTTAAGGCCCGAAATATTTTAGTAAACAAAACCAAAGGTTTATTAAAGTGTTCCTATTTCCACGCTATGTAATTAAACATATATAAGTACATCAATTAAGTTGTCAACCCAATAAAATTCTGGTGAATTAAATTTAAAATAAATAAATGATAACAAAAATGTATCAACAATACTTACATGAATTCCAAGAACATTCTCCAAAAATGTGGAATTCTCATCATTATGAAAAATAATGTTAATTACGATTATGACGTCACTTGACAAAATGGCCGCCGCTCATGGCAGGTGATCGCGTGTATTAGCCGGGAGAGTCACGCGTTTCAAATGAACAGCAAGCAAGCTTATAAGCAAGTATAGAGGTTTGAGGCGGCATCACCTGCGAACATATTAGTTAATTCATAATTCATAGCCACTTTAAGTACGTGCTTTGACATATTCATAACTTTTACTTAGAATCGTTCCCACTTTTTTTTTTTTTAAATATTCTTCATCGTATTCTTTCGACGTAGCACTCACTCTGTGCATATTTCCATTTTTATCTTACAAGACGATAAATATGAAAATATATTAACAATAATATTACGTCCACACCGCGG
The DNA here is from genome assembly GCA_949825025.1 of Siphlonurus alternatus. Taxonomy (NCBI): domain Eukaryota; kingdom Metazoa; phylum Arthropoda; class Insecta; order Ephemeroptera; family Siphlonuridae; genus Siphlonurus; species Siphlonurus alternatus. The sequence continues at coordinate 24,488,782 of OX463785.1, read as the reverse complement.
TCATAATAGTCATCGGAGTGTTGGGACATGTTTGTGTGCTATATTATGATTATAAAGCGTCACATTTAATATTCATGCATACTTGTGTAAGCATTTTTATGTTGTTGATCAAGATGATTAAATTGTAAGTTTTATTGAGGCTGTGTCTGATACGTCTTACCTTCTTGTTTCTCAAGAAACTTCAAGAAATCGATGCCGACCAAACTATAAAAGTTGTCAAGTATATTACATTTAATTATTTACACAAAATAATTCAATCTAATCACTGCTCAAGTCAATTTAAAACACAGTCGCTACATATAAGATTAAATTTATCTTGAAGAGAAATCAAAAGGTAGTTTTCAAAGTATATAATTCGCACATAAAATAACTTAATTTATTTTGGTATTAAATGTTTAGCAATGTTTGTTATTTTTATGCTAATTAAAAACAAGATTCAGTTTTAATTTTTTTTTTATAGAAATTCAAAAGTCTATCAGCATTCAATTACAATGATCAATTTCCAATAAAACAGACAGTGGTTTTTATTTTTTGTTCTTCTAAGTAATAATAGAATTTCTTCTTTTCTTTTTTACATCTTTCTGTTATGGTCGGGTCGTTCCATTCCAAGGCTCGGCAATAACTTCACTCGTACGGCGCTAAGAAAAAAAAACTTTACGTTACAGCGTCTTTTGCGATCCGAGGAAAGATAAGATCTTTACAAAATACCTTCTTCTTTCTTCATTTTTAGTGCAGCCATCATAACCTCTCTTATGTTTTGGACCACCAGAAATCATGATCGAAGACAAAAAAATGAACACCCTTTTTTTTTTTATTACGATCCTAAGTAAACTTTTGTATTAATTGAATTTTCTGTTTATTTTAAATTCACTTTTATAGAAGCCGAAGATGAAAATAAAGAAATTTAGATAAGATTGTTTATAATATTAGAGGATGTTACATCTTATAGATTGTTGTTATTTTGATGTTATTTTAGGTAATGGAAGGTTCAAATTTTATTGTTAATTTATCAGATTAATTTAATTAAAAATAAATACTTCTAAAATATATATATACTACATTTTGCATTGAATGAAAAGGGAATTTTTGAGTTTGTGTTTCTAATATTGTACGATTGTAATTCCAAATGCAATCTCTCCGTACACTGTTTGTCTTATTGATAAAGCCCCCTTGTTTGCCTCTGAATACGTTCGCCAGGAAAAAGCTTGAGGGCTCACGAGGGACTCATTGATTGTTACTGAGGATTATTATTGAGGCACCCGCTGCAAGGAAACAATCTTCAAGCTAATTGTTGTGAGTTTTCAATTGTTGGTTATTGTGACTGCTCTCATGCAGATTATATAGCCGGAATTAAGATAGCAAATAATTTGGCACACATGTAGAATTGGCAGCAGCCGCAATATTTCCAAATTTGTAGTTAATTTTTGTTAAAACGGGCCCTTATTTAAAATATTTGAACTCCCTTAAGTAACCCAAATCGATGTACAAAATGTAGTTAATAATGATGACAATATAAAATATAATTATAACAAAGGGTTGATCATTGTACTGTCTTGGAGATACTGTAAAGTATTTTAATGCTAAATGTTTTGTCATTTCTAAATATTTTAAAAAATAAATGTACATATTAAAACACTGACAATTATTTTAGGCACTACAATTTTATTTCATTCTAAAAACAAAGCAGTTTGTTGATTTTTCAGTCTTTAATTATTTAATAAACAAAAAATTACTATAATTAATTTTTTTTAAATTTCAATCAAGAACCATGAAAGACGTGTTGTGTCAACAATGCGAACTCTGATTGTTGCTGAACGCTTCATTGTTGATTACAGTCGGTGGATGGTGGCGGGCAAGGCTGACCCCGAGATGCCCAAGCGAATGTACATCCACCCCGACTCTCCCTCGACCGGCGAACAGTGGATGCAGAAAGTGGTCTCCTTCCACAAACTCAAGTTGACCAACAACATCTCGGACAAGCACGGCTTTGTAAGTACTGTACGTTGTATCAATTTATATCTTTCTTAGACTAGAATTTTGGGGGAAAACCACTACCATGGCATGATGACTTTATGTAACATCTGGCAGTCAAATATCATAAAATATCTTATATATAAATTTGTGATGTTGAGAATTTTATCTTGACAATGAATTAATTAAGAAGTACCTTGCAGAAAGGTACTCGGAAATACATTTAAATTATTAGGCAACAAATATACCACCCGTTATTGACGTTTTAGGAGACCTACGATACAAGTGATATAATATTTAAAAAATATTAAAAATTTAATGAAATTTTAGATAATAAATGGTAGTGGTTTTGACAATAATTTGCCAATAATAAAAAATATACGAACAAAAAATTAAAAATTAATTAAATAAATTAATAAAATACTAATTTATGCTAAAACTGATACATTGGCAGAGTATTGCATTGCAGCATGCTGGGGCCTCTGCATGTACGTACATGGATTATGTTTTATATCGGTTCTTTTACCACCAATTTCATTATACTGTTACATTTTAAGTCATAAAATGTTTTAGATAAAAAAAGCATCGATTGATGAACATCATAGACAATTTAAAGCTATACGTTCTAATTCCAAAAGCGGTATTTGCGAGTTTATAAATTTAAACAGAATTTAAACTATTTGAATATGATAAAAATCAGTCTATTTCTGAAATAGATACATAGAAGTTGAATATAAAAAATAGTATAAAAAAAAAGAAGTGGAGATTTAAATGAAGAAATTTGTTGAAGTTTTTGTGTTGAGGACGGTGGAAAATTAGGCTGTTGATGAGGCGAGTGGTGCAGACATGGGCTAACGAGCGGGCGAGCTGGGTGGACTCAGCCCGGGGCTAAATGCGTGTGGCCACTCGACCAGCTTATATAGACGTCCACTTTACAAGAAGACACATTTTTTTTACCTCTATTATTATATATTAAATGCATTTCTATATAATGGAATTTAATATAATTAGTATATAATTTTATTTTTGAATGCATCAAGAAAAACAAGGTGTGTGTTTCTTTATAAATCGATAAAATTTCTTTTTACAAGGTTCGTTTGTTTTGTTGGATAAAGATGTTATCAAGAAAATGTATATTTATAATACTTTGCTGTGGAATTTTATCAACTTTATTTTTACGTATACCAGGCTCGAATAAAGTGGATTACGGTTCAATACGAAGAAAAAAATTACATAAAAAAATGGAAAATGATATGATTTTTTTTTATACTTCATGTTATTATATCGAGTAATAACATTAAATATAAAAAGCAATAAATGTTTGCTTTTAAAATTTGAACTATACATGATAGTGTATATTTTAAGTGCCATATTGTAATGTACAAGCACACATATAAAGTGTCAAAGTACAGTATATATAACTTTATATTATATTAATAGAATATTGAAATTGACTTCATACTGTTTATCATTTTTATGAAATAACAATTTAAATAAAATATTCAATTTTCCTTCAAGCATATACAATTAAGTATAAAATAATAATTAATATTTTTGAATATAAAAATTGATACCCATTAATTAAAAATCTAAATAATAAAATATCAAATTTTAGAAGGTAACTGGTTTGTATATAATATTAGACATGGCGTAATAACGCGATAATTAATTACAACTTGTAACTAGACGATAATTTATCAGACTGATTAGCAGATGTCATATGTGCTAAAATTATGTAATCACTGTAAAAAAATTCTTTGTATTTTTACAAAAAATAATAGGAAATAAAACGCCAAATTAAAAACGTGTATTTAAACTTAAAATTTTGTAATTGGATATTACAAATTTTAAATGTATAGTTACAAAACGAAAACATTTGTAAATAAACATTTATTTTTGTTTTTAACCAAATACAATTTTTTCGTTTTTTTACACGTTTATAATTTGGCGTTTTATTTCCAATTTTTTTATGTAATTTTACATATAAAATGTTGTTTAAAAGCTACATAAATTTTTGTTTTTTTATAATTTTAAAAGTTATGTTACAATTTATTTTATTTATTGCTTTTCAAATGAAGTTAATGAAAACCGTTTATTAATTCTTTCAGGATCTACGTATAAAATATTTTTTAAATATTAATACGAGTATTGCTACTTAATAATAATTTTTAGAGTCTACCAGGAAAAATCATTCTTACGTCCATCGAACAGTAGTCTTGAAACAGATTTCTCTTACTAAACGGCTCGCACTAAAATTCTAATGTTAAAGTAAATATTTTGCAATTATTCCCGCTTCAAAAATAGTCAATCGGCTTGACATTTCACAGACAAAATTAAATATTTTATAACCATATTTAACCAAGCAGCAGTTTTGAATCTCTCGGCGGAGAGGCAACATAATATTGCACTGTAGGTCATCAAATTAAAAAAACGTATATTTTATAAAACGGATATCATGATTTAAGTCAATTTTCTAAATAAAAAATACCTTAAGATGAGCATAATGGATGCATGGGCCTATTGCCCTTTTTAAATACTATTGTAAAAAGGATTAAAATTTGCACCAAAACTATCGACTCCCCGGAACAAACAAGCTATCATGATGCTTTCATCATTGCTTACAGAAAAACACATAAATCGATACAAGTTACTACTTAAAATATAGAATAACACTTACCGAAGAATTCGAGAACTAAACTTGGCGTCTTATGCTAATTATACACACCACAAATCATTAAATTACTAAGCTGTAGAACTACGTGTGTCATGGCGTCTCTTTGTGACGCTTACGACTGTCTAATACATGTAATAGTACTTAATATTTTGTAATTATAACAAACAAAAATGTACTTTTACATTTTTTTAAAGTAATATTACATTTATTTAGAGTAATTTTACGTTTTCTTATGTGTTTTTAAAAACATTTCCCGATGTAAAAATATTAAAGTAAATTTTTGTAACAATACATAAAAATTTGTAAGTTCATTATTTTAACGTTTTGCTCAGTGATTTTACGAAAAAATTAATAAATTTGCAATTTTTAATGAAAAAATGACAAAAACAATAAAAAAGGTAAAATTACATGCCAAATTTTACGAAAAATTACAAATATTTTTTACAGTGATTATCATCATTTCTACTTAGCCACCATTTTTTGTTTAACCTCGGATGTCGTGAAAAGTGACTTTTTGATCGTCTTTCAAATGTTTTTGTAATTACGGGAAACATAAATAAGTACAAAATAATATTATTGTCTTTTTCTGATTAAAATCACCTTTTAAAGGCCTCACAACATAACTGGGCTTTTATTATTTTATAACAAAAAATATTATTCTATAACAAGCGTTGGCGAGATTTGTATCATAATTTCGTGGAAGTAATTATAGTGCTTTTCAAATGGTGCGAGAACTGTAATATTTATCACAGAGCCATTGTTGTTTTTACATAATTTAATATCACGTATATAAAGTAAGTCCCAGTGCATGGCGTGCATGGTGGATTATTGTTACTAAATGACACATGTACAAAATGCAAGTAAGATATAATTATATAAAAAAAATAATAATACTGAATTACTTATTTATTAATGACAATATACCTTGCAGTATTTTGTATTGAAATTAATTGCAGATAGTGTAAATAATGAACGAAATTGCAATGGATGGCAGACACGGTTTATGCTGTATTATATTATAGACGTATCCAAATAAAAACAGAAGCTCAAAGCTCGATATGCTCATTTATGAGCTAGAAGCTATTATATACTCAAATTACAAAGAATATAAATGAAGATTGCAATTTTTTTATATGCTATTTTTTTTTTTTTTTTGTAACCATTAAGCTACATATAATTAATTTCCCCTTTAAAAAACTCATCACTTATTACTAAATAAAAACAAACAAAACTGATACAAATTTAGAAATTATACCTCATTAAAAAAATAAGAGTTAATTAAAATTTAAAATTTAGTAATATTATTTATAAGATTGAGGTGATGAATATATTATTATGTTGGAGGTCTGCTTCGACCTCCGCTTTGCTACCAGCTCATAAATCGCGAGGTGGCGGCGGCGGGCCTTGAAATCAAAGATCGCCAAGGAAACAAGCCGACAAACGCGTTTGTTTCTCCAACTTAACGCCTGTTACAAAAAAAAATATTCAATTTAAAATAATGATTTATGGATATTAATTTATTTAAATATTCTAATAAAAAAGTTTGTTTATTTTATACTTTGTAAATTGTGTTACCTGGTATATATTAAGACCACATGCAGGTTATTAATAAACTGCAGATTAAAATAAAGCAAGAAATTGTTTATAAATATTGTCTGAAATTATAGTTTCTCGTGTAAATTGTTTAAAAATATATAATGACATATAATGTTTATTTCTGATTTAAATATAAAAAATAATGATGTATAAAAGTATTAAAAATTGGAACCCCCAGCGTCAAGTTTTGTATAAGAATTACGAGATCACGTCACAGGTACAAGAATTCGTAAAACAGTTGAACGGCTTAAAGCAATACAAGTTGCTGTGTAAATGTGAGTGAGTTATATTCGACTAGTGTTAGGTGATCGGAGCCACTTTTTAGCCGGGCGAAGGCCGACCGACATTGTCCAAAAAGAAACGCCGCATCTCTAAATGTTTTATGTACCTTCGATTTTTTTTATTTTTAAAGCATGGAAGAGGTAGTACCAACAGCTCTGATTGTGTTTTTAAGTCCATCACTTAACCAACGTTTTTTAACGACCAAGGAGCTTTTTAACGCGTTCACACAAACAGCCAAAAACTTTAAAAAAAAATTACCCATCGGACCACTTTTTTTGTAAAAAGGTTGTTGTAAATGATTTTAAGTAAATACATATTATATTTTATTTTTATTTAAGTATGAGTTTTAAAATAAAATAGATTTGCTATGATATTATGATTTGAAATATATAATATTAAATGCTTATAACTTTTTAATTCAAATTTAAAGTGTCACCACTCGTTTTTAAATTCATACATGAATAAATATATATTTTTTTCAATTATATACAATTCGTAAAACAATATATTGAGTAAAAACATAATAGTATAACAGGCTCCTATTCCTGTGATTTTAAAATTCACCTTTTAATGAGATAACTTAGTCGCAGTAATACTATATAAAATATAAAACAGCTAATATAAAACGGCAAGCGTGTTACGCAATTTATATAAACAATATATTTCTACTTGTGTGGCATTGACTATTATATTTATACAAAGTTTAAGAGTCCATATAAGTCTATACATAAGTAAGTATTGCGACACATAATACTCTCTCCGGCAGCGAGTACTGTGTCTTGGGGACTAACATAGCATTGATCCATTGTTTTATACGTGCATAGCCAAGCAACGGATCTTGTATTGTCTTCTAACAGTAAGGAGCAAAAGGCGGTAAAACTTCAAAAGATTTTTCTTAACGTGACTTTATAAAAAAATATATATATGTATAAATATTCACCGAATGTGTACCCATAATGCATCACGAAAAAAATATATGTTCAGACTCAAGTATATTATGAAATATTATAAAAAAAAATATTTTATAATTCATGACATCGCGGTAACAAAAAATAGCTGTTGGATTGAATGTAAAAAATATGCTTATTATATATTGATTTATAAGCTGTTAAAACACACATAAAGCATAATATTCTGTAATTTAATTTCTTATTTATAACTTTTTATTATACTCTACAGTTTTTTATTGGCTATGTATCGATTGTTAATATCACACGTTTTAATAATTGACTATAAAATTAACACAATTATAGTAAAGCCATATATACAGTATAAGTCAAAGAAAGTAAATGCACGTCGCATAATTTTTATGTCGAATTCTGTGCAGTAATATGAACTCAGCTGCACTGTATAACATTATAATTATCATTTTTTGTGTTTAATAAAAGACTAATAATAATTATCAGTAATCATTATATATATTAATGTCGGACCAAAAAGTAGGCAGTTATGCTGTAATAGATATTACATAATATATATTGTATCGTATACTTAAAAAATTAATTCAGCAATATGAATAAAAAATTTCAAAGGAAAGATAATAATTTTTACTATCATTTTTTAATTACTTGAATTCAAAGAGAATTAAAATATTAAAAAAAAAAATATCTAAACCATTTAATTTCATATATTTATGAACTTTCCATATATGATTATAATAGCTTGCATTTTGCTTTATTTATGCTGGATGACCAAATTGTATTAAAAATAAAAATAGAGGTAAAATCAGTATTTTCAAGATGGCCTCTGTAAGAACAGCATATTGATGAGGAGGGTTTTGTCAAATTAGAAATTGCCATTTTTGTGATATTAACCCCCATTGCCGATCAAATGAAATAAATAAATGTACTCGGTCCTTGGCATTACGGCCAAAGTATGTTTTTTTTTCCGAACAAGAGTGCCTTTTGTTTTCTTGAGAATAAATTTTTATTGATGCAGAATTTAAGTATTTGGTTGTTTTCTAATTTAGTAGAATATGTAATTAAAAAATTTAGTATTATATATTAATATATTAAACATTTTTGTGTAATATTGAGGTAATCTACATATTGTTATTTGAACACATTAAAACAGATCTCTAAAATTAATATATTTTTTAAAAGATTTATGCATTTTAATTATTAATGGCTTAAATATATAAAAAAAATTACCATTAAAAATTTTATTATTAATTATATTCATTAAAAAAAAATTAATATTAAAAATTTAAAATAAATTAATAGAAACAATTATTTAATAATGAAAATATAATTTTAAACATTAAAATAATTTGCGAACTATAGACAAATATTACATGATACTACGCAGCACAAGCAGATCCACTATAAGAAACTGAAGAGGGCTGGGAAGCTGCAGCAAGCTCAGTGATTTCATTATGAGCTGGCGGTGGCTGCGGTTGGAGCGCGCGCCACGATCTGGCTTTTTGCAGATTGCTCCCCACTCGATCAAACCCCAACAGGGACGTGACTCCGTGTAACCAAAACTACAGACGGGGGCGAAACTTCTCGTCGATGGCTTTCACGTGCCACAATTGGATTTATCTTTTCAGATAATTCATGGAAATTAATTTTAAAATTTTGTTCCTAATTTATTATCAGTTTGTGACAAAACTGAAATTCAAAATTAAGCAACTTAATTTTGAATATCTAATTTATTAATTTTGTAATGGAATTGAAAAATGCTATTTTTTGTTAGAAAATCGTCATAGGTCTCTGTTTTTTGCTTACAAATAAGCTAAATTTCTGAAAATATCAACAGTTATAATTTAAAATGGTAATTAAAAATCGTCAATGCATAAAAAAATAAACAAACGGTATATAGAAAGCTACTGATTCTGCGCACAATATTGCTAGAAACACAATATATTTTTTTTTTCTGCAAATGCATTATGATTGTCACCAGTATAGGTAAATAAAGAGTCGGCATTTTTATAAACGACTTTAAGTAAATGAAAATCAAAGTGCTGATGGTCTTAATAGTATATAATGGTGCGAGAGTGCACATGCAAACAGCTTAAGTCTGAAACCTTATACCTAACTTTATACACAAGAATACTACAGCTTCTACTAACTGATCAAATATTGTCATAGTCGGACACATTTACTGCAGCCTCACACGCACCTAGTGGCGGCTATGGCTGATGTTTTAATACCATGTCACCCTAGCTGCCGCTCTCTGCAAATAACAGCTTCAAATGTCATCTTTACCGCTGTGACATGTGTGAAACTGCAAATTGGGAAGGCAATTTTTGTTGAGATGCCGAGTTTTGTCATATTTATCTCACAGATATATTGTATAAGTATTCAATGCATTGTTATGCTGGTATTATTAAATAAAATAAATATATGACAAATCATAATATTGAGGTACTTGTTCAATAACTTTGCTTTATTTGACATTAAAATTGAAACTCGTATAACAAAAACTGCATACTGCAATGCATTTATTTTAGCTTGCACAATGCACATAAATAACGTCATAAAATGATTGACAATTTGAGATATTGCATTAAAATATACAGTTGCAACTGAATACAAAATATCTTTTTTCATTTTCAAGATGGTTTATTATTGCTTGGCTTGTTAGTAAATATGACCCTTATTGTATATATTTAAAAAGGAACGATTAACCTATATTATAATAGAACTATTGCCGCATGTATATTGAAATAATAAATGATATTTATTGTTACCTTGTTTATATACCAAACAAATGCACGTTAAAAAAACTATACATCATGTATGAATTTTTACATGCTGGCATAAAATTATAGAGACAATTTCACGGTACCTTACTGTACCTATCATTTTTACGCACCTTTTTCCCTCTGAAAGTTTCCAAGTGGTGTTTACTAACCCTAACGCCGCACCTTCCCTTATATTTAAGGTAACTAAAAGGGATGTATTTTGTATATATAACCGTGCAGCAGCAGCTGTCGGCGTGTTTGAGTGAAGATGATACTTATAGAGCGCTTTATTCGCAGTGGCCAAATACACCCCCCTTGCTATCTATTTTGTGCATCCTCTAACAGGAATAGAATGGAAATTCTAATCCTTCATAACCTCATAATCATTGAGCTGTTAACCTTACACTGTATACAAGCTCCATTATTGAGGTACTCAATGAGGTCACATTTCAATTGTTGTTAATTTTTAAATTATTGGTTTTGAAGATATTCATTGAAGGAGTTGAAGTATAGCATGATGGCGTCATCTGATATTTTTTATAATTTAAAATGTTTTAAAATAATCTTGCAAACACATTATTTGTTATCAATATTAATAATAATATATATATCATTTTTTATTTAAAATGCAGCTTTATCAATTTTTGGAATCTATAATTCAATTGATGTGAGGTATCGGGTGAGTTAATTTAATTTGAACTGTAAAATATTTGTCTATAAACTATAAAAGTACAGTATAACGAAATAAAAATGAAAATATTGCTAATAAAACTGAAATTACCAAAATTTAAAATTATATCAAACAAAACGCATGGTATTAGTGAAACATAAATATTGAGTAAAACAAAAATATAAAATAACGAAAAAAATGACAATAATGATTTTTTTTTTTTAAGTCAAGGGGACTAAATTTTTTTGAAGACGTACTTGATGTATACCATCAAAGAAAGGCCGACATAAACCTTTAAAAGTGAAGCTACCAGGCAAAACTCCCCCGAAAAAAAAAACGTTAAGATGTTCCTCAAGAAAGAGAGTGGCTGCAACTCAAAAAGAAGCCGCCGGACCGCCGTGCAGTGTCGTGAAAACACCTTAGTTTGTATTGTACCGAAGGTGTATCGAAAATCATCAGTAGCTTTCACGTTATTAGTGCGGTCACATTGTAGGCGGCTTTCTTGCAAGGGACTCCATTACACACAATGTTAACTAAGCCATGCGATTTCACCTGCAGAACCCTTTCAGTGGGGCCACTTGAAGGTCTTATAACCCTCGCTGATGCAGTTTGTTCATAAAGCAATTGTTGTCAATTTGACGTTCAGCACGAGTCCTTAACATGGGAAAATGTTCGTGAAACAAATCAAATTAATACTGTCCAAAATGGAATATTTACATGTGAAATTATATTCTTTTTAAATGAAGTCGGTATTAGACGATACAATTTTGCATAAAATTTTTCCTTACAAGAAAACCTTGAACTACATTTGTTTGTATTGAGATGGCATTTTCTTGCAAAGAAAAATTGTATGCAAAATTTTATCAAGCTTAATTTTTTATGTGAGTTAATGGCAATTAAAAATTAATGTATTTTTAATTGTGATCAATAAAATGGAGCATCAATTTATGAAACAGAAAATCCTTATCTTCTATTGTTAGTTAAAATTCAAAATAAATTATTTTACATATTATTTTCCTTTCGAAGTGTATGAAAATCTGTTCTTATTTAATTTCTCTGATATATCCACCAACATTCAATCTGAAATTAACATTAAATTCTCACTACATTTTTCATAGACATATTACCTTCATGTGGTATACCTAAACCTACACATTGGTAATAACACTGACATAAGTGTAATACTACAATATTTTATGGAACATAAGACTCGCGTGGTTGACAGACAGCTGTTATTTCACCCCCTCAAAATTTCAAAATGTCATATCTTTTTGTCTCGGTGTCAAAAGTAAACAAAACGCTCCAATCAAATAAGGAAGGTTAATAATAACGCTCTTCTCTACACTCTGGGACATGACGAATGTTACCTCTAAATTTTGGAGAGAACTCCCACGTGTCCACAAGCAACGTTCGCGGTGTCCACATTTGTACGTACCCACGTACAAATGTGCAAATTCAGTTGGACATCCTCTCGCGAGCCAAAGACGGGGGCGGCCAAGGCTGATGTGTGGGCTGCTGCAGGAAGGAGATTCGTGGGGGGGTACCCTCTCGGTACTGAATTTTAACTGATTTGTCTTACAATGTTTAGCATTCATTTAAAACTCCCTATGATTACATGATAAAATATATGTTTTATTAAAAATTAATATATTATTTATGTGTCTGTTTTAAAGTAATTGTATTTTTGTTAATAATTTTTTTGTTTTTAAATAAAGTAACTATAATGCGTTTTTAATAATTTTTAAAATAAATTGCAAATATATATTTTTTTATTAAGTTATGAATTAAATATGAATGGTCATGTTAAAAGATATCCCAATGTAGTGTCTATACATAAAATACAACTCTGATCTCAGGCCATCGTTCGTCTGTGGCATTTTCTAACTGGCACCTTTGATTTCTATAAAATACATAATCTACCAATCTTAAAATAAATGCATTGAAATAACCGCAGTAAAGCATAATAAGCTCCTGTTAAATAATTACAACTCCCTTATGATGCACTAATATAATTTATTTTTGTCATACATTGTGCACAAAACAACCGATGGGCACATATTTTATGACGTACGTATTATATACGGTCACTACAATGTACCATGATATTATAATATGTATGATAATGCAATGCTTATTATATACGAAGTTAAAATTTAAAAATATTATTTTCAAAATAAAAATTAACGATACATTATTATACTTCAATATAAATGACTCACAATTACATACATATAAATATATTATAATTTTATATCTGTTTCAAATTAATTGTATTATTGCAAAAAATGTTGTCTTGAAATAAAAGAACAGTATAATTTGTTTTTAATTATTTTTAAAGAGCATCTCAAGTATATTAATTATAATATACATTTTAAAATCTTCAAGTCTGAAATTAAAAAAAAATAAAATAAAGCACTATTAACTATATATGACATGGATTATGCATAACAATACAATCAATGTTTATTATAAAGTTTAAATTAAAAATTTATTTTTATTACGTAAATAAAAATTAACATTATTAATATAAATCATTTAAAATTAAATATAATATAATTATGTATCTGTTTCATATTAATTGTATTTTTGCAAAAAGTATGTTATTTTAAAGTAATTTAACTGTAATTTGTTTTAATTAATATTTTTAAAATAAATTGCAAATATTAATTTTTCATTATCACAATTTTTAACATGGTGCATAAAATACAACCTGATTTGGATCTTGATCAGCTGTTAAGGATAGCTTTACTGATCTTATATTGGTTATATTTAATTTAAATAATTAAATAAAATGTTTGATAATTCATCATATATAGATAGTTTAAAATATCTCAACTTTAAAAAAATTGCAGTAACATGCAGCAATATACCTCTATCATGCAATCATATTTTTTTAATGCACAAGTTATTAACAAGCAATGGGTACAAATTTATGAGGTGCAGTGTACCATATGTATGAAAGGAAGTGAGGGAGGGGGTAATCAGCCTCCCCTCCACGTCGCTGGTCCGGGAGACATGTTGTTTGGTGCATGTGTGGTAGTGCAGGCAGCGGCGAGGTGAGAGGGGATATATGTGCACAAAATGCGAGTGAGAAAAAAAGTAGTCTCGATATAAAAAAAGCATCTCAACCAATCCCCGTGCACCATTGATTTCCCCTGAGTCTCTCTCTATGTGCTCTCTTGTATTGCTCGCTGTATTTCTCTCTACATTTTTTTTTTTTTTTACTTATTTTGACCCTCTTCTTTGGAAGATGTGTGATGTGATGTATTTTTTTTTTATATAGATATCTAGCTATGAAAAATAAACTTTGGCGCTACAATTTAATCTAAAAAGAAATATACACATACATTAAGCGTTATTGCAAAAAAATATAATATATATACAATATCTGAAGAACAGATATCAAAATAATATAAGAAAGATCATCTTCACAAGTATATTAATGTCTTCACCTAACATTTGGAGGCTTCATAAACACGCTCTTTTGTGAATTTTAGTAAAAATTATTTTTTATCCTGAAAAGTATGCAATTTGTTTTACGTGGATGTTTATGCAAGTTGCATATATTCCAGGCGTTAAACTTATGGCAAATTAGACTTCAAATATCAACAATTATTTCTCTATTAACTCATTCAATATAAATTCTAACATATGGGAAAGTAATTAAGAAAAAAGTAACAGATTATTAAATTTATTAATATAAAATAAATTGTCCTACAAATAAATTGTAATTTAAGAAAATTGTCTTACATAATAATATGTCCTTCAATAATTAAGTATAGTATGTAGTTCAATTGTATACGTAGTAATACGTACACTCGTTGCTTCGGAAAATTTCCCTTTGCGGCCTTGTTAATCACCATGCCCCGTAAGTAGAGCAGTCCTGATTAACAAGACTGTTAGAGATGAGAAATTTTCTAAGGCGATGAGTGTACCTCATGCTGGATCAAGAGGGATATCAATTGTTGGTCATATCAAATTTAATGCAAATCAAATGCTGCAGTCATCATGCAATATTACGCATTTCATATTCGTATCTACTATAGACCTACAATCAGATGAAAAGGTGAATTATAACACATTATTATTCTGATATATTTTATGGATCTATTAATAAGTAGCAACACTTGGCAATGTTATGAGAATCCATTTTAATAAAGCTGGTCAAAATATTCAAAGTATGTAATATTTAATAGCACTTGAAACGTACAATAATTCCCCTGAAATTGCTTCTTCTCCGCTCAAAGTGGTGCAAGGGTAGAACCAAATCATCCCCCGGTCTTCTCCCCCGGGGATATACTCTGAGTCAACACACCGAGCGATGACGAAATTGTTTCTAAAATATCGATACTCAAATTCAGGGCAAAATGATAAACTTCATGTGATATTTTCTTGGCAAAATAATTTTATTTTTTTCATTGTTCCATGTGAATGAATATGATGTTATACTAAAATATAAAAAATAGAATTTATTTTAATAAGAACACATTAATTGGGGATATAATTCATTAAAAATTATTTGAAATAGGCTGATATTCTTTAATTCTTTTAATTATAAATAATTTGAAATCCTTGATTTACTTGAAGTAGGAAATAATATTCAATTTATTTATTTATTTATTATATTTATTCAAAAAACAGACTACAGGTTAGGTAATCCAATTATAAAGAATACAATAGTTCATACAAATTCTTAGTTAAAATACACACGTACAAAAATTCAACTCACTAATTATATTTGTGAGGACAATTTTATCCCAACTCTTTATAATATTATAATCTATATGATTTTATATTTTAACTGTGGTTTTAATTAATAAAGAACATGGTAAAGTCTGACAATTGATGACTGATGATGACTTAGTGTTTTTGTCACCTGAAAGTTACTATATTTAGTGGTATCTCTGATAATATTCTTGTGAGCTGAAAGTTACTATATTTTTTGGTTATAACGTAATGTTCTTGTGAGCTGAAAGTTACTATATTTTTTGGTTATATAACGTAGTGTTCTTGTGAGTTGAAAGTTACTATATTTGGTGGTATCTTCAGCACGCAAGCTTCCTGCCCCCCGGGGGAGGATTGCCCCCCCCCCCCCCGCTATAAAAGGATCAGGAATTATGGTTTCCCAGTCAGATCACTCTCGTTCCTTCCTCGCAGTATTTCACGTGCACGATATATCCTTGGAGATCTGGTATCGACCAAATCAATTAAATTGTTTTAATTTTGATTTTACAATGTTATAGCTTGCTACGGAGTATTCTGCTGTTTGAGAATAGCCGGTATTAAAAGTTACAAATTTTCTAATTATTGCAATATACAATTTGTTTTTACAAGAAAACTTCAGCTCCATTCGTTTGTAAATGGAGATTATATTTTCTTGTAATGAAAAATTCTATGCAAAATTGTACTGTTATATATAATATGTAATACATCCAGGCTTAGGCAGCCAATATAATAATAGTACATATTTTTTATCAATTGTCATGAATTTAAAGTAACTAATAATTGTCAGAAATTCAAAATTAATTAATTTTTTTCTATTTCTCCACACACAAAAACATTACTTTGCTGCACTTGCAAAAATAAAAAATATATTATATAAATAAGAACTAATTTTCCTGTGTTAATTTTAAATAATCTATTTATATTTGATAATTGCAATTTACATTATTATATTATATAAAAACTATCATGCATGGCTCCTCGTGTAAACAATGAAATGTGAGGACACGCTGTTATTTAATTGTTCGTATATTTGGGAGGAGGTTCGATATATTTCATTGACGAGCGTGTCAGAGCGGGAATGGCGCGAGATAGCGGCGGTTTTTGCAGCGAGGAGGCGCCGCGACGCCAGGTTGGCGCCTGCTGCAGTCGAGGAGTAATCGACGCTCCAGAGACACGCCCACTAGCTCGGCTGTTAGAGCAAACAGGCAGCCCAAAACTGAGTCTCAAAATAGTAGTTTTTATTATTGCTAAAGTCATTTGTCACATATCATTGAAATTATAATTAAAATAATTGCATTATACTGAACAAGTAAATCTGATGTTTGCCTTCTTGCTTATAAGTGATGGATTCTTCAATAAAATCTCTAAAATATTGAAAGCCGCGTCAAGGGATTGGTTTGTTTTCTTAAAGTTTTTTGCAATTAACTAAAAATCATTAAAAATTAAAAAAAATAAAAAATAAATTAAAAAATAAGAAATTAACTGAAAATTTTTGAAGTTATTACTAACAAAACCGACACAAATTTAATTACCCTCACCCAAAAATATTAGAACTGCTGCAATTGTTGTTCTATGTAACTTATGTCATGAATTTTCTTAATTACTCACGATAATTTTTCTGAGTGCATTGCATGTGAAACTGTGATTACAATATGCATATTATTGTCCAATGATGCACATTTCTACATTTAATTGGTATTATAATCTCTTCACGTTACATTTATTTATTTATCCCTTTTTTCATAAATTTATAACATGAATTGTTGATATATTTACTTATAATTTCAATTAACACATATTGTTTCTAATTTCAAAATTAAATTAAATATATTCAAATTATAAATTTAAGTTATAATTTGTAAATTGACAAAAATACTAAAGTCAAAATTCCCCATACTTTTCTAAGTTGCACGTTAAAAAGCCATACTCATACTTGCCAACGAAGCTATAACTAGTTCGCTGTAAATGTCTATCGTTCTTGCGCCGGAGGAAGGCGACTTGGCGCCTGGCGCCTCCAGTGCGGCGCTTCTAGGGAGGGGCGATACAATGATGATAGTAGCACTGCAATATGTGCAAACTGCAGAGATAGTAAAACACTCGTAAATCGTACATGCCAGCACTTGTCATACACCCATTATTTTTATGTGCTCGTGATTTATTTGAATGCTTTGTAATACTGACACCTCTTCATACAAATACTCTTAAAAATCTTTAATTTTAATATCTGGGCGAAATAAAAGTAAGCATTTTGTTTGAAATAGGGCCTGGTAATTTATTCGTTGTTCAAAATATACGTTTGATTTTTTTAACCTGATCGAAGTTATAATATATATCTGAAGAATACAAATTGTATTGAATTCATGTAGATAAAATAAGGCTGATTTTAAATTAAATCTTATTTCTTGAAGAAAGGATTTGTATCGGGGCCTTGGTTGCATTAATAAAAATAAAAATATAACCATAAAAATAAATAAAGTTAATTCCATTAATAGAAAATAATAAAATAATTTATACGTTGCATTGAAACTAGAGGTGGCATTTTTATTTGATTGGCCGCTCATTGGGAGCTCGTTAACAGCTGTTCGCGGGCGTCAGAGTGGTTTTCCGTGTCGCAGCTGATAAGCTAATTAACGGCTGATTTTTCTCTCTCATTTTGAGCGGCTCTCCCAAGCTCTTAGCTCCCGTCTTTACGCGACAGATAGACTTTTTTATTCTCAAAGTATTCTATATAACTAATATCATCCACTTTGACGGTGACATTCTTCAGCGCCTTGTGTGGCAAATTTGTTAGTAAAAAACACTTTGGATGGAGACCAAGGTTTTTCTATCGGTATGTTGTTATCACCTTTGCTATAATATATAACAAGTGCATGCTGGGACATGAAGAATTTGCTATCAAGAAAATAATTGACGAAGAAATTGTATCCCATTGCAATGGTATATAAGTAAATGTTTAATTACGGTTGTTTTTAATTTTATATAATGTAAAAATACTATATTTTTATTTATTTTATTAAATCTTTCCGATAGACAAAAAAAAAAACAGCGTGGAAACAGAAACACGAGAGCATATGAGGCAAATGCAAACGGCTGTAAAAACAATTAACCTGATCACTATACAGTGTCTATTCACCTAATAAAACAAGAATATTTTTGGGTAAAGAGTTGGATAAATCTTTTTAAATATCAATGTTAAAATAATTTACATAAAAATATAAAATACAAATATTTCTTACAATTGAAATAAGTATTTTGTACATAACTAACACTATATAATAAATAATACATGCTAACACTTCTAAATATTAACAATACCCTTTGAAAACTCCCTAAACTCATTACAAAATTCAGTTCTTTGTGATGACAAAAAGGCTTTTTAAAAAACTGTTATGTAGGGCGCCGTCGCGCCGGAGAGGGCGCTGCACCTCTTGGAGACTCACACAGGTGTAATAATCTGCGCAGGGTAGCTACCACCTCCCAGACAGTAACCTTTCAGGGTAGCAGTGCCACCTTCCAGACAGACACATTCAGGGTAAAGCAGCGCCACTTTGGCACGCCGCGAGACCGCCAGAGTTAGGCGCCTGGCGGCAGGAAACGCATTGTAAACTTTTGTGAAGTTACCAGAACTTCCTGTAATCTGCATGTCTCATCATTGCTGCTTTAAATATTTATTCAAATCGTCTGGAGAGACGTCATATTTTCTAGAAAAGATTATTCACTTTCTAAAATTGCAAGTAAAACCAATTTCAGAGCGTGTAGTAATGTTTTATCACAGTTTTATGTGATAATGAATCAAATTTATACTACAGTTGCTAAGCAATACGAATTAAAAACAAAGAGGGTTGATTTATTTTATAATCAAATATATAATAAAAACTTATCTAAATATTTGTAATATAAATCTCAGTAAATATTTTAAAATCTCTTATGTCATAAATTTAATGTAATGATATCTTTCATTGTATATTTATGTACACAACAAAAATTATCAATCTTATATACTCAATTTTTTACATTTCTCAAAAACAAAGACTGTAAAATAATGTCGTACTGTCGGAGGATTTTAATTCATTATTCCCCCACCAATGTCGCCACTGTTCTGTCCATTCTTTTTAAATTTGGATTACAGTGGCGACACCATTGACAGAAGAGTTGTACTTGGGTTTTATGGCCCATTAAAAATGTAATTTTTTTTTAATCCTCCTAAATAAATTCTATTCCCCAAATGAAATATACCCCAGCTATTAAAATGTAAACCAAGTAAAGCGTATTCCCAGTGTAAGTTACGTTAGCAATATCGCCCCGAGGGAGCATTATTTCGATGAGCCGGCTTATACACGATTGAGAACCGCTAAAAGCTGTTCTTAATGGTTTCATTATCTGGCCTAGAGAGAGCGCTAGCAGCCGCGAAGTACTGCCTCGTGTAATGGAAAACCTCCCCTCTCGTAATTTTGTACCACCCGCTTTATTTGTGATAATCTTAACTGTAATTCCAATAAAAATTATTTAAATTATATAATTATATTTTATTTAAAAATTTAAAATAATATATTTTAAAAACTTTATAAAAATATTAAAAATTAATATTAAGCAATTAATACAAAGTATTAATGAACATGTAAAATGTGAATGATGATTTTAAAATCAAATCTTTGGCGATTGTTGACATTCAAATTTTAAAATTTGAAGATACTGAATGTATTGATTTGCGAATATGATAAAAATATTACATAATGTTTAATTCTAAAATGATCGGCGTGCAACACATGATTTCACAACTTGATTTGACGCCCAATCCTGCATTTGTTAACACAATCATCGCGGTCAAGTGAGACGCCAGTAGCAGGAAAGTTGGATATGATGAATAACTTACGATAATGAAGATGATCCATCACTCTATAACGTCTTAAGCTGCTCTGCATACATAAGCAGACATCGTTAGCCGGGCTTCATTAAACCGCCAGCCCAATTGTAAACTCCAAGTCACCCTCAAGTCTACTCGCACTTTTTATCAGACAAGATGGATTGCTGAATCAACTTGAATATTTAATGTTTTTTTTTTTCAATGAAAATTATATTTGAAGGGGTTATTCCCTATATAACTGATACAACACTATTTAAAATATACATTTCTTTCTGAACTTAATTATACGGAAGGCTAAATACCCAACTACATTACATTATGCCCAGAGCACATTTTTATTATTATTTTATAAATCTGATTATGTAATAATTCGCCAGTGAACACGTATATATTATAGTTCTAAACTTAATTTACAAAAACTAAAATTTTGAGTTGATAAATTGTAAGTAAAAAAGTTACATATCCGTGATCGAATCATTATCTTCAAAACCATGACGTCACTTTTGTAAAACTGACTCTGACTTTATAATGCTGCTGATATTATAATGATTAATGAGATCCATCGGCGAGCGTGTTTACAGATTGCTTTACAGAAGAAAATGATCGCGGGGAAGGCTACCGCGAGAGGGCGAGACAAACCGCAGCGTGTCCTCAAAACGTCGTTCCGAATTACACGGCGACATAATAAATATATGACACTTCGAGATTCGAGAAACTCGCCGTGGAAGTGGAAACCAGCGCTAACAACAACACCACCAAAATAACTCGACCATTAGATGCACTGGATTTCTAATTTGTGTCGCTTGGGGATTTTTTATTTCAAAATACCAATTAAAGAAGTGTGTTTCTCTACAAAAAAAAAGTAGTTTTCCAATCAAAGAATTGAAATTTAATTTGAACAATCCGTTCATCTAATATTGATGATAATTATGTCATGAAAGTTAATATATAAAAAAAAAAATGAATCTACAAATTTTTCAAATCGCTTAATTACAGTAAACACAAACATGGTAATATTTTAGAACATAAAAAAAAAAAAATATTACTAAAAAATCAGATACTAAATCGAGCATCCTTATAAATTTAGTATGGAAAAAAACAAACAAGACAGGTGATTCGAGAAGACCCTTATATTAAGAAAAATATATCATAAGAAAATTAAAGAATAAATTACAGTTGTTATCACATAATTTTCTAATTTAAAAATGTCGATAAGGGTGGTCTACAAATATTTACCTTGCGCCACTAAGGGTGGTCCTGCGATGATAACAGTGTTTATCTGACTGCAGGCAGCTAACGTGGAAAACCGCACGAGATTTGCGGTCACCGAACATTCGAATGTGGTCACGTGGTGTGGGAGGTCCGAGTGCCACCTCTTGGTAATTCCCCTCTTGCTTGTTAACAATGCTAGCGAGAATTATTCCAAGTCGAAATTACAACAATCAAAGATACTTTTTTATCATCTTAGCTTCCGGAGAGGTTTCTTCTATTTACCTGCGTGGAAGACGCACCTGCGTGGAAGACGCAGCGAATCAATTTTTTCTAATATAAAACAAAACAAAACAAAAAAAAATGCGAAATTAATAAAATTAATTTTAAATATTAAAATAATTAAATTTATTTTAGTAGCATACAACCACAAGAGAATAAATAAATAAATAAATAAATAAATAAATAAATAAATAAATAAATAAATAAATAAATAAATAAATAAATAAATAAATAAATAAATAAATAAATAAATAAATAAATAAATAAATAAATAAATAAATTATATTTATGATTTAAGAAGTAATTCTATTTAAATATATATTATATTTCATTATTTTTTTACTTGCCAATAAAAATTATTGATTATTTTAATTTAAATAATTCAATGATGACATTTGTGGTTGTGACGTTATACGATGGTACTACATTGACGTATTGACATTCTTTCATCTGCTAAATTATAGATAAAAATTATATACAAATTAAAATTATTGATTTTTTAAATCTTTAATTGTTAAAAAATTAAATTTAACATTAACATGCATTACAAAATAAGCCCTGAAATAATGTAGTAAATTGAGAAGGGTTCACTTTCGCCATGACCCTGTCGAACAAAACCCACTTAGTGTAGTAATAGTTTAGACTGGGGTTGTAATGCCCCACTGGCTCGCATGGTAAACGAAATCTACATTTTGATGAATATTTGTAACTTTATTACGAAGCTCGCACAATATTTTTTACAGTGAATAAAAGCCACAAGATAATCGAGTGAGAGTGAAATTTAACTTTTTTACTTTGAAAATGTACAATACTTAGTGTAAATATTCATTGAAAATTACAATTTAACATTATAATTTATAAATTAAAGTTTGCAGTTCAAGTATTGTCTAGATATATTCATAAATATTTCTGAGCCATTTTCCACCAATTAACAAGTTTTAACTTGTATCTATTTTATAGGTAATATATGTGAATAATTATTTGGAATAATTTAAATAATGAATTTAATACATAATTTACCTAACGGATTAAAACACAAAAGTTAAAAACAAAAATATTAAAATAACAAACCCTACATATCATACAGTATATATTTACATTTTACGTTACATATTATACATTTGGTATACGTAATATTTGAGCTTGAGGCTATTGTAATACAGTAGAGTAGTGCTGCTGCTATTATATAGTAACTACATAATGCTTCTGCGCTGTGCACAACTTTTCCCTATATGAATTAACTAATATAGGGATGAGGTATATATAGTGAAGTTGAAATGTTTAGGGGCTATCATTACGTTTTTTTTTATATTTATATATATAAAAAAAAAGGATAGAAGAATTACCCCCACACACACATGCGTGTAGCGTTTGTCGCGTCCTGAAAAGCCTTGCCCGCTGAACGGCTGTTGTGCGTGGCTGTCACGGTAAAACAAACATATGATTATTTTTCTAAACATTTAGATAAAAAATAGATACTTATTATTATATTTATTTTAGACACATTACTTCAATTTTACCATATATACGTGTCATTGTGTGATATTATAGATAAAAAATGTAAATGGTAAATTCTCATAAAAACATTCCAATTATCCACATAATATATAAAGTGTTATACCTTTTACTTCAAATAACACGTTATTTAGTCTTTTTATAAACGAAATTATAACAATTTTAACATTTAATCTCGTTATTATATCAATGTTTTTATATACAATAGAAAATAAATGTTTAAATGCATTTTTATAATAAAAATTAATTGTGGTTTTATTTTTAATAATAACAATATTCATCAACTTTATAATTATATACTATATATAATATAATTATACTTTCATTACATCAATAAATACAGAAATTTAATGGCTTCAAATACTCATTTTTCGGTGTATAATATGATTTCCAAATGATTCTACTAAACCATACAAAATTGACAAAAAATATAACCATAACATTATAAACTGTTAAGAGTAAATTCTGTAGAAACACGTTAATTACAGGTGGACACAATTTATTTGATGCATCGAGGACAAAAGATCCGATAAGCGATGTAAATTAAGGATCGCTGGATGGTTTTCAGAAGCAGTTTTCTTGTTCTCAGATAAGATCCATTGAAACACGATTCTCTTCTCGATTGTGCAGGCCATGTTAGGATATTTCTTCACTACATCGGTGAAGATGCCTCCATGACAAAGTACAGTTAGATAATTTGTGTCCAGGAAATAGTTGAACGACTCTGAACTTTTTATGACAATTGAAAAGTTGGAACTATTTATAAAATAAATAAAATCTTTCTGAACTTTTTGGAAAGTTAGATTTGAAAATAATACATTATTATTTATAAAAAAAAAAAAGATACAGCTGTTTCACTGCAAGATATAATCTTATATGTGTTTATATTTTCTTATTTTATCTCCTTTTTGTAAGATACCCCTTATAAACAAATACTAAGTATAATTAATAATAAAAGGTCTAGAGGCTAGAACATCCTGTGAATATTATTATATGGATACATTTCCAGCCAGTTAATCATAAGGGGCGATTAACACCTTCGGATATTTTGTATCAGGTTCATGCGGTCACTCCGCACCTTTCAAATTATAGAAATTTTTTGTTCATTCATATAACCTAAAATCATTTTCAAACAAAAACCATATTTATAATTAAGATTCCGAACACTATATTTTTACAAGAATTTTTATCAGTTTTTTTCATTCATAATTTGTTATCATAAAAAAAAATATACTTTTTTTCACACCATTATTTTAATGATAGGTAGTTTTCACCTTTTTTTAAATTGCTTTAGGTTTTATATAATAATATATTTATATAAAATAAAAAGTAACACAATTTTTTAATAATGTGGGTGTGAATATATATAAAACATGCAAACTTATCATGGTTATGAACGTTAAATAATTTATAGCAGGGATTCAGTTCTGATGTAATTCAAACCTCCTGCTGAAAGACAGGTAAGATTATAGGCTTATAAAGTTAGAGATACAACTCCCCATCTTATAACGTTACATTATTATTTCCTCTTTTTTTTTCTTGGATTATTCGTTCATTCTTATATAATGGTTTATAAAAAAAAAATGTGCTTGGACTACTATGATAATATTCCTCTTATATTTCTCTATAGATCTATCATATTCATTCATTCAAAAAAACATGTACACACCTTTAAAAATGAATGATTTTTTTTTTCATTAAGAATAAATTAATTATAAAAATGAAATTATATTCGTTGCATTTAAATTTTAAACATTTATACAGTATAAGTAAACTGCAAAAACTCGCTAATTATTTGGTGTTAAATTATTATAAACAAATATTAAAAATTTTCAATCTTAAATTGACTGCATTGTCTCAGAATTCTTGAAAAAAGCAGAGCCAGAGTACTGTACTAAGCAGCAAATATAATTTCAGAGATATGGCTGAAAGCTATCAGGTAAAAATTATGATACAAAAACTACACAATTCGCTTGAAGTAATAACGACATTTTATGACATGGAAAATATAATTTGCAGCAATTACTTTTGATTTCACCTTTATTGAGGTGCAAGTACAATTACCAACAAATCAGACATTTCATAATATTGAAACAATTTAATAAAATCAATAAAGTATGAAATAACATTCCCGGATATTATTACGATGGTGTTTGTTTTGCGAGGTGCTGTACATCAGTAGCCAGCAGACTGGTGTTACAAACCTATAATTTGGTCTGGCAATGGTAAACAAACAGACACCTTCACGGCTAATTCTAGGCTTGCGTTCCGAGAGATGATCTTCCCTACATGCTCCAGGCACTTTTCTCAGCGTTATGGGAGGTATGACTACTTTTAAACCACCTAGTCAGTCAGAGCTTGAGACACGCCTTATTTGGAAAGATCTCCATTTATTTCTCTATACTATAATTTTATTCTCAGGGTATTATAATGTTTTTATATACATGATATTTTTGTTTATTTAACATACAATTTTTTTTATTATTATTATTTAAATTGATTTATAATTGGTAATTCAAGTTATAACATGTTTATTTTCTCTTTGCCAATGAATAATATATATATTTAATTGCATCTGGTTTGTATTCGAGGTTGATATTAATTCATCGATTAATTATTTTGCACTTTTGTAATTTATCTCGTAAGTTTATATCTTATATAGGTATATATATTTCATATATTTTACTGTAACATAGTCCTTAGGGATTTTACCATTAATTAAATTTTGAGACCCAAGAATGCATCACCAATGATACCATATTCTCCACTACACACCGTGTATTATATCATTTTCAAGAATAGCCCGTCAAAGTGCCATAAATCACGTCACTGCAACATTTATCACGTATTTAAAAGATATGACTTTTTAATCCCAGCAGACGAATAATATTCATGTCTGTGCTCCGGTGACATGTGTAGTGTTTGGCACCTCGCGGGACCGCCGCGCGCTGAATATTAAGTGGCAGCACCGGAAATGTAGACTCGTCCAACACTCTCGCTATATTTTCACTAATATTTTGTACCAGTTTTGTTTGTAATTAAGTACTACACTGAAAGAAATAAAAATAGTATAGAGGTATGATGATTTATTTAAAAAATATGACATCATGTGTATGTAAGTTAATTCTTTTTATTTGAGATAAATGCATGCACCAAATTTTTTACTCTGATAATAGAAATCTGCTGAGTCCATAAACTTGATTCATTGTTGGGCAACGTTGGACATCGTGCAATTATTAATTAACAGAAGTGCTCGATTCAGAGAAGAAATTCAGAACTACGGTGTTATAATTTAAATAGGTTTTGAAGATTTGTAAAATCTTTGCATAATTTTATTATTTTTTTCCGCATTATTGCTCTCATATAATTGGCTTGTAAGGTAATTGCAACGGTCACGTGCCTCAATATCAGACAAAATATTATACTTCTGGCTTGCGTGAATTTGTGTACCATATTTAACACATTCTTGCTTATACGAATTTTTATTTCTTGAAACAAAATTGCTTCGTATTTTTCACTACTATTAAATATTGTTATATAAAAAAACACTCTTAAAAATAAATTTACATAAAAGAGTAATTTAGAACACATTTAAAAAGTAAAATCATAACAAGAAATCTTAAAATTTGATCAGATATTTAAAAATGTTTGACATAATTCACTACAATAATTATGAGGGGGTATTGAAGTGGATTTCTTTACATGTTACAACTTGAGATTCGCACGACGTATCGTTTGATTGCCCCAAGTCATGGCAAGCAAGCAGCTGAATTCGCCTGAAAAAGCATACATGATATGCGCGCGAGACTTTTTTCTTATCTGTTTTTAGCATCGTTATTATTATGTGGCTGTTAACTCCCAGGCGAATTTAAAACCATCATTTTTCTCCACACACGTAAACATGCTTACAATTCTATATAACCTTATCTTCTTTTTATTATGCTCTAAGCTATTTTCACAGCGTGTAAAAATATAATCATTCCGAGCTTTGTATAATAACACCTTTATATTATTATGTAAAATCAATAATTTATAGATCAAATTTGAATTGATAATTTTATTTGATTATTTTATTATGACAATTTACATAAATTATAATTGCAATGATTTACATTTTTTCTTTACTGACTTGTTTTAATGTGTATGTA
This sequence comes from Siphlonurus alternatus, assembly GCA_949825025.1. Classification (NCBI taxonomy): domain Eukaryota; kingdom Metazoa; phylum Arthropoda; class Insecta; order Ephemeroptera; family Siphlonuridae; genus Siphlonurus; species Siphlonurus alternatus. Next base: position 24,461,161 of record OX463785.1, on the reverse strand, counting down.
TGTTGAAATTTTTAATTTTAATATTAGCATTATTATCACATGACATTAAAATAAGCAATGTGAACAATGTACTTGAGTCTTTTTATCGAATTGTGTATTTCTTATTGTAGCATGATCATTTCACATTAAAGTCCTTTGCTTATATTATATGGAATTAATTGCTTAAAGCAATTCAACCCATTAAAACACACATTAATAACATAATAAGCTTTTATGGCTGAAAGACATAGGCACATTTTGGGTTGAATTATGAATGGACCTAATGGCTAAAATCATTATTATATATATTTATATAATGATTATTTATTTATTTATTTATTTATTTATTTATTTATTTATTTATTTATTTATTTATTTATTTATTTATTTATTTATTTATTTATTTATTTATTTATTTATTTATTTATTTATTTATTTATTTATTTATTTATTATTTACTAAACCCGATCATAACATTGAGCTTTTCCAAGTATTATAAAAAATTTGTAAAAAATCAGTCTCAATGCCACAGCACTTACTCACACATTTCTTACGAAAACAAAGAAATTAAAATTAGTTTAACAAGAGAAAAGTACAAAAAGTACTTTCTGTGTTAACTTCCTTAAAACACGGCGTCAAAAAATAATGACATTCTAAGAATTAAATTTAGCAACAATACCAAACATCCTTTATAAAAAAGAAATAAGTAGCATTATAAAAAAATATTTACTAAAGCACACATAAAGGTGAGTTGACCCCGAAGGTTAGGCATACATAGCACCTCTGATGTGGCGAGTCTCAAGATTTACGACGTTAGACCCTCCCCCAAAAAAACGCCCCCCTAGTTAAAATAGTCAGACGGCGCCAGAATATTTCACCAAGATACCTGCTGCTATGATTCATATGACGCTTTTTATCTCAACTTAAAACAATGAAATAGATATTTTTTTTTATATATAATGGAGAATTAATGAATTTTTTATATATATTTAAAGGTAGGGTTAAGATTTTTATGAATGATTTTACGGTTAAGGAATTTGTGAACTAAATTATGATAATTAAAAATTTATATAAAATTCTTTCAGTGTTTTGAATTAAATTACACAGTTAATTGCAAACTCATGTAAGGTAGAAATAGTAATTATTTTAATGGCAATTTTAAGGTGTTGAAATTTTTTTATTTTTCTTGCTATAAAATTCATGACTGAGTTTTGACTTTTAGACAGGATGATATGGGTCTACCTTTTCTTCCATCTTCTGAGCATCATGATTTTTATATTTTGTATCACGAGTTTCTTCATGGGAGTGCAAACGTATTTAAGATATAATAACACCGAGTTTCAGTGTTTAGATTAATGCAAATTGTTAAAATTGAATTACCAAGGTAATATTTAGTCACACGCTTTACCAAGTGAGGGGGGGGGGGGGTCGAAACGATCCGCTATTTAAATCTTATTAAATGCTTTTAATAAAGTTTTTATAATAAGTTAGTTACCAGTGGATATAAAGTGTATTGACGACCTCAATATTTTTCACGCAAGTGTTAAAGATAATAAGTCTATTGTGATATTTTGATTGTAGGAAAAATGGATTGAATAAAAAAAATTTAATAATAATAATTTTGAATTTTGAATCACATGTTAAAAAAAGTTTTTTTCTCACTATTTTTTTTTGCGGAAATACAATGCTGGGTGGCTAACTAAGGGTTATAATTTTTTCAGAATTTTTGAAGAAGTATTTTACACTTTTTTTTTTTTTAAAGATTAACGGGTTGCACCCCCCCTCCCCCTTGGTAATGACAGAGTTAAGCAATAAATTAGATTAATTTTTTATTTAAGATTTTGCTAAAAATTATATTACTTTCAAAACTTGTAGTTCATATTGATATATAAAAATTAAAAATGCATATTAAGTCCATTATATTTTAAGATAATATCTGCTATTTATTTATCATTTTTATTATAAATTGTGAAGTTAGTTCATATGATTAAAAACAATAGTTAAAAACTAACATAACACTATATTTGAAGACGAAGGTATTTAGTATGTAGATTTGACCGTCAAAAATTTAGACACATGAAGAGGAGAACATAATGTAAGCGGCCGGCGTCAGTCCAGGTAGAAGCAGCAGTTGTGTTTGCTCGCCCGCTAGGGGGGCTTTCTAATCGTCGCTGGCGCCAAGCGGGGCTTGTCGTGCTCATTATTGGCGGCCAGCGGGCGTCCGTTCGCCGCCACAAGAATATGCCAAACCCTCGGACTTTTTCTTTATAAACGCTCCACGGGGTACCGGCTGTTTGCCTCAGGCATAAAATGTTATTTAATAAAATACAAAGGAGGGGTATTTGTATTTTGTATTTAGAAGTTCAAAATGTTAAATACTTACTAAAAAGGGGTAGATAATTTTATATCTATTAATTTAATACTTCCTATATATAAAAAATTAATTAATTTTGCACCTGATTCTATTAATATTTTAGTTATATGATTTATGTGGTTATAATTTAAAAACCACTATCTTAATTTTTATAACAGATTATTTATTACGAACGTTATAACGCGAAAATTTAATTTTTTGATTAACAAAGATTGTGAACATTGTCACCTTATTTTACAGCGATAGCGATCACAAATATGAATTTGTGTAGTCGGCTCGCAAGAGCGATGGGAAAGCCTCGGATCACAAGCACCGCGGACAAGTGACTTCAAGTTTCTTTACCATGGGGGGTCAGGCAGGCCGCGGGGGGGCCCATAAGACCATAGTCTAGCTGTCTGCAGACTTGTTCAATGGCTGAGGTGTCGCCAAGACAATACTTAGTTTCTCTATATACCTTTGTCTGCAACCATATTACATGTGAAAAATAAAAAAAATACTATATACTTATATGCAGGTGTTTACTGATTTATTTACTAAAATTATGTAAGAATAATTTATAAATAAAATTATAATTTTTTATAGTATTTTAATTTATTCAAATAATTTTTTATTACAGTGTTAAAGTAAAATTGAATGTTGTTATATAATTCTTTAATTACTAATTTTTATTATTTAAATTTATTTAAAGAATTACGACAAAGCAAATTATCGTACTATTTGGAAATCAATAATTGATCGGTGTTATAATTATTTTCATATCATGCCTACGTCTTAAATTTACAAATAAGTGTGCAAGTTAAAGTAAGATTTGTTATTATAAGGATTTATAACTGAAAATCTGATTCATCATTCAATAAAAAAAAAAAAAAAGTAGAGCACGTAATGTAAATTTCTCAAACATGAGCTACTATCGATAAAAAAAAAACAACGTTATCTGAAACATAATTTCCTCCATGTACACATTCACACATAAAGTGACTGCAATATTGTTGAAGTGTCTCGGAAGTCATTAATTACTTTATGTAATAATATTGGCGATGTGTGAAGAAGAACTTTTTGCCGGCTTATCAGTTGCTCGTCTCGCCGCCAGAGGTCAGGGTCGTCCGTGTTAGCCGCTCGCGAGTTATCTGAGAGCGCTGTGATAATTCTGTGACCTCTGTTATCTCCAGTGACCAAGCTCGCTGGAGTTCACACAATCTTACTAATTTATACATAACTTTTTATGTAACACTTCTGATTTATCCGCATTATTATTTGTAATTACTTGAGACAACTAATAGCGTCGCGTGAAGTAATTCAATTTATATATAACTGTAAATTTATATAGATGTTTCTTAGAATTCAAAACCCTTGGCGATAATTGGTTTTAATATTGTCACAACTTTATTAATTAGATTACAAAAATTAAATTAAAAATTAACTCGTATTTAATTTTGTAATATACAATAACATTATTATATAATTACAAATAAAACTAGTACAATTTTTTGTCGTATAGATGGAAATGCAAAGACTTTGCCAATAAATGGAAATAAGACTGATCGCTAATAATAATGGGATTACTGTAGACGCGGTGACGTAATGACTGCTTATTGTTCGATCATGAACTATAATGCGATGCACTCAACAATGGCGAGAGTGGAGAATATTGCGATGTCAGTTTGGCGCGAGGGCGGCCACTTGAGAGACACCCTCGGAGGCTCTGAAGGGTCCTTGAGTCGCGCTAGCAGCCGCCGAGAGAGAGAAAATAGTCCGCGAGTCGCGCTCAACTTGCCAATTTGTGAAGATTCATCCCAGTCTTAGCGGAATTATTTATTTTGTGTTTATATCAGATTATATCTTGACTCACTTATTGTTCTGCATCCTATTTCTTGATAGAATTTGACAACATCTTTTTTTTACAAAAAGTCGATAAAATCTTTTTTATTTCATTATTTAATATAATAATATAATACATCAGACATACAAAAGTTGTATTTAGTCATGAAAAAATTTATAATAATAAAAATTATCAGCTTCAGTAAATTAATAAAAGAAAATCACACATAAATAACTGTTTATTTACAAATATAACTGAAATTGTAATTTATTTATAAAAAGTTATTTTATTCGAAAATAAACAGTTCTTGCACAAGTCTCAACTCGCGTGGTGTCGGTGGCTTCTGTTGGTGCCCCTTGACCTCTGGCGGCGACTTCACAGCAGGTCACCACACTCAAGGTCACAGATAAGCAATGTGCGAACACTCGACTCTCATTAGTTTTTATTTCAGAAGAATAAACCCATCGTCTGTTTATTGACTGATGTGATGGGGTTGTTAAAATGTTGCAATATCAAGTGATTTCACAATATTGTAGCAAATAATGCAGTAATTGGAAATACTGTATTATAAACATAAACATGCTTTTCTGCTTTTGAAGACATAATATTATATATACGGTGTGAAGGATTTCTTATCCGCATAATTTAATTATATTATTATGCTTACGCTCTGTATTTCACATATTTTTATTGACATTGTTAAAAATAGTCCTGATTTTTGTATATATTATTTTTTGTATCTAATCACTTACAGTTTTCTCAAAATATATTTGAGATTTTATACCATAATACATGTTCATACTCTATTTTGTTTGTAATAAACTGAAGCCGACTACCCCAAACTCACTAAATAAGATATATTCACAAGATATCGACGTAAAATCTCACGTCTCGACTTGACATTTTTCTCGCACCCTAGCGACATAAAGATGGTTTTTTACCCTCATGTGCTAAGCTGGTAGAAGTAATACATTAATTGGCCGGGCGGAGGACGCCATATGACGCTGCTGGGGTGACAAAGAGGGGTGAAATGTCGCACCCTGTCCGAGCAAATGTCACCCCTAATGTCAGCTGGGTAAAAATTTAATATTCATAATATTTGTAATATGATATTTTTAATTCACGAAATGTCAAATAGAAAAATAAATTTGTGTCAGATTTATTCAAAATCAATAATGCATCAAAATTTTGGTTTTAATTTATCAAAATAGAAGTTTGATGATTTTTAATTGTTTGTTTTAAAAATTCATCCATGTCGTGTAGATATTATTTTAATTTAAAAATGCACAATTTTTCTTATTAGCTCATGTATTAACAATATTAATTTTGAATTGTCCTCTTAATTGTTCTTATTGGACTGTTTGTAAATCTACCTCTGACATTATTTACGTACTCACGAGGGAAATAATATAAAATATAAAACTAAAATAATTAATGTGTAGTAAATAATTAATCATTATATAGGTGGCTGTATTTTGCGAATAATTTGATATATATAATATTATATATTTATTTTTTCAAAATGTTCGTGCAAATTATTTTTGTTGCATGGTGACATGATAGTGAAATGTAAAGAAAATTAATTTAATTCAAACCTTCATTAGATATTCAGTAAATTTTTTGACAAAAAAAAAATGTCTAGTTGACAAATTCCTATTCTTAGAAAATTTTCTCTCCAATTGCAGTTCGTAATTACGCGCCGATGCAATTCGATGACCAGCTCAGCACAATTTTCGATGTCCCCCTCCTTTTCTAGTCCACACTAGTTGGTATTGCAACCGCAAACTGATTTTTTACCCTCCTCAAAAAACGATCATGTGAAACTAAAAGAAAAAGGAGAGATCAATGGAGAAAAAAAAATCAATAAAAGAGGAAGGGAGAAAATTATAGGGAATTGGAGTGTAATCAGTTGGTGTTTCATCGCGAGATAAGAAGATAATTCCAGCATCCCAGCCACTCCCTGAACGTAAAGAACGCTGCAGGAAAATACCTTTTAAAAGTAGTCTCAAAAACTCGTTATAATTATTGTTTGCACAGGAAATTTATATTAAAATGTTTACTTTTTTTGTGAGTTAGATATCATAAAAAAATTATAATCTTTTAATGACACGATTTATATAACTTGCAATTATTTTGTGTAATTGTTTCTTTCTTTGGTGTAATTAAAAAGTCATAAATATTAAAAATAATAACTTAATTAAGAATTAAAAGTGATAATCATACACTCAAAATTCACCAGCATGCACTTAAATGCATTTAAATTACATTATATCATGAATATTGTTAATTTGACTGCATGAGTATTCAGGTTTTCGATGTAAAAGTTGATCTAATTGAAACACCTGACCTATATTAAGTTACGAGACTGGCTGACCGACATAATGCATCTCTCGATCGTTTCAAAATGTCAGAGCGCTGCATCTCAATCTGCCAGCTGTCAATCAAAGTCACTCAATGTCTGCCTCTGCTCTACAATTAACGTTGTAAATCAGCGGGAGATTTAAATTGTAATCAACCGCATTATTATGTTGTCTCGTGTCTTATTATTTGTTTTAAAACTAGTTTAATTATGATATTATTATAATTTTTGACGTTTGTAGCTGGCTATGTCTTATTATAATAAATTTGAGGGCCACTTTTCTGGTAAAGAGTTGAAAATAAATAATATAAAAAGAATCACTAATAATAAAATTAAAGTATTTTTATTATAAAACAAAACATGGTATTAAAGATTTTATAGATATTTATTTTTTAAAAAGAATTCGTGATTACATTGTATAAAATGTTTGCATATTAAATTTACAAATGTAGATTGTTTTTAAGATGATCATGATTTTGCAATTATTCAAAAGTGCGCGAAACCAGTCTTCAGCACAAAGAGTGAAGAAAACATAAGTATAAAAAAAAAGATAATAAAAAAGCCCAGTAGCAGTTATATAGGTAACTTGGCGAAGAGCAATCGCTATCTGCTTAAAAAGCTAAAACTCGTCTTTTTTTATATTAAACAATGAAACAATGCTTTAAAGGGATACAATCAAACGAAAACGCTCCTCACCGCCAGTCAGTCGATATATATTACACGCGGAGTTGTTTTCTTCAAGAGCAGCGTCTGTATATTTTTATCAAGGTTATTTTACCATTAGAAAGACTACTGTCAGTATATCGTCTTTCTTTTGTTTGTCCGCGCCGCCTAATGTAAAACGATTGTCAACTGTCTTAAGTCTTATCTTCAGGTGTCTAATTAGCCCGCACTGGCCACCCACGGTAACTTTTAACGTTATTTCAAACCTTTTATGTATATTTTTTTTTATAAATACCATTTCACATTCTTTGATGGTCATTGGTTTTAATTTTGATAAGTGTTGGATATCAAGAGAGATGATTTGAGTTTTCTCAGCTTTTATGACACTTGGTAGGTTCTGATATCTCGTGTCAATGTATTATAAAATGTATGGTGGAATGAACAGTCATCTCTGCTAGCAATTTTTCTTCTTTTAGAAAAATAAAAGTAATTTATGTTAATAATATCGAATATGATAAAATATATATTAGGACCATTTAGAGGTAAATTAATAATAAAAGTTGTATTTGTCACTTTGTATTATATATTGAAATCTATAACGTACATAGTCAATATATATGTACTTTTTATTGTGAAAAATTAAAAAAAAAAAATAAAATAAATTAGATCCTAAATTGAAAAATAATATAAAATTACATTGAACCAAATTAGAAAAGCTGATGCGAATATCACAAATTGCAACTTTGCCATAAGGTCGACATTGGCACCCCAGAGAGATGTGGAGTGAACCTTGTTGTTAGCAACACGCCGTTTCAGCTCCGGCCTCCTCCCTGTTACAGACGATCCTGAACTCGATGCACAAATACCAGCCGCGTTTCCACCTGGTCAGGGCAAACGATATCCTCAAGCTGCCCTACTCGACCTTCAGGACCTACGTCTTCAAAGAGACCGAGTTCATCGCCGTCACCGCTTACCAGAACGAAAAGGTGGGTCGCTTCTCAGGGTACTTACATACCCTGGGTGCTTCTCAGGGTCGAGCAACTAAATTATTTCTTTTATTGCATCAATTTTGTACTGTATATAGTAGGACCTCAAATTTCGTACTGAATTTTTTTTTTAAAACTTAAAATTGTACTGCAAAAATAATGCATGTGATTCGTATGCTTGCATGTTTAATATTTTGCATTTGAATTGATGAAACATGATTTAAAGGTGTAATTAAAGGAATTTAAAAATTATGAAAAAAAAAAAAAAATTGAGAGAACATAATTTGAGTTCTTCTATTTCCAAATAATGCTGCACTTGTATGCAATAAAGAAAATTCATCCACTTCGTTCATTTATGTCTTTACGTGATGTTAGGAGCAATATTAATTAAGTTCCATGATGCGTCTTGAGACCTGGGAAGTGGGAGGGGGCATTTATACGTCCAACAATAAAAATTTAAAGATCCCAACAATGAAATAAGTAATTGTAATGTACAACAATCAGTTTAATTTGTAATTGTATGCACTAAAAAAAAATTCAGACCAATATATTTGTATTTGATAATAATGTATATTTAAATTTAAAGAGAAAATATACATACTAGAATTATTTTTGTTTGTATTGTATATTTGATGGAACAAGGTAATATTTTGTACATTACACCACAAGCATTAACAATATGCAAATATCATGTAGGTATCTCCATCAATTAACAAGGAGTCTTTATGTTTCTGGACCAAGACAGTGGGTTTACTATCACATAAACTAGCATAAATTAGCATACATCTGTCGGACCTTTAATTCCTATACTCTAATACAAATTACAAACTTTTTCTTGCTACTTCAGATGGGAGATCTTTGCATTTAATATTAACTGCTTGAGTTATGCAGAAATTTAATTCTCCTTTCATATACATAACTAAAGTGTTAATGTATTTCAGTTTAATATTTTCAATGAGTTCAATTAATATTTTTTTCTTTTTATAAAACATAATAATAATTTTTATTTTAGTTTCAAGTGAAATTTGTTATTTAATATTTTAAAAATATTATCACGCAATTATCAATTTCAACCACTGTTGATCAAGCAATATTGCTAATCATTACATTATAACATGTACTTCTTTGTTGTTACAGATAACTCAGTTGAAAATTGACAACAATCCTTTTGCAAAAGGATTTCGGGACACTGGAGCTGGAAAAAGAGAGAAAAAGTGAGTATTTTTTAACTTCCAAAGCAACATAATATTTATCAATGTTCATAAATTCCAAGCCTGTCACCATGTTATGAGGGTTGCTTGTATTCTAGGATGAAATCCACAGACAAACGTGACTTGAGATCGTATTTTGTGTCAGGGACTGTCCTATTCCAATTTCTAGCACTGGTACTTGATATAGACTTGGTGCCAGGATACATAAGTACAAATTAGAGCGATTTTACACCCAATTAAATTTTAATTTTCATCGTTCTAACATGGAGAACGTGTTGGTATAATAGAAAATGTCCAATTTTATAAATATTTTTTTCTATTTTAAAAAATAATTTCTATTGTTCAAATAACTTACAAATACTTCAACAAACACTTAAGCTATCTGAAGAACAATTTTTAAGTAGATTTTTAATAAACAAATAAATTAGAAAAAATATTTTCTCAGCAAGACGTGTTTTAACGACCAACTTGAGTCAGTTGAGTCGGACGAAAAGCGTCAAATGGTCGGCTATTTGACACGATTCTGGTTGAAAATAGCCGCAAGCGACACTCACCACCCTTCTTCCTAACACCACGTACGATTTGAAGCGTTAAAGAAGCTAAAAACGCCAATTTGGTGACGTCAGACCTGAAATTTCTGTTGGAGAACGACGCTATTTCGTGCGTTTACAAAACAAATATTCTAAGTTCAAATTTAATTATTTAATTAGCAGTTATAAAATTCAATTAGTTATTATAATAGAGGTATAAAGAATACTTTTATCTATAATTTGAAGGATTTAATTTAAAATTTGAAGCAATTAGCACCTGGAAATTTAATTATTTAAATGGCACCAAGCTTCGAATGAAAAACGTTGATATTTTTACTATAATTTCTATCAGTTAAATCATAATTAAATTAAATAGCTTAATTAAAATTATTATTTATTTTAATTGTGATAATAAATTTTTAAATTTAATTAAATAGAAATTAAAACACACTATAAAAAATTATTAACAATTTAATTTAGAATCAACATGTTCTGAAAATGACAGTAAAAAATGAAGAAGTTTGTAAAATCAATGATTGTAAATAAGACAATTTTAATATCTGATTATTCCGTTTTAAAAATGTTAACACATTTCTCAGTTGATACAAAATTTACATATAGATAATAAAATATCGACAATACGACACAAGTAACACTGAATATTATCTGGAGTGTCAGATTTCACAAGCTATATTTATGTATATCACACCAACCCTTGTTATATATAAACTCACACAATAGTATATTATTATACTCAACGCTGTGTTTTTTTAGAATAATATTTAGAAATGTGTTGTATACATGTAGCAGTTTTAGCCTGAAGGGTTAAAGGTGTCCACGTTAATTTTGAATATAAATATTATGCAAATTATTTTCCACAGTGACAAAAATATTATTTATAACGAGAGAGAAAAGAAGGAAATACACAGCATGAGTTTTTTTAAAAATGTTGGCTAATTTGAATATATGCAATTATTTAGGGAAATTTAACAAGCACCCTTTGTGGTATCTAGGGGATATTTTTTTAACCCTGTGAAGGGTTGATACATATAATTAAGTTGATTGCTGTTGAATTTTATTAAGGAGTCGAGATAAATATTCCACTTAAATGGAGTTTAATACAATATTATTTGTTGAGATATACCAGGGTATGTATAGCCTATACATATCCTGGAGCTATACTCCCTTTTATTTTTCATATATAATATATTATTTTATTTTTTTTAAATTGATTATTTTGCGATATAAAATTGTAAATAACCTTTCGATTGATTCATAGTCAATCAATAAAAATAGGCTTTTCATGTCTGCTAGCAATAGTCTTAATATTTTTATAGCATTATATTGAGTGCTGTAATTCTAATAGCATAATTTGTATAATATCTATATCTTAAGTGTCTAGAGTTTGAAAATATTAGTGTGAAAAGATTTTAAGAGTTTTCATTTTTTGGTAATAAAAGATATCGTGATATGACATTAATTTCAGACAAATTACTTTACATAATAACTCCTCATATGCCTGTGGCCAGCACCTTGAGATGTGAGGCTGCAGGAAAACCATTCTCTCGTGATTTGCTCGGAACACGCCAGTTCGCACCACCCAATCTCCTTACATTTTTTATTCCAGTTTTATGATACTCAACGTTTAAACCTCTCTATCGCCTGTACAATCACGCGCCAAATTGATCAATATTTTTTATTGTGGACAAAAAAATTATATAAAAGTTTATTGACTTGAGGTCTAGAGAATGCGTTAACTTTTGGGCCATGGATAATAATTATTGCAAGAATGGAATTAAAGAAGCTTTTTTATATACATGGAGGTTATGAATTCGATTATAATTAGGTATGATTTGACTCCCGTAATAATTATCATGGTTATTTTACAATCATCAATGTTTCATAGGATTTACGTGAAGCACGCACTTTCAAAATTAATATACCATAAAATATATTATTTTACATTACTTTTATTAATTTAATCCCATTCAGATTATGCTAATTATATTTTTGAAGGTGCAATGCGTAAAACTTCGATACGAGGTATCATTAAAAGTTAATGTTTAAAAAAGTACAACTCCACATTTCATAAATAGCAATTTACTAATTTACAAACATTACATTTCCAATCAAAACTGATACAAAATATAAAGAAATAAACATTTGAGTACTAAAAAAACAATTCATTTTGCGTGCACCGTTGAAGAATTTGAAGAACATTTTAGTGAGGTTGCGTGTTAGCGAAGCGATGTGTGAGGCGAGAGGCGTTCAAAGTTCACAACTTAATACTAAATTGATTCCACTACTTTTGATTTGCGTGAATAATAAATTAGAATATAATAATACACATTTCTTTGTTAAAAAACAACAATTACTTCAAAATATTTTGTATTGTTCAGAAAATGATATTTTACATTTATTAAGATTTATTTATTCACTCTCTAAGCCTTATGCAAAGTACTAACTATATAAAATAAAATGTAAATACTTTGCGTCAAATATTTTTTAAATCAAATCAACGATTCAAAATTATCAAAACAAGGTGCAAGTAAAAACTCTGGTCATATGGTCAGGTGTTAGAATATACTTATTCAGATGGCACCATGAAATGTTTAGAACAGTTATTTCTGGTGGTGTTAAATAAAGATTTGCATTGAGGTTGCGTGTCTGTGCGCTTGGTGGGCCCCACAACACGCTCGTGAAGCCCCGGGCCGGCAATCTCGCCAGCTGAGTGTCAATTTGGTGTGGCCCTCCGGCCGTCGTATACTTCCAGCACGGTCCGAGAGACGTGCAGGATTTAGACATCAAGCTGCCTGCCCAAGAAAATGTGAGGTTTGGTTTTGAGGCGGAGCAATCGCAGCCAGTTTGCTTTAACTAAAATAATTTAGTTGATTTGGGTAACCAACAGCATCAGTTGTTTTATATACAGCTAATTATCTTCTATACGGAGATCAGTAATTATATTTTCTAATTAATCTATGTATTATTTTAGGTTTAGCAACTTTAATTGCACCGTATAAGAAATATTGACGTCATAAAGACAGGTATGGACATCTGGTGGATTTTACCTGAGTGATTCTAAAAGTGTCATTGTTTTGATATCTGAGCTTTGCTACTGGCTAAAGTACACATGTAGTTGAGTCATAATGATTCTATAGAGGCTGTTTTCAATGCCATCTCTTGGTACTTTATGAGGTCAATTATTTAGGAATTCGTTGGAATATGCATTCTCTGTTCTTCCATTTGACCAATATGAGACTGCAACCCAAAAACGGACCGAGAGAAGTTATTGCAATTGATTTGATAAGGTATCCGGAGATATTTATTAAAATTTATTTAAATATAAATATATATATTTGAATAATTTTATTAAATTAATAATTACAAAATATTATTATAAAAATATCAAAATAATAAATTTTACATGACATTTATCTGTAAACAATGTAATTTTACGACTAGTAATTAATGGATGACATCTCACATGAAACAATTTGTGTTGCAAAAGTCCCGGATGTTGCAATCAAGTTACTGTACCGGACGTGTAGATTGGTTTATGGCCCCGAAATATGGCAGCCTTCAGCAGCAGCTTTTGCTGAGGAAATAAAGTCATATAAACACACGAAGGTGGTCGGAGTAGCACCTCCTGGCAAAACTTGGAGAGTAGAGAGGAAGGTGCAGCGATCGGGGAAATAAGGTTCATTCTTAATACTATTTTAATGATAATTTGAACCTTAATGAGATGAAACGAATTCCCATGTCATTCTGAAGCGATTCAGAATTGTATGATGTGACAGAGGCTAAAAGTTAATAAAAGGAATTCTCTGAACCATTCAAGGATCAGGAAAAGTAATGCATTTCTATCATTACGTTCACATGACAACGCCTCATAAAAATAACATTATCCGTCTGCAACGGATCCGCAATAAACACCGTCATGTGAACGTATTAACATATATCATACTTGACCATTGTTTGCTAACAAATTAAATTAAGAACCAACAATGTTATATTTTACACTCGATCGATGATTCTAATTTTATTTTATATGCTACTCACGCCATCATTGGAACAATTATGAACTAAAATTCTGGGTGGCATTATGATCAACCAGTCTATTTTTGCTATAATTATAATTCATCAAAATCGCCTCTCATCACCCTTAAGTTCTGAGCTCTGAATGTGAGACTCGATACCATAATGAATTTATTTGTTATAATTTGGGTTACCTGCCCGCGACCCCTCCCTGTATTGACAACAATGTAAAATCGTGTGAGGAGCCAACAGTCGAAGGCACGGCAACATAATTACCCTGTTTGTCTTACAACGCGGGCTAATTGTTACTAAAATGCTGTTGTAAATATTCAACTGTTAATAATAAAACGTTGGAGTTAAGTCATTAAAATATAAAAATTTCAAAGTATTAAAATTATAAATTCTTGGATGTATCTAAAGATAAAACATTCAGAATTTTTGACATCATTGTGCATGGATTTTGAAAAAGTTTATTGTTTAAATTTATATAAACATTAAACATAGAAAAATATTTTATTTTATATATTTTTTTTTAATTTTTTACTGTAAATAACTTCAGTATGTTTTTGTTTTTTACAAAATTTTATAAAAATATTTATTATAATTATATTTTAATATTTTGTCGTTGAAAGTTAAGTTTAATTACTAAAAAATATTAAATTGATAATATTTTTTTATAAATAACAAGCGATTGCATTTATATTTTAATGTTCAATAAATTATTTTAATGTTTTCTTGTGCTTATGGTCTTCAATGGTTAACTGGTGTATTATACAAAATTATAAAATTATTGAATTTTAAGCAGTTAAGGTATAGGAATTATGAAAATATAGTGGAATAAAAGTATTGCGAAACAAAATAAGTGCACAGTATATCAATGATAATACGAGAGTATATAAGTCATATAATAATTTGATCAGCTTATATTGTGTATGTGTGGGGATGAAGGTTGGAATAATTGTCGGGAGAAGGGTGCTATGATAGAGAGGGTGAAAATGGAAGGGGGTGTGGAAATAATGGGATCGAGATGCAATAAAAATGGATATAATATCGCAAAGGGAGTGTTTAAATTTAATAGAAGAACATAAAGGGATCCAGTAGAAAATTCTGAGTGAGAAATAATAGCCCTCTTTTGAATAAAGGTCACAAATATATATGAAAGTAATAGTTTTAAATTATGATGCATAAATTGTAGTTGATGTTTAAGTAATGATGTAACAAAATTTAATGGTTTTTAATGGGACTTTTGGTCGAGAGAGACTCCCCAGTTTTGTTATAATATATAGGATGCATAGAGTGGGCAAAGATTATTGTACAGTACATAATTATAATGTATAAATATGTGTGTAAATATTGGTTACGGAAAGAAAAATTGTCATTGGTCATATATTGATGGACTCTAAGGTTCACTTTCATCAAAATCATGTGTTAAATTGAGCGTTAAAAATAAAAAAAATTATGCAGATTTGTGATTCCTGCATGGTTGAAAAATAAAAATATATATATTAATTACTTTATTTTTCACAACAATTTTTTATACGGGAACCTTCTTTAAATTCAGTTAAAACTAAAACCTAATATTGGATTATTTTATGACGATATAATTAAGTAATTATTAATTATAAATATGTGAGCATGCAGCTGTATTTAAAAACAATTTTAATTACAAAACAAAAATTATACACTCTTTCATGCAATAATAAATCCCATTTTTTTTTTCAACAGGAAGAATAATTTTTTCTGTATTTATTTTTAATTTTTATTATATTATTTAATTACAGACAAAGAGAGGAGGGTAAAAAAAAAAAATATATATATATATATAAAAAGAATATAAAAATTGTCAAAGTGATAGAAAAGTTTTGAAGTACGTAAAATTTTTTCTCTCCCATATTTTTTTTTCATGTATATTTCACCCTCTACATAACTACTTTGTGGGACCCTGCGTTCAAAACAGAATAAATTTGTAGCTTTTTTGTCTTCTTGATGTGTAGAAACGACGCCGGTGTTGCATTGACGAATAGTCTTTTTTTTTTTTATACTCTTCTGTGAGGCGTAGAATTTGCCTGGTGTGTCGTCATCGTTAAATAAAGAGGTCCCAGGCGAAAATACTTGAGGGGGAAAATAAGAAGAAAGAAAATGTAAAGAAAAAAATATTTCACCAAAAAAAATTTTATATAAAAAATCGTTTGTAAGAAAGGGTGAAATATTTTGATGTTTTTTTCTAAAAAGCCCTTACCATTATTCCAAAATGTAGCTTTTTGAAAGGTTGTTGTATTTCCCATTCTCAGTAAATTAGTTTAAAAAATGATGTTTTGTGTTATTGTAAATAAACAAAGGATTTTTGATGCATACAATACTAAAGTATTATAATATATTCAACATGTATTTTATATTATGAACGTAAAATCTTTTATTTTGCTTTGAAAATGAACAATATTTTAATAAATGATAATTACAGTAGAAATGAGATTTAACACAGCCCCAAGGTATCAGATATTCCATACATGTAGCACTTCCAAGCTAGGTGTGTAATATGGCGCCCAGTGCTTATATTGACTGTTTTTAGAGGCACGTTGGTGTATAATTAATTAACCAAAGCAAATTTCGAACACCTTTCTCTCAATCCGCTTTATGTATTGACATTAATTTCCCTTTACGGTCTTACCTCTAAAACATTTTGATTCAAATATATTATAATTTATGTAAGTAAAACGTTATATACTGTAATGCTTACGAAATACATTCAGGGGTATTTAAATTCATATCACATTTAGTGACTGATGATTACAGAAAATTATTTTGATATTTGTAAAATGACTCAATTTTCACATTAATAAAGTCATTATATTAATAAGATAAATAACGTAATATGGTCATTTATTTACCAGTTCAAAATTCAACTATACATACATATGAAATACTTCAAACATGCATTTCAATAAATCTGCAGTACCTAAAAAAATTATAAGTGATGCTATTATTATTATAACTTTTACTATACAAAAATCACGCATCCAATGCATTAAAGCCTTCAATTTTCGGAACAAGAAATTTGCGAGTGAAAAACATAAACACTGAAGTTCTTAAGATTATTCTACACACATATAAATTAGAGAGAAGATAATTATAATATAATTTACAAGAAAATAATCAATTCGTCATTAAAGTCGAAAATTAATTACTGTTATTTGGGAGTTTGAAAAGGACGCGTAACTCTTTAATATTACACTAAAACACTAAGTACGTTATTTCAGACAAATCCGATACATCCCAGGATTAATTTCCACCAATAAATTAAAGTTATACTCCAAAAAGACGTTAGCTGCGGTGGATGATCGCAATTATAGGAACCATTTTTTTCGTTGTTGTAGGCGCCAAGCCCTGCTTGCTGCCCAGAGACATCAGGAAGAAGCTCAACGCTTGGCTGATCACAGGTCCTCCAAGGGTCACCGCGCGGTGCCTGCAGACTCGACCGACCCTGAGGACGAGAGGGTGGACGTTGTGGGGACCTCGGAGCTGGGAGGAAGGGCGGACTCGTCGTCTTTGCTGGCCGCGCACCACGCCGCGCACCACCACGGACACCACCATCACCACCTGAGCCACGCGGCGCACCACCTGGCGCACCACCATCTTCCGGGACACCCGCACCTCCCGCAGCCGCACGCCGGTGAGTGACGTCACACATGTTTATTGTTCAAGGGAAACATTGAAGTGTAGGAAGTTTTTAACGTTTTTCCAATATTTAAAATAAAAGCCATGTTGTAACAATATATGTAAGATATTCTCTATAATTAATTAATTAATTAATTAATTAATTCGTATTTTGAAAACCTGAAGCCAAAAAAGAACACGGCATAGTAATTTATAATTTCATATAGTGATATCTTGGTTGTTATTAAATTTAAATATAATATTAATATACAATTATTCACATTTGTCATTTATAAAGTTATAGAATTATACGCATTATTTAATTTTTTACTAACACATAATACATAAAAAAAATATATATAAAATTATTTAAATATTATTTTTATTTTTAAATATAACTTTTTCCTATCAACATAATTCCACACTAATTCTTACACCTGTTGTGCCCCCAGGCTGGTTCACGCTACCTCCCGAGCCCAGCTCTGCTGAGGAAGCTTTGAGACGTCGCTGCGAGGACATGGACAGCGCAGAAGTGAGTGACAGCAGCTCTGAGTCGGGATCTACTGCGCATGCGTCAGGGTTCACCAAGCCTGCGTCGTCCCCTAGCTCCTCCAGTAAGGAACCCTCTTCGATCCCCGGACCCTCCTCCTCAGACTACCCCAGCCCCAACATATCTGTGGGTCCTCCCATCCACCCCTCGCCCCACTTACTACCGTACCTGTACCCTCACGGGCTGTACCCCGGTCATCACGGTCACGGTCTTCATCAACTACTCGGTCAACATCCCCCACCCTTGTCGTTATTCACGGGTAACGGACCGCCGGGAATCCACCCTCAATTATTATTTAATGCTCAACTAGCTTTAGCAGCCCAACATCCACTATTTGGACACGCGTACCCTGGATTAGGTTCTGCGTTATCAGCAGCTTCAATACCGACTTCTAACAGTAATTCTTCAGGGCCCGGACCTTTACTGTCAGAAAGACTAAAAGCAGTTCACAGGTTCACTCCGTACGGTCTACAACCTGTGACAACGACCTCAACAACTCTCCCTAGTAACTCACTGCTAGGGAATTCCCCTCTAGGGTCTGCGTTTGAAACGGTCACCCCTGGTTCTCTACATGGCAGCCCTAAACATTCCCCAAGGTCAGTGACAAGTCTGGACACGAATTCTTCTACGAGTGAAGGGACAATCACGACCAATACGAAAACCACAGTCGTGGCTCCCACCCCCATCCCCGCGAAAATAATCTCGTCGACTTCATCCCCACCCATTGTGCCATCTTCAAAGTTAAATAACAATTCATCCCCCTCATCGACAATCAAAATTTCAACCCCCAGTAGTTCAACCCCAACAACTACAGCTGTTTCTAGTGAACTCAAAAGTATTGAGAAAATGGTGAACGGACTTGACAAGAGTGAGGTCATTGTTGATAAAACAGTTTCTTCAGCGTCAGAAAAGTGAGATTAAAAAAACGTGGGAGAAAAGTTTAATTGATATTTTATATCTCCCTTTAATTGATTTTAAAATTAAATATTGGATGTACATAATAAACTATAATTAAAACAAATTATATACATAAAAAAAAATTGCACAACAAAAATTTGCCTGGTTATAATGAATTTTTAAAAAAATATATAATATACCATTTGCCTTTTTTTAACCGGTAAATCTTACATAGTTCAAAACAATGCAATATAATATTTGAACTTGTGCTATAAAATTTATGTTCCTAGATACATTTTTTCAATTGTAATTATATAAATATAAAAAAAAATATAATATATCCTAGGAATTGTAATTATTACTAGAAAATTTTCCTTCAAAAATAAAATTTTAAAAAAATTAACACAAAAATACCATGAACTCATAATGAGTGTTGTAATTACTAGCAATTGTAAATATCAATTATATAAGTGATAAAAAATAATCCAGTGATGTGTAAAACAAAAGTGTGTAGAATTGAATGATCTTTTGTAGAAAATTGCTGGCTGTTTTTTGAGAGGCAGATAAGAAAAAATCATTATTTTTCTTCATTTATACCAAAGAAATATTGTTTATTTTAACTCCCCGAATAAATAATATGAAAAAAATAAAATAAAAAATGTTGTTAATACAATTTCATATTATATTTAATAAAACTATAAACCAATTGTTAATTTACAGTGAAATAATTAATTTTATAAACATCTTTTAAATAATTTGGGTCACAAAAATCGAGAGAGGAAAATATTTCGTGTTTTATTGACTCAAAACAAAATAACATCAGGATTAATCGAAAACAATCAGATTAACTCATTTTAATTAAATAATAATTTTATTATTGTAATTTTAACTTGATTTTTTATAAAAAAAAATATATTTACAACTAAAGCACAAATTCTTAGTATGTTGAATTACAGTATAAAATTTGATAGAAAATTGTTAAATTACAAAAAAAAATATATAAATTGTGCAATATTATGAATTCACTGTGCTATTCCATGACGATTTTTTTTTAAAGCAATAGATAATAAATTAGCTTAATGATCGTTCAAATTAATTTCATGAAAATATTTTGGCATTTCGAAAACCAGATTTGACCTGTTTTTGAGGTAATAAAAAAAAAATAATAAGAATTTGAATATCGTTAAGACAGATTGAAAGCAATAATTTCCTTAATTCAAACTTGGTGTGTGTTGTGTTGTACATGAGAAAGAATAAATAAAATAATAAAAACATTGTTTAAAACGATGATATTTAAAAAAAAGTGCTTCTGTTTCTTTTCAAATTTGAATTGGTTTACGAAAGTAAAATTGAATTTAGAACAAAGTCAATACACTTTAAAAGCTCAAAATTGGATCGTAAGCTATGAAATTATTTGAGAAAGGAAGTATTTTTTTGTCGATTGTACATGTTCATGGTTCATAATCCTAATCGATATATATAATTATAGAAATACAATTATTACTGATAAACAGAATTAATATCGTTTCATTTATTTACTCCAATCCCTTTATTAATTAAGTTTAGAATTTAGTTATAAATATTTGATAGTTAGTAATTATGAAGTGCACTACTTTAATATGGCTTTTAAATATTATAAAAACTTGCATTTTTTTTTTTTTTCATTGTTGTATAATAAAAATTTAATTTAATTTTTTAAATTGAATAATTTTTACTTTGTAATTTATAATTATTTATTGTATAATATGATTGATTGGGAATTTCAAGTTAAAAAAAAAAGTTCAAAAGAAATTTATTTTAATTATGATAAAATTTTTAAATAATTTACCAAATTTTAAGTCAATCGAAAGCTAGCTAGCAAATTCTTATAGCGAATAATTTTGGTACTGAAAATATAAAAAATATTGGAAATGCAAAATGTGTAAAAGTGGTAAATACAATTTTGACTAGCTGGTAAGCGGACCAAATACCCCCGGACGAAATACCCCCGGACCAAATATCCCCGCCCGGACCGGACGAAATACCCCCGGACGAAATACTCCCGGACGAAATATCCCCGGACGAAATACTCCCGGACGAAATACCCCCGGACGAAATACCCCCTTGTAAGTGGAGAGGGGCGGGTGACCGACGTGGAAGGGGAAGTTGACTTTATTTATAAAGTCGGTTTTTCTGTCTTTTGTCTGACGTCACGCGCGTCGTATTAAAGAAGGAAGTTATATTAGTAACGTTAGGCCAATACGTTATGCATTAATTTATCATATCATTCATATCGAATTAAAATTAATGTGTAATAAATTTTGATACGATACATTTTATGCATGTTAATTATTAGTGTTTATTGCATTTTTTAGATTTTTTTTTTAACTAAAAATTTTCAAAATCATCCCTATAATATAATTTTTTAACTTAAAAAAAAAATAAGTAAATTTTTTTAGTGTAATTTTTTAATTCTGATTCGATCGGTATAGGTCTAAAAATGCAATATTTTTTATTGTTTTCATGGTTCCCCGGTGCTATAGGTGCCGTGAACACTTAACGTAGAGCATGTGTACCCTTCCTGAAGAAACTTAATTTTCTTGTTGTTCTATTTATTTCCTTATTTATTCCTTCCTTTTCTATTTATATATATATATATGTTGGCACCAAAGCCCGAATTCAATGCGTACATCTGTAGGTGTGTGCCCCTAGCGATTTGAGCAAAGCCCGAAATTAACAAATATTTTGGGCTTTGCTCATATAAATTTGAACATTTCTAGAAGTGCTCAAATCGAAAAAAGGCAAACCCCGACGTAGAGTTTCATTTCGGGGTTTGCTCATTTAAATTTGATCATTTCTAGAAGTGCTCAACTCGAAAAATACAAACCCTGTCGAGAAGCTTTATTTTGGGCTTTGCTCACTGTTTTGATCATTTCTAGAAGTGCTCAAAGCAAAGTGAAAAAAAATAATTGGAAATTGTGCCGTATTATAGTAATAATTTGTAATAAATAATTAAAACAATAAAATATTGTGAATTTAATAATATTTTAATTACATCACTTTTTTAATTGAGTATCAAAAATACAAATTTAGCATTATATATATAGCGTGTATATTATTTTTTTATTAAAATATTTATTTCTGTTTTATTCAAGTCATACTGAAAAATACGATTTTGTCACACTTTTTATATTAATTAATATAATTGTTAGTTAATTTAAATAAATTTTTACAGCTGATATATTATAAATTCATTTTAACTTAATTTACAGAATTTGGTAAGAAGCAAAGAGCTCCTCAAGATAGTATCAAACCTACTAATTTAAAATAAATAATAAATAAATAAATAAATAAATAAATAAATAAATAAATAAATAAATAAATAAATAAATAAATAAATAAATAAATAAATAAATAAATAAATAAATAAATAAATAAATAAATCAATAAATAAATAAATAAATAATAAATATTATTAAACTTGATTATTACCTGATCGTATTATTATCTGAACTTGACTTATTTTTGCAGGGATTACTATCATGGCATTTTAAATTTCATCTAAATTTTTTCTTAATTTGCACAACATATTTTAAATTGAATACTTGTATTTTTAATTTGGATAATAATATTTAGTCTCATAAAAAGTAATAATATAATTTAATTGGAACATTTTGTTTGTGTTATATAAATTTTAAAGCGACAATTTTAATAATAATGTGAAATTAAATTAAAACTTTTGTTTGCAAAAAAAGTAATTCTTGCCATAGAATCTTGCCATTTTTGTTAAATTCTTTAATTAAATTATTTTGTTATTGCCTTTTTTTTTTTCCTTAATATTAATTGATTAAATATGCTTGAATAAATTGTTTTAGCTTGAAATTTAATTACTATGTATTTTATGAACCGGCCGCTAAGATTATGTTAATAATTTTGGCTGGACATTAATGTATAAACTATTTATGAAGTAAAAAAAAAAAAAAATTGACAACCTTTCTTGCAGTTGCAAAACACAAAACCTGGCTTTGAATTTGCTAATGCTGCTGCTGATCTGAGACACTCTTTTCTTTGTCATGTGTGGTACGTCGTCTGAACTTAGAAATTGTTCATCTGCAACCTGAAATTCATTGCTAGAGTATAATTGTAATCATACCCTTTAATTATAAAAAAATGATAATAATAAAAAAATTAAAAGTGTCTCTCATTGTCAGTGTGAAAAAATTGTATTTTTTCAATATGACTTGAATAATACAGAAAGAAATATTTTAATAAAACAAATACTATACACGCTATAACTAATGTTAAATTTGTATTTTTATCAATAAATTAAAAAAGTGATATAATTAAAATTTTATTAAATTTACATTATTTTATTATTTATTGCTATAATACGGCACAATTTCCAATTATTATTTTTATTTTGCTCTGAGCACTTCTAGCAATGATCAAAACTGTGAGCAAAGCCCGAAATAAAAATTATTGTCGGGGTTGCTTTTTTCGAGTTGGGCACTTTTAGAACGAGCAAATTTAAATGAGCAAATCCCGAAATAAAACTTCTCGTCGGGGTTCGCTTTTACCGATTTGAGCACTTCTAGAAATGATCAAATTTAAATGAGCAAAGCCCGATATAAAACTCCTCGTCGGGGATTGCTTTTTTCGATTTGAGCACTTCTAGAAATGTTCAAATTTAAATAAGCAAAGCCCGAAGTATTTGTTAATTTCGGGCTTTGCTCAAATCGCTAGTGGCACATCTAGGTTTAAAAACCTAAAATCGTTTAATCAACTTCAAAATCTTGCTGCAAAACGCTGTGACAATTGCCGCACAATCAAAGTAAGCATAGCATATACAAAAATCGTTTGTTTGCGGCACAATTTTGAGTATGTTTTGGTATAATTAAATTAAAGACGCAATTTGAGATCTTGATACGGTACTAACTATAAATATACTTTGAATTTTATATGTGATATATATTTGTTGTGAAAAATGGCATTACTATAACTTCCTTCTTTAATACGACGCGCGTGACGCCAGACAAACGACATAAAAACAGACTTTATAAATAAAGTCGACTTCCCCTCCCGTGTTGGTCGCCCGCCCCTCTCCACTTACAAGGGGGTATTTCGTCCGGGGGTATTTCGTCCGGGAGTATTTCGTCCGGGGATATTTCGTCCGGGAGTATTTCGTCCGGTCCGGGCGGGGATATTTGGTCCGGGGGTATTTCGTCCGGGGGTATTTGGTCCGGGATTCGACTAGCTATAAAGAATATTTAAAAATGAATATTATAGGTAAAAAATATTAATAATAAAAAAAATACACAATCCAAATTATGACAGGTCGCATATCGATAAAATTCGATGATTAAATGAAAGGTAATATAAAATAATGAAAATCAAGGAAGTATAGTGCGTGTTAATTTATTTACGACCAAACTTTTGAGGGAGCTGGAAATATTTCTGGTCAAACTTCCATCAAGACTGAGACAATATTTGCGTGGGCAAATAATCTCAGCAAAAGTCTTCAATTCCCATTCATTTTAACTAAATTTTAATAGACTTCACCTAAATGATGTGAATTATTTTAGTAACAACTTTATTTTCAGAATTCAACGAAATTGTAAATTAAAAAAACATATAATTTTTTTAAATTTTTCATTAATTTGGTTTTATTTAGCAATATTTATCTTTTAATCAATATATTTATATTTCATAATATTATTTTTCAAATTCAAAACAAGTTAAATTGAAGTTACTAACTATTGTGCAAAACATTAAATAAATAACAAAATATTGCATAAAAATGCAAGCTGCTTGAACAGTATAATATATTACGCATAAATAACATGTTCTCGATGTACGTGCAGGAATAGAAAGAAATTGTAGGGAATTGAATAACTGGTGCATTCAAATATGGAGAAAAAGACTAAAAATAAGGAGGCATGCAATAAACATACAAAGATACAATGACAAGCAAAGATAATTTGAAAGTTAATTTATAATTAATATAAATTAATAAAAATCAAGTGGTACTGAACGGTTGTGTACATTGCAGTATATACACATAATAATTGAATAATTGTGTTTATTATTATGAATCTGCAAGTATTTATTTATGGCAAAATAGATAAAATTTCTCAAATTATTGCACACAAATTTTCCTTCGGTTCTCTTATTAGGACAAATTCTACGTAAAATTGCATTAGGGATTAGATATACTTTTTGGGCAGCTTTATTTCTGGTCAAATTTTTATGAAACTTATAATTACATGCTGGTCAAAAAACCTCAGCAACAGTCTTCAATTTATAATCATTTTAATATCTTGAAGCCTCCAAGATTTTAAAAGTCTTGATTGAAGCTACATAAATTTAAAGTCACTCTGGATTTCTTTAAGTATATAACCAAGTAAGTAGAAATAATAATTTGAAATCACAAAATCAGTTCTAAATTTATAATATACCCCTAGAAAAGTGCAAATTTAAAATCTATGCATTGTATTGGTACGTATCTGCGAATTGAAAATTTTCAGCAATATCTTAAATTGAAAATTTCAAATCTGAAATTGCATCATGAGTATCTACTTCCGGTTTTTAAATTCATAGTGTTCCAAATTCATTATTTTGTTGGCAACTATCAGTTGTTATCTGCATGTTATCACGCATCATTTAGCACGCCACACGCGTCTGGACCGCCGCGTCGAGCTTTGGCGGCGCCTCTGGCGGTGAATTACACAAACACTCCTTTGATCTGACCGCTGTGAATAAAAAATGAACGTCGAGAAGCGCATCCGGTCAAGACTATGAGAGAGTCGTTCTTTTCCAGCTTATCCATGACCTCTGGCGCTGCTTTTTCGTTTTAATTACCAATTTTAATGTCTTATAGGAGATAAGAGGGAATGCCTAGCCAACGTTGTTAATATTTTTCACTATTTTATAAATATAAATGTAAAATTGTGTTTTAAATTAAAGTTTTAAAAATGTTCTCTTATTTTCTATTTCCTTCTTCCTATTTTTTTCATACTGTTCATACACATTGAGATATCCCAAACGTTATACCTGCAACTTCAAGGAATATACATTAGATCCAGGTTTGACATTTTGGGGGAGGTATTAAGATCGAAGAGCATCTGATACAAAAAAAGCTATGAAATGATATGGGGACTGAATTAATATTCTCAAAATAAGAGGGGCCCAGAAATATAATAAAATGTAAGAATTTGAACATCTATATTTTAATATAATAAGGGACCAAATATATAAAATAAAACAAATTTGTGATAGTTGTTCAAGTTCTCCATCACAAACAGAAGTGACGCTCTTGGTGTCCCGAGGTGTATCTTACGTAACAAAAAAGTTGGCATAACTTTTAATCTCATCAAATCGTTATAAGAGGAGGATATTGCATCAATCGCCTGCTGACGCCAAACTCTCTTCAATACACAGTAAATATTTGTTCACCGATTTAATAACAAGCGAGTTCAAGTCCTTTTTGTGTGCAATTACATTTTATTTCAATCATAGACAGTGTCACGGTAATTTATAATGTTTTTTTTTTGTAGCAACCCAGGGACTCTTTACATTTCTGAATAGACAAAGGTCTGAAGTAAATGAAGTGTCACTAATTTAGTTTTTTTTTTTAAATGTGTTGATGCATTTTGATATGCTTGCAGTGGGAATTAGATTACGATTACTCAAAATAGGAGGGTCAATTGTCTATATAGAGATATAATAAAATTTGTGAATTTGAACAGATTAATTTTAATATAATAATTCTGTGACCAAATATATAAAAAATAAATAATATTGATTTGTGACATTTTAGGTAGCTCATATTATCTAAGATAAAAGTATAAATAATACATTTTTATAGGCTGAGTTTTGAACGCTCGAGGTGACTTGAAATTAGATATTTAGTATAAATAGAAATTTTTATCAAATTATAACATGTATAATGAGAAGAAAGAGTACAAGGGAACTTACTGAAATTTGTTGACGGTGTAGTTTTGCTTATTGATCGCTAAAATCTCCGGTCTTGTTCTAGCCTCTACTTCCGTTTCCGGCTAAACTTTTTTACGCCACAAAAAGTTTAAAATAGTTGTGACCTTGTAATAAGATTTGTGTTCAGATAGAACTTCTCAGGTAATTTCAATCAGGTGTTCTTCTGTCCGTTGTAACTTCTGCATGTTTTCCCAGCAATTTATTTCTGCACTTTACGTAAACTTAGTGCAGGTGTTAATTAATTATTCTATAAAAAAAATAATCATGTGTTTAATTTTTATCCAAATTGCCAATCAATTTATATTTATTACGTAACAAACCACGTGTGTTTTATATTCTGTTATAATGTTATTTTAAT
Organism: Siphlonurus alternatus; assembly: GCA_949825025.1. NCBI lineage: Eukaryota > Metazoa > Arthropoda > Insecta > Ephemeroptera > Siphlonuridae > Siphlonurus > Siphlonurus alternatus. Next base: position 24,433,775 of record OX463785.1, on the reverse strand, counting down.
TTGTGCAACGTCGTCAAAGTATAATATAAATTCATTAACTTGAAATTAGATGAAATAAGTTGCTGAGTTTTGAATTTATCAACTTGTTGTTGGTGTTAATATTGCAATTACCTCTAATTATTAATCATGTTAGTGAAAGAATAAGAAAAAAGCATAAATTGGAACTTTCCTCCTACAATTTGATGCCTACATAAATAATATTACTCATATATAGTATCAATAATTAAAATGTGTCTATAAATTATGTTATTATAAAATATATACATTTCGAGATCATGCACATGCAGTATACCTAATAAATATTAAACTCAGCATTTGTGTACGTTGTCAAGCAGTTCACCAAGATGAATTTTAATTATATTTTTACATGAATACACTGGGTTGTTTTTCTTAATTACTTCTCCTAAAATTGTAAACCTGCATCTTTCTGTCTCTTAAAACAAATTATACAAGGCCAACGTTCGTTATTTTCCGAACTGAACACATACTTCATGTGATCTGTTGCATAAAAATTTCCACTCCTGGATTAACAATGTTTAAGTTCAAAACTATATCGCTAAAATATAAGGCAGCAAATATATGAATAAGATTTTAATATTTAATTGTGTGTAATTTTTTTTTTAAACACTGAATATTATAATAATCTCCATGTATAATATTTTAATTTAATTAAATGAGGTGTCTATATACATATAATAATATTTTAATTTTATAACTGTATAATATTTCTACATCATAATTTTTTCTCCATACTCAAACACATTAATATCATAATGCTGTTATATTAATTAGCATGCTACAATTTTTTATAAATTGCTGTGGGAATTAATGCTATCTCCATTTATGTAAAATTTAAATATGTTTCATAAACACGGCGATTGTTTGGGCTGGAGGCGTCAGGGAATTTTGTATCTACGCTGAGAACAATTAACATAGTTTTTTAACCCTACCAGCATCAGCATATTAATTATGGAATCTCTCGGCATAAAATAACTTGAGGAATATTATTTTCTTCAAAATATGAGTGTTTTATTTTTTTAAGTTAAGAATGCAAATATTACTTTACACTTCACAGTAAAAACCAATATATGTAATTTTACATGATATGTACTAAATTGTAAAAATTTGTAATATAAATTAATGACAATGTTCCACATGAACCGAAACTCTATCCTACGTTTCCTAAAAGAGATAGACGCTGCTTGATATATATTTTTTTTTATCTATTTTAATTATTAAATTAATGTTAAATGACATAAACATCTTTACGTATTCTACATTGGGAATTTTATAATGAATAACGTTATTGGCAATTTTATTCAAGATATTTCGTTGCATAGAAAAAGGCTCTCGCGCATTAATTGTAAATTACATTACCTGATTTGAATGCATTAGAAGAAAATTTTATAATATAAAATATACAACAAATATATTAACATTATCAATAATTATAAATATTTTTCATGAAAGTTAAAAGTATAATTAATTTTTTTAATTCAAATATTATTTTTTTTTATTAAAAAGTAAATAATTTTTATTTTTAATGAATATTAGTATTTGTAATTGAGAAAAATGAATGTGTTATTTAATTATAAAAATGACATTAAAATTTATGAAAGCAAAACAAAAAATTCAAAAGTAGTACCAAAATATAATTACAAGAAAATGATAAAACAAATGAAATATGATGTTTGTTATTAATAATGTTGATTCCAAATACATAAGATTGATAAAAAGATAAAACTCCCTGAACATAAAAAACGTTGTTTCCTTATGAAGTATTATCGGAAGAACATATGATACATTATTCATTAGTAAACTAAAAATTTAATTTTATAAATATATAATTATTATTTTTCCACATGCAATTTCGGTGTAAATTATTCTTATATAAAACAATGACAAATGATTTAAAGTTGATTAAGTGGTAATAACTTTAATTTTATAATAATATTCTTGTCACACAATCTTAGAGGCGACAAAATTATAATAATATTTTGAAGCAGTTAAATATTATTTTAATTTGTTTTTATATCAGATAACAAATTCGTGACCCTCCTGTCATGCTAAAACATATAAAAATAACCACAAAAAAAAGCTAACCGTTTACATATGCGGGTTTATGAAGGAACAATTGTCGCCTCTCATATCTTTTCGTGTGATTAACAAACCAAGGTACAAACAAAACTAAGGTGGGACGAGAACTAATTAAAGGTACACTTAGGGAAAGCTGAAATGTCATTTGTTGTTGCTTCAAGAGAAAAAGATGCAGATTTAATTTTTTTTGTGAGATTTAGAACTAAAATTCACCAAAGAGGTTCATACAAACCTGGATAGAATACTATATACGTCAAGGACTGGGCAGTATAAACAAAGCAGATGTAAAGTTCATGCTGTTCAGAGGTGTACAGAACAACGTATATGGAACCATGGAGAATTAAAAATGTGTCAGTGCTTATTTTAATTGAAAAGTATTGTCTTATCTTCAAGATTGTAAAATTATTATACGTACTATGCTCAAATCGATTGCAAGAATGGTGTTTATTTTCCAGCAAAAGCAAAAGTGGAAGTATATATAATTACATATCGTATGTAATTTGATAGTATAAAATATTATCACTTGAGCATTAACTTGTGATTTTAATGTGTGTATATTGATTTGAAATTCATTATATATACATTTTATAATACATGAATTTATTATAACATTAAATTAATATTCTTGATTAACAGAGAGTTATTCAAAGTACTTATATTTGCATAAATTATTTCAGTATAATATAAATTTAAATACCATAAAAATAAGTAACAAATAATTGGTTTAATATACTTTAACTCAGATTAATAAATTATTGATAATTCCTAAGACTTTTATTATTGACTTTAACTTTCATTGTTTACATTATTAGTTTACCTTTTAATTATTGAAACCCTTGGGCTTAGCATGCGTTATCTCACCCTGGAATTATGCAGGAGAGAGAGAGAGAGAGAGAGAGAGAGAGAGAGAGAGAGAGAGAGAGAGAGAGAGAGAGAGAGAGAGAGAGAGAGAGAGAGAGAGAGAGAGCTAGGTGACATGCCCACCACCACATATGAAGAAGAGCAGGTGTCACACGCCATCCCCTCCCCTATATAACTTCACGTTAATTGTCTATACTATTCCTATGTCACCTAAACTGGTTACACCGGAAGTTTAATTCTCTACCTACTTTGCTGGCATTGTTGCATGTCACAAAAAAACATCAGTAGGCTTGTTTCGTTTTAAAATATTATACCTTTAGAACTATTATTATATTTATAACAATAGAGCCAAAAATCTTGTTAAAAAGTAATATTTTTTTATTCAAAAGTGCAAAATAAATTAGCACCTAAGCAGCAGCATTTTCTGTATAATTATATTTTTTTTTATCGTGTTAGATGCTAATCATAACTATCCTTAAACACAGCAAAATTAGGGGGTTATTAAATATGTTTAAATTAGGTCAATTTTTTTAGTGTTAAAATAATACTTGACTCAATGAGCGATGATGGATGGGGAGAATTATATTTGCACGTGGAGTTTTGAGGAGTGAACAAGGGTTGATTTTCTGGGAAGTTCTATTTTTTTTGAAGGACTCAAAACAACCAAGCCAGGTCCCATATCAACTTCATTATGGTAAACAACCCTTTATTTTAGAAGCTCCTTTTTATTGTTTTTACAAGGATGGTGTTGTTATGAGCTTTTGGAGCTCGAAGCAGGGTATGTTATCTCTTTATAGCTTGCTTGAACTGCATTAGTCTTGATGAAAAATTTAATTTTACATGGAATAAATTTTTAAAATGAATTGACATTATATCAATTATATACTTTCAATTTTTATACAGTATTTAGAAGTGATAATTGTGTATTATTTACATTATCCATTTCGTCAACTATTCTGGATGTGTAACGTGTTAATAATTATTTTTATAACGATAAATTAAAACTTAAACAATAAGTTAATAGTCATATGTAAATAATGTAAATATCCTTGTAAATAATGTAAAGATGGTAAAATTAGAGAATTTTAATTTTCTTATACATTACTTCGACTTCATAAATCAATTATCATGATAGGGAGTTTGCATAATATATCAATAAATACAATTTTAAGGTTTGACTTATTTATTTACTGTATAGAAACTTAATTTTTATAATTAATTTTGTAAATTTTAATTTATAATTTATAAACATATACTAAAATTTAACTTTTTAATGAAATATGTAAAAAAAAAAACTTGAATTTAAATGTATTGTTAAATATTAATTAATTGTATAAAAGTGTTTTGTTTTTTAAAATATTAAAATAAAAAAAAAAAAATGAAAAAAATAAAAATAAAATAATAAATTATTTTTCTGTATAAAATTTCTGAAATAGAAGACTATCACTTTCACTGTTTCTAACGTTATTATTTATATTGCACTCTCCAGAGTCGTAAAGAGCTCGTTATTCCCCCCCCCCCTCCCCCCTCAGGTGCTGGCCGAAGTGTGAGCCATTAGATGTAATTGCGCCCATCCTGCAGCCACCTGTGACTGTCGTTCGAGGAATCATCGACGTCGCTTGCAAAAGTTTGGTTTGGAAACTGTTCTTGTTTAGCAATCCTCGATCTGATGTATGGGTTTTGTTTTGAAAGTGTCATTTGTTCTTGTGAAAATAAAATATATCGTTTTTAAAAATGTTTTGGTCAGATAAGACAATTTTCTAATTTTGGTACATAATACGAACATACGAACTGCTCTGTAATATTGAATTACAGAAAAAATCACAAACATTGAATTTAATTAAAAAGCACTTTGGTTAAACCCAAAATTTTAAAATGTGTCCATGCATGATATAGGCATATCATTCTGAAGAGACGCTTCCGGTTTTGTCGCGTTAGTTAACAAAATGTAAATTGATCTCCAAATACACGGGAGAAAGGAAATCGCTCAATTATAAAAAAAATATGACTTTTGGGGGTTGGATTGGGTGGGATCAGAAATAACCTTGATAGCATAATTATGTTGATAAAAACTGCAGCGGGTTGGAGGACCCCCCCCCCCCCCACCCTTGATTTATTTTCCTTTCCTGAATACTGAAAGCAAAAGTAAAATAAGTATATAGTTTCAACTGTTATTTTTTAATATTATATATATACCAGCCGACCAAAAATTCAAAATAAGCAAGCCAATAATTATTGACTCGATAGATAAAACTATACAGGCCGGGCAATTATAACATATTTTGTGCAGTGCACTTCCTTTTATTATATATTCTTATTTTTTTATAGAGTATAGAGCACTCGTGGTTTTGAATGGTGTGCTATAATCACGAGCAATCATGCAGTATTAGATCAAAGATCGATGAAAATTCATAAATTTCGAGTTAAATGGATTGCAATTCGGAAAGTTTCCATTTGGGTTTGTGAAAAAGTAGGACTTTCAAAATACCTTTAATTTTTATAGCCAGTAATAAAATTAGCCTCGTATACATGCACGATTCTGTTAGAACCATTGTGATATTACGAACAAACCTGATACAAACAAATTTTATAGTAACACAATTTTTCAGTGTAAATATGTTAAATAATGCTAATAAATATTTGACATAAATTGTAGGAGTGACAATGGCAATAAGATAGCAGCAGGGTGTGTGACAACAGCAGCGCCACGAGAGTGTGACGGACATTAAGCAAACTACGGCTCATTTCCGCCACAATAATATAGTGTTGCATTGTTGTTGTGAATTATCGCATTTATTATCCTTCCGCGCCGCGACGTGTCGGGGTATTAACGAGCCGTGTCATTTTTAAATGGCTGCTGCATAAGTAGTTCATTTACATAACTTTTTTGTTGATCAATAACTCGGGAAATTATTATTTTTATATTTATTCAGATTAGACCACTGGTTCTAAGGTAGTCTCATTGCCAGAAGTACAATAAATTATACAAACATGTTCGTAAAAGCTTGGTTTCATCCAATCGATTATTAAATTAAATGATGGTGCTGTGGTATACCTCCTGTTATTGCTGGTTGATCACATTGTATATGAGCACTTTATAATCCACCAATTTGTTATTATATTTCTCCCAAATCAAGCTAGCAAATAAATAATTATATTATTATAGTTTACCATATTTTGAAAAATAAACTTCAGTAATGTCATATTTTTGTCCAATACAAATTGTCGGCATTTTATTTTAGGGGTGTATACGGACAACTAACATAAAATATGGTGCTCGTTAAATTATAATAATAAAATTTAAATTAAACACCTGGTTCATAAAAAAATATTATAGAAAATACATAATTTTGCGTAATTAAAATAATAAAATTATATTTTTAATTAAAAATGTTAAGAAAAAAATCTTCAATTAAGAACTCCCAAATTGAACTCAGGCTTCCAAAAATACGAAAATTATATATGTACGAAGTATCAGTTTTACAAACAATTGCATCATTTGATCAATTAAGTTAGGCGTCGATTTACAAGCGATATGATCTAGATGTGATTGTCCGGAAGTGCTTCCTCTTTGTTGTCCACACCCTCAACAATGTAGCACGATCCTGCCACGCCCCCTATTGTTGGTAGCACGCCGCCAAGCGAGCACACCTAGCTGCAAACGTTTAGACGACAATGATAAATCATCACTTCTCACGTCATATTGTTGCTGGGAAAAGTGCAGCTCAAGTTGGAGATTAAGTAAAATTACTGCAGTCAAATCAACACAATTTATCGTACTGTTTGTATGAAATATAATATTAGGTATGTTGGTAAACCCTTTCTCTCTGCAATCAATCGACCTTATGTCCATGTACATAAGGTCGATTGGGTGTAGAAAGTGTACACCGAGCTGGATTTACTAACAGACCTAATATAATTATTTAAATTCATTCAATACTTCCCGTGTATCTCAATCTCCAATGATATCAATATCGATTTACATAATGGACAACATACATGAAAAAATTTTATTGCAGAAATGAATAGAGGGTACCAAATTATGCTACTCTGAATTTTTACAGATTTTTTTGAAACGCAGAACTATTTTTAAATAATTATTGAAAGTACGGCCACGCCCCCTGGAGGCGTCAATAGGCGTTCAGTCTCTATCCTTTTTATTAAGAATTCAGAGGTGCCAACTGAAATCACAGGACTTTCAATAATTATTTAAAAATAGTTCCGGGTCTCAAAAAAATCTGAAAAAACTCAGAGTTGCGTAATTTGGTACCCTCTATTCATTTCTGCAGTAAAATTTTCACATGTATGTTGTCCATTGTGTCGATTGTGTTGTTTTAGTGAAAGAGAGCTCTTTTTAATTATAATAACTTGCTTCTATGTGTGATAAAAATTGCATATTGTCATTTTTTTCTGATGATAAATCGAAATTTATATAACTTTATTAGAATCTAAATTATGTTATATATACATTATAAAGACTCGGTGATTTTCAATTTAATGCAGAATCAACGTGAAACATATTATGACGTCATATATAATTATAGTCATGCAATACTTGAAGGATTTGCTCCTAAACTAGGTTTTAAGGTATTCACTTTCTGCAACGATCATTCCTATAATATATGATGAGGCTAATAACACTTTAAATAACTATACATGACGTCACAGCATACTAAGCCAAAATAATTTATTATATTTTCTAAACTTTTTAATATATTCTGAACGTTCCTGAAACTTCACTACTTTACATACATCAGTGCAAGGCAGGTTGCATAGTTCTCATGTTAGCAGGCGTAATGGTGGGAGAGTGGCTGAAATAGCAACAATTTTAAGGTAATCAAATATACTGCAATTTCAGTACTTTTCTTTCAGCTTATTTGAATTATTAAGTATTCGCATTATTTGTAATGCACTATTTGTACTATATATATCATATTTTTAATAAAGACCTAAAACAATTAATAAAAAAATGTATCAAATTTATTATGAATAAATCATATTTTATTATATTTACATGCCAAAATAAATTGTACTAAAAATTTTCCTATTAAATATTAAAAATACATTTGCAAATATGCAGACTGCTTGTAAGTATAATATATAGGGAGTTATTTAGAATATTATCCTCATAATATTTATAAACACTGCAGTTGTTAGTATTACTTAAATAAAGTAATTTTGTGACACCTAATCATTGTGGATGAACGAATAAAATTTATTGATGTAAGCCACTTAATTTAATTAATGTATCACAACTTTATCATATTGAATTATAGACATCTTATTTTAGTATTCTTTTAGGTCCTCTATTGAAATAATTCGAGTAGAAATGAATAAGAGTGAGAGAACGCAAAAGAAGTCAATGGGGCATGAGAAAGAACTGAAAATGTCACCCCCATATAAAAAAAGAGGGGGAGTTCTCAGTCACAGATGCCGGCAAATGAGGCGTCACTTGCCGCCAACAGTAAGCAGCAGATCTCGCTGATCTGGGAGTGACAAAGACACGTTACAGGCTCCACTGGATACGCTGGGTGGGAGACAAATTGTTACACAAGCAACTCGCATGGAAAATGTACAGAACTTTGCTACACTGACACAAAATTAGTTGAGTTTTTTTTATGGTATATACTTTTATGACAGATAATATTAGTAGTGTAATGAGATTAGTACAGTATACGTCAAAAGTTACGAGAATTGTCATAACAGTGAAGTTCATTGATGCGGTGGTTTCATTGTTAATGTATGTTTTGACGATTGTGTTTCTTTTCTTTCTAATTAAACTTACGTAAATTTACGATTTCATCAAATATTTGTAATTTATATTAATAATCGTTGTGATTCATGTTTTAACTAATGATTTTATTATTCACAATAAATCAATAAAATATTTAGTAAATGTTATTTTGAATACACTACATATTTTACAAATAAAAATAAAAATAATTATTTTTACACAGATAATTTATTGTAATTATATTATAAATGTAAAAACAATTCACATAATTATAATAATATTATTTTGTAATTAATTATTATTATTAATTAATATATTTTTTACTTGTAATAAAAATTGGTAAATTATTGCTCTGTATTGTACCTATTTAAATAAATACGTTTTTATTAAACGTTCAAAAAGTACACAAATTATAATAATACATTTTTATAAACATTTCTTGTACATTGTGCTGTGGTTTGATAGATACAACTCCCTTTTGATAAATTCCCATGAATCCCATGATGATCAGCCAATAATTGCAACTACAATTTCGGGGAATTATATGCTTTACTTAGTCAATTCAACTGTCGATGTATTAATACAAAATAAAAAGTAAATTAAAACAGTCTTGTTCAAGTGTATTAATGTTTTTATTATAAAAAATAATAATATGAAAATATTTTTTAACATTTAATTATTTTAAGGGCCCGATCTAGTAAAAACGGCCATAAGGAAAAAACAGCATTTTCCATCAGTTCTGTAAGGTTCAATATTTGCTTAAAAAAAAAATAAAAAATTTTATTTAAGAGAAGAGACTGGTATGTAGGGGGCCAGTCGATTTTTTTTTACACAAGTACCACCAATTAATTATTAATTAATAATTAAAAGTGGTAAAAGAGTGTCAACTTTGCTTTATCATAACACTTTAAAAAAAACGAATTTTACAAATGAAAATCGTCCAGCCCCCTATAAAAAATTGTCATCTTTCATTTGATGCGTGCTGAATGTGTTAATTTAAAAAATTAAATGTACTGGAACTGATAGACTAAAGCTACTTTTTTGCAATATCTAGTTCCTAAAACCGCTGAATGCAGCGCCGTGCGGAATTGCGGAAATATGCGAAATACTGAACTATTATACAAGTGCGGCCGACTCGGCCGAGAGAGAGAGAGAGAGAGAGAGAGAGAGAGAGAAAGGGAGAGAGAGCTGAAAGAGAACAATAAAAGAATTCACCAGCCTGCAGTCCTCTTGCGCGCGGTCAACCCTTCCCCAAGCCTTATCTTGCTTTACCATCATTGTCTCGCTCCTAAGCTCTATCTTTGCTTCTAGCTTGACTTTGAAGAGAATTCAGTATATTGTTATGCTGTAGTATACAGTATAGGGTCATCTGAAGGTACATTATTGCCTAGAATAAAAAAAAAATAAAATGACTTTTTGAGCTTTCAAATCTGTATCCATGGTATGGTGGCTACATGGATATCAGTGACGTATGTATACAGCTGTAAAAGCGAAGGGTTGTTGCCCAATGTGGTGGTTGGATCCAATGCTTGTATGTAAAATTTAAAAAATTAAAATTTTATTAAAATTGTTTTTGTGATTTATCACTGAAAATTGTAAATATGAATAAATCGAGAGAAAATGTATATTTTTTAATTTGCACTTTTTTTAAAATAACCAATTTACCTTTCCTTTATTTATATTGTTTGATCGTTAATTAAATGAAAATATTAATTTAATAACACATTTTGTGACATTTACTATACTTTTACAAGATGTAATAATCGTATATATTTTTTTATTTAATTTTCAATATACATATACACAAAAAAATTTACTGTCTTAGAAACTTGGCGCAATAGAGAAAATTTCAATTTTTTAACTATAAAAAATATATAAATAATATTATTCTCTAAAGTCTCAGATCACTGGTAGAGTATTTTCTTGCATTGAGAAATAAACAATCAAAATTATAAACGTGTTTGACAGCGGTTCATTTTATGGCTTTCTCCTCCTCTAATAGCAAGTGCAGAAGCACTCTATTGTGCTCGAAACAACAATACCAGCAGCTTAGTGGACGCTACCCATCTCAACAATGACATGTTTATGAATACAAAATTCGCACAATCAATAACATCTCATATACGCAAAAAGTACCAATCTAATTGTTTAGAGCTGCATTAAATTGAATTTTTCATTAAAAAATAGGCCAAAGTCATTTTTTTCCCACGTCTCTGTGACTTTTCTTTCCAAATATATAAATGAAGAAATGTGGTGAGGAGCAGATAAAGCTGGTTTTTCCTTTTAAGCTGAAAAACCGCGTGGTTGCCTACATTTTGCCGCGTGGGGTGTTTTCCCTCTACTAGATCGGGCCCTTAAGGATGAATCTCAGTAGATTGATATCTCGCAATCATAGCGCCTGAATAGTGAATGCAACATGACTTGCAGGGGACTTACAATTAGAACTCAACATCAATAGGTGGCATACAAATTTTGAAGCGAATCTGTCTATCAGTTTTGTGAAAACTGAGGTAGAAGTTTAACATTGACCTTATGGACGAAAACCGTAAATGGAGCTGTTGTAAGAAAACTGCAAGACTGAATTTGCTCAAACCATAAGCGATTAAGTTTTAGAACATTCTCGATTTTTTAAAATTTATTTCATTCGATTCGTTTGCAAGGAAATATTCTTTGATTCCGAAGTAACTGAGATTAATCGTTATAATTTTAAAAAAATATGCAAATTTACTTTAAAATTGAAAATTGTTACATTAAATTTGTTAATTTTTTATACAAATTTATCACTTTTGTTTGGGGTTTGAAACCAATCGACTGCTGCAAGCGATGTACTATTATAATGATCGAGGAAAGTGATTTTGATACATAATATGCAAACAGATCATACAAATTAAAAGCTAAAATTTAACTACTCGATCGAACACAAAAGTGAACAACGTGATGAAAGTTTATGACGTCACGATGACGTCACTCGATAACTGGCCGCGGTAATCGCCACAATGAACAAACACCTGAGAGCTAAATCCCAAGAAAACTCCGAGCAGTAGCAGCTGAGGGAATTCTTGCTGCTTGTTTCTTGGGACGTAACAATTTTCTGATTCCAAGGAGAGATATTGACAGGTAACACAGTGCTTGGCACGTATGTCTGATTCCAAGGTAGAGTAGTTATTGATAGGTAGGACAGTGCTTAGAACGTAAGAATGGACAACCTAGGTGAAAATTTTTTTATTGCAGAAATAGAGGGCACCAAATTATGCTACTCTGAATTTTTTCAGATTTTTTTGAGACCTGAACTATTTTTAAATGATTATTGATAGTTCTGTAAGCTAAGTTGGCACCACTGAATCTTTAATAAAAAGGATGGGACCGAGACGCCTCCAGGGGGCGTGGCCGCACTTTCAATAATTATTTAAAAATAGTTCTGGGTTTCAAAAAAATCTGAAAAAATTCAGAGTAGCATAATTTGGTACCCTATTTCTGCAATAAATTTTTGTCACGTATGTTGTCCATTGTGAATTCAACAGCTGCATCGTCACACTTTGACTTCAGAGCTGTTTAATAAAGCTTTATATCGGTTCTATAATAAAATTTTAATGGTTCTATTATAAGTTGTCGCGTCAAGATTGTGGGTAGTTTGACATCACTGGTAGTTCGTGCTGTCTTAACGTGTCTGATAGAATAAATTAAGTTAAATATAATAAGAGGCTGATATTAACACTATACATGGTACACATAAATTAAGTTAAATATAACTTAATCTGAATTAACATGGTCTACACGGTGATTGAGTTACGTTATATTCGACACTAGTGCATGATGTATGATGTAAATTGTATAATATATTCAAACGAGAGTAAAAAGTATTTTTTTTATTTTTGTGGATATACCGTATATATTTTGTATAACATTTGGAACAACCTAAATATTTAATTATATTATAAGATGTATTTAGAAGTTAGAACAATTACTAGCATGCTCTTTTTCAAATTTCAAAAAATTATTATCAACGAATTATATTATTTTTCATATCATACACAATTTAAAGGATTAATTATTTGTAAGTCCCATTGGGAGCGATGACACAGCCTGTGCATGACATTTTGACCTGCTTTAGAGAAATGCAGCTCGTATTGGTCCTAATTTTGCATATCTGCATTTTCTTGCCTCTTTGGGCTGCAGCAAATGATCGGAGTAAATTTCGTGGTACCCCGAAGTGTAAATAAATTATAACTGTTGAGTTATTTTATGTATTTAATGAACAACATGCATGAAAAAATTTTATTGCAGAAATGAATAGAGGGTACCAAAATATGTTGCTCTGATTTTTTTCAGATTTTTTTGAGACCCAGAACTATTTTTAAATATTTATTGAAAGTGCGGCCACGCCCCCTGGAGGCGTCAATAGGCGTCCAGTCTGTATCCTTTTTATTAAGGATTCAGGGGATGCCAACTGAAATCATAGGACTTTCAATAATTATTTAAAAATAGTTCCGGGTCTCAAAAAAATCTGAAAAAGAATTCAGAGTGGCATAATTTGGTACCCTCTATTCATTTCTGTAATAAAAAAATTTCATGTATGTTGTCCATTGTAAATCTGCATCTTTACCATTCCACATCACCGGAAGTGAAGCTGCCACCTAGAAAGTAAATTTGTGATGACCAAATATTTAGAGCACTTGGTAAACGCAAGCTGATGAGTCAGAATTTCAGTTTCTCCACTTACCGCGAGAAAGGTGAGACCACAAGGTGCATTTCAGGTGAGGCCGCGAGGAAGAGTGATTTTATTATCCAAACACGAGAGGAAGCAAAACACGACACCTTTGGGTTTTATATTTGTGATGAAGTTGCGTTAGTCATTTGGGTTTGCTCGGTAGAAAAGGAAAAAATAATAATATATATATAAAATAAATAAAAAAAAATAAAATTAATTTAAAAAATTGAAGCTTAATATAATTGTTTTGAGAAAATAACGAAATAATCATATTTTCACATGCATGCATCTTATATTAATCTTAAATGAGATATTAGAATGTGAAAATTTTAGTTGCTTAATCGAAAGAAGGGGTAAAAATATGGTACTGTGAATTTTTTCAGATTTTTCTGAGACTGGGAACCATTTTTAAAAAATTATTGAAAGTCTATTTTGATGACGTCACGGGCGGCACTCCTTAAGAAAAAGAACAGGGCAGTACCGCCCGTGACGTCATCAAAATAGACTTTCAATAATTTTTTAAAAATAGTTCGCAGTCTCAGAAAAATCTGAAAGAATTCACAGTGCCATATTTTTACCTCTTTTTTCGATTAAGCCACTAAAATTTTCACATTCTAATATCTCATTGTTAGTTATAATTTATTGGTTTTGTTTCAAAGCATAACTGAATTAACATTTTTCTAATGCAAATAATTTTTTTGTAATAGTTCAATTACGTTATTATTTTACTATGCAATAAATCTCAATTTGTTTTAATTTTTCAAATTTATTTCAAATCTTTTTAATTGTTGTAGCATAAATATTTAATGTTATATTGATGAAATTTGAATAAACACATTATTTTAAATTAAACTAAAACTTAACTTTATTTTAAAAACTCCCAAACAAAGAATAGTTCACAATTTCATAAATCATATAAATTAATTAATTAAAGGGAAGAGTGAAGGGCATTTCTATTCAATTCAATTCAATCATTCTATCATTCAATTACATATCTATTAAAACCTCAGCTTACAAAATATTTATAATACGTTTTCAGAAACACTATCATGCTGTATTTCTTATATGAAATAATTATAAAATTTATTCTGAATTTTTATTTAATTTCGTGTTAAGAACAAGAATATAACGCTATAAAAGTTCCATGCGAGCAATCACAAAATCAAAATAGAAATAAATGTTAAGTAGAAAATCGCGTTTTTTTTTTCTCACACGAAAAACAAAGATAACACCAAGTTATGACATTATGAAAAAAAGTTATAAAAGTGATGATAATAATAAAAGTGACACACGGTGTAAATTTGATGGAAACGCGGTGACACTTCAGAACTCGTACCTTACAATTTAAACAGTATTACATTTTGTTAATAATCAACATTAGTTCTGATTACCTGGTAGAAAAACAGGCAATATAATTCAGATAACATATCCTGCATTGTGTAAATGAATATTTTGTACTACCTGCTAATTTTTCTACCTTGGAGTTGCGTGGTGTGAAGTTAAGGCGTTATCTGGTGCTTTGGTGCGAGTTCCTCGTGATATAAACCATTTCTTGGTACCTACCTGTGACGTCATAGTTCATTAATATTGGCCCCTAGATTGGAAAGTGTTAACAAAATTTTAAGTTACGGCTGGACAGGTCTTTGAAAATTTCATTCAAAGTCGATCAAGTAACAGGTTTAGCATACTGTATATTGAGTGTATATTATGTACCCTAGTTGAAAAATTACGTCTTCAACTCATCTTTTACACGTCTAAACCTAGTTTTTTTTACCTCTAAAACACATCTTATTTCCTTTTCGTTCAAAGTAAGGATGAAACGAAGACAATATTTCTAATATTTTATGCTCAAGAAGAGGAAAGAAATTAGACAAAAAGAGCTAAATAGCGAATAAAAGATTAAGTTTATTTCAACTTGGGTATATAAATGAAAAATAAAAACAATATATTAATATTCTTAAATTATTTAATTCTCAAACAATGAATAATGAAGTCACAATATAGTGCCGGCTATTAATTGGTTAGAGACAATCGCTCTGGGGTCTAATTTATATTGCTCCACATTCCAAATCAAGCAACATTCATTAAGAACTTTAAAGCACATGAACATAAATGAGATTAAAACACAACATTTGACGTTGAGTGATGTGCCTGAATATCATTTAACTTTTGAATAATATGAATTTTATTAAAAAGGTGATAAGAAAACACGGAATTGTATGTTTGTTGTTCATTTTACGACTCTACTGATGTAACTTTATCCATAACGAGCCGGTAGCTTCAACGAGGAATGTCTGCATGCTAACCCAACTTCCAAATTTGATGCCAGATAAGAAACAGGAGTGAGGATTTAACATCCGTGATGGACTTTGGATTCTTACTGTGGAGTTTGTTAAGAAATTTTGTCACTGAAATAATAAGAATTGAAGGTGAATTCTAACCACATTTAAAAAGTTAAAACTTGATGTTTTAGGGAGAAAAATATGAGGTAATTTAACATTTGAATTTTATGGACGGAAACCGGAAATGTAGGTAAAATCCTCCCCTATTTTGAAATTTCATAGAAGTAATTAATATTTAGAATATATTTATCCTTAATTTGAACTTTTATATAACATTTGGCATGTTTCATTTAGAATCCAGTAAGCATTTAAATATCATCGGCGTAGATTACATATGAAACAGATATTTATGAAAAATATTAGATATATTTATATGTATGCCATCTTCACATTTAGATATCTTCATTAAATGCAATGTAGGTTTCGTTGCAATTATTTAATAAAAAAAATAGTACAATTTTTAAAATATTAAAATTTAGTCAAAATTAAATCGTCTAAATAATTTCAACAAAAAATATTATTAACACTACGCCTTCATAAATATAAATTTTGTTTAATTATAATAAAAAAAAATCAAATATTAAAATAATTTTCTTTTAATAATCTTGGTTTTAATTAAATAGTCAAAATTCCATGCACCAAAAGAGTAGAAATATATAATATGTATTTTATTCAATATTCCCAAGTAAATATCATTATGTACTAATTATTAGTAACTGCTGAACAAAAGTGTAAATAATTAATCTGCTTGTGTGATAATGGTACAAAAATATTTATTACTTGAATAGTATTCAATATATGATGTGTTGGCATTATAATTTTTTATTTTAGCATTATTTAAAAAAAAATATATAATGCGAAAATCAAATTAAAACATCAACAAATTATGAATGTTAATTTTTAATTAAAAACATAAATAATATATTATTTAAATAAAACAAATGTTAAAATAATTATAATTTAATAATTCTCGAATGTAAAATTCCAGCAAAGTTGGTAAAATAGTCAAAATTCCAGCGCGTCCTCGGTGGCGATTTATTGTGAGGAGCCGGCGAGGCAGAAGAGGCTGCAATCTGGACCACGAATCTCTTGTACCCGAGACGACAATGTAGCCGAGACAATGACAGCTGCTTGGGAATTAAATTACCTCTACCTTACACAGTTATAAATTATTAGCACTACTGCTTGAAACATTCAAGCAGTCAGCGACGATTTTCAGAGCTAGCTTGAAAGTTTCAAGCAAGTTATATGAATGCTGCAGTTGCTTGAAAGATTCAAGCAGTGTTGCTTGAATCTTTCAAGCAACTTTTTAAACAGCGCCGTTCGGTGACGGTGGTAGAGGGATGAAAATACAGGGGAAGACGACGCCAGTCAGAGAAAAGTGACGCCATCCAATGTGATGAAGAATGAGAGAAAATATCATCGAAATAGTGACAAATAAGTTACAGGTAAGTGATAAAACTAATGTTCAATTGTATGCGTTTATGCTCATATAGATATAAAAACAATAAAACGTTTCAAATAGGTTATAAATGTTGTGTCCAAATGTGGCTTCTTTTCCCGGTTTCATGCACTGCTCCTTTCAATATGGCTAAAAATGTTGAAAATAATAAAAGTATTTTAAGGAAAAAAAATTATATATTAATTATATTACACAATTACGTTAATTTATTTTAATTTAAATCAAAATAGTATAATAATTTTATTAATTGCATATCTATAAAAATAAAATTTCATTAAAAAAATCGATATTAAAAAAAAATAAAAAAAAAAAAAAGTCAATGCAACGTTTGATCGCTTTAATTGTGATGATCGAGGGAGTACATAGCTCATGATTTTCTTTTTTTGATTATTAGGTGTGCTTCGGAGAGGCAATGGTGATGACGAGACTGATGAGCTGGACTCGTGGTCATGGTCGAGATGCTGGTGTGACTGTGCCTGCCTGAGAGCCGAGGAAGTGTCTGCCCCTTGGTGCCCCTACAATGACCCCGAGCCCCGCCTGCCCCAACCAACAACCCCATGAACAGCATCAACAACCCACAACTGCCAATTCTGTGCCTGTCCCAGCCGAACTTAACGTGAGTCACAAAGTTATAAGTGAAAATAAAAACAGTTTTGTTATATTTTTCAATTAATGTGAATTTTTGTAAATGAAATAATTTTTGCTGTAAGATAATAATAAAATGACAAATATTAAAATTTTGAAATGTTTATCAAGAAATATAATTATTAAAAATATGTAAATTGTAACTATAATGATTTATTATTTCAACTATCACCTCTTCCATTTAACTCACATGTCTGAATTCAAACCATAAACCATATAGTGATATATAAAGTATAATATAGTGAACAAAAGTGCATGTAGATTGCAAATGCAACTGAAGTGAGTAATTTATAATTATATTATAATAAAATGTAGAATTGTTTATAAATATTATTGCTATACAGAGCATTTTAGTTTTATAGCACTTATATATATAATAATTTAAAATATTGCATTTCTTAATTGTATTGCAGATTTTTTTAAGTTAGCAGGTTCAGTGCATGAAACACCAAAAATTTTACTTGATCTATTTTACATGTAAAAAAAATATAAGTTAGTTAGATTATAGCTATAGCTAGGGGAGGTAAAAGGGGAGGGGAGGAAAGAAAGCTTATTCAAGAGCGTGAATGGTTCAAGCAAAAGTGCTTGAAAGATTCAAGCAAGCGTTAGCTTGAAAGATTCACGCAAGTCTGCGTGAAAGTTTCAAGCAAAATATTGCTTGAATCTTTCAAGCACAGTTGCTTGAAACAGGCAAGGACCAATAATTTGCTTGAAACTTTCAAGCAGTACTGCTAATAATTTTTAACTGTGTACATGGATTTGTTTTTAATTATGTACTTGCTTTAATTGCTGCATGATTATTTTAAAATAATTATTACTTCTGAATAGCTGAATTTATTTAATTTGTTTACTTGTAAGTAATCAAAAGAATTTGCCTTATATATTTTCTAAAGAAGATATTGTTAATTTAGTATTAATAGAGCTTTAATAATTATTAAATATATAAAAAATATAAGATTTATTTTAAATTATGTAAGCAATAGCGTGATCTATTCCATTTTACCCCCGCCCCTAAATTAACGAAGAATTATTAATTAAAAATTTACAACCCCATCTCTCCATAATCACAGAATTATATTAAAGCTCAATCATAGATTCATATTGACTGTTCATATTATGAAAATCTTCTCTCGGAGTTCTAAAAGTTACAATGCAATTTCCTCTTTAAAATCCGAATATTGAATAATTAATGTCGAATATTAGCTCTCGATATTTGCACCTCCACTGAGCTGTAAAGTTGCGGTTGCTAAGATGGCGCACTCGGAGGAATGTGGCAGGAATGTGATGCAGCATCCCGGAGGAGCATTCCGATCTCTCCCTAGACGTCTTTGTGACGAGATTATCGGAACATCCGATGAGAAACAATGCGGTGTATCGTCAAAACCAGACTATGAGATTTCAAAATCTTAGCACCATCAGTTTGTTGTAGCATTGTTTTATAAACAGCCATTAGTATATTTTATAAATTCTGAAAAGAAAAATCCTTTGCATTAATATACTGTTAAACAATTATCAGGAATTTAAATAATTACATGCTCATTTACTCTGAATTTATTCTGATTTTTCAAAAGTCATATTAGAATAAAATATGTATTAGTTATCACCAGTAAAATTCAAGAACTGAGCCCAGTGTACAATCTTTGAGTAAAATTCAGTAAAAAATCTCCCAACCACGTTTTTTTGCCTTCGCTATTAACTTACCCATTTTTAAAGCTAAATTATATAACTGTTATCGATTTAATGCATAAATATTTGTAATTGGACAAAATTAAATAATTTGAATTATTGCCTGTTATATTGTAATTATTAGGCTGCTCAAGGTCCAACAATGTAAATAGCTTGCCAGGCGACATCGAAGATCCTCGAGGCTAGCTATCAGCACGCAACATCGGTGACACTTTACATGGCCGGCTTTTCGGGAGGACCGCACACCTGCTAGCTGCAAGATTGTCCTTACCAGAATTTAGTAACTTTAATGTGTCGTGTTCGTTGTTAATTTTAACAATAAATTTCAGTATTGGTTTTGTAAATAATAATATAATATTTAAATTTTATTTAAAATAATTAAATATGTTCTGATTTTTAATTATGTTGTAATTTAACTAATTTTAAATACATATTACACAAAGTTCTTTTCTTAACTTTTTTAATTAGATTTGATCATGTGTGATTGCCTTATTGTATGAGCTTCATAATTGTTGTCTGGTAATGAAGAATGGTTTTCAAAGAATGTTAATAATTATATAATTATGGGTATTGAATTAAAAGTGAAAAATATTAAAATGAAGTAAAAATAATTAACATAAGAAAAAGTCAAAAAATAGTTTAGTGTATTTTATTGTTAATATTAACCAACGAATTTAGTAATGTTTTTTTAAATATTAATCCATATTTTTTATATTAATAAATGTATAATTTATAAAATGCATTTTAATTTAAATATGTCTTTATATATTATTTAATTCAATAAATACAAGAATTAATTTTGTGTTAATGAATAAAAATTTCGTGTGAAGAGTGCATAGAACTTCGAAAAAAAAAATATAAATGCAGTTTGCTCTTCTCTTCATGTGCAATAATAATATTTGTGATATAAAGTGAAATTAATTCTATTGATGCTTTCAAAGCAGAAGAGCAATATGATTAGTATTTAGATTTTGACACCAGAGAAAATGGACATTAAGGGTAAGGTAACGCCACCAATGTTAAAAAAAATCCCTCACACAAAAATTATGAAAAAAAATTTAAAATGTTCTCCTCTACACCCCCTATCTTATTTATTTATTTTTTTTTTTTTTATTTATTCATTTTGAACTTTTACAGGTTGTGCAGGACAAACATATGTTCACGTCAAGTTTTAATATCAGTAGCTAAAATATCAGGTATACAAATATGATCTAGTTTTTGAGTTATGAATTTTTAAAGTTGACTAATTTAACATGGGATTTCCATTTCTCCATGTTAAAGTACAGTCAACTTTAAAAATTCATAACTCAAAAACTAGATCAAATTTGTATACCTGATATTTTAGCTACTGATAGGGGGTGTAGAGGAGAACATTTTAAATTTTTTTCAGAATTTTTGTGTGAGGGATTTTTTTTAACATTGGTGGCGTTACCTTACCCTTAATATTCTTTCTGGTTACAGTTAACTATATATTTACATTTTATTTGACCAATAACATGCAGATGTATGTGATAGAAATAAAGTGGAAAATTTGCACTCTTTTTCAGGGTTTAATGAAGTTACTTTGCTGCAATTTCTGTATCCTTACTCTTACTTCCAGATGTTTCCAGGCATTGCATTTTATGGACTGCACCAGATTGACTTCAATGGGAATTTATATAGAATTATGGTTTTTCAAAACACAATCAGTCTCTATAAGTGCAACAATAAAATCTTTCATAATCAATGTTAATTGTAGTTGAAATTATCTGCATATTTTCCATCAACGTGTAAGAAACTATATATAAATTTGCACTTATTTAAAAAGCTCCAGCAACAGCTTGTTGTTTTCTGCTTTGAAGTTTCCGCGTTCTTTCTCGCGACCGGTTCTGACAAGTCGCTGCTGCAGCTTGTGCAAGCCTTGACTATTGTTGTTATTGTGCTCGTACATTGCAGCTACCGATCATTAGTATGTGTCAATACTAATTATATCCATGTGATTCAACCACGGTGGGTGGTTACAGCAATAATCACAAGAAATGGATAAGTACTGTACACATCTTGGTTCATTACATACATGTATATTATAGAAAAATATGGAGCCGTGAAGACAAAATTATTTAACGTTATATACTTAATTATATTTTAACATATTTTTATAAATGTGAAAATAATTATTAACATTTAGTTTTTTATAAAATAATATATAATTTATTTTATTTAAATAAATAATGTAGTACAGATAATTAATTTATTATATAATAATTATATTTTT
This sequence comes from Siphlonurus alternatus, assembly GCA_949825025.1. Taxonomy (NCBI): domain Eukaryota; kingdom Metazoa; phylum Arthropoda; class Insecta; order Ephemeroptera; family Siphlonuridae; genus Siphlonurus; species Siphlonurus alternatus. Next base: position 24,411,986 of record OX463785.1, on the reverse strand, counting down.
CACAATCGTAATAACTTATTATAAAAAGAAAAAAGATAATAACAAATTAAATTTGCAAAGAGAGAACAGTTGTGAATATTTTACAATTTCAGTAGAGGAGCACTGACTATAATTTGAATGATCTGTAAGCAATAATAATTGTTTATTGGGTTAACAAATACATAAAATGGGAGGGAAAGAGTAGAAAAAAATAATAAATAACCCCAATGGTGGATTGAAAAAGGCAAATGCCCATACACAATGTGATCAACCACCAACATGTCAGAAATGGCTACTTCGTCATTACAAATATATACAATGAAAAAAAAAAAAAAAAGGAAACAAGATTCTGAATTTAATATTTAAAAAAAAAGAACATTTTATTTTTCAATTGCTTTGAAAATTTGAACCAATGCAAGAATTTTCTGCACACCAATTTGGCTGAATGTCACATGGTTATAGTATATTGTCCCTTGCAGTTAAGGTATCTAATTTCCATTAATAAAATATACAGTACACTTACTCTATACTTTATTTTTGATAGACAAATGAACTGGCTTGAACCACCAAAACTTTTGGAGATATGAAAGTACGACCACCCAACAAGTATAATAAAAATATATAAAAATATATTAATAGATTGGAATGCATGATTTTTTAAATATAAAATAATACAGGAGTCAAACAGCCACATAAAAAGTGTTATCTTGAATGCTGTTTTGTATGCATGCAATTTATACCGCGCGCTCGTTCGGCCCCCCGCGTGCAGATGAGCTGACTTGATACACCTGAGTTATTTACCGACCAATCACAGCCTGCCACGTCACAGATATGTGGTGACGTCATGTATTAGTTATGTTCGTAATTGTGAATTGGTCTTGAATTAACTTTCAGCCACTATTAAAACAATTATTGTGAATTGCAATCAGTTTTAATTATGTTAAAATACCCTGCATGGATTCTTATAAGGGATAGTAGTCACATGAGTATAATTTTATTATTTTAAATGTTAATCACTCGCGTATAGTGAATAGCAACTCAGCTGGGGTGAATATGTTGTCAAAGTTGTAAAAGTGTTCTTACCGTATATAGTTAGAAAAATGTATCAAGGAAATAGCTTATTTTTAATGAAAAATAACAAATTTCAAATATTACAACCTTAAATAATAAATCATGCATGCATGATTGATCGGGTCAATATCACAAATTATTTTTTAAAAACATGAAACTTTTGTGGGCTGGAGATTTTAGTTGTATTAGTTAAGTTCGGAATATTGAACTGATTTTAAATTAAAATTTTAATAAAATAAATATATAATAAAATATTACTAAATTATAAATTTACATTTAATATTGCTTTATATTACAAACAATTTGTAGAATTATGTAAGCAACATTGTCAATGCAAGTATCATTTCAATCACTTGTGTAGTGAATTGTATCGTCACATGGAGGGGAAACTATATTTTAATAATAATAAGGGGCATTCACAAAGTCTTAAGGCCACATTTAAGGCTCAATAATTTAAAGCTTGATTTTAGACGTGTTTTTTAGACCCAAAATTTCTGGTCTTAAATTATTGAGCCTTAATTGTGCGGCCTTAAAGCTTTGTGAATGCCCCTTAATACTTTTAATTAAATTTTAGGAAAATAACCAAATAACTCGAAATTCAACACTTTATAATCTTTATATTCCTACATACGTAATACAACATAATGGAATATGTCAATATTACTACTTAAAATTTATAATTATTTAATATTTTCGATAAAATTAACATATGACCATTGATCTAAAAAGCAATCATAAATTAATAAGTACATTGTGATTTAAATTTTGTATATAAACAAATAATCTGTTAAATTAATTGTCCATCATTTATTATATAATAAATTAATAATAAAATACTGTCTTATATTCAAGTTGGCTGCAGCATCAGTCGAATATATGGGAGCATGTTAAAATATATAATTATGTTTTTATTAATGCAAATTTAAAGAAAGGGAGTTTTTGTTTTTTAAATTGTCATAAAATTTATGTAATGCAGTTTATGTATGGTGACGTCATTTAGTCAAATATTAGTTAAATTTGGAATTGTGAGTCGAGCTTATATTGAAATTAAGATAAGTGAAAATTTTAAAACAATATCATAATTACGGACATAATATTTCTACAATAACAAAAGTAATTTATGTTATCGTGCACACAACAATTTTTTTAATTTAAATATTTTCAATCACACAAGCAGTGAATAAATATCACTAATGTTAGGCTTTATATTGCAGCAGGAATTATTAAAATATATTAATAATTTAATAGTTAGGCACTTTCAAGACTTAAATATCTGATTGTGAGTATAATTTGAGACACTCGCAAGCCCCTAACATAATTGAAATATTGTTCAACATATCAATTTAAATTAAAACACAACGGCAGCAGTTTTCGTTTTCTTGAGAAGCTATAGTTATTTCCTCGAGGAAATGCACTTTTATTGGTCCCAAGGTAGTTCGTCCTCATTAGGGCGATGGCCGTGGGTTCGGGCAGGTGCGATCGACTCGTCACTTGCAGTGCGTGCAACCCTCGATATATTGCCGGCAATAAAAGCCACTGAACACGACTTTCAGCTGAGTTCGGGAAACTAAGTCAGCAAGTCAATAAATAAGCTAATGTGATTATGTTTTCTTATGTGAGAATTTAAGTATCGATTTTATAAAAAAAAAAAATGTTCTTAAAAAATATTGTTGACAATTTTAATTTATATAAATCAATAATATTTATATTATAATTAAAATAGGAAAACCAATACACTTGATAAAATAATTGTTTAGATATTTAGATAAAAAGACACAATCTGGAATTACAATTTACTTTGCAGATAAAATCATTTGGGATTAGCAAAATGTCGTTTAAATTAGCAATTATTTCGTAATAAAAATTATCAATAAATTTAAATATTACTAACTGATATAAGTAGATTGAAAGTATTTTATACATGAATTTTATGGGTGCTCCTGGAATAGTGATTTCTTTAAACTAACGAACCATGCAGAACAAAAATAATAGCAAGTTCTAAATTTGAAGAAATCCAGTTGAAAGTTGAGTTCAGCCGGCCATAAGGCTGTATGTTAAACTTCTATCTGATAAAACAGTGAAGTTGGTATAAGACTTGAATATTTATTTTACAAAATATACATTATTAGAGCTAGAACGTCTACTACAACTCTTTTGGCACAAATTTAGCCTGGGCTATTTTTGAGAACTCGATTGACAGAAAATAAAATAATAAAATATTTCACGAAGCAATTTTACACGAGTTTTGATATTATTTAACAGAACCGTTTCTTTAAAACACAGCTATAATATTTTTAATGTCTGGCCCATTTCTTAGTGTATTGCATGTGTGAATTACTAGAAATAATATACATTCAGCGGCATTGCGTATGCAATACACACAAAACAGTATAAAAATACTATATGCATTTCAATAAACTGCATTAACTTAAAATAAATTTACTATCAAATTAAATATTTTTTAATAAATTTGCATGTTTAAAAAAGAGGGTTTCAACCCTTCATCATAATTCATTGCTATAAAATAAAAAAATGCAACAAACTTACAAATTTATAAACAAAAAGTAATTGAATTTATCAAGTAAATCAATTGAATGTCATGCAGTACAGTAATAAATGCTACGTACAAAATACATTAAACTGTCTGATCATGGTTAGCAAACGTTAGTAACTTGAATATTATTTTCTATTAGCGTGCACGTACAAAAATAAAAAAACATATTATAACATGTAAGGGCTTGTCGTCGATTTTTTATTATTAGAATTAAATAATTTCATGACATGATATCAACTTCAATAATATGATGATACACAAATGTCAAACACACATCAAATAACCCTTATTGTATAACAAAACATTTGTCAAATATAGAATAAAAATAATATTAAATTTGGAGTCATTTACAAAATAGTGATGTCATATTATGATCAAAAAAACATTTAGTATAGTATTTATTACATGGTATAGGGTGTTAATTGGGTTGCACAGGCTCTTTACACATAGCTTTTAATTCCACCCTATAGCATTTCCCTTCAGGACCTTCAGGGAACCATGGAAACCCCAGACAATATGGTCGGTACATATAAACCTTGAAAATCTATACCTATACGTATATAAGCGCTTGTGACGCAACACGTATTAGATACATCTTTGCAGAAATTAGATAATGTTTTAATTAAATTTCATACTAATTGAGTTTCAGTTTTATTGAAAATACATTAAAAAATTTATTTGGAACCAACAACGAATGATATCATGATTATTGAAGATGAATCTTGCTTTATTTTGAAAAAACGAGAATATTGTCTTATGGTTCTATATGATACAGACTGTCACAGGGTTAATATGATCTCCCTCCTTCTTGTTCACCCCACTAAAACCCCCCGTACCATCCGCGCGGGTGGCAGTTATACAAGGCACATCCTAGCACCAAATCCACGAGAACAAGTCACAAATTTATGACACTAGCTTACCAAAGTAATAATTATTATTTCGTGTCTGTGTCAACTCCTTATTATAATAAACTTTGCATGTTGCATAAATATATCATTAATATATACTTAATAATTATAATTTATTACTATTTTATTATTTTATAAATGTACTATTGTCAAAATGATTAAACTCTCTCTCTCTCTCTCTCTCTCTCTCTCTCTCTCTCTCTCTCTCTCTCTCTCTCTCTCTCTCTCTCTCAAACTTGCATGCTTACAATTGACTCATGCAGGGAAAAAGATTTAAATAATTAATATGTCACTTTATAAATGATTTAATTTACAAGAACCATTTTAACATCAATTAAATTATTATGATAAAATTAATAGTATGAGATTGTTTTCCTCTTAATACATAAGGTGTCAAACTGTAGTATATATAAGAAACAAAATGGATTTTTGGATTTTTTTGGTACATATTTTTATCCTTTTTAATGCACGAATGCACCATGCAGCATGGTTGCAAAAATGAAAACACTGTCGCAATAGTCCATAAGCATTGCTTATAGACAATATTAATAATTTAATATATGCCATGCAGCATGCACTTACAGTAATAAAACATGGCTTTTAAAAATTTGAACAAAATTCATGCAGTTTTGTGATTATGCAACTTCATTTTGGGACATATTTTTAAAAAAAGATATGGCATGTTCATTCAAATTTTCAATTAGGGACAAAAATTTGATATTTTTTTGATCTTGTCACTGAATTTTATAGTTAAATATCATGATTTATAGGACAAACCTCTTTCATTTTTTTTAAAATTTATTATTCAAATCCTATTTAGTTAGCTCTATAGAATGTATGGAGATGGTCACACTGTTTTAGTTAAATAATCAATATCTTGTTAAAAAAATTGCAAGTTAAAACAAATGTTACGATTGATAGCGTGATTATGAACAAACAAACGTGTGTATTATTCATCAGTCGGCAGCATCACGGAAACTCGGCTAATTGTTTCAGCACGCAACTTCGGTGTTGCTAAATAAATTGCACGCTACTCGTATGTTTTTTGTTTACCCGTTAAGTGTGACTATCAACTGCTGCTTTTGAACTTAATAAGTTTATATGTACGAAAGGAGACAATTTTAAATTCAATTACGCATGGATTTTAGATTTTTATTATGTATTTATAGTTGAAAAATAACGTCTTCAACTCATCCTTTACACGTCTAAACCTAAACTTTTACCTCTAAAAAACACATCTCATTTCCTCTTCGCTTGAAGTGAGGATTAATTAAATGGAGAATGGAAACAACATATTTCTGAAATTTTATGCTCAAAAAAAAAAAGAAGGAAAAATACGTTAATCTCATCTTTTGTCCTCTAAAATGGTTCAAAATAGGAGGGAATTAGGGGGGGGAGAGCTTAATAGCGAATAAATGATGCAATGAAATATATTTCAATGGACAACATACATGAAAAAATTTTATTGCAGAAATGAATAGAGGGTACCAAATTATGCTACTCTGAATTTTTTCAGATTTTTTTGAGACCCGGAACTATTTTTAAATAATTATTAAAAGTCCTGTGATTTCAGTTGGCACCCCTGAATTCTTAATAAAAAGGATAGAGACTGGACGCCTATTGACGCCTCCAGGGGGCGTGGCCGCACTTTCAATAATTATTTAAAAATAGTTCCTGGTCTCAAAAAAATCTGAAAGAATAGCATAATTTGGTACCCTCTATTCATTTCTGCAATAAAAAAATTTTATGTATGTTGTCCATTGCTGGACTTCGATTCCGGACCTTTAAACAATGAACTACTTGAGGTGTTTTTTAAATCTTAGGAAAAAAAAACTATTTAAATGTGTGCCTCATTGTGCTGTTTTAATTAAATCAACTTTGTTATTAAAGAATTCCGAGGTGTATTGAAAACAATACATGATGCATTGAATATAAACGATGTGTACATACTAATGCACTCATCGGTTTAATTTTATTTGCCTAATATTTTTATTTTAAAAAATAAATGTATAACATATAATTATTATGTAGTATAATATAGCATTGTATATGTTATCTTTTGAATAATACATCATAAAATTTAATATTAAATGTAAAAAATGGAAATAAATATTTAAAAAATTATAATAAAAAATTAATGCACTTTGTTATTAAATAACTACATTTTGTTTTCATAAATTTTTCATTACATATAATGGAAACTTGATTACATTTCGTAATACGTCAATACGTCTTGCTGCTGTGTCTGGGTATCTATAACTGAATATTACAATATTACATAACTAAATAATTAAAAGTTTTAATGTAATCATTACTATATTTAATAATTATCCAATATTAATTTCGAATTTTGTTTATAGTTTGCCCTAGTAAATATTTCACTATAGCAGTAAGTCAATAAATATAAGGAAGAGAGGTCTAAATAGGAGCATACATCTTGAAAGTGATCTTGATAATGTCCATAAAAAAGGGTAACGTTTGGGGTGTCTAGAATTGTACCATATCTGAAATATCTGAATCTTACTTTAGCACCGCAAGAACTAATAAAATCCATTTTTGGTGGTGAAGGATTGGATCGTTATATCACCTTGTTAAGGTATATTAGAAGTTATCTTCTGTATATTGCATGAGCTGGTTATACGAGCCAACATATGTGCCAGCTCACAGGGTGTAAAAGTTACCCTTTACTCTCCCCCCCCCTCCCCCCAATTCTGTCTCAAGTCGGTAACACGCAACCTAACTTATATATTATTATGATACATTTTTTATGTTAAATAACCAATACCTTTGTCTCGCTTATATTATTTATACATAAATTGATATCAACTATATAGTGATCTCACTGAAATTGTATTAACTTTGTCCGTAATAAATGTTCACTTAATATAATTATGCATAATTCCTGTTACATATATTATATAGGGACAAAATTTGTGGTATATAAATATGTTTTAAACCTAACTATTTTGTTAAGCAAAATATAAAAATAAATCATTGAAAACTGGTCACATTTGCATGCAGCATGAAGATTGTATTGTCGAATTAATTTAAGCAATGCTTGGTTGGAAAATGTTACAATATAGAACGAGTAATGATAATAATCCATCTATAAGTATTAATTAAACAAGCGGCCAGAGAGTGGACAGGTATCATAAATCGAGGAAAACCGATGCAATATAGCCATTGATGCAAATTTTTCAAAATACAGCTGTGACGTCACACCCTAGACTCCAGTGTTAACTATGACGTCACAGGCAACTCCCCAAGACTCCAGTGTACATATAATGACGTCACAAGCAACTCCCCAAGACTCCAGTGTTGGGATCAGCTGAGAGGCAATCTGCAACAGCGAGGTCCACCGAGCGGTCATCAATCCGGCTGCTGGCTGCACTTGACGTCTAACTCGGAGAAATGGCTCGATTTACTGTCGCTCTGCAGGACTCGTCCAGTTAATGTTGTTGATGGAGGTGTCATGGGCTTTATGGGAGTTCTTGTTGGTGCAGCTTTTTCAAGGAATTGCAGTATGTCGTTAATTTAATGTTAAAAATATAATAACTACATAATATTATACGTTGCATTATTAATTTTAGTCATCATAGAATTTAAATACATTTTAATAAATATAAATAAAAACAACAATGTATAAATAAATTTTATTTATTAGAATTTTTTCACATGTAAAAATGCATCAAATTTTTTGAATTAAAAGTATAAATAATTCTTTTGGAAAAGTGTCAGCACTCTTATTAGCCCTATATTGGATCATTAATTAAACTCCGTGAAGCGGATACTGTTTAACTGAACCTCCCTTTTATTACAGGATCTAAAGAATTGACAATTTTACAACTTTCACTTTTGCTTGAACAATTTACTCTAAGAATTTGTTAATGAAGAATACTATGTTATAAAAATTATCAGCCGATTTTATCCTGGGCCGAATATTGTAATGATACATAATGTAGCTATGTTCGACTAAGAGGCAGTGAGAAAGAAAAGTTTACTGGAGCGTTTTTTTGACGAGAAGTTTGTCCGCACTCGGCCGCTGCAAGTGACATAGGGGTGGGTGGTTCGAAACTTTACTGCTGGTAGATATAGGGGATGTTTATTATTCGGACGATTGCCCGCTTCAAACTTTTAGAACATATGAGGGTCAAGCCTCGAGTTGCAAGATTGTTGTTGAGGAGGTGGAGTGCATTGAAGTTGGAAAATTAGACGTGTCGTGATAGCTTCGTTGATTCGTTTTGGAATCATACGTAATATTTTTACTATTAAGTTCAAGATAAGAGAGTGAAAAATTATTGCAATAATAGTGACCTATTTAGTCAATATAATTATATCTTCATAATTTGTTTTAAGAATATAATATGGTAAATCGGGGGTTAAAGTTTTATTTATATTATAGTATTTTAAAAAGTAACTTTTTATTTGTGATCAATCAAATACTAATAAAATTTAAATCAAAATTATTGTTGAAATTTAAAATAAATTATAATTAATTGATTCAAAAAAATTACTTGCAAATATTTTTAACAGTTATTCAAAAAATAATAATACTTTTTGTGAAGGTTTATTAAGTAATAAATAATTGAACCTAATTATTATTTAATTAGTTATAGTTTAATATATAATTATAATTTAAAATATAAACATTTGTAATCCTTATTTTAATATGTATTTAATTTGTGAAATGTACTACAAAAATTAACTTAAAACCGTCTAGGATGAATGCAATTGTTAATTATTAAATGTTATCACATTTCCTTACAATAATACAGAGCATTCTCTTCAACACCAATAATGTTAGTCATACTCCATTTCCCAGCACTAAAAGTCGGAGCTATAAATTAAATTTAGTAATATCGTTATGAAATCTTCCGCAGCTGTCCATAACTCATAAAGTTTGCCACGCGCCGGTACCGCGACTTTCAATAAGTACGGGAAGGGTTCTGTGAGGTGTGACTTGCGTGCAACGCCAACCTCGCGCCTTCGCCACCTTAGCGCCTCGACAGGTGTGGCGTCACACGTCCATCTGTGTGAATCTTTACTTCAGTGAGAGCTATTTTCAGGTATTGGTTTTGTTTGAAACTAACTTTTCTAGCGTTACTGAAGTAGAAAAGCAAGAACTGTGTGTATTCGTGATATAGTCGTAGAATAATCAATTGTTGATAAATTTAACTTTTTAAGTTTGGTAATGAAAAGGGTGCAAATAATGATGTGTTGTATAATATATAAAACGTGCATTATGTATGTGAATATCGCCATGGCATGCTTTTTCGATTTTCCTTTTCTATATTTCTATATATATAAAACCATGCATGAAAGTGTGGATAAAAATAATCATTTCTACAATATATAAACAAAATTATCGCAAAATTAACAAACTCCAACTGGTAAACTCCCTTCCTCCATTTCTTGAATAAATAAATTTAGGCTCGACCATCAATTTTAATCAGTATTCCAATGCATAACTTATAATATATAATTAATACGTGCATGATTAATGCACTGGCATTAATGCTGCATGGTGTCTTTACATTAATTCTTAATTAGGGAGGTAACTTTCACTAAACATTACAATTAAAAATATCAGTTTAATTTGAAATTTTATAAGAAAGTCAATAAACAAGTAAATTCTTATGATAATGCATTGTTATTATTATATATTTTAATGAATAAATATTAAAAAATTACGAAACAGTATTTTATTTCTCAATTTTATAAGAACGTCAAAATTTGTTCATTTATTTTAATATGAAAATTGTCATAAAGTGACATTACAAATCTGGTATTATTGCTTTCATCAATCAAAAACTTTTGTTTTAAAATTATATTGCTGCTGAGGAATACCTTGTAATATTGTAATATATGTCCATTGATAAGAAATTTATCTAAATAGTTAATACATAAACTACTTTTTCTGTAGCTAGTGACCAGGGAAACAGCAAGACATGGGGGAGAATTCCCAAGGGAATTGACATCACAATAATATACAGTATTGTCTATATAGGAGATAGAGTACTGTACCAAATTTAGTATTTTTTTATTGTAGTCTATTACGATTGGAATTTGATACCAAATTTTCATATACTAAAATTATATTGCATGATTTAAATTTTCGCCTAAAGTTATCTATAGTTCCTTATAATAACATAATTATAATATATATGTACTAATACTAATCTCGTTAAATAAAATAATATAAACGCATAATATTACAAAGTGAGAATTTTTCAAATATAATTCAACTTATTTCATACACTCAGAAAATATTTTAACTTAAAAAAAAATCATTGCAAAATCAAACTTATACCATAAATTTTCCAATTTTTGACAAGGGTAAAAAAAAAGTGAAGTTTTAAAAGCAGAGATCATTAATTTTTTGTGTTCAGTTGATATTTGTTGTTTTACACTGTCGAGGAGGGTTGATTGATCGCGGACAGAATGCCAGCAATGTCAACAATCCGTTCTTTTTGCCTAAACTAGGGGATGACAACGAGGGGGATGATCCAAGGAGGGTAGAGGGATGTTGTACTGATGTGAAATAAGATTAGCATGTCTTGTAGTGTATGTAGGGTAAGTCAGTTCATTAAAGTCAGTACCTTGTTTGTTGTACTCCCCACATTAACTTTTATCATCAATCAAAATTTTGGAACTATTCACTGCTCTTCTCATAATATAATATTTTTAACTTTCTTAACAGCTATACCGAAAATCGACAATGCTCCTTACCAATTTACAGTTAAGGCATAATGTAATAAAGTGTTCAATATTATTTATAAAAATATTTACTAATTTATTTCTTAATCAATATATAGTAAATTAACTACTATAGTTGACAAAATTTAATGCGTGATTTTGAAATTTAAAATTATAACGATTTTATTGTTTTATAATCAAAATTAGAAAAAGTAATTTGTTTTAAATAAAAAAAGCTATATTTTCAGTTGAACTCTTCTCAAATATTTCTTAGGCTTTTTACGACGGAATATAATTTTATTGTTACATCGACATCGTGTAGATTTTAATATTTTAATAAAATCTGCTTTTCATTTTAATCAATATACTTATTAAAAAAAATTAAAAATGCAAACCTACAATATTTTGAATTTCTTTTGATTTATACTGAAATAATATATTTATATTAATTATTTGAAAATAAATCTCATAAAGTAAAATTAAGCAAATTAAATTTTTAATTTATTATAAATATTGTTTCATTGTCATTAAATAAAAATTAAACCTGAAAAAATATCTAATTTATTTACAGTATTAAAATTCTAATTTATTAAAGTCATGTTTTAAAGTTAAAATTTCAATTATGGGCTCTGCACATGATCTTGTCGATTTTTTAAAAATATTGGGGGACATTCACAAAGCACTTTAACCCCCACTTTAGCCCCGATTTTTAACCCTGGTGCTAAACATGGTACTAAACCAGGGGCTAACCATGTTAAGCTCATAGCTTAGCACCATTTTTAGCACCAGGGTTAAAAATCGGGGCTAAATTGGGGGTTAAAGTGCTTTGTGAATGTCCCCCAATATTATAACACAGTCTTCATGTCATATTATAGATATTCTCTTCTCATTTCCTTTGTTATCGACAAGAAAGTTCCCTCGATGTAACAGTGTTCACCACAACTTCCAACTTTCTTGGATGGAAAATGGAAATTCTCTGGCTCAAAGTCCTAAAAATAGAAAATTCAATTTATCTTGGGGTTATATTATTTCTGACTTAAAAATAAGTAATTGAAATTAGAAAAATCAACTTTTTTCTCAATGATTAAAGTGTAGCAGATGGACCCCCAAAATGAATAGCAAATAAAACTATTAACTATTGTCAATATATTGGGTCAATGACGTAACCAAGGTATAACAATTCGAAGGTGGAAAGGGGTAAGTCTTACGGGGGAAAGAGGACAAATATAAATAGTTTCAGTGGTAAAAGTAATCCCACCCACTGCTATATATAGTTATGTATTTTTCTTGTGATTCGATATTTTCGTCCAAGCTCTTACAGCTTCGTTATACCTCCCTATGGAGTCAATGTTAGTCCTTAGTTCGGACGAAGCCCCCTAGATGTCACTAACCTCACTGTGCTACCTCCCTATGCAGTCAATGTTGGTCGGACGACCCCCCAATGTCGCTTGACTGGGCACAAAACGCCGACAGATGGCCGTTGTCTCAAAGCCCGACAGTTTGGCCAAATGTCCCCCCCCCCTCTTCAATTTTATTGATCTGTCGTGACGCATTCCAATTGACTTTAATTACTTTAGAAAAAATGATGACATTGATATGTTCATTGAAATATTTAACTTTATGCACTTGCATTTAATTTTCAAGTCTAAATGTTTCTCGTTTGTTTACGTTTTTTCATAGCTTTATTTTAATGAATTGAGCTGTTCAGATATAAAACTTTTGACTCCTGCACGAACGTCCGTGAAAAAAGCCCCATGCACTTTTTAAGTTACGTTTTTTAATAACTATCAATTTACATAAATTTATTGTGGAGCAAAAATTACTTTCTTCATTTCAATTACAAATTAATTTTGAAAAAGACGAAATATTAATTATTTGAGAACCGTTTGATCGGACCACGACATTTGACGCTTCATGTCATTCACTGCAACATAAAAAATTGGAAATAAAAAAATTGAATTTGAAATTTCAAAAAATATGAAAAATTTGAGCGGTATTTTTCTTACGCTAAATTAATAATTATTAAAAAAATGTGAATTTTTTAAATTTGTCAGCATCATATGACCAATTACAAATATAACCAATACTTCAATTTCTGTTTTAGATTGAATCAAACCACAGTTTGATAATCCCGAACATATCGCACACTCGTTCAGCGAGCGCTGCGCAATAGCGCGTGCTGTGCGGTGACGCGTCGTTTATGATCGCTTCCTGACTGCAGCACCCCCGCGGCAGTGGGGGGAACTAAAACCCCCCGTCGAGACATTAGGGCACACAAAGTTCCGTTACATCGAGACCACATCCCTAACATAATAACTTTGGAGCTAGGGGTGGACAATAACGTCGAGCAATATTTTCTGAAAGAAGTTCGCATTTTTAGTGCAGGCTTTGTTTAGAATTTGATATAAAATTTGATAGTACTTTAGCATTATTCTATAAATTAACTTATTTATCAAGTCAAACATAAGATAATTTAAAAAATAATATGTTTTATAATTATAAAATATTTTTACCTGATAATAAGATGGGTTTATAAAAAATATTCAATTTATAATAATTAATAATAGTGTGATGCAGTGTGGTCTACTCCGAAGTATATACTACAAATTTCTCGTCAAATTAGCATATAAAGATTCACAATACATTATTTTTTTTTTTTTAATTTTTAATCAAACCCTATTGGGTACTTTTATTTACTAATTACATACTACTTTGAAACCCCGAACCTTCCGAAACCCTAACTTGAGCGTTTCGCGGGCTCTTCTGGAACGGGGGCGGCCACGGCCTTGCAAATCCATCCCGGCATTTGCCTGCGGCTGAGGGAAACGTGGAAACCTCAGCCAGGATGGACGCTACAGCTTTTGTCAATGAACCGGAAGTGAAATGGTCCAAAGCCAGGGGAACCACATGGTGGAAAAGCGCAACGTTTTACCCCTGGGTGGGAAACGTGGTTTTTGTTGAAAATGGTCACCCATCCAACTACTAACCACGCGTGGCGTTGCTTGACTTCGGTGATCTGACGAGACCCGGTCAAGCGCACTGCGCCACACCTCCACACAATACATTATATGACCGTATACTTGCCCAATGTGATGAATTATATATAATATTCAATAATTTGGCTTTGCAATATATTTTCATACTTCATCGCATTACAGTATATATATTTTACCTTCTATATATAAACAAATATATATATATATATATATATGTATAATAATAATAAAAATAATAATATAATAATATAAATGTTTATTGAGCAAAAGAACATAATACACAGTGATACATTTTAATACATAATGCTCAATGGGTGACTCAAAAAGGGGATCCCATTCACTAAGTGTCAAGTCACCCAAAAATAAGGTAAAATTTATAAAATAATTTGATAAAATAAAATAAATTTTATAAAATAATATAAAAGATATATATATTATCTTGTGTGAAAATATATTTTTTTTAATTTTCTTTTAATTCTTGCATTAATATAATATATGCAGTCATGCAGTTTTTTTTTGTAAATATGAAATTACAATTATATTCAAAATTAAGAATAAAATTGCAATAAATAACAACTTTCTTCGTTTATATATACAAGTTGTCATTTTTTAAAGAACAATTATATAATGATGAAATACACAAATTTAGTAACACATAAATGTTGATTATAGAATTCACTTAAAAATGACACTATTGTTGCCAAATCAAGAACTTTGACATTATTTAAAGCACCAACAGGAAGTGGAAGATGCACACTAAATTTGCAATTTTATCAAATCAAAATAGCCTACGAACCTTTACACATGGCATGAATGGGACTTTTATAAAAAATCATACATGTACTGATGCTAATGCAACGTCCATCCTAAACTCTACAATAAATTCCAAATTCATGCAACAATGGTAAATTACAACAATTGACATTAGATTTGTCATACATCAAATAAAACCACAACAATATTTATACAGCCAATATTGGTTACAGTTAAAAGAAAAGATAACAAAACTAATACTTTGATACACACAAGGGGGGACAAGATTCTATTTATTTACCAAACACCCACCCATATAATTACTAACTACCAAGTCTATAATTTACATTGACATTTCATTTACATTATTAAGCTCCATGAGTTCCTCGGCTGACAAGACACGGTATAGTTGCAGAATGATTGAGCGCGGTTCCAATTGCTTGGGGCTTACATATTGACAAGATCTTACACTGTGGTCATCACAGCAACCCCAGCTATTTCCATACTATCAGTCGAAATCACCCCTAAGAAACCTCCCCTGTCTTTAGGGGGTGATGCATTGACCAGTCGGGGAATTACTGAAGAGCACGCAATATCACGTAAGTCGCGGAGATAATTTGCTTTCTATTACAAATAACAATTGGCTATGTCTGAATTTAAATGCACTTATATGCAATTCTATTGACTGCAATCCGTAATATTTGTCATATTCTTTCATATTTTTTTAACTTTTGTCTGATGCATTTTACATTTTGATCAAGTCCAAGTAATTAAATTTTTACTACTTTTATTACTTTTGTTATTACAATTAATTTTTTATATTATATTTAATTTTTTTACTACTAACTGACAATATATAAAAACTAACATAACAGTTGGTTTATTTTTTTTTTTAAAATATTGCCTAAATATATATAATTTTATTTGTTTTTTAATGAATTTAAATTCAAAAATGCATGAACGAAGCTATTTAAGCATTCTTATAACAAAATTAATGTATAAGAACAACTGGGCAGTATATAGCTGAATTGGTTAGTATGAAAGATGACGTAAATGAAGCTTTTTAATTTCAACGCTCAAACAGGACGATTTGCTTCAGATTAAGATTCAGAAAGATTTTATTTTTATAATAAGAGTTTGCTGGATCTTTAAGCAATGTTATATGTTCTCAAAATTTATATAGCCCAAATACACATTGATATGCTGGATTTATACAGACTAGCATCATATAGTAAAGAATACTAGCACATAGAAAAAACAGAATGCAAAAAGCCGCTGGTATGATTCAATAGGCGCCACGGGGGAGGTTGAATATTTTATTGTCGCACCCCCCGAGGGGAGAAGATTCTAATTCGTCCGGCGTGCGGAAATGAGCCGTGGCCAAAATAAATCTCCAAGACAGCGTGCTTTTTATACCCGAGAAAATATAAAGAAATTATTATTATAACGGTCTGGTACACACAGATATTTTATTTGGTGTATGTGATAATATTCTTATACATTATAAGGTGCTGTCTCAGTGTAGTATGCAATATAGTTAGCGTCAAAATAAACATAATTATTTGACACTACCCATAAAATTATATAGAGAGAATCATCAACTCAAAGTTAGCCATCTATTTTATTTTATTTCATTTGTTAATATTGACATGGATTAAGATGTCTTAGTGGCTGTGGAACAAGCATTGCAGTAGTATTTTTGTTTATCAATGTTAGGAATTCAGGCAATTTTTTGAAATAACAATTAAAATTTATTTAAAAACGGTACATTATTTTAAGTAATAGTAAATTTATTTTTTTTTTTTTCTTAAATGTGCAAATTATTAAATAAATTAAATAATGTTTTTTATTTTAGTTAAATGATAGTAAATTAATACATTATTTAATAAATTATTAACCTGTTCCAATATATCAACGTAGCAATGCTATGCAATTTTTATTGTAGTATTTGAAACTAAAACTTAACTAATAAAATTCATTGTGAAAAAAAAAAGTGATAATTATTGTATTACAAAGGCTACCTACCTGTATTCAATTATTTCCAATACATTCATGCATATTTTAATAACAGGTAAATAAACAAACCTTTGTGCATTGGTATACATGTATAAGACACATAGGGCAAGATACATAATCCAAATAAGAATTTTCTAAATTCAACTGAAAAAAGGAAACCCCAATGTTCTGAAAGTTTGAAATTTACATTTTTGAAAGGGACATTGGACCCTAAAAATAAGTATTTTTGAATCAAAAGTATGACTACAGTGGTGAGTACCCCTGCAGGTATATCAGCGGGCAGCGAGAGCTAAGGATTGTGACGTCACGATCCTGAGTTGGCAACTCTTCGGTCGTTCTCGGTTATTTCCGCCACATTCTTATTACCCTTCCCTCTCTCCTCCCCTCCCGATGTTTCCTGTGCAATTGTCCTGCGACTCTCTATATTTATTTAATTTAGGGGATGGTCTGAAATTTACTCATTTCTAACGTATTATAAATTCTTATGCACGCATCCCATGTTCCTTTGATATTCAAGTCACATGCTGAAAAGTTCTGTGGTCCGTAGTGTACATTTCTTTGTGGGGGACGTTAAATCATGTAGCAGTCACGCTCGACTTGGCTGCTCTCTGCTGAGGCCATTACATGTGGGGAGAGAAATGACCCCTGTGTCCAAATATCAACAAATCACATTTTTTTTATTGTTATGTACCATTGCTAAATTCAACCATCACTGAAATTGCTCTTTCACTTTACTTCTTTGTGTTGTGCTTTTTCAGTATTTTAATTAAAATCTTAATATAATATTATTTTTTTATGATTTATATTTTTCATCAATTTAAATATTTAATATTAAATTATATTTTTTTTAATTTATTTTCTTAAATATTTTATTTAGAAAAATGTATATATTTTTTTTAATTAATTTTTAATAATCAATATAAAATATATATTATTTTTAAATTGTTTTAAATTGTTAATTATAAATTAATCCATTTGCATCTCTTTTAAAATCTTTGTAAAACAAAAATTTTCGTAACTGCCTAATATATTTCATGCAAATCAGATCATTTGGAGGTTAAAAATTGTAATAGTAAATGCAATGACAATGGATTGAAAATTAATACCAGCAATGCAAAATAATATCCAAACTAGATAGGCATCCTACAACTAAAATTGAAGGAACATTTAACACTGGAGATAATTTCCAAGCTGAGGTTCGCATGTTGTCACTCATCCATCACAACTCCACGCCCCCTCATTTGACCAGGAACGAGTGATAAAGCGGGGAGGCAGGAGTAACAAACTTGGCGGCCACCAACGCTGTCACTAGCCGTTAACACGCACCGTACAAACCTCGGACTTAACTATTTTTTCAACACTTTAATATTTTTATAAATTTATATAATTTTGTCACGCGATTTCAAATTGACACGAGGAATTATTAAATATTTTATTTGAACTAAAAAAAACGACAGTATTGTATATACATATTTATTTATGATATATATATAAAAAATATGATATAATATATATAGTGATAATTTTAAGAAGTTAAATTACATTGTTGTGTATTGTATTAAGGTGATATGATTATAATATTGATAAAAGTAAGTGGAATTTTCTTAAAAAATTGATGGTTTACCTTTATCGTATACAATTTTATAGTTTTTATTATCATGAGACTGGTTTTTTCATGTCTTAGAAGCATGTCATAACTTTGTCGCCCAGACTTAAATCATATTTGTTGGTTTTTCTTTACTGATTGTTATTGTTGTATCTACTTTTTTGTTTTATTGCTGTGAATTATTATTGCATGCTGATGTATTAAAAATGTTCCATATTATTAGACACGAATATCTTGGAAACGACATTTTTTTACTTATTTACTTTTATACATTTATATTTGTTAAGACAGACTAAATTTGAATCATGTAACGCTATGACATGGGAATGTTGTAACAGATTGGAAAATTTTCCTTGAGTCATTCCAATTAATTGATTTAAATGTTCTGATGAGAGCTAGCACACAGGTCTGTGCTGTTGGCTGTATGGGACTTAATAATTTAGTTAAAACTGAAACCTTCCTTAAGTTAAATTTCTATTACATGACGATACTTCTTATCTTTACAAGAAAATTAAATCACGGATTGAAGTTTCTTTGAAGAGAAAATTTAATGAAATAATTAGAAAAATTATACTGTGTGATAAATGTTTTCAATTTGCAATCGATCCATTCAAAAACTATGAATGTAAAAATGTAGTTAAAATATTTGTCATATAGTGGAAGTTGCTTGAAACTCCTGAAAATTAACGAGTGAAAACCCAAGTTCTACACATAATTAATTTGGCTAAATTATTTTTGTTTTACATTTAACTTTTGTGACATCTTTACAATTTACTCAGTAATCTATTACATCTCAATTTTTTTTTTTAATTTTTTCACTTTAGATATTATTTACCAATATTATAAATATACCTTAAATAGTGCATTCCAACATGATTTTTACAATTCGAATAAAACTGATAGTAAATATTTACTCAAATTTAATCAATAAACAAAATATACATGAATTTATTGTATCTAGGTCAGGACAAATCAAAATAGACCCCACGTGTGCCGCCATGCAGAACTGCAGCTCCAATTAAGAGGTCATCATGAAAGATTTCAAATTTTAGGAGAAATCATGGCTATTACTATGACTATAATGGAGAAATTACTATAACCAACAGAGTAGGCGTATAATGTTGGTGTTGCTTCATAATAGTTCCTCTGACTCCAGGACTCGGTACACTACCCCATGTAGTTCCTCTGACTCCAGGACTCGGTACACTACCCCATGTAGTTCCTCTGACTCCAGGACTCGGTACACTACCCCATGTAGTTCCTCTGACTCCAGGACTCGGTACACTACCCCATGTAGTTCCTCTGACTCCAGGACTCGGTACGCTGGCACCGACTGCATCAGGGTGACAAGGAGCATAGAGAAGGAGTTGCATGGCGGGGGCGGCTGATTTGCAAGTCAAATGAGTACCATCTGAACTCATCGCCGTGAAACTACCGCACCAAAACAATTGCACGTGGCAGGTAGTACAAAATAACGAGCAGATTATGCGAGTTTAAAATTATGTAATTTCAGTAGCTTATTGAAAACAGTAAGCAGAATTATGATATTTTCTATTTTATTCATTTCTTGACCAAATTCTTAAAACATACGCCATAATTACACCGTCTTGCATGTTACGTAGAAATTGTTATATATATATAAGTGCATATAGACTAGACTTGCATTTTATTCTTAATAATTTTATTCCTAAAATAGTATGCGTTATTTTGAAACTCACATGAATACTCTAACTAACACATCAACCGAATGGTTTTACAACTTTTTAGTTCAACGGTTATGTTCTAAAATATAGTTATATCAATTGTTTTAGTTGAAATTTTAAAGTCGTTACACTATTGATTTCATAAAATTAAAAAATAAATTGTTTTTCTAATTTAATAAAAATTAATTTTTTGATTGCAATTTTATATTATTTACTTTGATTCTGATACTAAGGTACTACAATGCATGGTAAAAAGTTAATAAAAGAATGAGAAAGGTTGTTTTAATTTATTATATTTTAATGATAATGTACGTATTACGCAGTCTAATAACAATTTAATATTTTTTTATGCAGAAAATAATAAATAATGTCTCAATTGGAATAGTAAAACGTAAATTATTCCACGTTATTAATTGAAATATAATTATAATAATTGATTGCGATAGTTGAGTAATTATGAATTATAATTAAACAATATATTGTTGATATTTATGTACCGTTGACTAATGCCCTTTTACAATTTAACGAAAAGAACTTATACCTTTTTTACCAGTACATCTAATTGAAATATACTTAAAAACTTTTAAAATGCACAATATTAAAAAAATATTGCTTGCAGGTTTCTTGGCCACCTAGTGTGTGAATTTGTAAGCTCGGATCTCACATTGCCCGCAAGCAGCAAGACACAGAGAGACATCTGACGACACTTCTGTGAAACAAAAATGAGCAGGGGAATTTTCAACGCAGTTTTTGTCGGAGTTAACTATTCGTTAAAATGAAATGAAATGAAATGAAATGAAATGAAATGAAATGAAATGAAATGAAATGAAATGAAATGAAATGAAATGAAATGAAATGAAATGAAATGAAATGAAATGAAATGAAATGAAATAATCTTTATTTTTAGCTTTCGCTATTTAAATTCATAATAGTTAGTTACATATTAATTAATTGATTTTACAATATCACATAACAATTTGTTTCATAATTTTTTATGCCTACAGAACGAACCAATATATTAAAACAGAAATAGCAAAATACCAATTAACATATAAGGGAGTTTTACAAATAATTACTTACACAATGAATATATAATTAACTGCTATAGGGAAATCTTTCCTTCACATATATAATATAATACATAGCCTTTTAAACATTTTTTTATTATGACATATTTTTATATTAAAAAATTAAAATTAAAATTAAAATTAATGTTAAAATTATTATTACTGTCCCTAAGTTTAGTTCGGGTATTTTCCAGTATTTCCAAGTCTAGTACTAACAAATTTATTAAATAAATAACTTTACACAGATTTAATAAATTTGTTTTAGTACTAGACTTGGGAACCGATTCAATACTGGAAATTTAAATTTGAGAAGAAATATATTTTATTGCTTTACTTCTAGGCTAAAATCTATGCAAAAGGTACAATCGTCGCCTCGTAAAATTTTCCTTTGTGACCTTGTTAATCAGTTAATCACCATGTAAGAATAACAGAGGGCATGTATTTTATTAAAAAATTGATAAAAATGATAAATAATTTTATTATTTTTTGTTAGTAAATGCAGGTATAGTAATTTACGTGTTATATTTAACTAACAATTAAAATATCAGATTGCTAGATAGAACTTGAATATCAAATAAACATTTGTATTAATAATTAAGCTATACCAGGATGAGTAAATTTACAGTAAATTTAATATAATTATGTTGCAATTTCATTTTTTTTTTAACGATGAATCTCAGTTACTGCTGGAGTCAAAGAATATTTCCCTGCAAACGAATCGAATGAAATAAATTTTAAAAACTCGAGAATGTTCTAAAACTTAATCGCTTATGGTTTGAGCAAATTCAGTCTTGCAGTTTTCTTACAACAGCTCCATTTCCGGTTTTCGTCCATAAGGCCAATGTTAAACTTCTACCTCAGTTTTCACAAAACTGATAAGACAGATTCGCTTCAAAATTTGTATGCCACCTATTGATGGTGAGTTCTAAGTCCCCTGCAAGTCTTGTTGCATTCAGGCGGTACGATTGCGAGATATCAACCTACTGAGATTCATCCTTAACTATTAAGGTATCTCTGCATAATTTGCAAATAATTAAAATTTGGAAAGACATTTTTTAATTTAAATGTTCATTCTTTTCAATATTTTTTATTCTTTTTTTTTCTATCTGTAATATCATGTTCAGGAAAATGATCTGTAATATATAAAAGTATTTGCCTGAAAATTCAACATTTTTAATTAAATTAAATTATTAATTTGATCATTAACAATGGAAATATTTTGTTTTTAATTTAGGAACTTTTTTTGATCTATAATCTATTAAATGACAGTATAAAAAAGCTAATCAGAAACTATTGTGATATCTTTAAAATTTCGGCACCATGTCAGAAACACGAGTTAACTATCAAATGTTCAACATCCAGGAATTCTAGAGACCTTATTTTACAATAAGACATTATGAGAATTCTCTTAGAGAAAGACGTTGTTGTTGTCCTTTGACGACATCTCAACAATTAATTACAACAATCGCACACCGAAATATTCAAAAGTTGGTAACAAAGCGGAGATAAATTGAATGTTATGACAAGCTATCTAAATCATTATTTGGGAAGAAATTCGCTCCCGGTTTTTTGTTCTTGGGAATTTCTGTGGGCGGCCGGGAATGCGGTGAGGGTTGGAATAGATTACTTGGCGGTCAGACCCCCCGTGTCTCCTCCTCGCAAACCGCCGCCCACGAAGCCCACCATTGTTTTAGCAGCCAAATATTGATAGTCCATGGTTCGATACCAGCGACGAATTATATCGTATGTATTCGGTTGTTTAATTAATATTAGAGATATCAATTTTTTATCTGGTTGTACATTAATTCAGGGATTTTATATTGTACAATGCAAACTCTTTGATTAATATAAATAAATAATTTTATGCATGTTTAATTATTAACTAAAAATAAAAGAGTTAGTACAATTTATGATTCATACTAACTTTAGTGACAAATTTTTATAAAATTAATATTTTTACTATCACTTTTTTTTATATCTGCTTGTGTAATTATGTTCATTTGATATTACTAATTTATATAATAATTATTTATCCTCAGGTGCAGAGGGATTGCTTTCGTATAAGAAATTGCTGCTTTGAGCCATCTCAAATATAATGACCAATCGTAATTGATACATTTAATTTATATATTTTACTGTACAAAGCTTTATTTTTTTTCTTACTGAACATTAATTAAAAATCATGGAAAGAATATATAAATTTTAAGAAAAAATTATAAAAAAAATCAATAATATTATAAAAAAAAAATTAAACAAATAAAAATTTACAATTTGTTAAAAATTAAAAACAATTTTTTTAAACAAATTTACATTTTATTGTAAATGTCTATAATTTAGTTTAAACTCAATTTAAAGTCTACTGTATATCAAATTTATATAGCAAATTATAGGTGCATATGAAATTATTTTATAGTGTGCATAAGCATAGAACATGTATTAATGATATTATCCTTATGCATAAGGGGAAAAAATTGCATCTTTCTTAAAATATTTAGCTCCCATGTACTTAAAAAATCGTAGCAAGGATAGCAGTGTCAGATATTCTTCCAGTATTTGTAATTTTAATGTTAGAATCAGGGTTTTAACAAATATTATTATATTTTTTCAATATTTCATTCAGAAAATGACAAAGAACACGGAATTTCCCCAAGAAAAATAAAATATATGTGGGAGTTTGAGCATCCAAGTAATGTTCTATATAATCTGACATTACTAATATATTGTTTAATATTTGGAAATAATAAAATGAATTTTAATTAATAACATAATTTCGCCCAATGGTAGCATGGCTAAGAAATGGGATCCCATTTATAACAATTCAGTCACTATATACTTATAATTCATTTATAAATTTAAAAAAATGTATATAATTATCAAGCGATAAATCTGTGACGTATTCAAAACGCTTTATAGAAAAAAAAAAAAAAGTAAGGCATTATAAGTTTGGATTTAATAAATTAATTTCCTCAAGATATAAGATAGGTTTATCAGCTTGTAAATGTAAGTAACATAATAACTGTTAACTGTGCTGTATTATCTTATAATTCAGTTTCAGTTTTAGTTTAAAAAGGTTTTATTGTATTAAAAATCACAGTACAATAGATACACATAGTCGAGTCAGATAAAAATATCTATACACTCAAATCAACCTTGATTATTTTTCTGAATGCCCCTGTAACGTTACAATGCAACCCGCATTACACAAATGAAGTACAGGTTGCATAAGGTGCGGGCGTTTATCATGAAAAGTGATTATTTATTACAATTAATACTCATGTAACTAAATTCTATTTAAAAAAAGAACAACATTCATAAATATAAACAAGTTTTGTTCTTTACTTGCGTGGGCCAAATAACTCTCAGCTAAAAACCCAAGCTTGAGTTTTAAAAATAAAATATAAAAAACGGACTGTCTTGCCATCTATGGTCAAATGTTTGCACTATGATCTTTTCTTCATGTTGGCGCTTGCAAACGAATGACGCTACGATAGACTTTTTTTTCATGTCATCAATACAATAGCTTGATATTATTTCAAAGTACAGGAAAAACTCCCTAGTAGAATATATCCTGTTAACATTATTTTATATTTGTAAGCCGGTTCTTTCATTCAAGCGACCACGGGTGATATAATATATTATAAAATATAAAAAGCCTATGATTCTATTTTGCATCCGAATTTTACCTCAAAAAATTTCATCTCTATACAACTAAATGTTTTTCTTGTAAGGATAAAATTTATCACGAAACGCTGACTTATTAACTTATTATTCAGGTAATCTATATTTTTATAGAATTCCCCAATTTTACATTTAATTGTTAATTAATATTGTCCAAGAGCTACTAGTTAAAATTGGTGGATTTTACCAAACTAATACAATTAACAATGCATATTTTTAATATTTATTTTATGAGCTCAAAATAATAAAACAAAAATAATATTATTGAACAAAATTAATATAAAAAAAGATGAAAATGAAATTTTTACTTTTTTACATGCAATATATTTGTATAAATAAAATTTACAAAAAAAAAATTATCTCTTAATTTGTGGCTTTCCCTTTGTTTTAATAATTGTTAACAAAACATCCGTTCTTAAATTTTTAATTTAGTGGAAGAATTTGACGCCAGGAAAACGTCTCAATTAAAATTTAAAAATTAATTCTTCCCAGACTCGCGAGGAAAAATCTAAATTTACTTAATTTGTGCAATATTTGTATTTTTTAGTTCATTGAAAAAGCTAATAAATACTTAAAATCAAAATAATATTTATTTATTTATTTCATTCTACAGTGAAAATAACTGTGAAGACTTAAAAAATGCTGGCTTTAAATTTTGTGTCTACTCTGGCAGCGGAGTTTTAAAATTAATCACAAAATATTATATTGAAGCCTATAATTTTTAGTTTTCATACCAAATCAATTCAGTACTAATTTAGTTAATCATTTGTTTATGTTTTCTATTCTTAAATAAATACCATCTGTTGTTTTTATGCATATGGAACGGCAAAATATTTAATAAAAACAATGGTACAAATGCATATAGTTATAAATGAAGTAAAATATGCCAATGTATATATGGCTACTATTGTATTTTTTTTCGCCAGCTTTGTACTTTGCAAACGATATAATATAGCCTATTATAATAGACTATAGTCAAAACGTTTAAAAATAATAATTATCCCTTTGATAATTTGTGGATAAATAATATGCTATGATATGTTTTCTCATTTGAAACCAACTGCATTATTTCAGTGTTTAGAACGATGTTAATTATAGTTGAACAAAATTCTAACCTGAAATATCAATTCATGAAATAAATTGGAAGGCAAACAGAAAAGGTAAGGATACTTTTATAATATTAAGTATTACATTTCATTAGGCTTCTGCTTACAATTTATTTATAACAATATCTTTATTAGTTTTGTTGATTTATGTACTGTTTTAACTTTGTTTTAATTAATATGTTTTGTAAATTTTTATTTCATTTTTTTTATTAATTTTTTTATTTTAGAAAAATACATTTTAAAATATTTTATCTAATTAATTGTAAAAGATAATGAAATTAAATATTAAAGCGACAATTTTATAATTTTTTTAATAAAATTCTTTATGGTAGATCCTTCAAAAAGGCGAAGGTAAAATTTAAGGATATTCAGAGCATTACATGATTCTTTCTTGGGAATGAATTTATATAAGGTTAGTATACATAAAGTCTATCTGATGAACATTAATATTTAGTGAGGGAGTAAAATGAAAAGAGGTAATTTTGACAAAGGGAAATCAAAGACGATTAGGTTCAATATTTTTCTTGACAACAATAAAAAGATTTTCATAATAAATTTGAACGTAATGAAATGGAGAACCGAACTCATTTTTTATTATTTATTTATTTATTTTTATTTATTTTATTATATTTCCCTCATGAGTACATAAATAACAAGTCAGAGGCAGGAAATTCACAAACAGTCCAATAAGAACATGCATGGCAGAAATGGATAAGAGGGTGAAAAGTTTTGCTACCCTGATTTTTTTTTTATACCGGGAACTATTTTTAAAAAAATATTGAAAGTCCTTTTTGTGACGTCACGCGGCGGCAAGTCCTATCTTTTTCTTAAGGAGCGGCGTCTCGTGACGACACAAAAAGAACTTTCAATAATTGTTCAAAAATAGTTCCCGGACTGCAAAAAATCTGAACAAAAATCAGGGCAGCATAACTTTGCACCCTCTATCCATTTCTGCAATAAAATAAAATTGAAGTCGATTATTTCATATACACTTTTAGATTGTGTATACTATATATTACTGCGACGTCAGTTTTGAAAATTGAAATTACGAAATGCAGTAGAGTAAACAACAGCACAAAACATGTGGTTATATCATTGTAAATTTTATTAATAAAACAAAAATATTTATGAATCTTGAAACAAAATTATGGACAACTGTTATAGCTTTCTAGAATAAGAAACATTTATTAATAACTTATGTAATGTAGTATATTAATTTGGTTCATTTAATAAAGAAACTAAAGGGGGTGATTGTTTTATTAGAGTTGATGAAGTAAATTAATTAAATTAGTAACATGTCTATGTAGTTCAAATTTAGAGTTTTATTAAATAAAAAACGTCTAAATTTAAATAATTATCTGATCGAATTCTCTTTAAATCGATTTCAATTTTTTTATCTCCAAACCCTCCACGGTAAGACTCCTCTTTACCATGCAGAGCTTCTTTTACTGGAGTACATTTTCTATTTTATTTTTTACTTCCCTTATATGGTGGGTGGTGAAGACCACCCTTGTGTGTGTGTGTGTGCTGGGAGGCTTTGCAGAAGGAGAGAGATGAACTCGCCTGTCAAACTTTCAAGAAGAAGAAATAAAAAAAAAATGTTAGAAAGAAGAGAGCGAAATAAAAGAGATTGTCGAGTAGCTTTGAAGGACAAAGGGGTCCTCGAGGGATCTCATATCAACCAACTGTGTTTGTCCGGTCTCTTTTCCTTGCAGCAAATTTCTCTACTCTTGTCTTCTCTGCACACTCACCTGGGGTGATACTACAACAATTCTAACAACAATGTTGCATTGTTGTTACTAAAATATATATGTAACAATAATAAGGTGATGGAATTTTGTTGGTCAATAATTGTACAATTCTGTCAATTCAATGATATTTCACTAATTTTATCAACAATGTTGCATTGTTGTTACTAAGACATGTGACAGTATGTAGATTATTGTTGGTAAATTGTTTAAGAAATTATATATATGTTTATTGTTGTTTGATAAAAATGCTGCAATAATTACATCAATATTGTTATACTGTATAATATTTGTTTATATGTATGAATTAATGGTAAAGAATTATAAAATATATATTTTTATTTTAATATATTGTAATCGTTTTGCTTGACTAAATTGTGTACCAAATGTATATCAATAAGAAATAAATAGGGAGTTCCTACACAAAATAATTAAAAATACATCAATATTACAAATATCACTTTAATTTGTTGAAATTAAAATAAATATAAAATGTAATTACAAAGGGCGGTTTTCAATTTATAAAAAATTACTAAAATAAAAATTTTGTGATCTAAATATTTAAATTATTGTTACCACACTCCCATGTAAAGCAACCTCGTTATACGAGCAGACATATTATCTTTGTACCATGTATAGTTAGAGTAAAAAAATTAACTTTTTATTACTTAAATTTTATTAAAAGTAAATAAAAATAATTTAATTTTACAAACAACAATTTTAATTGTATAAATCAAATGTATAATTTTGTTTTATTCTTCAGAAAATTCTGGCAAACAAGTGGTATAATATTATGTAACTTTTTACTGAAATAAAAAAATGGATAAAATAATGAAATAACATAATTAATAAATATGGTTCTATAATAAAATATGAAAATAAAATTCAGCATACGAGCAATGTCAGCCCTT
Organism: Siphlonurus alternatus; assembly: GCA_949825025.1. Classification (NCBI taxonomy): domain Eukaryota; kingdom Metazoa; phylum Arthropoda; class Insecta; order Ephemeroptera; family Siphlonuridae; genus Siphlonurus; species Siphlonurus alternatus. The sequence goes on along the minus strand of OX463785.1, from coordinate 24,383,194 downwards.
CGCATGCAGCGACAAAGTAAGTAATATGCTATTAATACTCACTATATTGTTGTTAGCAATGTTACTATGCATTATTCGCTTAGAATTTGGAGATTTTTTTTTTCTATCGGCACCGCAAAAATAAGGTTAGTGCATGCATGGACCATTATTGTGAATAAAAACTAAAATTTAAATAATTTATAATAAAAGAAAAATATAACTGGATGAACGAAGATGTGAACATAGTATCAGTTATATAGCAAATGTACCTAGCAAGAAGGTAAAGTTTTGTAGGGGTTTGTTGCTTGAGAATCAACAAACTGCGAAAAAAGAAAATAGTAGAAGGAATTTATTTAACATTACATTTTCATATAATTATGCTTTTTTTAAAATACAAATGCTATTATAATTAATATTGGAGAGAAAAAATGACATCACATGCATCACGCGGAACAGTTGCAATAAAAATTCAATATTATAGAATAATAACAAATAATAAAATTAAAATAATAATCACACCAGTTTTTTAATTATATACAAACATAAGAAAAAATCAAGACGTACGTTTTATTTTGGATTATCGATGTATTTTTTTTTATTTTTTTACTTATACTAAAATTGATGTAGTAATATTATGCACATTTGATTCGCAAGGTCGTGCGTTCGATCCCCAGCACCGCCAAACTTTTCACAAGTTGCTGTTGCTATAAATAGCATACATGATTCCTGATGCATGAAGGTGGTTCATGCTGTAACCTTAATTCGTCCTGACAAGGTTATCATGGTTCCCTCAGTCAAAACCAGGCAAATGACAAGATAAATTATCACTGTATCGCGCCGTATAATTTTCTATACGCCAATTAAGTTTTAATATTATGTATTGCAATAGTATTGTGATACACTATTAATGAGTATTTGAAACTCAGTACTGTGGAAATGCATGCAGAACGAAGAAAATAATTATACCAATTTCATGCTGTTATTTTTAACTATCGTTAAGTAATATTGATATGATTGTATATGATATTTGATAATATTAATTATAATGTTGACTGATTCATGCTAGAAATTGTATAACCTATGTATAAATCAAATACATTTTTTTAAAAATATTGTATTATTGTATTTTTCATTGTTATACCGAACAGTCTTGTTTTTCAGATGAAATCATTATTAAAATCGTACGTATGCAATAAGATCACAACAACAAATAGCATTGACAATATCTATGGTTCCCATCATTTGTATCGTGGGAGAGGTGGGTGGTTTGTCGTTCAAGTATCTCCTGACGAGCTGCACGCCTCGTTGCACGCGGAGAAAACGACGAGCTTCATAATGCTTGGCTGCAGACATACCTGACGATTGTCCCGCTGAAACGACCACCTGAGAGTTGTCAGATTATAAGATCATCATTGTTAGCTGGATCATGTCAGCGAACTCTAAATCATGTTTTGTAACCCCTTTTTTTATTATTTTTTTTTTTACGTATTAAATATAAATAGAAATTATAATTTGTATTAGTAATATTCGTAATAATATGCATTTTAAACAAAACAATTTATATTTTTTTATATTTATTTGCACAATTTCTAGAACATATATTTGTTGTACAAAAACATAATATTTTAATATTAAATATGATTATATAATTAAAATTCAATAAATCCATGGAATTAGATTTTATTTCCTAAAATTGAAATCACTAAATACAGTATCTTATTAAATGTTATTATGTTTTAAAATCTCCAGAAAAAGAAGAAAATCAATCACATTTCAATTAGCATCACAGGGAGTTTAATTATTTATTATTTTAATGGACATTCGCAAATCATTCGTTATGTATTGTGAATAAATTATAATTGTGTAGATTATATAACACGTTTATAAGAAATGGATTGTTGAAAATAGATATTAATATTTAATATTAACATATATTAATTTATTTCATTACAATTTTTTGCAGGCAATTAAAAAAATCATCATTTTATCTGGATGTGTTCAGAAAAGCGGGTATGTAACAAAATTATTCAGAAATATGCGAAACATTGGAGTCTATATTCTAATATATTAAACATATATTGTTTACGATGGCCCTTGTCATTGAATACATGAAAGATAAAAACAAATATTTAATAATACTTTTATGAAAAGTTGTATTTATTTCCCGCGTACATGAAAAAAATGTGAAAGGTTTAGAAAATTTGACATTCGCAGGAATTCATGGTATATAAAAGAATTAACCCTCATTAATTATATTCCTATTTGTCATTTTATGTATATTTTTAATAGCTCAAATCATAAATGCATGTAATATGGTGGCAGGAATTTTTACTAATACGTATAAAATATTTTATGAATGTTCCGAAATCCTGCTTAATAATTCACTGCATGCCCAGCAGGATTGTGTTTCATATTATCCACATTTTAAATTTTTCTTCTGATTGTAACACACTTTATTCATAGTAAATAATAATTTTAAATATTTAAATTTTAAATCCTTAATATATTTTAAGTTGCATTGTAATATTTGATTTCCTTATGTATTCGAGGAACTAACATCCGGTCACCCACATTATAATTATTATCATTTAGGAATAGTTTTACCAAACTGATAATTAAGTGAAATAAATTAACTCAATTATGAAAATTGTTTACGAGGGAGATTTCTTACTATTGTAAAAATAATATACAATTATTCGCTTCATATATAAATTGTCATTTGAAATTATTCAGGGTATTGCGAACAAAATCAACACATTATTATAGCAGAAGTGCAATAAAATAACGTTATTGGCAGCATTATTTGTTAATATACAAGCAGCATACAGTGATATGACAGATTCCTATTAATATTAATAACTCGAAAAATTTTGCTTTATTCATTTTGTTTAATTAATTAATATATATTAATTATAAAATCCGCGAATCGATAGATTTCCATAACAATGGACAATTTGCATGACATTTTTTTATTGCAGAAATGAATAGAGGGTACCAAATTATGCTACTCTGAATTTTTTCAGATTTTTTAAAGACCGGGAACTATTTTTAAAAAATTATTGAAAGTCGATTTTATGACGTCACGGGGAGTATGTCCTTAAGAAAAGGATAGGCGCTAAACGCCCGTGACGTCATAAAACTGACTTTCAATAATTTTTTAAAAATAGTTCCCGCTCTCAAAAAAATCTGAAAAAATCATAGTATAATTTGGTACCCTCTATCTATTTCTGCAATAAAAGAATGTCATGCAAATCGTCCATTGTAATAATATAATGTCTATAATTAAGTTGAATATATATTTTTTCATTTTTATTTCCAGTAATAAAAATATGATGGATTTAATTATGTTATTCATTTATATCCCTGGCTGGTACAATATCATGTAATAAAAATGAAAAAAAAAAAAAAAAAAAAAAACAAAACAAAAAAACAAAAAAACAACATTTTAAATTAAATGTTTTCCAAGTTTATTATATATTATATATTACGTTGTTTTTTACTATGACCAATATTATGTACTAAACTCATATTATAATGGTTTATGCATTATTACTATAAATATATAATATATAATTATGTTCTATATTGTTTTTAAATTTAAATTTTAAATAATATATTTCATAATGTGAGAATTTTACACCGAGAATATTTTGAAACGATTCAGCAACTTTGCTATTTATATATTAATGTAATATATTTCTCTGTAATTAAGGCTATGTTTGTGATGCAGAATGCCTCTGAAGTCAAAATATAAATATTGTAGATGATTTACAACTTTAAATAAAAATATCAATGTTTCTAGTTGCACAGATCATTGCGAATAAAATCATTAAAAAAGTACAAATTTCTCAATATTTATCAAGTATCTAACTGCTTTATGAAAATCTTGCTGATGTTCAATTGCCGACCATCCTAACTAAGGTTTTCATGGTTTCTTTATGGAAATTATAAATACAAGGAAGCCATGATTATTGTGACTTTTATATTTTCAAGTCTTTTTTTATAATCTTAGCTTTATTGCATGCATGGCTTGCTAAAACATGAATTTTGAAGTAGTTGTTTTTCATTTTGAAATATCTAATCATGTATGTATATTATTATTTTGTGTGGGTGATTGGACACTTTATCCTTTTTGATGTCACACATTGATATGTTGTATAATATGTTTTATATAAAAAATATATATTATATTATTATTAAATCACAAATTGGCACTGATAATTTGAATTTCGTTTGCAGGGGAGTGTACCCCGGCATGGCGGTCGTCCGTATTGGATTACTACAAGTGTAATGGATCTGTCGGACAAAGGCTCGCCGCCAACACAGAGCTCGCTCATTCAGTCGGCTGCACACGTTTCTGGCTCTGTCCCTGGATAAATGTTTGCATTGATTACATTGCAGCACAAAATGTCCTCTCTATTGATCACGATTTTAGTTACAGATAATCTTCACGACAATTTTTGTTACTTTTTGTAGTTTTGTGACAATCGCAAGTTTCGGAGATGTTTGGGTATTATTAGTATAAGTGCTCACCAAATACACAACGGTAGAAATGATTTAAAACTGATGCAGAAAAAATCAAATGGACAGTAAAATTGCTCAAGACAGTCTTGTGCAAAACAACAACAAAATAATCACTGAAATTATATTCGTCAATATTATAAATTTTGTACTGATGTACTGCATTTATGGCCAAAAGCAGAATATATATATATATATATATATATATATATATATATATATATATATATATATATATTTGCTCTAAGTTTGATTAATTAATTAAAAATTATGCTGCAATGAATATAACTCGAATTGCAACTGCACGAGATATTTTAATTAAATATTTTTCATCGTGTAAAATCTGCAAATTATATATATATCTTCAAATCAAAATACAAACAAAATACAAAATCCTTGATTTATTGAATGCATAAATTATACGTAATATATTATATAATAAAAATATGTGATTGTACTAAAATAATTGTGGATTCAAATTTATGACTTTGAAATACTTTTTAGATTTTTGAAGATCATGAAAACTCCCTATTATACCCAATGATAAAATAAATTTTATAGCATTGAGTATGCTATAGATATTTATATAATATAAATTACTGATTTTTTTTCATTTTTAGTTTATAATTAAACAAATGTGCTCTTATGCTAAAACCCAAAATTAAATATTTTCTTCCAGACTGAGCAGAAATTAAATTAGTACAATAAATTTGGTTTGTGTTTTTGAACAAAACTATCACATAAAAAATATTTACAAATGTATAAAAAAAAAGTGGAACAAGCTGCATTTTGTTTCTGCCTAAGGGGCTTACGTAAGAACCTCCCAGCAAGCTGGCCATCTGTCTTGCATCCTTTCTTGCAGCAGGCAGATTGAGAGGTGCATTATGCTGGTTTATTATATTGGCCTGGCATTCTCCTCATATATATAACATCTGACATAATAACAGACAGCCTTTCGCAAAACTCTACTTTATTATACTTTTATAAAAAGCTTGATCAGAAAATAATATGCTGAGGGAGCTATACCAGTTTTCTTTGGACTAGCGAGCAGCGAGGAGCACGTAAGTAATAACTACGTTTTTAATATTCAATTTTAGTATAATGTTGAACTTGATTTTTGGTGTAAAATGTCACAATTTAAGCCTTTAAGATTAATTTTAATATCAGATTTGCTGTAAATTGATTTATAATGTGATTCTTGAGATGCATTGTGTCCTGTTTGTATAAAAAAATTAATTAATAAATAAATTCACAATCAAACAAAATGAAATTGTTACAGGTGTCAATATTTTATTAATATAATTTATTTTAGTACAGTATATTATGCTGGAATAAAGTGCAATGTATATGTTATGTGATTTAACATTGTAAAAAATGTAAAACTAAATAATACTCCCTTATCATTTAATTTTATGATCAATAAATTAAAAAATTCCTGAAATCAATTTTAACAATTAAATATTTAGAATTATTGCACTAAATTTTTACGAAAAAGAAAATCGATTTAACAGTATTTTAAAACTTCTGCCACTGAATCTACTCCAAATTTCCAACAAATGTCAGTAATCTATATATCTGTTATGGAAATGGACCGTGTCTAGAATTGAAATTAATTGTGAGCTATCATATTCATATCAAAGCTCCAGCGCGGGAATATGATTATTTATTTAGGCGGCACATCAAAGAGAGCGGCGACGGTCGTCACAAGTTCCAACAAGCCGACAGACATGCGTCATATTCATAATAGTCTTGATTCAGAATATTTCCTCGTATGGAATTTAATATTCAATATATACCTTTGTTCATCTCGTCTAGATTTTTTATCAATGGAGAGAGATTTTTGTTTATTTATATCTCTAATATTCAATCATAAAATAACGGAAATAAATTGTTGAAAACTTGTGATCAAAACTGACGATATATTAGTTGAGATTACATTTTTTTATGTTTAGTTTTTGAAGCAGTCTCGGATAACTTATATCAAGTATTGCATTTTATCAGTTATATTATATTATAAGATTTGTAAGTTAACTTCATGTGTTATTCATTCGTATTTATCATTTGAGAACGTTCAGCTGCACATTTACAATAAGTCACATGTAAGTAATAAATTAATCGTAATATTCTTCGCCGGTTTGTTTAGTTTATGGACTTTATACGGGTTATAATAAAATATTTACGTTCAAACTTAAAATGAAACAATTAATTTTGTTTTTTCGTATCTACTTGAATTAATTTTTGAAGTTGACTAACGTAACATGGATGTTTCATTTCTCATTTCTGCATGTTAAATTAGTCAAATTTAAAAATTCATAACTCGAAAACTAGCTTGAATTTGTACACAGGTATGATATTTTAGCTACTGATGTAAATATTATAGGGCATGTAGAGGACAACATTTTTTTTTTTTTTCATAATTTTCATGAATGGATTTTTTTTTTTACCATTGGGTCAGCTGATCCGTATTATCTCTACCTTAACTATCTCCAATATATATGAAAGGTTTTATTTGACAATTCCCTAGCAGTACAAATTATTTTCTTCTATAAATTTAACTACAATAATCATATAATTTTACACATGACTCGAGGTTAAATATATTTTGTTAAATTTTTTCAACTTGAATTGTGTTTAATTTTAGCTGTATATAATTATTATAAAAATGCTTTAGCCTGTGTTATAGTTAGAAAGTAGCAGGTATTAAAAACCTTTTTTTATTTATATAAAACACATTTTATAAGCACTAACAATTTATAAACAGGAAAAAAAAAGAGCTTTAAAAACTCATTAATAAATATTGTAAAGTTAAATAGTTAAAACATTATAGGTTAATACTTTGCCGGTATATAAAACGTTATATGATGTTGAGGTAAAATATACATAGGTGAGAGGTGGGAGGCAGTATTGGAAGAGTGGTGAGAAAATGGCGCTCAGAGTGGCAAGCTTTGTGCAGCTTTGGTCCAGGAGAAGAGATGCTGTAACCATGGATACGAGGGGGGGTGGGGAGGGAGCAGAGCGCTGGTTGGTCGCTAGCCTGGGGGGGTTTTAGTGGCAGAGGGTGAAATATTGAGGGAGGGGGGTGGTGTGAGGCTTGTCACTTCCACAGCGTTAGAATGGCTCGCTCGATATTTCGTACTCGCTTAGGCTATAATGTTGCGCAAAATTCTACACGTTACAATTTTACCTCGATTTTCATACTAAAAAATGTGTTTTCTTACGTTTTTATTTATCAAATTAATAACTTTTGATTATCTGTAATGTAGGGTAACATAGTCATATTTATTACATGGTCATATCATTGCACAATTTTTAATTGCAGTTACTGTAAAAATTAGTAGCAGAGAAATTTAAGTTAGTAAAATATCTAAAAATTATTAAACTCATATTCTTTTTAAATTACAAAAATGTTAATTTGCAAAAATTCAAAATCAGTTTTATTGTAAATGTAGTTCTAAATTTAATTATAGACGGAAAAAAAAGCCATCTTTACAAATTATTGCATTATTTTGATGTTGAATATTCCTTGGAATGTATTTTGTTTGTTCAGACAACTTTTATAACCGACGATGTAAAAATAAAATTTGATATGAATAATATTAATTCCAACACGTAATTATGTCTTTGTTTTATATGTTTAACGTATTAGATAATATTTGACAGAAAATTTCCAACTTGTCAAGATTCAACGTAACATCGGGACAAAGGTCAATAGGTGCGACTGACTTGATCACATATAGACTTGATCCGCCATGTTGGTCCTCCCGGGGTGTCGCTGGCTGCTGCAGCAGGGGGAGGGGGGTCACCGCTCGATATGTGACCGCCGCCATCGCTGCACTCGATCAACTGCTAATAAGTCATCGTCTAATAATCTGAAAATAAATTCTATACGGGGAAAATATTATCTAAATTAGTTCACGGTGGGCTGAAAATTAATTTTTACTTGATAAGTAATTTGTTGCGAGATGTAAAATATATATATATATATATATATATATATATATATATATATATATATATATATACACATCAAACCACGTTTAACTTGGCAGTGCAATTGTCAAACTCATGACAAGATTTAGTGTTATATAATAAATAAAATATCTCATGCATTATACGATGTTAATTATGCTGCATATTTAAATTATTCATATTTAAAAGTAACTATCTATCTGAGATGCACTCGGCCTTATAATTATAATAATATATTTCACGTTTACTTGTATCTTTATGACGCACTCCTCATCGACGCCGTGTTATTGCAACAATCGTACCGATCTGTGAAATTTAACTAATTTTATTTATAAAAAATGTTTTAAATTATTTTTGTTTCATGTAAAAAAGCAATATTGCAAAATAAAAAAATTAGAACGTTAAAATTATACATCATAATAAATTATAAGTGTAAAATTTAAAATAATTTTTTATACTGCAATTTTATTTTTTAATTGTAATTATTTGTAATGATTTAATTTAATTATTTTTATTTGAGATTTTTTACTAAAATACTGTAATAAAAATGTTAAATGTAATATGAACATTAATTCAAATTTTGGCATGCAATGCATGAAAGTAGAATATTTTTAATAATATAATTCAATTAGCAAATTTTATGAAAAACAAGACAACAAATATATTGTATTAGTTAAATTCAAAATTCGATTCTTAATCATGAGTTGTACCCATGTCTCCAGTTTTTATAATATTTTAATAATAAAAAATACTTTTGATATTTATACTCAAACTCAATTTTGTAAGCAGAAATATTTAAATATATTATAGCAATATTGCAATAATGAAAGGGTACACGGTATTCCTATATAACAACTGCAGCGTTCAATACTCGGTAAAAACGTCATTTTAAGTACACAAGATTGATGAAACTTTAAATCTAAATGAATAATGGAGAAATAAACTATATATATATATATATATATATATATATATATATATATATATATATATATATATATATATATATATATATATATATATATATATATGTATATATATATATATATATATATATATATATGATATTTTGTATAAAATAAATGGAAAGCGATTTGAAATATATAAATAAGTATAATCTGAAACATTTATTTGCTAAGTCTCATTTCAGGTTTCACTATATCAAAGTAATATAATTAATACTTAAATCATTAAATACTATTAAATGTATGATTGTAATTAACGGCTTAAAACAAGATACCAAGTTTATCTTAATTATCAAGTATAAATTGTAAAAATTATTTTATTTTGCAAAATTTGTAGTGCACATTAATACCGTGATGTCATTTGTGGCGCCACCTACCTGGCGTTAACATTACGACGAGGCGCCAGAAGGGCGGAGGATTAGCACACGGGGAAGTGACGGCTGGTATTGATTCTGCAGGCAGAGTTTTGCACGGGGGTGCAGGCGCTATATTCCCGCACCACCACGAACACACCTATATTCCTCTCTCTCACCTTCTCACCACAAAACTTTGGCGCCTCGCTACAAACCATTCCACACTGTAGTTGAGTGCTAAAAAAACTTTTTATAAAACAACTTTTTCATATCCATCATCATAAGTCTTGTAAAAAAATGTTGAATTATACTTTTTTTATATCGATACTAATTATTGGTTTACCTAAAATACCTTGTTTGATGTTTTAAAGGATATTAGAATTTAAATAAATTTCTCATTTAATGTAATGTGGTTTTGAGGTTAAAATAATATAAAGCTTTGATCTATTGAGTTATATAATGTAGAATTTGCTGAAATTTGATTAAACAAAACACATTAATGAGAGAATGAACTGATTTAACAAATCAAAATTAAAAATATAAGAGAACATTCTTCATTTATAACTTAAATTAAATATACATTTTAATAATCATGGAGGACTGCTTTTATTATATAATATAATACAACATCATATAACCCCAGAAATGCATTAACATAATATTCAATTTCTCACCATTTTTTTTTTTTTACATTTTTGTAAATTATTAATATTGAAGTATAGCTATAATATTATGTGCCTTTGGTGCTTTGCTGTTTAGGCTGCACCTTTTTTTCTTGCCTGATGCAACTTTGGTAAAATAAATAAATGTATGAAATGGCGTGTGAATAATATAATTTACTGCATATTATAAAAGACGCTACAATTAATTCTCCCTCTATAATAAGAAGTAACTGAATTTATTGAGATTGTCACGAGTCGCATTATTTGTTTGCCTTTGTTATAAAATTTAGTGATACGAATTCAGCTTAAAAATAATTAATTCTATTTGTACGAATGTTTGCAAATTAATATAATGAATTATTTAAATTACTAGTAATTCTAAATAAATCTAATTAAAATACATAATTTTAAAATATATAACTTTTTAATATTTGTTTCCTTTCATTTAATAATTATTCATATAATAATATTAATTATTTGATATGCATGCATAAAATCTTTCATTATTTTTCTGTTATGAAAATGTTTATACATTAATTGTCGATAGCAAAATGATAGCTGTGGGTAAATAAATCTAGAAGGGAGTTTGCAGTGATCGAACCAGACAATGGAATAAGTGATTCGTTATTTTATTATATAGTACATGGAATAATTCAATGCTTTATAAGAAGATATGGACTACAAACTCTTTACTAAATAATAACAGAGATCTTGATATGAAGCTAATAATAAACTCTCAGCAACGTAATTTTATTTGCACACCTTTCCCGGACAATGGAGGTGTCGGGATTTGCGCGAGATTCAAGATGGCGGCGTCGCGGCCGGTGACGTAAGCGCTGCTTTTTGTGCCACGTCGTTGTATTGACCGTCCGGGGAGTGCAGAGAGGCTAGACACGCAGGTGACATCGCTGCCCGGATACATGATGGACATCAAGAGCATGTTCAAAATAATGTTGGAATATATCGTCCCTCGTCCGCAATAATGAACTATTACACGATTTGGTTGCAATAATGAGCTATCTGCAATTTTAGGTGAGCGCAACAATGAACTCTATTTACAGTTCAAAATTGCGCTCATCTAAAATAGCAGATAGCTCATTATTGCAACGAAATCGTGATGAAAATACTTCATTTTTCCGGAATGATTCATCAATGTTTGCAAATTTGTATAACATATATAGTACATTATAATGATATATTTAATTTCTGAAACTTAAAAGCTTGTCACGTAAAGGTCTTAAATGATTATCTCATTATTTGTCATTATTAATTATATAAATTACGACTGTGATTCGATATTGACAAATTTATCTCTATAATATAGATTCTATTCAAATTGCCATAATACAATGATATTAAGCATTTAAATTTAATACAAATGATATGTAATGCACATCAAATTTACAGAACATAACTTTCCATACAATCCCCATTTAAAATTGATGAAATTGGTAGCATAAAATTTAATTGTTAACTAATAAATGTTTTTAAATTAAATAATTATTTATAACACATTGAAATTAGTTTAAAATAATACTGTATATATTAAGTTCACATATAAGTATCACATTTTAATTGTATATACCAATTCGTATATAGCAAGTATAATTTACACTTCTATTATACCAACTTAATTTACGTCATGTGCATACTTTACAAATCTTGATTTTAATGTTAAAAACATATTTTTATTATATTTCTTAAATGAAACACTGAGTATTATGGTTGTTTAGCAAACTATATGTAGACTTATTTATTTTTAAAATAGATTTTAAATTGTTTAATGATAAAAAAAAAAATCACACTAAATGACTGTATGACAAATTTAACATAAAAATAAGATTATTGTCGCATTTATATAAATTTCTTTACTAAAAATATATACATTTTTTAAGTACTATATTTTAATACTAAAATAATAAATTTTGTAATATTCCGAGATTACATGTGATCATTATATCGGGGTACACAATGCGGGGTATGTTCGCGGCTTGTTGTTGATGCGTCCCTCCTGCTCATTGCGCCTTATTATCTGCTAGCCTTTGTTACAATATCGAATACCATGTCCAGCGTAATAACAACGCCGCCACAATGTTGTACGTTCACCGACATGTTGAAGCTTGTCTCAGGATTTTTAACAAAAAAAAAGTACCTGAGCAAAGGGAGTAAGTTGAGTTACAAAATTATCTGTGAAGGATCAAATCAAAATCTTTTGTTTTGAACCTTCATAAAATTAACTTCGTTGCAATTTTTTTATTTAGCGAATTTCTGCAGGCATTTACTAATCTTTGTTACCAAATAATTTGTTTATTTCGTAAATAAATAAAAAAAATCTATATATATTAACTTATACATTGCATGTTATGTATCCATAAAATGGCATTTATGTATTTTTGATCCAATAAACGAATAAAATGCATACTGTATATTATTTATAAATATTTTATTAAACACATAATAAAGTGACATATAAAAGTTTATTCTGAAATACGTACGTTGGTTACTAAATAAATTACAACAAAATGATTTAATATTTGTCATAAAAATAAAAAAAATTCTTGCATTATTTTAACCAATCTATCGATAGATGTAGATCGCTGAGGCTTCGTGTAAGCAAAGTAACTAAATTTAAAACAATATATTTAGTGTCGGTTATGTTAGTAAATTTATATTCAGTAAATATCCTTAACTTGTGATACAACATTACATGAAATAGATTAATAATCGCTATATTAAACTTTATCGCTAGTGTTTAAATTTAGCGTACGTCAAGTCTTATAATTCTCATGAGAGCGAGATTATTATTATTATACCTTCAGCTGCATGGAGCATAGCGAGAGACTGGAGAGAGAAATGCGTGGGATGGTGGCAGCCATATTTGATCAGAGAGGATGGTTGGTTGCATCCCCAAGAGGGCTTTTCTGTGTGATGCGAGCTTATAAGAACTCCCCCCGTGCTATGTAGCAAGGGGGAACAAGAATATTCTATCAAATCCTAGCTTAACGATGGACCACTAATGCTGAGCTGCACTTTTAATTTAGCATCAAGGGAAAAGTAAATGCGAATATATATTGGAGGGGGAGCCAACTAATTAAATTACTTATAGTCGACTGTGTGACGGGATATGTGAAATATAACGCAATGGGCGCGACGCACCAAGATATCTATCCATCAGTTAGTCGTTGAGCTATAGGATGACGCTAACCGCGGGTAGAAAAAATCTGGTTATTTTCTTTTCGACCGTTATTGTGGTTAAACGTGCAAAAACAGATTATTGCAAGTATCAGATTTGTTAGAAAACTACAAAGAAAATGATAAAATAATAAAATATTTCTTTAAATTTAAGCGTTACAATATTAAAACAAATATTTATTTTATAAAATATATTATTACGATCATATGATGACAACATGCACCAAATAAAGGTAGTATTTCAATACGTTATTTTCCTTCTAGGAAACTTGTCTTCACTTTTGTGTATAATTGTCATTAATTAAAAAAGCAAAATTCTTTTAATAATATCCTATTAATATTATATTATAGATTATCAATAATTCATTAAAAAAAATTATTTATTTTAATATATTTACGGATGTTCAAATGTTATAAAATAATTTTATGTGAATATTTATTAACAACAATTAATAAAACAACATTGAAATAAAATTATATTAAAACATCTAATAAAATTAAAATATAAATAACTAATGTTGAAGTATGACAATAATGATAAATTCGTATTTCAACATGTGATTCTTCGGAGCAAGTAATACAAAAATATGTAACAGTAATACTGCACGATAAAGGGACTTAAAAATCAAAATTGACAGTGGTAAATTAAGTATATAATAGAATTGCGCAAATAATATCTTCTCTGAATTTATCCCCTATATAATTTTTTTTTTTCGTTCCAAGATATGTGTAAAGTTTTTTTTTTTAAATAATTTCACCTCCTCTCCTCAAATTTGGTCCACGATATTTTTTGTGTCGAATGTACATACATGAGCGAGGCATATTGTTATTAATAATAATGGAGTGGGGGTTATCACACAGCCGAGTGGCCACGTCAGAACCTCTCGCGTCAAAATGCAGCAGTTCATAATCATAATAACACGGCGCTCTCTCAGCAGCCAGTTCATAATCATAATAACACGGTTCTCTCAAAGCTGGGGGGGGGGACATAAACAGGAAATTGCCTGCCTCTCCCGTGAGTAAGATTATTTGAATTTTATATTACATAACACTGGAGGGGATACGGAAAATTTTGGTAACAATTTTAAAACATGGACATGTAAAAATGGATTAAATTTGGTCAGCAATATTACATGGCAAGTGAAGCTTTTCTTATAAGGAATCATTTATTTGCAATGACATGTTGTAGTATAAATTCTCACAAGTTTTGTTCCTTTTTTTCTGCCATGTCAACCTGTTTATGACTTTACCCAAAGAGTGTTATAATTAAAAATCTAGTAACGGTGTTAATGAAGTATATATACTGTACAGAGATGTTGTTGAAAATGTAAGCAACAAAAGAGTATTTTGTGTACTGTATAAGTATTTCAGAATTTTAGATGATTTCTGTTAACTGCTGGACATTTTTTTTTTTTAAAGATTCTAGAGTAAAATTTCATATTTTTGAAGGAGTTAATCAAAGGGAAATAATAGACATTTTGTGATAAAATATAATATGTTTGTACGAGAGAGAGAGAGAGACGCCGCTAGGCTACATGAGCAGCTCGTTATCCTGACATGCTCTCCTTGTTATTTTACGCACGAGGCCACTCAGGAAGGGTCTTTTTCGTATACCTTCCTGACGAACACGGTAATGTACCGCTCGTCCGTACAAAAGAAATATGAAAATATGTACTCCAACTACATGTGGATATTTTAATTGTACAGTAGAGAAATTGAAGAATCAATGGTATTGGTTTTATCAAGATTAACTGGTTAATATTTGTAGGATTCATTGCGGTATCCGATATAGAAGTATAATAATATATTTTCAAATTATTGCAAGATGTGCTGAATTGAACACTTTTATTTTTTTAATTTTTTTTCAACATAGTTAACTTTTAGCAATATTAAAACAGAATAAATTAATCTAATTCTATTTTTGTATTTTAAATATTAAATTATTAATAAGAAATAATTTAATAATATTTCTATTATTCTTAAACAATATTTTTAATATGTCAAAGATAATTTTTAACACAGTTTAAATATGCTTTAAATATGAATTATATTAATCCGTTTCTGCAGTCGGAATATTCTTTTGTAATATATGAGAAAAGATTGAAAAACAATTTCAAAAATATAACATAGTGGTAAAGTTTGTTCATCCAGATCTGTGCTGTGTTCGTCCAAAAAGATCCCATATTCAACTTTTCCACAAGGACAGGGCAATTAAAAAAAAAAAAAAAATGGTACGGGAGTTAAATTTCTACGTCATCCAATATATTTCTTGTGAAGCTTTTTAAAAGTTTCGGAATCTTAAGTTAATAGACCAATTTTAATTCACATCACTGAAATACATTAAATACTACGGAAACATTTATTTTCTTGAGAGAAGTTGAACAGTCTAATTATTTTCTTCAGAGAGAGAGAGAGAAGAGAGGTGTCGGACGCGCGCACGACTGCTAATTGTTGGAGACAAAAGACAGACGAAGAGCGTGCTCTCGACACTCCATTGTTACGTCAAGAAATAATAAGCTACATACTCAACGTGAGGGTTACTTGATTTATTTATGACACTGTCGCTGCCACTCTCGCATTTCAACGTGACAATATTTAGTAACGTTAAATTTAAATATTACGTTTTATTTGCTAAATTTTACTATTTTAACCAGACATTTAATTTTCATTAGCAAGAATTTGAGTGAAATTGATATTAAGTTTATATCTGCATGCGCATTTAATTCTGATCCTCAATCAAAATTTTAAGTCTTATGCTTAAGAAGTGAAGTGATTCATGTTGTAGAAAATGTAAAGATTTTTTTTAATGAAAATAAATGTGTTTCGAGCGTCTTGCGTCATGTGTTTCGAGCGTCTTGCGTCATGTGTTTCGAGCGTCTTGCGTCATGTGTTTCGAGCGTCTTGCGTCATAATTAATGATCGATTGCCCCTATATAAATATATTGTACAAGGACACAAGGAGCTTGTCATAAAGATTTACATAATATAATACAGATTATATTTTATATTAAAACTAGCGCTGGTATATAATGTATAATATAATTATGAATAATGTCTTCAGAAATTGTTATACGCATGGCACAAGAGTTAATACAAGGCTTGATATAAAATTTTACTGCTAAATAATAGAAATTATTTAAACACTAAAATATATTAATTTGCTAACTTCAATGCGAATAGTCTCCATGCATGCATTTTGTTTAATGTTATAATTATTCCTAATTATAAAAACCCTCAAAAATTAAAATAAGAAACACGCTGTGAGCTGCTAATCTAATAGTCTTAATTCTTTTTTAACACAAGAATCCTTGATAAACATTATAAGCAGGCATATAGGGAGTTGCATTTCATTATATTTGTAATTATTTCTTTTATAAGGTATTTTTCATTGCTGATAGTGATAGTGATTGAGGGTCATATTTTTCATAAATTGTAATTATTAAATTATTAGTTCATCGATATAACAAAGGTCGTTCCTGACTGATGGTTACCACAGTTCCCTCAGTCAAGAACACAAAATCAATTTATTATTGAGAACCTTGTATTGCACTCATATTTATATTTTTGCAATAGAACGAAGCCAATTGATATCATGGATATTAATTTATCCATGATATCAATTGAATTTCCTAAATATTTATGCATTTTATTTTAATTTTTTTAATGTTTATTTTTTTCAACTCACAGAGCGTTATAGTCATTAAAACATGATACATGCTATTTTATATAAAAGTACAATGTTGTATTTTTAATTGTTTAATTACGTTTTCTGCATATATTTCGTAACTTGATAATTCTTAAAAAAATAAAATATTGAGAGAATCATTGTACTTTTAACACAGATGTTTTAGAGATTTGTGTATGTTATACAATTTATAACAAAACCAACTCAAGTATACAATTTTAGCTATCAATTCGATAATTTTAAACGCTGCATGAAATTTATAAACAATCTATAAACCTTAAAATTGTCTCTGAGAGACATCTATGAATAATTTATATTTGAACAATTTACAGACAATTCTATTATTATTTCTATGTTAATTACTAACAACCCCTGCAGTATATCATGTACAACATAACCACGCTTTACTTTAAATTGCCACGCTATTTTCTATAAACGAGAATCGAACCAACGACATTTCCCCTTACATCCCTTGTCTTTGGTCTCATCTAAAATATATTCCAACAATGCAACCCTCAGATACAACCCTCTACTACATATATATATAAGGGTAGGAAACAAGTATGGGGTTGGTTTTCTCTCAGGGGCGTGGCTATCATACCCCCTAGCTGTGTCCTGTTTTACATCCCCCTCTCCCTTGATGTCATGGGGACCGCTAATACATTTCCACCCCCTGCAGGGCTACTCACCACACCATTCTCTAGGGGTGGGAAGGATATGGCTAATAGCATATCGTTCGTCATCACACTCAGGGGGGTGAAATCAAGAGAGAGGGGGGGGATTTTTTTGAAAAATCAACCAAAATGGTGGTACATTATTCTCTCATGAGGTTTTGCGATTACAATAAGTATACAAAAAGCTTTTATAAAAAATAATAATAATTGGTTATATTTTGTGATATAGTGTTGTGAAAGCTGAATTTTTTTTTATCAAGTTTAATGTATGATAAAATATTGTTTTTGCACTAAATATAGCTTTAAATTATTGCAATATCACACTTACCAGGGACCAAGAGGAACCTAAGTTTCCACCGTTTTCTCAGCTCATATTTTGGCCTCATTACAAAATGCTGTTAAAAGTAAATTATTGTTACTAGTAGGGATTTGAAAAGGAAAATGTTATTTATTTAAAGAATATACATTATCTTTTCTGCACTTATTTCTACGTCTTAATAAACGTTATTAAAATATGTTCCTTCGCTTAGAAATTCAAATTTTATCATAATCATTTCTCCATATTGAGTAAATTTATAAACTTATATTCTGGATTTATAAACATTAGCATTACAAAACATAAATATATTCTTTTTATCACAAATGAAGTTAAGAATGTGAGACTTATTTGGGATTATAGTTACCGTTTTATCAATGGAGTATATTGTCCTCAAAAAATTTTATTGCAGAAATGGATAGAGCGTGCAAAGTTATGCTACCCTGATTTTTTTCAGATTTTTTAGAGCCCGGGAAGTATTTTTTAAAATATTATTGAAAGTCCTTTTTGTGATGTCACGCGGCGACAAGTCCTATCTTTTTCTTTTAAGGAGCGCCGTCTCGTGACGTCACAAAAATAACTTTCTATAATTTTTTAAAAATAGTTCCTGGGCTCTAAAAAATCTGAAAAAAAATCAGGGTAGCATAACTTTGCACGCTCTATCCATTTCTGCAATAAAAAAATTCGGTCAATACTCCATTAAAGAAAAATGTGTTTTGCTTATACATATTATATTTTATTTTATATTATTTTGTTTAATGATAAATTATTAATATATTTTATAAAATAATATTTTTAACAAAGTATTATATTATTTATTTAAATTGTTATTTTTGTTTCAAAGAAATAATAATGAATGATATGATTTAAAAATTAATTTATTATTTATAAGACCCGCAATTTGTTCAATAACGGAAACAAGAAAAATGTATTATTAGTATATGCTTTTATTACATATACCTGCCTCTGTCGCAGATCATTCAAGACATCATGTATTCAATTCAGTGAAAGCCGATGTTGTGTAGTATACCGTGTATATATTAAGTCATACATTTAGAACTCCCAACATGAATTAAATATAATAATATTTAAATGTTAAATAATATAATCAAATTTTGGTTATTGGTTGTAGTTAATACCATCGTTAATACTCAGGTTATAATTGAAAGCATCTAAAATATTGAATACTATATATACAAGCATGCAAGACATATACACGACGAAACATATTAAAAATATACTCTCAGACTTATCAGTAATATCTGCATTAGTAACGTTTTACAAATGTTAACGAATTATGGTGATATCAAAATATCATATTTTTGGCAATCTCCAATAGACTGCACTGAAAATATCACTAACGAAGGTTAACTTTCAAGAGATCTACACTTATTGCCTTGGAAAATTTCTACAGCTTCAATGCCGTCAATATTTTATTCAAGCAATACATTGAATAATATACTTCCATGTTAGTAAATCAAATTTTCCAAGGAAGCAATTCTTCATACTTTATGCAACTATAATGAATTAACATTATGAAATACTCTTGAATGTGCCTCGGATGTTGTAACTGCATATATTTTAAGAGAAAAACGGAAGAATATCCATAAATACCTACAGTAATAATAACATATTGTAACGTAAAAATATTGATCAAAACGAAATTAGAAATTTTTAACACGGAAAATATTGTGTAATGTCTCGTAAGAATGACAAATCAAAACGCATAATATATGATGAATTAAATTATGATTTCATGTACTAAATTATATGTAAGAATTATTGAATAACTTGAAGGGAGTATTATGTAATGCCATTTATATTCTTTATTGCTTTTTGTATAAGTATGTTTTATTTCTCATATACAAAGTAAAAAAGTTATGAAAGAAAAAGTCATTTGGTTAAAATTTTCTGTTAAAAAAAATGTAAGTACTGTGCAGTATCATTACCCTAAAAGCATGCCAAGTATACGACAACATGCAAGATCGCTGAGTGCTTCAATACACTCCACGCTTTTCTTCACAAAAATAAAAAGTCTGTTCATGGGGAAACTAAAATATAAAATTCTGTACCATTTCAATGCTTAAATTACTTTTTTTTTTCTAGAAGTTATAAACAAAAGCTTGTCAAAAATAAAAAGCTGTTCCAATTGAGAATTCTATTTGCTTCTTAAGTACTTTCTGATGGCTATAATGTTCACTCAATATGGGGAGGGAGTTTTGTATTTCACTATCCAATATTTTCATGTTAAAATATTGTAGTCAAGTCTCCATATCAATTTTACATTAGTCTTATGTTACATAAAAACCACCAATATTGAAATTTAAAATACCCCGCGCGTCATTTTTCAGTTTTGTATTATGATACAAGTGCAATGTTCATACTGCTGTTATATGATTCAATAGCAATTTTCAAAATTTATATTAAAATTGAATATTAATATATCTTTACAAATTGTTAATATTGTTATAACTGATTAAAATATTAGCCATGTTTGTTTGTTTTTTATATCAAATTAATATTTATTATGGTAATAAAAAAATTTAATATTTTTTGTCAAATAAAAAATTATTTTGTAAAAAACAAAATATATTTAATTTTAAATAAACATGAACCCAATTTCAGCTCCCTTGGCATTGCCCAGTGGTAATACGTTATTACTAATTTTAATAACAATTCCTAATTAGTAATTGCAATTCTTTATGCTTATAAAATGTATACAATAATAAATAAATCACATACTTCAAAAATTACGTCAAAAAGTTGAGCAAGTATATAAAAAAATATTCTTGGTAAAACATTTTAAGTCCTCAAAGTTTAAATTTAATTTCCTTATACGTACTCATGTATAAAGTTTTGTCATACTTAATTATAATATCAAAGTGCAAGTCTCTCTGTGCAATTAACTATTTGGAGTGAGCAACAATTTAATTAAACATCTTCACAAGCGCTCTCAGACAGCATTCTCTCAAAAAATACTTAACAAATTATTTTTTATAGTAATTCATGTTTTTCATTATTTAAACAATAAATTTTTGTCATCATGAATAGTTGCATTGAAATTAAACTTTCTGTGTTTCCATTGGTTGAATTCACCAGGGTAGAAAGACAATCACATTTCTAATATCCCTCAGTATCTTTTATCCGACTGTTCATTACAACCGCTTAGGATTGGCTTACAGTCATCATCTAAAGTTAGAAATTTCCCTCCCTCTTGCTTCCTTTGTGCTACCCTCCCTTCATTATGAAACCCCCTGAGTGAAAACTGCAGCACTGGGGATGAGATATCTGACGCATTTCAATCCCAGCGTAAATTAAAACGCTTGCATGACAAAAATCGTTGTAATATTGTTCGTATCTTTTCTACCGAAACTAATTTGCCTTCAGCAGTGGAAATAAAAAAAAATTGATGTACGAGTAGTTTTCAATAAGCTTACTCATCATTAAGTATTTTTAATTATACCTGGAGGGATGTCATCTGCTTGTTTGACATGTTTTTTATAATTGTATGATTGGATATTTGATTGAATTTAGATTTATTAAATTCACTTTTTGTGGACTTTTGAGGGAAAATTATAAAATATTGATGAAGGTATCAAGTAAATATTAATGTAAAAGTCAAAATAGATGAATGTTTTAAAATATCTAGTCGCAACAAAATTTTAGTTCCTGTTATATTCCAAGTATTTTTAAATAATATTTCATGATTAAATATTATATATTTTTTTTTAAATTAATTAATTAATTTTTGGTTATAAAATATACCTACTAATAGTATTATATTTTATTAAAATTTTCTTTTTTCTATTTTACTTTATTAAATATTCTATGAAATTGTTATTAATGACATTGATCAATTATTCATACCATTCAGCAAGACTGCTTGAGAGGTTATTTATATGATGGTATATAAGTTCATCTCATTCTCTTGCGAGAATAATCACTAAAACACTTAATTTATTGCGAAAATGTAAATAAAAATAAAATACAATTAAAGCTTAAACTAAGAAACTATTTACATGTTTTTTAAAAGCATTATTTTTTTATATAATAAGGTATTTTTTTATATTTTATAAAGTAATGTCATTTAATACAAATTATATTATTTGTATAATAATTATTTAGAAAAACTGCCTTAAATACATTGTTTAATTAAAACTAGCTTGACAATCGAGATGGAATTGAAAAACAATTAATTTGAATTTCGAGGTATGTGCTCAAAGTATGATTTTAAAAGGTGTACATATACTTTGTACATAAGAATGAATTACAATATAAAAAGTAATATGATAATGATGTCATTAATGGACAAAATAAAGGAACGTAAGATTGTTAGGACTTTTAGTAAAAAGAATATAAAATTATGCTCTTCAGTATAATATTAAGACCTCGCTGCAAGCAGATTTTTTTATATTAATGGAGGAATTAGCGATATAATATTTAATATAATTAATTTATTCTATATTGTAGCAGGTATTATGTAACTGATGGAGGTTGCAGTAAATATAAAATCAACATATTGACAATTATTTATAATTCAAGTAAATCTAATTATACTGGACAGTACATTGTTATTATAAATCACGTGGAGAATGAATATGGAATATATTGTATTCTTTTAAGAAATTTACCATAAACCTCACGATAATTTACATTTTTTTTTATTGTTAACGGAATTTGTCTCGATATTTATATCTTGTAATACAAAATAAGCACACTCAGATCTAGATTTTACATTAGTATAATATGAAAATTAATGTTCGTACCAGTTATTGACACTGATGGATTCATTTTTAATATTTTTTTGTGCTTTCTAAAACTGATGTCAACCCTAAATCACCGTCATAATAAATATAATACTAAATACTTTATATACACATAAAATGTTATATTCCAAATAAAACCTAAACCTTATATTTTTTATTTGTTCCAATTTATTGACGTTATATTGATTTTGCGATGATCCTTTAATCACCAACGTACAAAACAATGGCCCACCAAAGTAGCTTGCGGTGTGATCTGTAGATGTCACCGCGTCGACATTCACGCAACTCGACATCTCGTTGACCAATAGCAAAGAGGCAGCTTTCCCATTGGTCCAGTACGTAATAATGAGGCAAAAAGTCGGACCGGAGTTTTTTACTTGATAAATAAAAAAAGTTTGAGTCTTATATATAGCGTTGTGTCTTGTGTCCACTTTGAGCCACTAGATGTCATCTCAACGCCGGCCTCAATCCCTCACGGCATTTCCATCCTCTTTTTTATATGTCTATCCAGTTATATCTCACACTACACTGGAGTTCATGGGTCTATCTGATGACGTCATACTGAAGAATATATGTCTGTCTATCAAGTTATACATATCTCACACTACACTGGAGTTCATGAGTCTATCTGATGACGTCATACTGAAGAATATGTCTGTCTATCCAGTTATATCTTACACTACACTGGAGTTCATGGGCCTATCTTAGGACGTCACACTGAAGAATATACGTCTATCTATCCAGTTATATCTCATGAATACACTACACTGGAGTTCACGGGCCTATCTTATAACAATGTCTATCTATCCAGTTATATCTGGCAGTACACTGGAGTTCACGGGTGTCTCTTATGACGGCATGCATGATTAAACTAAGTTGAACAAGGATTTATAGAATATAATAGAATAGAAAATTGCTTTATTGCGGCGAGGTTTAGGCAAGCCCATTCTTACACCTATGTTCTATGTTCATCACATAAAAATTATTATTATGCGTTAATCAACTTTAAATCAAATTTTAGGTCTCTTAATAGTTCTTTGCTTTAGTCAAAGTTTAAGACTTTTTGCTTCTTTATTTTATGATTAATTATTTTTTTACTAAGCTGCGATTGTTACACGTTATCATGTATATTATTTTTCATTGTTATTAATGTTATTGTTGTACCTTCCTTATGTTAAAATGGATATTAAAAACGTAACTCCCTTGCGCTCTGCTTCATAGAACTGTTTTAATTATCACCTGCCGAATTTTATATTATGTCATATGAGACGAAGGAAATACAGAAATTAAAAATTAGTTGTAAAAAGAAAATAAGGAATTCGTATTGTGGTCTAATAAATAATTGAATAGCTTTATTTTTGGGCGTTGTTAATTCTCTAATGCATTAGTAATAAAAAGGCTTCAAACATAGGGATATCACATGTTAATTATTATTAGAAACATGAACAGAGATGAGTTAGAGATTAATTTATTCATCCTAATTCCTAAATATCCAAATTTTTATGAACTGTGAAATTGCATTGTTTCAGGTGAAACAGGCTGTGACCTTAAATTTATCGTTTTAACCTTTATTTTCAGCGTTCAGAATTAGTATATATTTTTAAATTTGTATTTGTTTTACTCATAATAAATAAAAATTTTATATAGAATTTATTTTTAAATTAATAAATAAATTGTTTTGAAAATTAAATGAAATTGAAAATTTTAATGTATTAATAATTGTTAAAAAAAATATGAAATAAATTAACGATGTATATACAAAATTTATTATAATTAGTAAACGAGTCAGTAATTGCTATATGTGAGGAATCTTCAAGTCGCACCTTAATTTTGTACAATTTCTCGATGTGTCGATCTCATTGCCAGTTTCCACGTTCCTCTAGCTACATAAAGAAAATGATGCTGCATTACCGACTTCTGATAATTTTCCCACGTTGTGAATGTCGTATATATGGTTATGTTTACGGAATATAGATCTACTATTGCTAGACTGTCCTTTCAAAACTCCCTTTTTGACAAGAATTAAAAAAAGAAAAATGCCAAAGTTTCAATTGTTTATTTTCAAGTACACATGGCTGCTTACATGATGTAATGACAAACCCACCAGCGTGGAAGACAAAATTCCTCTGCAGCTCGCGGCCACGACATTCTTACAAACAGTGCAGTGAATCGCAAGGACCATTGTTACCTCGCGTATTGTTGTCGAGAGAGCTACTCTTATACAAGTCAACAAATACTCGAGGAGGAGCCATTGTTTATAGTCTCTAATATGTGACTTTGAGCGTCACCGAGCATTTCACGTAACAAATTGTCTTTTTAATTAAGTATTCACATTTAAAAAGCAATTTGTATATTTTAAAAGTATTAGTTATATTTGAAATTTAGAAAAATATTGTGTTATACAGTTTTTTTAAATTTAATGCGGAATGTTTTATTGAATTTAATTATTTAAAACTCTTAACCGTGGTTTAACATATTTTCCTAAAATATTAATATGTATGCTACACCTTTTTTTAATAATTATAAAGAATTGTATTATAATTTTAAGGTTGATTAACTTACCATAACTTTTGAAATTAATATAAATGATTTTATTTGACGTAATACAGCACTTAAAAGTAATAACATAAATTACAATGAGCTTTTTTTCCATCTTCATGTTTACAAATATATAAGCGTTAGAAAGAGGAAAATGGACCCAGTCTTTCTTATTTCAAACGCCTTTGGACTTAAATGATACGCACCGATGACGGGAAAAGCAGATTGCAATTAATCAAAACGTCTTCTGATGGATTAACTCTTGACTTATTAAAGTTAGCCCCTTGATGCTAGGCAACTTGTTCATCACTCAGACGAGGCGGGTTACATAACTTACAGGGGCAATGTGATCATGCAGTTATAGGTTTTATAATTAACTGTTAAAAAGAATGCTATAATGCGTAACTCCACGTTGCGTTTTGTTCTGTATATAGGACTGTGTTAGTATCACCTGCCAACTGTTATATCATGTAACATGAAGAAAATATGATAAATAAGAAAAAAAAAAAAATCATATGATCGTATCAGATCCATACAATATAAATTATATATTTTCAAATATAATCAAACTGCATGTACAGTACATTGTATGATTATTAATATTATTACATCAAGGAATGCAAGCAGATAAAAACAAATTAATAATGTAATAAGTATTATTTCGTTCTACAATTTTTAATGTCGTGGCCGCGAGCTTCAGAGAACTTTTGTCTTCCACGCTGTTGGGTTTGTCATTACATCATGTAAGCAGCCATGTAAAATAATTAATACTCGAATCCTTTATTTATCTTGCTAATCAATGCCCTTTTTTTTTTTCTCTTCTCGAGCTTCAGCTCATTGAGGTGTGAATATTCAAGATTTTGTAATCTATAAAATGTAATATGTATATCATATATTGTTATACAGAGGTTAAAAAATTATGGTCGCACGGCCAAACATCACCTAAATAAAGAAATTATTATATTCTGCGCTGATCAACGTTGTCCTTCATGCAATTTCTGCTCGCCTTTGCAAATTATGTATTAAATTTCACTATAATATAAAACGTTGTAAAAAGCAATCTCCTTCTCCACATCTAACATTTTTCTCTGCAGGTGGTGAACAACTTCTACCCAGCATCACCTCCCGGTCGCCTAGCAACGCCCCCCTCCCCCGGGGTGACTTCACGAGATGCCAAAGAGGGTGAATTTTTTTATTATACGACTTCTCATTGGTGCAAATTTACTCTTGACTTTTTTATACATACAAAAAAAAAAGCACTTGAAATATAAATTTCTTATTGGTGTAAAAAATATATATGAATTTTTTTATATATTAAAATTTATTAAGCATACAATTTTTATACATAAAAATATTCTTAATTTATTTTTATGTCTAATTTCAAGTGTTGTATGGAATATATACTAAATATATAATTGGATGTTTATATAATATATATTTTAAGTAATTTATAAGTACTTTATTAAAAGTGCAGAATCTTTGTATCTGAAAAATTATTTGGGAATATTATACTTTCAAAATGTTGTGTAGTAATTGGTTGTAAATGAAAAATTAATTGATAAAGAAACACTCGTTTTTAACAAGTTGAAATATTATATGTTCATATGGGAAGGATATATTTAGTGAAAGGATTTTGATGTTTTGAAAAGTAGTGTTATTTTATTATATTTATGTATATATTTTATAGAGTTTTTTAGCACGCGCTTTAAAGGGACACAAATCCTGGGTAATGCATACTTGTGGGGACATCTGGGCTTTTGATGGGACATGAGCCAATGTCCCCACAAAAGCAGGGGACATTGTTCGATCAGACAGACTTGTGGGGACATAGTTGTCGATTGGGGCTTTCTGGGGGGACAGGTAAGTGTCCCCTTAAATTCCACTGACAACTGATGAAATAAGCTAATGTTCATCGACAACTTGTGATATTAGGGTTTTGGCGGGAAAAATAAGAGGGTTCATAAAATGTCCAAGGCATGGCGCCTCCGTCAATTCCTGAAGAAAATAGCTTTCAACGCCGTATTTATGCCCCATAGATGGCATTAGTCTTAGAACAAGACCTGAGGATGCCACCAGATACTGTCCGAGCTACAGCCGCTTCAGTGGTCGGCCCTGCGATGGTCCCCACAAAAGCAATAGAGCACAACAAATTTATCCCTCAATCAATCACCACTCAATCATGCACATGTCAGGTGAAACATGTTGTGACTGAAGTCATGTTGTGGGGACATAGTCGCTTAAATAGTCAATGGTTACAAATACTTCAGAGTGAACTTTAATTCACCAAGGTAGAGACCCCACAAAAGCTTTTAGTGACAATTCGATCATGTTAATTGCCAGGTGAGACACGTTGTCACTTAAGCCATGTTACGGGGACAATGTCCCTTTAATAACAAATTCTTCAGAGTGAACTTTGATTCAACAAGGTAGAGACCCCACAAAAGCTTTTAGTGACAATTTGATCATGTTAATTGCCAGGTGAGACACGTTGTCACTTAAGTCATGTTATGGGGACATGGTCCCTTCAAAAGTCAATTATTGATTCACCAAGGTAGAGACCCCACAAAAGCTTTTAGTGACAATTTGATCATGTTAATTGCCAGGTGAGACACGTTGTCACTTAAGCCATGTTATGGGGACATTGTCCCTTAATAAGTCAGGGGTTTTAAATTCTTCAGAATGAACATTGATACACCAAGGTAGCGTCCCGGCCCACAAAAGCGTTTAGTGACAATTAGTTCATGTCAATTGCCAGGTGAGATATGTTGTCACTTAAGCCATGTTATGGGGACAATGTCCCTTTAATAACAAATTCTTCAGAGTGAACTTTGATTCAACAAGGTAGAGACCCCACAAAAGCTTTTAGTGACAATTTGATCATGTTAATTGCCAGGTGAGACACGTTGTTACATAAGTAATGTTATGGGGACATTGTCCCTTTAATAGTCAATAGTTACAAATTCTTCAGAGCGAACTTTGATTCACCAAGGTAGAGACCCCACAAAAGCTTTTAGTGACAATTCGATCATGTTAATTGCCAGGGGAGACACGTTGTGATTTAAGCCATGTTATGGGGACATTGTCCCTTTAATAGTCAATAGTTACAAATTCTTCAGAGTGAACTTTGATTCACCAAGGTAGAGACCCCACAAAAGCTTTTAGTGACAATTAGACCATGTTAATTGCCAGGTGAGACACGTTGTGACTTATGTCATGTAATGGGGACATTGTCCCTTTAATAGTCAATAGTTACAATTTCATCAGAGTGAACTTTGATTCACCAAGGTAGAGACCCCACAAAAGCTTTTAGTGACAATTCAATCATGTTAATTGCCAGGTAAGACACGTTGTGACTTAGCCATGTTATGGGGACATTGTCCCTTAATAAGTCAGAGGTTTTAAATTCTTCAGAATGAACTTTGATACACCAAGGTAGAGACCCCACAAAAGCTTCGTCTAATTGTTTACCTTGAGTTGTGAGCAAGTTCATTTCTGTGGACACGTGTCCCTTCAAAGCGTTTCAGGCGAAAACATTTTGCGCAAAAAGTTGTGGTAAGGTACGCTTTAAGAGGACATTTCTGTAGCATTTTCTTTCTACATCGTATGTACGTTATTGCTTCCCCTTTTTTCTGCTGCAATAAAAAAATTGTGGAGGTTTTTAATTTCACCTGGGCTGGGACAAATTTTTTCTAAGAGCGCCGGTAAGGCTTTTTGAGGCCAACCGACCATGCAGTCGAGGCTCTGAGTTGTGCCCGATTAATTTTGTGGGGACACTCTTCCTCTCACGTACACAATGCTAGTGACGTTGACCACCTGAGAATCTAGGCAATCAATTTATCGCAGAGAAACGATCCGTACTTCGTTTTCGTCTAATTGTTTACCTTTAGTTGTGAGCAAGTTTATATCTGGGGACACGTGTCCCTTCAAAGCGTTTCAGCCGACAACATTTTGCGCAAAAAGTTGTAAGAAGGTACGCTTTAAGGGGACAAATCTGTAGCATTTTCTTTCTACTTCGTATGTACGTTTTTGCTTCCTCTTTTTTCTGCTTTAATTAAAAAATTGTGGATTTTTTTAATTTCACCTGGGCTGGGACAAATTTTTTCTAAGAGTGCCGGTAAGGCTTTTTGAGGCCAACCGACCATGCAGTTGAGGCTCTGAGTTGTGCCCGATTAATTTTGTGGGGACACTCTTCCTTTCACGTACACAATGCTAGTGAAGTTGAGCACCTGAGAATCTAGGCAATCAATTTATTGCAAGGAAACGATCCGTACTTTGTCTTCGTCTAATTGTTTACCTTGAGTTGTGAGCAAGTTTATTTCTGGGGACACGTGTCCCTTCAAAACGTTTCAGCCGACAACATTTTGCGCAAAAAGTTGTAAGAAGGTACGCTTTAAGGGGACAAATCTGTAGCATTTTCTTTCTACTTCGTATGTACGTTATTGCTTCCTCTTTATTCTGCTTTAATTAAAAAATTGTGGATTTTTTTAATTTCACCTGGGCTGGGACAAATTTTTTCTAAGAGCGCCGGTAAGGTTTTTTGAGGCAAACCGACCATGCAGTCAAGGCTCTGAGTTTTACCTGATTAATTTTGTGGGGACACTCTTCCTTTCACGTACACAATGCTAGTGACGTTGAGCACCTGAGAATCTAGGCAATCAATTTATCGCAGAGAAACGATCCGTACTTTGTCTTCGTCTAATTGTTTACCTTGAGTTGTGAGCAAGTTCACTTCTGGGGACACTTAAAAGTGTTACAGACGACAACATTTTGCGCAAAAAGTTGTGGGAAGTTATGCTTTAAAGGGACATTTCTGTTGCATTTTCTCCCTACTTTGTATGTACGTTATTGCTTCCCCTTTTTTCTGCTGTAATTAAAAAATTGTGAAGGTTTTTAAATTGACCTGGGCAGGGACAAATTTTTTCTAAGAGCGCCGGTAAGGCTTTTTGAGGCCAACCGACCATGCAGTCAAGGCTCTGAGTTGTGCCCGATTAATTTTGTGGGGACACTCTTGCTTTCACTAACACAATGCTAGTGACGTTGAGCACCTGAGAATCTAGGCAATCAATTTATCGCAGAGAAACGATCCGTACTTCGTCTTCGTCTAATTGTTTACCTTGAGTTGTGAGCAAGTTTCATTCTGGGGACACGTGTCCCTTCAAAGCGTTTCAGGCGAAAACATTTTGCGCAAAAAGTTGTAAGAAGGTACGCTTTAAGAGGACAAATCTGTAGCATTTTCTTTCTACTTCGTATGTACGTTATTGCTTCCTCTTTATTCTGCTTTAATTAAAAAATTGTAGATTTTTTTAATTTCACCTGGGCTGGGACAAATTTTTTCTAAGAGCGCCGGTAAGGTTTTTTGAGGCCAACCGACCATGCAGTCAAGGCTCTGAGTTTTACCTGATTAATTTTGTGGGGACACTCTTCCTTTCACGTACACAATGCAAGTGACGTTGAGCACCTGAGAATCTAGGCAATCAATTTATTGCAGGGAAACGATCCGTACTTTGTCTTCGTCTAATTGTTTACCTTGAGTTGTGAGCAAGTTTATTTCTGGGGACACGTGTCCCTTCAAAGCGTTTCAGCCGACAACATTTTGCGCAAAAAGTTGTAAGAAGGTACGATTTAAGGGGACAAATCTGTAGCATTTTTTTTCTACTTCGTATGTACGTTATTGCTTCCTCTTTTTTCTGCTTTAATTAAAAAATTGTGGATTTTTTTAATTTCACCTGGGCTGGGACAAATTTTTTCTAAGAGCGCCGGTAAGGCTTTTTGAGGCCAACCGACCATGCAGTCGAGGCTCTGAGTTGTGCCCGATTAATTTTGTGGGGACACTCTTGCTTTCACTTACACAATGCTAGTGACGTTGAGCACCTGAGAAGCTAGGCAATCAATTAACTGCAGAGAAACGGTTCGTACTTCGTCTTCGTCTAATTGTTTACCTTGAGTTGTGAGCAAGTTTCATTCTGGGGACACGTGTCCCTTCAAAGCGTTTCAGGCGAAAACATTTTGCGCAAAAAGTTGTAAGAAGGTACGCTTTAAGGGGACAAATCTGTAGCATTTTCTTTCTACTTCGTATGTACGTTATTGCTTCCTCTTTATTCTGCTTTAATTAAAAAATTGTAGATTTTTTTAATTTCACCTGGGCTGGGACAAATTTTTTCTAAGAGCGCCGGTAAGGTTTTTTGAGGCCAACCGACCATGCAGTCAAGGCTCTGAGTTTTACCTGATTAATTTTGTGGGGACACTCTTCCTTTCACGTACACAATGCAAGTGACGTTGAGCACCTGAGAATCTAGGCAATCAATTTATTGCAGGGAAACGATCCGTACTTTGTCTTCGTCTAATTGTTTACCTTGAGTTGTGAGTAAGTTTATTTCTGGGGACACGTGTCCCTTCAAAGCGTTTCAGCCGACAACATTTTGCGCAAAAAGTTGTAAGAAGGTACGCTTTAAGGGGACAAATCTGTAGCATTTTTTTTCTACTTCGTATGTACGTTATTGCTTCCTCTTTTTTCTGCTTTAATTAAAAAATTGTGGATTTTTTTAATTTCACCTGGGCTGGGACAAATTTTTTCTAAGAGCGCCGGTAAGGCTTTTTGAGGCCAACCGACCATGCAGTCGAGGCTCTGAGTTGTGCCCGATTAATTTTGTGGGGACACTCTTCCTTTCACGTACACAATGCTAGTGAAGTTGAGCACCTGAGAATCTAGGCAATCAATTTATTGCAGGGAAACGATCCGTACTTTGTCTTCGTCTAATTGTTTACCTTGAGTTGTGAGCAAGTTTATTTCTGGGGACACGTGTCCCTTCAAAACGTTTCAGCCGACAACATTTTGCGCAAAAAGTTGTAAGAAGGTACGCTTTAAGGGGACAAATCTGTAGCATTTTCTTTCTACTTCGTATGTACGTTATTGCTTCCTCTTTTTTCTGCTTTAATTAAAAAATTGTTGATTTTTTTAATTTCACCTGGGCAGGGACAAATTTTTTCTAAGAGCGCCGGTAAGGCTTTTTGAGGCCAACCGACCATGCAGTCGAGGCTCTGAGTTGTGCCCGATTAATTTTGTGGGGACACTCTTCCTTTCACGTACACAATGCTAGTGACGTTGAGCACCTGAGAATCTAGGCAATCAATTTATCGCAGAGAAACGATCCGTACTTTGTCTTCGTCTAATTGTTTACCTTGAGTTGTGAGCAAGTTCACTTCTGGGGACACTTAAAAGTGTTACAGACGACAACATTTTGCGCAAAAAGTTGTGGGAAGTTATGCTTTAAAGGGACATTTCTGTTGCATTTTCTCCCTACTTTGTATGTACGTTATTGCTTCCCCTTTTTTCTGCTGTAATTAAAAAATTGTGAAGGTTTTTAAATTGACCTGGGCAGGGACAAATTTTTTCTAAGAGCGCCGGTAAGGCTTTTTGAGGCCAACCGACCATGCAGTCAAGGCTCTGAGTTGTGCCCGATTAATTTTGTGGGGACACTCTTGCTTTCACTAACACAATGCTAGTGACGTTGAGCACCTGAGAATCTAGGCAATCAATTAACTGCAGAGAAACGGTTCGTACTTCGTCTTCGTCTAATTGTTTACCTTGAGTTGTGAGCAAGTTTCATTCTGGGGACACGTGTCCCTTCAAAGCGTTTCAGGCGAAAACATTTTGCGCAAAAAGTTGTAAGAAGGTACGCTTTAAGAGGACAAATCTGTAGCATTTTCTTTCTACTTCGTATGTACGTTATTGCTTCCTCTTTATTCTGCTTTAATTAAAAAATTGTAGATTTTTTTAATTTCACCTGGGCTGGGACAAATTTTTTCTAAGAGCGCCGGTAAGGTTTTTTGAGGCCAACCGACCATGCAGTCAAGGCTCTGAGTTTTACCTGATTAATTTTGTGGGGACACTCTTCCTTTCACGTACACAATGCAAGTGACGTTGAGCACCTGAGAATCTAGGCAATCAATTTATTGCAGGGAAACGATCCGTACTTTGTCTTCGTCTAATTGTTTACCTTGAGTTGTGAGCAAGTTTATTTCTGGGGACACGTGTCCCTTCAAAGCGTTTCAGCCGACAACATTTTGCGCAAAAAGTTGTAAGAAGGTACGCTTTAAGGGGACAAATCTGTAGCATTTTTTTTCTACTTCGTATGTACGTTATTGCTTCCTCTTTTTTCTGCTTTAATTAAAAAATTGTGGATTTTTTTAATTTCACCTGGGCTGGGACAAATTTTTTCTAAGAGCGCCGGTAAGGCTTTTTGAGGCCAACCGACCATGCAGTCGAGGCTCTGAGTTGTGCCCGATTAATTTTGTGGGGACACTCTTCCTTTCACGTACACAATGCTAGTGACGTTGAGCACCTGAGAAGCTAGGCAATCATTTTATCGCAGAGAAACGATCCGTACTTTGTTTTCGTCTAATTGTTTACCTTGAGTTGTGAGCAAGTTTATTTCTGGGGACACGTGTCCCTTCAAAGCGTTTCAGGCGAAAACATTTTGCGCAAAAAGTTGTAAGAAGGTACGCTTTAAGGGGACAAATCTGTAGCATTTTCTTTCTACTTCGTATGTACGTTATTGCTTCCTCTTTATTCTGCTTTAATTAAAAAATTGTGGATTTTTTTAATTTCACCTGGGCTGGGACAAATTTTTTCTAAGAGCGCCGGTAAGGTTTTTTGAGGCCAACCGACCATGCAGTCAAGGCTCTGAGTTTTACCTGATTAATTTTGTGGGGACACTCTTCCTTTCACGTACACAATGCTAGTGACGTTGAGCACCTGAGAATCTAGGCAATCAATTTATCGCAGAGAAACGATCCGTACTTTGTCTTCGTCTAATTGTTTACCTTGAGTTGTGAGCAAGTTCACTTCTGGGGACACTTAAAAGTGTTACAGACGACAACATTTTGCGCAAAAAGTTGTGGGAAGTTATGCTTTAAAGGGACATTTCTGTTGCATTTTCTCCCTACTTTGTATGTACGTTATTGCTTCCCCTTTTTTCTGCTGTAATTAAAAAATTGTGAAGGTTTTTAAATTGACCTGGGCAGGGACAAATTTTTTCTAAGAGCGCCGGTAAGGCTTTTTGAGGCCAACCGACCATGCAGTCAAGGCTCTGAGTTGTGCCCGATTAATTTTGTGGGGACACACTTGCTTTCACTAACACAATGCTAGTGACGTTGAGCACCTGAGAATCTAGGCAATCAATTAACTGCAGAGAAACGGTTCGTACTTCGTCTTCGTCTAATTGTTTACCTTGAGTTGTGAGCAAGTTTCATTCTGGGGACACGTGTCCCTTCAAAGCGTTTCAGGCGAAAACATTTTGCGCAAAAAGTTGTAAGAAGGTACGCTTTAAGAGGACAAATCTGTAGCATTTTCTTTCTACTTCGTATGTACGTTATTGCTTCCTCTTTATTCTGCTTTAATTAAAAAATTGTAGATTTTTTTAATTTCACCTGGGCTGGGACAAATTTTTTCTAAGAGCGCCGGTAAGGTTTTTTGAGGCCAACCGACCATGCAGTCAAGGCTCTGAGTTTTACCTGATTAATTTTGTGGGGACACTCTTCCTTTCACGTACACAATGCAAGTGACGTTGAGCACCTGAGAATCTAGGCAAT
Organism: Siphlonurus alternatus; assembly: GCA_949825025.1. Taxonomy (NCBI): domain Eukaryota; kingdom Metazoa; phylum Arthropoda; class Insecta; order Ephemeroptera; family Siphlonuridae; genus Siphlonurus; species Siphlonurus alternatus. The sequence continues at coordinate 24,347,983 of OX463785.1, read as the reverse complement.
CAATTTATTGCAGGGAAACGATCCGTACTTTGTCTTCGTCTAATTGTTTACCTTGAGTTGTGAGCAAGTTTATTTCTGGGGACACGTGTCCCTTCAAAGCGTTTCAGCCGACAACATTTTGCGCAAAAAGTTGTAAGAAGGTACGCTTTAAGGGGACAAATCTGTAGCATTTTTTTTCTACTTCGTATGTACGTTATTGCTTCCTCTTTTTTCTGCTTTAATTAAAAAATTGTGGATTTTTTTAATTTCACCTGGGCTGGGACAAATTTTTTCTAAGAGCGCCGGTAAGGCTTTTTGAGGCCAACCGACCATGCAGTCGAGGCTCTGAGTTGTGCCCGATTAATTTTGTGGGGACACTCTTCCTTTCACGTACACAATGCTAGTGACGTTGAGCACCTGAGAAGCTAGGCAATCATTTTATCGCAGAGAAACGATCCGTACTTTGTTTTCGTCTAATTGTTTACCTTGAGTTGTGAGCAAGTTTATTTCTGGGGACACGTGTCCCTTCAAAGCGTTTCAGGCGAAAACATTTTGCGCAAAAAGTTGTAAGAAGGTACGCTTTAAGGGGACAAATCTGTAGCATTTTCTTTCTACTTCGTATGTACGTTATTGCTTCCTCTTTATTCTGCTTTAATTAAAAAATTGTGGATTTTTTTAATTTCACCTGGGCTGGGACAAATTTTTTCTAAGAGCGCCGGTAAGGTTTTTTGAGGCCAACCGACCATGCAGTCAAGGCTCTGAGTTTTACCTGATTAATTTTGTGGGGACACTCTTCCTTTCACGCACACAATGCTAGTGACGTTGAGCACCTGAGAATCTAGGCAATCAATTTATCGCAGAGAAACGATCCGTACTTTGTCTTCGTCTAATTGTTTACCTTGAGTTGTGAGCAAGTTCACTTCTGGGGACACTTAAAAGTGTTACAGACGACAACATTTTGCGCAAAAAGTTGTGGGAAGTTATGCTTTAAAGGGACATTTCTGTTGCATTTTCTCCCTACTTTGTATGTACGTTATTGCTTCCCCTTTTTTCTGCTGTAATTAAAAAATTGTGAAGGTTTTTAAATTGACCTGGGCAGGGAAATATTTTTTCTAAGAGCGCCGGTAAGGCTTTTTGAGGCCAACCGACCATGCAGTCAAGGCTCTGAGTTATGCCCGATTAATTTTGTGGGGACACTCTTGCTTTCACTTACACAATGCTAGTGACGTTGAGCACCTGAGAAGCTAGGCAATCAATTAACTGCAGAGAAACGGTTCGTACTTCGTCTTCGTCTAATTGTTTACCTTGAGTTGTGAGCAAGTTTCATTCTGGGGACACGTGTCCCTTCAAAGCGTTTCAGGCGAAAACATTTTGCGCAAAAAGTTGTAAGAAGGTACGCTTTAAGGGGACAAATCTGTAGCATTTTCTTTCTACTTCGTATGTACGTTATTGCTTCCTCTTTATTCTGCTTTAATTAAAAAATTGTAGATTTTTTTAATTTCACCTGGGCTGGGACAAATTTTTTCTAAGAGCGCCGGTAAGGTTTTTTGAGGCCAACCGACCATGCAGTCAAGGCTCTGAGTTTTACCTGATTAATTTTGTGGGGACACTCTTCCTTTCACGTACACAATGCAAGTGACGTTGAGCACCTGAGAATCTAGGCAATCAATTTATTGCAGGGAAACGATCCGTACTTTGTCTTCGTCTAATTGTTTACCTTGAGTTGTGAGTAAGTTTATTTCTGGGGACACGTGTCCCTTCAAAGCGTTTCAGCCGACAACATTTTGCGCAAAAAGTTGTAAGAAGGTACGCTTTAAGGGGACAAATCTGTAGCATTTTTTTTCTACTTCGTATGTACGTTATTGCTTCCTCTTTTTTCTGCTTTAATTAAAAAATTGTGGATTTTTTTAATTTCACCTGGGCTGGGACAAATTTTTTCTAAGAGCGCCGGTAAGGCTTTTTGAGGCCAACCGACCATGCAGTCGAGGCTCTGAGTTGTGCCCGATTAATTTTGTGGGGACACTCTTCCTTTCACGTACACAATGCTAGTGACGTTGAGCACCTGAGAAGCTAGGCAATCATTTTATCGCAGAGAAACGATCCGTACTTTGTTTTCGTCTAATTGTTTACCTTGAGTTGTGAGCAAGTTTCATTCTGGGGACACGTGTCCCTTCAAAGCGTTTCAGGCGAAAACATTTTGCGCAAAAAGTTGTAAGAAGGTACGCTTTAAGGGGACAAATCTGTAGCATTTTCTTTCTACTTCGTATGTACGTTATTGCTTCCTCTTTATTCTGCTTTAATTAAAAAATTGTGGATTTTTTTAATTTCACCTGGGCTGGGACAAATTTTTTCTAAGAGCGCCGGTAAGGTTTTTTGAGGCCAACCGACCATGCAGTCAAGGCTCTGAGTTTTACCTGATTAATTTTGTGGGGACACTCTTTCTTTCACGTACACAATGCTAGTGACGTTGAGCACCTGAGAATCTAGGCAATCAATTTATCGCAGAGAAACGATCCGTACTTTGTCTTCGTCTAATTGTTTACCTTGAGTTGTGAGCAAGTTCATTTCTGGGGACACGTGTCCCTTCAAAGCGTTTCAGCCGACAACATTTTGCGCAAAAAGTTGTAAGAAGGTACGCTTTAAGGGGACAAATCTGTAGCATTTTCTTTCTACTTCGTATGTACGTTATTGCTTCCTCTTTTTTCTGCTTTAATTAAAAAATTGTGGATTTTTTTAATTTCACCTGGGCTGGGACAATTTTTTTCTAAGAGCGCCGGTAAGGCTTTTTGAGGCCAACCGACCATGCAGTCGAGGCTCTGAGTTGTGCCCGATTAATTTTGTGTGGACACACATTTCCTTTCACGTACACAATGCTAGTGACGTTGAGCACCTGAGAATCTAGGCAATCAATTCATCGCAGAGAAACGATGCGTACTTTGTCTTCGTCTAATTGTTTACCTTGAGTTGTGAGCAAGTTCATTTCTGGGGACACGTGTCCCTTCAAAGCGTTTCAGCCGACAACATTTTGCGCAAAAAGTTGTAAGAAGGTACGCTTTAAGGGGACAAATCTGTAGCATTTTCTTTCTACTTCGTATGTATGTTATTGCTTCCTCTTTTTTCTGCTTTAATTAAAAAATTGTGAAGGTTTTTAAATTGACCTGGGCAGGGACAAATTTTTTCTAAGAGCGCCGGTAAGGCTTTTTGAGGCCAACCGACCATGCAGTCAAGGCTCTGAGTTGTGCCCGATTAATTTTGTGGGGACACTCTTGCTTTCACTTACACAATGCTAGTGAAGTTGAGCACCTGAGAAGCTAGGCAATCAATTAACTGCAGAGAAACGGTTCGTACTTCATCTTCGTCTAATTGTTTACCTTGAGTTGTGAGCAAGTTTATTTCTGGGGACACGTGTCCCTTCAAAGCGTTTCAGGCGAAAACATTTTGCGCAAAAAGTTGTAAGAAGGTACGCTTTAAGGGGACAAATCTGTAGCATTTTCTTTCTACTTCGTATGTACGTTAATGCTTCCTCTTTATTCTGCTTTAATTAAAAAATTGTGGATTTTTTTAATTTCACCTGGGCTGGGACAAATTTTTTCTAAGAGCGCCGGTAAGGTTTTTTGAGGCCAACCGACCATGCAGTCAAGGCTCTGAGTTTTACCTGATTAATTTTGTGGGGACACTCTTCCTTTCACGTACACAATGCTAGTGACGTTGAGCACCTGAGAAGCTAGGCAATCAATTAACTGCAGAGAAACGGTTCGTACTTCGTCTTCGTCTAATTGTTTACCTTGAGTTGTGAGCAAGTTTATTTCTGGGGACACGTGTCCCTTCAAAGTGTTTCAGGCGAAAACATTTTGCGCAAAAAGTTGTAAGAAGGTACGCTTTAAGGGGACAAATCTGTAGCATTTTCTTTCTACTTCGTATGTACGTTATTGCTTCCTCTTTTTTCTGCTTTAATTAAAAAATTGTGGATTTTTTTAATTTCACCTGGGCAGGGACAAATTTTTTCTAAGAGCGCCGGTAAAGCTTTTTGAGGCCAATCGACCATGCAGTCAAGGCTCTGAGTTGTGCCCGATTAATTTTGTGGGGACACTCTTGCTTTCACGTACACAATGCTAGTGACGTTGAGCACCTGAGAATCTATTCAATCAATTTATCGCAGAGAAACGATCCGCACTTTGTCTTCGTCTAATTGTTTACCTTGAGTTGTGAGCAAGTTCATTTCTGTGGACACGTGTCCCTTCAAAGCGTTTCAGGCGAAAACATTTTGCGCAAAAAGTTGTGGTAAGGTACGCTTTAAGAGGACATTTCTGTAGCATTTTCTTTCTACATCGTATGTACGTTCTTGCTTCCCCTTTTTTCTGCTGCAATAAAAAAATTGTGGAGGTTTTTAATTTCACTTGGGCTGGGACAAATTTTTTCTAAGAGCGCTGGTAAGGCTTTTTGAGGCCAACCGACCATGCAGTCGAGGCTCTGAGTTGTGCCCGATTATTTTTGTGGGGACACTCTTCCTCTCACGTACACAATGCTAGTGACGTTGAGCACCTGAGAATCTAGGCAATCAATTTATCGCAGAGAAACGATCCGTACTTCGTTTTCGTCTAATTGTTTACCTTTAGTTGTGAGCAAGTTTATTTCTGGGGACACGTGTCCCTTCAAAGCGTTTCAGCCGACAACATTTTGCGCAAAAAGTTGTAAGAAGGTACGCTTTAAGGGGACAAATCTGTAGCATTTTTTTTCTACTTCGTATGTACGTTATTGCTTCCTCTTTTTTCTGCTTTAATTAAAAAATTGTGGATTTTTTTAATTTCACCTGGGCTGGGACAAATTTTTTCTAAGAGCGCCGGTAAGGCTTTTTGAGGCCAACCGACCATGCAGTCGAGGCTCTGAGTTGTGCCCGATTAATTTTGTGGGGACACTCTTCCTTTCACGTACACAATGCTAGTGACGTTGAGCACCTGAGAAGCTAGGCAATCATTTTATCGCAGAGAAACGATCCGTACTTTGTTTTCGTCTAATTGTTTACCTTGAGTTGTGAGCAAGTTTATTTCTGGGGACACGTGTCCCTTCAATGCGTTTCAGCCGACAACATTTTGCGCAAAAAGTTGTAAGAAGGTACGCTTTAAGGGGACAAATCTGTAGCATTTTCTTTCTACTTCGTATGTACGTTATTGCTTCCTCTTTTTTCTGCATTAATTAAAAAATTGTGGATTTTTTTAATTTCACCTGGGCTGGGACAATTTTTTTCTAAGAGCGCCGGTAAGGCTTTTTGAGGCCAACCGACCATGCAGTCGAGGCTCTGAGTTGTGCCCGATTAATTTTGTGTGGACACACATTTCCTTTCACGTACACAATGCTAGTGACGTTGAGCACCTGAGAATCTAGGCAATCAATTCATCGCAGAGAAACGATGCGTACTTTGTCTTCGTCTAATTGTTTACCTTGAGTTGTGAGCAAGTTCATTTCTGGGGACACGTGTCCCTTCAAAGCGTTTCAGCCGACAACATTTTGCGCAAAAAGTTGTAAGAAGGTACGCTTTAAGGGGACAAATCTGTAGCATTTTCTTTCTACTTCGTATGTATGTTATTGCTTCCTCTTTTTTCTGCTTTAATTAAAAAATTGTGAAGGTTTTTAAATTGACCTGGGCAGGGACAAATTTTTTCTAAGAGCGCCGGTAAGGCTTTTTGAGGCCAACCGACCATGCAGTCAAGGCTCTGAGTTGTGCCCGATTAATTTTGTGGGGACACTCTTGCTTTCACTTACACAATGCTAGTGAAGTTGAGCACCTGAGAAGCTAGGCAATCAATTAACTGCAGAGAAACGGTTCGTACTTCATCTTCGTCTAATTGTTTACCTTGAGTTGTGAGCAAGTTTATTTCTGGGGACACGTGTCCCTTCAAAGCGTTTCAGGCGAAAACATTTTGCGCAAAAAGTTGTAAGAAGGTACGCTTTAAGGGGACAAATCTGTAGCATTTTCTTTCTACTTCGTATGTACGTTAATGCTTCCTCTTTATTCTGCTTTAATTAAAAAATTGTGGATTTTTTTAATTTCACCTGGGCTGGGACAAATTTTTTCTAAGAGCGCCGGTAAGGTTTTTTGAGGCCAACCGACCATGCAGTCAAGGCTCTGAGTTTTACCTGATTAATTTTGTGGGGACACTCTTCCTTTCACGTACACAATGCTAGTGACGTTGAGCACCTGAGAATCTATTCAATCAATTTATCGCAGAGAAACGATCCGCACTTTGTCTTCGTCTAATTGTTTACCTTGAGTTGTGAGCAAGTTCATTTCTGTGGACACGTGTCCCTTCAAAGCGTTTCAGGCGAAAACATTTTGCGCAAAAAGTTGTGGTAAGGTACGCTTTAAGAGGACATTTCTGTAGCATTTTCTTTCTACATCGTATGTACGTTATTGCTTCCCCTTTTTTCTGCTGCAATAAAAAAATTGTGGAGGTTTTTAATTTCACTTGGGCTGGGACAAATTTTTTCTAAGAGCGCTGGTAAGGCTTTTTGAGGCCAACCGACCATGCAGTCGAGGCTCTGAGTTGTGCCCGATTAATTTTGTGGGGTCACTCTTCCTCTCACGTACACAATGCTAGTGACGTTGAGCACCTGAGAATCTAGGCAATCAATTTATCGCAGAGAAACGATCCGTACTTCGTTTTCGTCTAATTGTTTACCTTTAGTTGTGAGCAAGTTTATTTCTGGGGACACGTGTCCCTTCAAAGCGTTTCAGCCGACAACATTTTGCGCAAAAAGTTGTAAGAAGGTACGCTTTAAGGGGACAAATCTGTAGCATTTTCTTTCTACTTCGTATGTACGTTATTGCTTCCTCTTTTTTCTGCTTTAATTAAAAAATTGTGGATTTTTTTAATTTCACCTGGGCTGGGACAAATTTTTTCTAAGAGTTCTGGTAAGGCTTTTTGAGGCCAACCGACCATGCAGTCGAGGCACTGAGTTGTGTCCGATTAATTTTGTGGGGACACTCTTCCTTTCACGTACACAATGCTAGTGACGTTGAGCACCTGAGAATCTAGGCAATCAATTTATCGCAGAGAAACGATCCGTACTTTGTCTTCGTCTAATTGTTTACCTTGAGTTGTGAGCAAGTTCATTTCTGGGGACTCGTGTCCCTTCAAAGCGTTTCAGCCGACAACATTTTGCGCAAAAAGTTGTAAGAAGGTACGCTTTAAGGGGACAAATCTGTAGCATTTTCTTTCTACTTCGTATGTACGTTTTTGCTTCCTCTTTTTTCTGCTTTAATTAAAAAATTGTGGATTTTTTTAATTTCACCTGGGCTGGGACAAATTTTTTCTAAGAGTGCCGGTAAGGCTTTTTGAGGCCAACCGACCATGCAGTCGAGGCTCTGAGTTGTGCCCGATTAATTTTGTGGGGACACTCTTCCTTTCACGTACACAATGCTAGTGACGTTGAGCACCTGAGAATCTAGGCAATCAATTTATTGCAGGGAAACGATCCGTACTTTGTCTTCGTCTAATTGTTTACCTTGAGTTGTGAGCAAGTTTATTTCTGGGGACACGTGTCCCTTCAAAACGTTTCAGCCGACAACATTTTGCGCAAAAAGTTGTAAGAAGGTACGCTTTAAGGGGACAAATCTGTAGCATTTTCTTTCTACTTCGTATGTACGTTATTGCTTCCTCTTTTTTCTGCTTTAATTAAAAAATTGTTGATTTTTTTAATTTCACCTGGGCAGGGACAAATTTTTTCTAAGAGCGCCGGTAAGGCTTTTTGAGGCCAACCGACCATGCAGTCAAGGCTCTGAGTTGTGCCCGATTAATTTTGTGGGGACACTCTTGCCTTCACGTACACAATGCTAGTGACGTTGAGCACCTGAGAATCTATTCAATCATTTATCGCAGAGAAACGATCCGTACTTTGTCTTCGTCTAATTGTTTACCTTGAGTTGTGAGCAAGTTCATTTCTGTGGACACGTGTCCCTTCAAAGCGTTTCAGGCGAAAACATTTTGCGCAAAAAGTTGTGGTAAGGTACGCTTTAAGAGGACATTTCTGTAGCATTTTCTTTCTACATCGTATGTACGTTCTTGCTTCCCCTTTTTTCTGCTGCAATAAAAAAATTGTGGAGGTTTTTAATTTCACTTGGGCTGGGACAAATTTTTTCTAAGAGCGCTGGTAAGGCTTTTTGAGGCCAACCGACCATGCAGTCGAGGCTCTGAGTTGTGCCCGATTATTTTTGTGGGGACACTCTTCCTCTCACGTACACAATGCTAGTGACGTTGAGCACCTGAGAATCTAGGCAATCAATTTATCGCAGAGAAACGATCCGTACTTCGTTTTCGTCTAATTGTTTACCTTTAGTTGTGAGCAAGTTTATTTCTGGGGACACGTGTCCCTTCAAAGCGTTTCAGCCGACAACATTTTGCGCAAAAAGTTGTAAGAAGGTACGCTTTAAGGGGACAAATCTGTAGCATTTTTTTTCTACTTCGTATGTACGTTATTGCTTCCTCTTTTTTCTGCTTTAATTAAAAAATTGTGGATTTTTTTAATTTCACCTGGGCTGGGACAAATTTTTTCTAAGAGCGCCGGTAAGGCTTTTTGAGGCCAACCGACCATGCAGTCGAGGCTCTGAGTTGTGCCCGATTAATTTTGTGGGGACACTCTTCCTTTCACGTACACAATGCTAGTGACGTTGAGCACCTGAGAAGCTAGGCAATCATTTTATCGCAGAGAAACGATCCGTACTTTGTTTTCGTCTAATTGTTTACCTTGAGTTGTGAGCAAGTTTATTTCTGGGGACACGTGTCCCTTCAATGCGTTTCAGCCGACAACATTTTGCGCAAAAAGTTGTAAGAAGGTACGCTTTAAGGGGACAAATCTGTAGCATTTTCTTTCTACTTCGTATGTACGTTATTGCTTCCTCTTTTTTCTGCATTAATTAAAAAATTGTGGATTTTTTTAATTTCACCTGGGCTGGGACAATTTTTTTCTAAGAGCGCCGGTAAGGCTTTTTGAGGCCAACCGACCATGCAGTCGAGGCTCTGAGTTGTGCCCGATTAATTTTGTGTGGACACACATTTCCTTTCACGTACACAATGCTAGTGACGTTGAGCACCTGAGAATCTAGGCAATCAATTCATCGCAGAGAAACGATGCGTACTTTGTCTTCGTCTAATTGTTTACCTTGAGTTGTGAGCAAGTTCATTTCTGGGGACACGTGTCCCTTCAAAGCGTTTCAGCCGACAACATTTTGCGCAAAAAGTTGTAAGAAGGTACGCTTTAAGGGGACAAATCTGTAGCATTTTCTTTCTACTTCGTATGTATGTTATTGCTTCCTCTTTTTTCTGCTTTAATTAAAAAATTGTGAAGGTTTTTAAATTGACCTGGGCAGGGACAAATTTTTTCTAAGAGCGCCGGTAAGGCTTTTTGAGGCCAACCGACCATGCAGTCAAGGCTCTGAGTTGTGCCCGATTAATTTTGTGGGGACACTCTTGCTTTCACTTACACAATGCTAGTGAAGTTGAGCACCTGAGAAGCTAGGCAATCAATTAACTGCAGAGAAACGGTTCGTACTTCATCTTCGTCTAATTGTTTACCTTGAGTTGTGAGCAAGTTTATTTCTGGGGACACGTGTCCCTTCAAAGCGTTTCAGGCGAAAACATTTTGCGCAAAAAGTTGTAAGAAGGTACGCTTTAAGGGGACAAATCTGTAGCATTTTCTTTCTACTTCGTATGTACGTTAATGCTTCCTCTTTATTCTGCTTTAATTAAAAAATTGTGGATTTTTTTAATTTCACCTGGGCTGGGACAAATTTTTTCTAAGAGCGCCGGTAAGGTTTTTTGAGGCCAACCGACCATGCAGTCAAGGCTCTGAGTTTTACCTGATTAATTTTGTGGGGACACTCTTCCTTTCACGTACACAATGCTAGTGACGTTGAGCACCTGAGAATCTATTCAATCAATTTATCGCAGAGAAACGATCCGCACTTTGTCTTCGTCTAATTGTTTACCTTGAGTTGTGAGCAAGTTCATTTCTGTGGACACGTGTCCCTTCAAAGCGTTTCAGGCGAAAACATTTTGCGCAAAAAGTTGTGGTAAGGTACGCTTTAAGAGGACATTTCTGTAGCATTTTCTTTCTACATCGTATGTACGTTATTGCTTCCCCTTTTTTCTGCTGCAATAAAAAAATTGTGGAGGTTTTTAATTTCACTTGGGCTGGGACAAATTTTTTCTAAGAGCGCTGGTAAGGCTTTTTGAGGCCAACCGACCATGCAGTCGAGGCTCTGAGTTGTGCCCGATTAATTTTGTGGGGTCACTCTTCCTCTCACGTACACAATGCTAGTGACGTTGAGCACCTGAGAATCTAGGCAATCAATTTATCGCAGAGAAACGATCCGTACTTCGTTTTCGTCTAATTGTTTACCTTTAGTTGTGAGCAAGTTTATTTCTGGGGACACGTGTCCCTTCAAAGCGTTTCAGCCGACAACATTTTGCGCAAAAAGTTGTAAGAAGGTACGCTTTAAGGGGACAAATCTGTAGCATTTTCTTTCTACTTCGTATGTACGTTATTGCTTCCTCTTTTTTCTGCTTTAATTAAAAAATTGTGGATTTTTTTAATTTCACCTGGGCTGGGACAAATTTTTTCTAAGAGTTCTGGTAAGGCTTTTTGAGGCCAACCGACCATGCAGTCGAGGCACTGAGTTGTGTCCGATTAATTTTGTGGGGACACTCTTCCTTTCACGTACACAATGCTAGTGACGTTGAGCACCTGAGAATCTAGGCAATCAATTTATCGCAGAGAAACGATCCGTACTTTGTCTTCGTCTAATTGTTTACCTTGAGTTGTGAGCAAGTTCATTTCTGGGGACTCGTGTCCCTTCAAAGCGTTTCAGCCGACAACATTTTGCGCAAAAAGTTGTAAGAAGGTACGCTTTAAGGGGACAAATCTGTAGCATTTTCTTTCTACTTCGTATGTACGTTTTTGCTTCCTCTTTTTTCTGCTTTAATTAAAAAATTGTGGATTTTTTTAATTTCACCTGGGCTGGGACAAATTTTTTCTAAGAGTGCCGGTAAGGCTTTTTGAGGCCAACCGACCATGCAGTCGAGGCTCTGAGTTGTGCCCGATTAATTTTGTGGGGACACTCTTCCTTTCACGTACACAATGCTAGTGACGTTGAGCACCTGAGAATCTAGGCAATCAATTTATTGCAGGGAAACGATCCGTACTTTGTCTTCGTCTAATTGTTTACCTTGAGTTGTGAGCAAGTTTATTTCTGGGGACACGTGTCCCTTCAAAACGTTTCAGCCGACAACATTTTGCGCAAAAAGTTGTAAGAAGGTACGCTTTAAGGGGACAAATCTGTAGCATTTTCTTTCTACTTCGTATGTACGTTATTGCTTCCTCTTTTTTCTGCTTTAATTAAAAAATTGTTGATTTTTTTAATTTCACCTGGGCAGGGACAAATTTTTTCTAAGAGCGCCGGTAAGGCTTTTTGAGGCCAACCGACCATGCAGTCAAGGCTCTGAGTTGTGCCCGATTAATTTTGTGGGGACACTCTTGCCTTCACGTACACAATGCTAGTGACGTTGAGCACCTGAGAATCTATTCAATCATTTATCGCAGAGAAACGATCCGTACTTTGTCTTCGTCTAATTGTTTACCTTGAGTTGTGAGCAAGTTCATTTCTGTGGACACGTGTCCCTTCAAAGCGTTTCAGGCGAAAACATTTTGCGCAAAAAGTTGTGGTAAGGTACGCTTTAAGAGGACATTTCTGTAGCATTTTCTTTCTACATCGTATGTACGTTATTGCTTCCCCTTTTTTCTGCTGCAATAAAAAAATTGTGGAGGTTTTTAATTTCACCTGGGCTGGGACAAATTTTCTAAGAGCGCTGGTAAGGCTTTTTGAGGCCAACCGACCATGCAGTCGAGGCTCTGAGTTGTGCCCGATTATTTTTGTGGGGACACTCTTCCTCTCACGTACACAATGCTAGTGACGTTGAGCACCTGAGAATCTAGGCAATCAATTTATCGCAGAGAAACGATCCGTACTTCGTTTTCGTCTAATTGTTTACCTTTAGTTGTGAGCAAGTTTATTTCTGGGGACACGTGTCCCTTCAAAGCGTTTCAGCCGACAACATTTTGCGCAAAAAGTTGTAAGAAGGTACGCTTTAAGGGGACAAATCTGTAGCATTTTCTTTCTTCTTCGTATGTACGTTATTGCTTCCTCTTTTTTCTGCTTTAATTAAAAAATTGTGGATTTTTTTAATTTCACCTGGGCTGGGACAAATTTTTTCTAAGAGTGCCGGTAAGGCTTTTTGAGGCCAACCGACCATGCAGTTGAGGCTCTGAGTTGTGCCCGATTAATTTTGTGGGGACACTCTTCCTTTCACGTACACAATGCTAGTGACGTTGAGCACCTGAGAATCTAGGCAATCAATTCATCGCAGAGAAACGATGCGTACTTTGTCTTCGTCTAATTGTTTACCTTGAGTTGTGAGCAAGTTCATTTCTGGGGACACGTGTCCCTTCAAAGCGTTTCAGCCGACAACATTTTGCGCAAAAAGTTGTAAGAAGGTACGCTTTAAGGGGACAAATCTGTAGCATTTTCTTTCTACTTCGTATGTATGTTATTGCTTCCTCTTTTTTCTGCTTTAATTAAAAAATTGTGAAGGTTTTTAAATTGACCTGGGCAGGGACAAATTTTTTCTAAGAGCGCCGGTAAGGCTTTTTGAGGCCAACCGACCATGCAGTCAAGGCTCTGAGTTGTGCCCGATTAATTTTGTGGGGACACTCTTGCTTTCACTTACACAATGCTAGTGAAGTTGAGCACCTGAGAAGCTAGGCAATCAATTAACTGCAGAGAAACGGTTCGTACTTCATCTTCGTCTAATTGTTTACCTTGAGTTGTGAGCAAGTTTATTTCTGGGGACACGTGTCCCTTCAAAGCGTTTCAGGCGAAAACATTTTGCGCAAAAAGTTGTAAGAAGGTACGCTTTAAGGGGACAAATCTGTAGCATTTTCTTTCTACTTCGTATGTACGTTAATGCTTCCTCTTTATTCTGCTTTAATTAAAAAATTGTGGATTTTTTTAATTTCACCTGGGCTGGGACAAATTTTTTCTAAGAGCGCCGGTAAGGTTTTTTGAGGCCAACCGACCATGCAGTCAAGGCTCTGAGTTTTACCTGATTAATTTTGTGGGGACACTCTTCCTTTCACGTACACAATGCTAGTGACGTTGAGCACCTGAGAATCTATTCAATCAATTTATCGCAGAGAAACGATCCGCACTTTGTCTTCGTCTAATTGTTTACCTTGAGTTGTGAGCAAGTTCATTTCTGTGGACACGTGTCCCTTCAAAGCGTTTCAGGCGAAAACATTTTGCGCAAAAAGTTGTGGTAAGGTACGCTTTAAGAGGACATTTCTGTAGCATTTTCTTTCTACATCGTATGTACGTTATTGCTTCCCCTTTTTTCTGCTGCAATAAAAAAATTGTGGAGGTTTTTAATTTCACTTGGGCTGGGACAAATTTTTTCTAAGAGCGCTGGTAAGGCTTTTTGAGGCCAACCGACCATGCAGTCGAGGCTCTGAGTTGTGCCCGATTAATTTTGTGGGGTCACTCTTCCTCTCACGTACACAATGCTAGTGACGTTGAGCACCTGAGAATCTAGGCAATCAATTTATCGCAGAGAAACGATCCGTACTTCGTTTTCGTCTAATTGTTTACCTTTAGTTGTGAGCAAGTTTATTTCTGGGGACACGTGTCCCTTCAAAGCGTTTCAGCCGACAACATTTTGCGCAAAAAGTTGTAAGAAGGTACGCTTTAAGGGGACAAATCTGTAGCATTTTCTTTCTACTTCGTATGTACGTTATTGCTTCCTCTTTTTTCTGCTTTAATTAAAAAATTGTGGATTTTTTTAATTTCACCTGGGCTGGGACAAATTTTTTCTAAGAGTTCTGGTAAGGCTTTTTGAGGCCAACCGACCATGCAGTCGAGGCACTGAGTTGTGTCCGATTAATTTTGTGGGGACACTCTTCCTTTCACGTACACAATGCTAGTGACGTTGAGCACCTGAGAATCTAGGCAATCAATTTATCGCAGAGAAACGATCCGTACTTTGTCTTCGTCTAATTGTTTACCTTGAGTTGTGAGCAAGTTCATTTCTGGGGACTCGTGTCCCTTCAAAGCGTTTCAGCCGACAACATTTTGCGCAAAAAGTTGTAAGAAGGTACGCTTTAAGGGGACAAATCTGTAGCATTTTCTTTCTACTTCGTATGTACGTTTTTGCTTCCTCTTTTTTCTGCTTTAATTAAAAAATTGTGGATTTTTTTAATTTCACCTGGGCTGGGACAAATTTTTTCTAAGAGTGCCGGTAAGGCTTTTTGAGGCCAACCGACCATGCAGTCGAGGCTCTGAGTTGTGCCCGATTAATTTTGTGGGGACACTCTTCCTTTCACGTACACAATGCTAGTGACGTTGAGCACCTGAGAATCTAGGCAATCAATTTATTGCAGGGAAACGATCCGTACTTTGTCTTCGTCTAATTGTTTACCTTGAGTTGTGAGCAAGTTTATTTCTGGGGACACGTGTCCCTTCAAAACGTTTCAGCCGACAACATTTTGCGCAAAAAGTTGTAAGAAGGTACGCTTTAAGGGGACAAATCTGTAGCATTTTCTTTCTACTTCGTATGTACGTTATTGCTTCCTCTTTTTTCTGCTTTAATTAAAAAATTGTTGATTTTTTTAATTTCACCTGGGCAGGGACAAATTTTTTCTAAGAGCGCCGGTAAGGCTTTCTGAGGCCAACCGACCATGCAGTCAAGGCTCTGAGTTGTGCCCGATTAATTTTGTGGGGACACTCTTGCCTTCACGTACACAATGCTAGTGACGTTGAGCACCTGAGAATCTATTCAATCATTTATCGCAGAGAAACGATCCGTACTTTGTCTTCGTCTAATTGTTTACCTTGAGTTGTGAGCAAGTTCATTTCTGTGGACACGTGTCCCTTCAAAGCGTTTCAGGCGAAAACATTTTGCGCAAAAAGTTGTGGTAAGGTACGCTTTAAGAGGACATTTCTGTAGCATTTTCTTTCTACATCGTATGTACGTTATTGCTTCCCCTTTTTTCTGCTGCAATAAAAAAATTGTGGAGGTTTTTAATTTCACCTGGGCTGGGACAAATTTTCTAAGAGCGCTGGTAAGGCTTTTTGAGGCCAACCGACCATGCAGTCGAGGCTCTGAGTTGTGCCCGATTATTTTTGTGGGGACACTCTTCCTCTCACGTACACAATGCTAGTGACGTTGAGCACCTGAGAATCTATTCAATCAATTTATCGCAGAGAAACGATCCGTACTTCGTTTTCGTCTAATTGTTTACCTTTAGTTGTGAGCAAGTTTATTTCTGGGGACACGTGTCCCTTCAAAGCGTTTCAGCCGACAACATTTTGCGCAAAAAGTTGTAAGAAGGTACGCTTTAAGGGGACAAATCTGTAGCATTTTCTTTCTTCTTCGTATGTACGTTATTGCTTCCTCTTTTTTCTGCTTTAATTAAAAAATTGTGGATTTTTTTAATTTCACCTGGGCTGGGACAAATTTTTTCTAAGAGTGCCGGTAAGGCTTTTTGAGGCCAACCGACCATGCAGTTGAGGCTCTGAGTTGTGCCCGATTAATTTTGTGGGGACACTCTTCCTTTCACGTACACAATGCTAGTGACGTTGAGCACCTGAGAATCTAGGCAATCAATTCATCGCAGAGAAACGATGCGTACTTTGTCTTCGTCTAATTGTTTACCTTGAGTTGTGAGCAAGTTCATTTCTGGGGACACGTGTCCCTTCAAAGCGTTTCAGCCGACAACATTTTGCGCAAAAAGTTGTAAGAAGGTACGCTTTAAGGGGACAAATCTGTAGCATTTTCTTTCTACTTCGTATGTATGTTATTGCTTCCTCTTTTTTCTGCTTTAATTAAAAAATTGTGAAGGTTTTTAAATTGACCTGGGCAGGGACAAATTTTTTCTAAGAGCGCCGGTAAGGCTTTTTGAGGCCAACCGACCATGCAGTCAAGGCTCTGAGTTGTGCCCGATTAATTTTGTGGGGACACTCTTGCTTTCACTTACACAATGCTAGTGAAGTTGAGCACCTGAGAAGCTAGGCAATCAATTAACTGCAGAGAAACGGTTCGTACTTCATCTTCGTCTAATTGTTTACCTTGAGTTGTGAGCAAGTTTATTTCTGGGGACACGTGTCCCTTCAAAGCGTTTCAGGCGAAAACATTTTGCGCAAAAAGTTGTAAGAAGGTACGCTTTAAGGGGACAAATCTGTAGCATTTTCTTTCTACTTCGTATGTACGTTAATGCTTCCTCTTTATTCTGCTTTAATTAAAAAATTGTGGATTTTTTTAATTTCACCTGGGCTGGGACAAATTTTTTCTAAGAGCGCCGGTAAGGTTTTTTGAGGCCAACCGACCATGCAGTCAAGGCTCTGAGTTTTACCTGATTAATTTTGTGGGGACACTCTTCCTTTCACGTACACAATGCTAGTGACGTTGAGCACCTGAGAATCTATTCAATCAATTTATCGCAGAGAAACGATCCGCACTTTGTCTTCGTCTAATTGTTTACCTTGAGTTGTGAGCAAGTTCATTTCTGTGGACACGTGTCCCTTCAAAGCGTTTCAGGCGAAAACATTTTGCGCAAAAAGTTGTGGTAAGGTACGCTTTAAGAGGACATTTCTGTAGCATTTTCTTTCTACATCGTATGTACGTTATTGCTTCCCCTTTTTTCTGCTGCAATAAAAAAATTGTGGAGGTTTTTAATTTCACTTGGGCTGGGACAAATTTTTTCTAAGAGCGCTGGTAAGGCTTTTTGAGGCCAACCGACCATGCAGTCGAGGCTCTGAGTTGTGCCCGATTAATTTTGTGGGGTCACTCTTCCTCTCACGTACACAATGCTAGTGACGTTGAGCACCTGAGAATCTAGGCAATCAATTTATCGCAGAGAAACGATCCGTACTTCGTTTTCGTCTAATTGTTTACCTTTAGTTGTGAGCAAGTTTATTTCTGGGGACACGTGTCCCTTCAAAGCGTTTCAGCCGACAACATTTTGCGCAAAAAGTTGTAAGAAGGTACGCTTTAAGGGGACAAATCTGTAGCATTTTCTTTCTACTTCGTATGTACGTTATTGCTTCCTCTTTTTTCTGCTTTAATTAAAAAATTGTGGATTTTTTTAATTTCACCTGGGCTGGGACAAATTTTTTCTAAGAGTTCTGGTAAGGCTTTTTGAGGCCAACCGACCATGCAGTCGAGGCACTGAGTTGTGTCCGATTAATTTTGTGGGGACACTCTTCCTTTCACGTACACAATGCTAGTGACGTTGAGCACCTGAGAATCTAGGCAATCAATTTATCGCAGAGAAACGATCCGTACTTTGTCTTCGTCTAATTGTTTACCTTGAGTTGTGAGCAAGTTCATTTCTGGGGACTCGTGTCCCTTCAAAGCGTTTCAGCCGACAACATTTTGCGCAAAAAGTTGTAAGAAGGTACGCTTTAAGGGGACAAATCTGTAGCATTTTCTTTCTACTTCGTATGTACGTTTTTGCTTCCTCTTTTTTCTGCTTTAATTAAAAAATTGTGGATTTTTTTAATTTCACCTGGGCTGGGACAAATTTTTTCTAAGAGTGCCGGTAAGGCTTTTTGAGGCCAACCGACCATGCAGTCGAGGCTCTGAGTTGTGCCCGATTAATTTTGTGGGGACACTCTTCCTTTCACGTACACAATGCTAGTGACGTTGAGCACCTGAGAATCTAGGCAATCAATTTATTGCAGGGAAACGATCCGTACTTTGTCTTCGTCTAATTGTTTACCTTGAGTTGTGAGCAAGTTTATTTCTGGGGACACGTGTCCCTTCAAAACGTTTCAGCCGACAACATTTTGCGCAAAAAGTTGTAAGAAGGTACGCTTTAAGGGGACAAATCTGTAGCATTTTCTTTCTACTTCGTATGTACGTTATTGCTTCCTCTTTTTTCTGCTTTAATTAAAAAATTGTTGATTTTTTTAATTTCACCTGGGCAGGGACAAATTTTTTCTAAGAGCGCCGGTAAGGCTTTTTGAGGCCAACCGACCATGCAGTCAAGGCTCTGAGTTGTGCCCGATTAATTTTGTGGGGACACTCTTGCCTTCACGTACACAATGCTAGTGACGTTGAGCACCTGAGAATCTATTCAATCATTTATCGCAGAGAAACGATCCGTACTTTGTCTTCGTCTAATTGTTTACCTTGAGTTGTGAGCAAGTTCATTTCTGTGGACACGTGTCCCTTCAAAGCGTTTCAGGCGAAAACATTTTGCGCAAAAAGTTGTGGTAAGGTACGCTTTAAGAGGACATTTCTGTAGCATTTTCTTTCTACATCGTATGTACGTTATTGCTTCCCCTTTTTTCTGCTGCAATAAAAAAATTGTGGAGGTTTTTAATTTCACCTGGGCTGGGACAAATTTTCTAAGAGCGCTGGTAAGGCTTTTTGAGGCCAACCGACCATGCAGTCGAGGCTCTGAGTTGTGCCCGATTATTTTTGTGGGGACACTCTTCCTCTCACGTACACAATGCTAGTGACGTTGAGCACCTGAGAATCTAGGCAATCAATTTATCGCAGAGAAACGATCCGTACTTCGTTTTCGTCTAATTGTTTACCTTTAGTTGTGAGCAAGTTTATTTCTGGGGACACGTGTCCCTTCAAAGCGTTTCAGCCGACAACATTTTGCGCAAAAAGTTGTAAGAAGGTACGCTTTAAGGGGACAAATCTGTAGCATTTTCTTTCTTCTTCGTATGTACGTTATTGCTTCCTCTTTTTTCTGCTTTAATTAAAAAATTGTGGATTTTTTTAATTTCACCTGGGCTGGGACAAATTTTTTCTAAGAGTGCCGGTAAGGCTTTTTGAGGCCAACCGACCATGCAGTTGAGGCTCTGAGTTGTGCCCGATTAATTTTGTGGGGACACTCTTCCTTTCACGTACACAATGCTAGTGACGTTGAGCACCTGAGAATCTAGGCAATCAATTTATTGCAGGGAAACGATCCGTACTTTGTCTTCGTCTAATTGTTTACCTTGAGTTGTGAGCAAGTTTATTTCTGGGGACACGTGTCCCTTCAAAACGTTTCAGCCGACAACATTTTGCGCAAAAAGTTGTAAGAAGGTACGCTTTAAGGGGACAAATCTGTAGCATTTTCTTTCTACTTCGTATGTACGTTATTGCTTCCTCTTTTTTCTGCTTTAATTAAAAAATTGTTGATTTTTTTAATTTCACCTGGGCAGGGACAAATTTTTTCTAAGAGCGCCGGTAAGGCTTTTTGAGGCCAACCGACCATGCAGTCAAGGCTCTGAGTTGTGCCCGATTAATTTTGTGGGGACACTCTTGCCTTCACGTACACAATGCTAGTGACGTTGAGCACCTGAGAATCTATTCAATCATTTATCGCAGAGAAACGATCCGTACTTTGTCTTCGTCTAATTGTTTACCTTGAGTTGTGAGCAAGTTCATTTCTGTGGACACGTGTCCCTTCAAAGCGTTTCAGGCGAAAACATTTTGCGCAAAAAGTTGTGGTAAGGTACGCTTTAAGAGGACATTTCTGTAGCATTTTCTTTCTACATCGTATGTACGTTATTGCTTCCCCTTTTTTCTGCTGCAATAAAAAAATTGTGGAGGTTTTTAATTTCACCTGGGCTGGGACAAATTTTCTAAGAGCGCTGGTAAGGCTTTTTGAGGCCAACCGACCATGCAGTCGAGGCTCTGAGTTGTGCCCGATTATTTTTGTGGGGACACTCTTCCTCTCACGTACACAATGCTAGTGACGTTGAGCACCTGAGAATCTAGGCAATCAATTTATCGCAGAGAAACGATCCGTACTTCGTTTTCGTCTAATTGTTTACCTTTAGTTGTGAGCAAGTTTATTTCTGGGGACACGTGTCCCTTCAAAGCGTTTCAGCCGACAACATTTTGCGCAAAAAGTTGTAAGAAGGTACGCTTTAAGGGGACAAATCTGTAGCATTTTCTTTCTTCTTCGTATGTACGTTATTGCTTCCTCTTTTTTCTGCTTTAATTAAAAAATTGTGGATTTTTTTAATTTCACCTGGGCTGGGACAAATTTTTTCTAAGAGTGCCGGTAAGGCTTTTTGAGGCCAACCGACCATGCAGTTGAGGCTCTGAGTTGTGCCCGATTAATTTTGTGGGGACACTCTTCCTTTCACGTACACAATGCTAGTGACGTTGAGCACCTGAGAATCTAGGCAATCAATTTATCGCAGAGAAACGATCCGTACTTTGTCTGGTAAGCGGACCAAATACCCCCGGACGAAATACCCCCGGACCAAATATCCCCGCCCGGACCGGACGAAATACCCCCGGACGAAATACTCCCGGACGAAATATCCCCGGACGAAATGCTCCCGAACGAAATACCCCCGGACGAAATACCCCCTTGTAAGTGGAGAGGGGCGGGTGACCGACGTGGAAGGGGAAGTTGACTTTATTTATAAAGTCGGTTTTTCTGTCTTTTGTCTGACGTCACGCGCGTCGTATTAAAGAAGGAAGTTATATTAGTAACGTTAGGCCAATACGTTATGCATTAATTTATCATATCATTCATATCGAATTAAAATTAATGTGTAATAAATTTTGATACGATACATTTTATGCATGTTAATTATTAGTGTTTATTGCATTTTTTTTTTAGATTTTTTTTTTAACTAAAAATTTTCAAAATCATCCCTATAATATAATTTTTTAACTTAAAAAAAAAATAAGTAAATTTTTTTAGTGTAATTTTTTAATTCTGATTCGATCGGTATAGGTCTAAAAATGCAATATTTTTTATTGTTTTCATGGTTCCCCGGTGCTATAGGTGCCGTGAACACTTAACGTAGAGCATGTGTACCCTTCCTGAAGAAACTTAATTTTCTTGTTGTTCTATTTATTTCCTTATTTATTCCTTCCTTTTCTATTTATATATATATATATATGTTGGCACCAAAGCCCGAATTCAATGCGTACATCTGTAGGTGTGTGCCCCTTGCGATTTGAGCAAAGCCCGAAATTAACAAATATTTTGGGCTTTGCTCATATAAATTTGAACATTTCTAGAAGTGCTCAAATCGAAAAAAGGCAAACCCCGACGTAGAGTTTCATTTCGGGGTTTGCTCAATTAAATTTGATCATTTCTAGAAGTGCTCAACTCGAAAAATACAAACCCTGTCGAGAAGCTTTATTTTGGGCTTTGCTCACTGTTTTGATCATTTCTAGAAGTGCTCAAAGCAAAGTGAAAAAAAATAATTGGAAATTGTGCCGTATTATAGTAATAATTTGTAATAAATAATTAAAACAATAAAATATTGTGAATTTAATAATATTTTAATTACATCACTTTTTTAATTGAGTAACAAAAATACAAATTTAGCATTATATATATAGCGTGTATATTATTTTTTTATTAAAATATTTATTTCTGTTTTATTCAAGTCATACTGAAAAATACGATTTTGTCACACTTTTTATATTAATTAATATAATTGTTAGTTAATTTAAATAAATTTTTACAGCTGATATATTATAAATTCATTTTAACTTAATTTACAGAACTTGGTAAGAAGCAAAGAGCTCCTCAAGATAGTATCAAACCTACTAATTTAAAATAAATAATAAATAAATAAATAAATAAATAAATAAATAAATAAATAAATAAATAAATAAATAAATAAATAAATAAATAAATAAATAAATAAATAAATAAATAAATAAATAAATAAATAAATAATAAATATTATTAAACTTGATTATTACCTGATCGTATTATTATCTGAACTTGACTTATTTTTGCAGGGATTACTATCATGGCATTTTAAATTTCATCTAAATTTTTTCTTAATTTGCACAACATATTTTAAATTGAATACTTGTATTTTTAATTTGGATAATAATATTTAGTCTCATAAAAAGTAATAATATAATTTAATTGGAACATTTTGTTTGTGTTATATAAATTTTAAAGCGACAATTTTAATAATAATGTGAAATTAAATTAAAACTTTTGTTTGCAAAAAAAGTAATTCTTGCCATAGAATCTTGCCATTTTTGTTAAATTCTTTAATTAAATTATTTTGTTATTGCCTTTTTTTTTTCCTTAATATTAATTGATTAAATATGCTTGAATAAATTGTTTTAGCTTGAAATTTAATTACTATGTATTTTATGAACCGGCCGCTAAGATTATGTTAATAATTTTGGCTGGACATTAATGTATAAACTATTTATGAAGTAAAAAAAAAAAAAAATTGACAACCTTTCTTGCAGTTGCAAAACACAAAACCTGGCTTTGAATTTGCTAATGCTGCTGCTGATCTGAGACACTCTTTTCTTTGTCATGTGTGGTACGTCGTCTGAACTTAGAAATTGTTCATCTGCAACCTGAAATTCATTGCTAGAGTATAATTGTAATCATACCCTTTAATTATAAAAAAATGATAATAATAAAAAAATTAAAAGTGTCTCTCATTGTCAGTGTGAAAAAATTGTATTTTTTCAATATGACTTGAATAATACAGAAAGAAATATTTTAATAAAACAAATACTATACACGCTATAACTAATGTTAAATTTGTATTTTTATCAATAAATTAAAAAAGTGATATAATTAAAATTTTATTAAATTTACATTATTTTATTATTTATTGCTATAATACGGCACAATTTCCAATTATTATTTTTATTTTGCTCTGAGCACTTCTAGCAATGATCAAAACTGTGAGCAAAGCCCGAAATAAAAATTATTGTCGGGGTTGCTTTTTTCGAGTTGGGCACTTTTAGAACGAGCAAATTTAAATGAGCAAACCCCGAAATAAAACTTCTCGTCGGGGTTCGCTTTTACCGATTTGAGCACTTCTAGAAATGATCAAATTTAAATGAGCAAAGCCCGATATAAAACTCCTCGTCGGGGATTGCTTTTTTCGATTTGAGCACTTCTAGAAATGTTCAAATTTAAATAAGCAAAGCCCGAAGTATTTGTTAATTTCGGGCTTTGCTCAAATCGCTAGTGGCACATCTAGGTTTAAAAACCTAAAATCGTTTAATCAACTTCAAAATCTTGCTGCAAAACGCTGTGACAATTGCCGCACAATCAAAGTAAGCATAACTATACAAAAATCGTTTGTTTGCGGCACAATTTTGAGTATGTTTTGGTATAATTAAATTAAAGACGCAATTTGAGATCTTGATACGGTACTAACTATAAATATACTTTGAATTTTATATGTGATATATATTTGTTGTGAAAAATGGCATTACTATAACTTCCTTCTTTAATACGACGCGCGTGACGTCAGACAAACGACATAAAAACAGACTTTATAAATAAAGTCGACTTCCCCTCCCGTGTTGGTCGCCCTTCCCTCTCCACTTACAAGGGGGTATTTCGTCCGGGGGTATTTCGTCCGGGAGTATTTCGTCCGGGGATATTTCGTCCGGGAGTATTTCGTCCGGGGGTATTTCGTCCGGTCCGGGCGGGGATATTTGGTCCGGGGGTATTTCGTCCGGGGGTATTTGGTCCGGGATTCACTTTGTCTTCGTCTAATTGTTTACCTTGAGTTGTGAGCAAGTTCATTTCTGGGGACACGTGTCCCTTCAAAGCGTTTTAGCCGACAACATTTTGCGCAAAAAGTTGTAAGAAGGTACGCTTTAAGGGGACAAATCTGTAGCATTTTCTTTCTACTTCGTATGTACGTTATTGCTTCCTCTTTTTTCTGCTGCAATAAAAAAATTGTGGAGGTTTTTAATTTCACCTGGGCTGGGACAAATTTTTTCTAAGAGCGCTGGTAAGGCTTTTTGAGGCCAACCGACCATGCAGTCGAGGCTCTGAGTTGTGCCCGATTAATTTTGTGGGGACACTCTTCCTTTCACGTACACAATGCTAATGACGTTGAGCACCTGAGAATCTAGGCAATCAATTTATCGCAGAGAAACGATCCGTACTTTGTCTTCGTCTAATTGTTTACCTTGAGTTGTGAGCAAGTTCATTTCTGGGGACACGTGTCCCTTCAAAGCGTTTCAGCCGGCAACATTTTGCGCAAAAAGTTGTGGGAAGGTACGCTTTAAGGGGACATTTCATTGCGAAAAGAGTTGTGGGCAAAGTTGCTTTCATGGGACAATTTTAAAACATTTTCTTTTCATGTCTTGTTTACGTTTTTGCTTCCCCTTTCTTCTGTTGCAGTAAATTTTATCTACTGACTTTTACATGGACACTGTCTCCATAACATTATATAAGTCATAACGTGTCTTACCTGGCAATAAAATGATTGATCTGTCGCTTAAAACTTTTGTTGGGATCCTTTAATCAAATTTTTGTAATCAAAGTTCACTCTGAAGAATTTGTAACTATTGGCTTTTAAATTACATTGTCCCCATAACATGGCTTAAGTGACAACGTATCTCACCTGGCAATTGACATTATCGAATTGTCACTAAAAGCTTTTGTGGGGTCTCTACCTTGGTGAATCAAAGTTCACTCTGAAGAATTTGTAACTATTGACTATTAAAGGGACAATGTCCCCATAACATGGCTTAAGTCACAACGTGTCTCACCTGGCAATTAACATGATCGAATTGTCACTAAAAGCTTTTGTGGGGTCTCTACCTTGGTGAATCAAAGTTCACTCTGAAGAATTTGTAACTATTGACCATTAAAGGGACAATGTACCCATAACATGACTTAAGTGACAACGTGTCTCACCTGGCAATTAACATTTTCGAATTGTCACCATAAGCTTTTGTGAGGTCTCTACTTTGGTGAATCAAAGTTCACTCTGTAAAAGTTTGTAACCCCTGACTTTTAAAGGGACAATGTCCCCATAACATGGATTAAGTGACAACGTGTCTCACCTGGCAATTAACATGTTCGAATTGTCACTAAAAGCGTTTGTGGGGTCTCTACCTTGGTGAATCAAAGCTCACTCTGAAAAATTTGTTACCCCTGACTTTTAAAGGGACAATGTCCCCATAACATGGATTAAGTGACAACGTGTCTCACCTGGCAATTAACATGTTCGAATTGTCACTAAAAGCGTTTGTGGGGTCTCTACCTTGGTGGATCAAAGTTCACTCTGAAAAATTTGTAACCCCTGACTTTTAAAGGGACAATGTCCCCATAACATGGATTAAGTGACAACGTGTCTCACCTGGCAATTAACATGTTCGAATTGTCACTAAAAGCGTTTGTGGGGTCTCTACCTTGGTGAATCAAAGTTCACTCTGAAAAATTTGTAACCCCTGACTTTTAAAGGGACAATGTCCCCATAACATGGATTAAGTGACAACGTGTCTCACCTGGCAATTAACATGGTCGAATTGTCACTAAAAGCTTTTGTGGGGTCTCTACCTTGGTGAATCAAAGTTCACTCTGAAGAATTTTAACCATTGACTATTAAAGGGGCAATGTCCCCATAACATGGCCTAAGTCACAACGTGTCTCACCTGGCAATTAACATGATCGAATTGTCAATAAAAGCTTTTTTGGGGTCTCTACCCTGGTGAATCAATAACTGACTTTTGAAGGGACAAAAGGGACAATGTCCCCATAACATGGCCTAAGTCACAACGTGTCTCACCTGGCAATTAACATGATCGAATTGTCACTAAAAGCTTTTGTGGGGTCTCTACCTTGGTGAATCAATAACTGACTTTTGAAGGGACCATGTCCCCATAACATGACTTAAGTGACAACGTGTCTCACCTGGCAATTAACATGATCAAATTGTCACTAAAAGCTTTTGTGGGGTCTCTACCTTGTTGAATCAAAGTTCACTCTGAAGAATTTGTTATTAAAGGGACATTGTCCCCATAACATGGCTTAAGTGACAATGTGTCTCACCTGGCAATTAAAATTATCGAATTGTCATTAAACGCTTTTGTGGGCCGGGACGCTACCTTGGTGTATCAATGTTCATTCTGAAGAACTTGTAACCCCTGACTTTTTAAGGGACAATGTCCCAATAAGTACATGGCCTAAGTGCATGACAGCGTGTCTCACCTGGCAATTAACATGATCGAATTGTCACTAAAAGCTTTTGTGGGGTCTCTACCTTGGTGAATCAATAACTGACTTTTTTAGGGTGAATGTCCCCATAACATGGCTTAAGGCACAACGTGTCTCACCTGGCAATTTACATGATCTAGTTGTCACTAATACTATTGTGGGGACCCTAACTTGGTGTCCCCATAACATGTCTTAAGTCACAACATGTCTATTGTCCTTTTAAAAGTCCATTTTGAATTAGAAAAGACCCCTGGCGCGACCTGGTGGAATTTTCGTGAACTCGGTGTACAAGCTTCGTGTCCTCACATTTTACCGAGCCGACAACATCCCTGAAATGTCGTATGTCTCCATTTCTGAGTCTCCTGCTTAAAAGTTTATTACGAAAATTATCGGATTCGATTAGTTTACCTGTCAGGTACCCCTGATATCATTTTCAGCCTTCTAGCATCATTATTAAGCAATGTCCCTTGTGATGTGAACGAGTGACAACTGTGTCCTCCAAAAAAAGCCGCCATTTTAAGTTGTTGCTTCATATTTCCATGTCCCCATAAAGCGCCTGCTAGAAACAGGGAGTTTTCTTTAAAAATGTAGACAGCTTCAAAACTCCCTCCTTTCTTGTATTTTCTGAAGAAGTCTACATTTCAGGTGTTGTGATAAGCCAAGTGCAAACTGCAAAGAGCCGGTTTTGAAGCTAAAATATTTAAAATTTAATTTACCATATTACTTCCACTCTCAGAACTTTTTCAAAAGCATTTTAGCATTCCACATTCATTGTTTTTGTTCTTTATTTTATTTATTTTCAAATAAAAATTATGTCTTAAAATTGCTAATTATTCAATACTTGTACACTAGGCTTTTTTTTTCACTTTAAATATTTTAATAATGAAACGGGTACGTTATAATTTATAATAATTAAATTATTTTAAAATATTAAAATAATTTATCATGCTGTTATAATTATAAATAAACAACACGATATTTTTTTATGACATTATACCTTCATATAATTACGTAATGAAACCAAACAACAATTATTGTACAGTTTAATTTTAATAAAAAAAACATGATAAACAATAATTAGGTATGTTCGTAAAAAATGCGCAATTTAAGTAGAAGCTCCAGATTTTGCTAATAAATATTCCACTCAAATATTACCTGCCATGCCTGCAGTACACTTATATAATAATTATTATACTGACGTTTTATTTATAACCATATATGAATAATCAATTTTGCATTTACGAACACAGTCTATTTTGAAAATTAAATTGGGTTACAAGAATAAATTTAATATTTTTCACAATATTTTAGCATTTTTTTTTTTTTTTGAAGAATTACACAAATTTATTATGTGTATTTATTATGCTACTCCTTTTAAAATAATTAAAAAAATATTTATATTTATGAACTAATTTTGATTTGTATAAAAACTCCCTATCTGAATCAGATTACCATGATTTTATATTATTTCTTATTAAATTTTATGCAAATGGCATCATATTGCAGCTGCATATCAATTGCATTAATTATAACTATTTTAACAGATTTTATCAAACCTCAACACTAATCATGTCGTCCACAATATCATTTGCACTTTTATCATAAATATTATATAAAATGTCTCAATATTTTAAATTTATAGAATTATAAAATAACGCTTTTTGTACATCATTTACAATTGAATTAAAAAATAAATGTTAATATTTTTGTTATTGTAACTTAAAGCATTTAGAAAATGTATAATTATTTAATTTTGTAATGACTCGACTAGCAGTTCATGGCTTTCTTCATCTCATATGTAATAATAAATCTTATCACACGCCTGATAGAAGTTGTATATGTTACCTGTGCAATGAAGAATGTTCTCTTTTATTTATCACATCATCAATTGTCAAGCCAGAACAAAATCTATAGTGCAATATGCAGAAAATAGATAGAAATAATTTTCATTGTATCTTTTTGTACTGTCACTTACTTGTAATTCTCAAATTATGTCTAGTATGTAAGAAATATTAATGTATAACAAGTGCAAAAATGCACTATGTACACCACTGGTGTTTGATGAATAAATATTTATATTTTATAATTATTTAATTAATAAAAAGTATTTGAAATAAATTATGAAATATTTCGTTTACAATTTACTTCATAATCATTACATTCCTAATTCGTTGTAAACTAAAATATAATTATTTAGGTTGTCAAGAAATAAAAGATTTTGCATTACTTAAGTACAAGTTTATTTTATTAAATTTTTTATTACAAATTTTTGCTGCCAAAACAAACAGACATTGTGACACTAAAAAAAAATATTTGCATCACTTAAATTACCATTCATTAATTAGCACAACTCAAAAATCTTGAGGTGCGAATTTCCATTTAAATACACAATTAAATCTATAATTAAATCTATAACTAGAGTAAGAAATGGAGCAAATTAAATTTTATTTTTTGTAAGATTTTTAGCAACCTTTAAAAATATTATTTTAGCTTATTACATGCAAATATTAAAACAAAATTAAAAAATAATAATAATATAAAGAGCAAATTCTACTTTGAGATAAATTATTTGTACACTTTGAAAATATATTAGTGATTCAATAATGATGGAGCACCCAACATTTTGAAATCAGCAAAAATTTAGCTGCTTTTGTAAGAAAATATTCTTCAATGACATATGAGAGCAAAGTGGTAATGCAAAAGGGAATAAGTCCACATTAGCAGTTAATCTGATTTGCATATATACAAATTTTGATTTCTCATTTAATTAGTTAGGTTTTATCATTTTTTATGCATTGTTCATGCTACTTTGAATAATTTTATATTTAATCATTTTACGTCCTTTTTATCACTCATATACCAATGACTTAAACCTTTTTCACATTACTTACTATGTTTTTATTTCTTACTAGCTAAAGTAAGATATATGGGTGCAAAAAGTACAGAAATCAAAATAAAAAATCTGTCTTGATTTTAAAAAAATAAGATAAAAACGTAGTGTAGAAATTTCTTTAAACATAATTGTCCTTATGGACAATTACTTTGATGGTTCTTATTGTAAATTAATATAGTAAAATAGTTTTGAGCAAATTCAAACAAAATTATTAGGCATAAAACTAGATATTTGATAAATTACAATTATACAAACAGTATTACAATGGCACACATAAATATATGGAAGTTTGAAGAAAATATAGCAGCATTTAATTACAATACATTATGTATGCGTTTCATTTTTAATATATCACAGCCCCAAATTAAGTAATTTTATTTGATGATGTATGTTTTGTCTTGTATTTTTGATACTATAATGAAATATTGCCAAAATGCCCTTTTACGTTAAATAGAGATCAGGTTTATATAGAATTTTTAATCAGGTTTTGAAATATAAAAAATAGAAATACTTAAAATTATAATGCCTATTATGGATAAATAATAAATAACAAAATTGAATTATTAGATTGTGTTAACTTTTTACAGCTTTCAATAAGGTTTGAATTAATATCATTATACAATGGAAAATATACTTTACATTGAAGAACAATTAGAAATTAATTATCAGAATTGCACTGACTTAACACATTGGGCACAATTCATGGAAGGATTAACCAGAAAGATATTGAGATTTCTCACTAACCGCGGTTAGCGTTAGCCTAAATTACTGATACTAAACGTGGTTAGTGAGAAACGTCTGTTTCAATAATTTTTATCATATTTGGAAGTTTAAAATTTTAGCAGTATAATTTTTAAAGTTAATTACTGTGTTTCTAATTTTTCTATTGGTGACAGAAAATTAACAAGCTATTAAATAAATAAATTAACTGGGCATGCAAGTAAAATTATGAGAAATAGATTATAAGAGGAACAGATCTAAAAACTAAATTAAATTGTGTAAAGAGATTGCAGATATAGAATAAAAAGTGTAAAAAGTAGATAATAAATAAAAAAATAACCTCAAAAATAAGTAGCAGTATTAGAAGAAATTACTTTGAACTTTA
Organism: Siphlonurus alternatus; assembly: GCA_949825025.1. NCBI lineage: Eukaryota > Metazoa > Arthropoda > Insecta > Ephemeroptera > Siphlonuridae > Siphlonurus > Siphlonurus alternatus. The sequence continues at coordinate 24,317,975 of OX463785.1, read as the reverse complement.
AATTGGAATTTTCACCAATTTTTAAAGCATAAAAACATAAGACCGTCAGCAATATTAAAGTCACATCTTATGTTAGCTTCACTGCATTAGCAGAGAGTATTATTTCACAGCCATGTAAACAAATAAAACATTATTTTTGCTCCAATAAGATTCCAGATTAAAAAGATACACCAGCCCTAAAGATGGTTACACTGGTTGATAATGTTATTTAAATGGGCAGATCATATTTACCTGCCGTAATTAGGGGAACTGTCGTTTTTTGTTGGAAACTTATAATTTCATGGTCTTTTATAGCTATGAAATACCTCAATGTAGCCACCATAAGAAAATATTTGATAAAATTCATCCAAAATATTACATGGTTCTTCAAAATGGAAGTAAAAATAGAAAAATGATACATAATAAATATAAACAATGACTATGATTAGATTCAGTTGTGTGATAATTTCAAAACCTGATTAGATACAAGACAAAATCACGTGTCATCAATATTTGAGGATTTAATTGTTTAATTTTTTAGCCGTCACCCTACCAACTTAATATAGAAACACCCAATAATACACGAAAACAACTCTCTTGTTTTTTAATGAAACTAATTATACAGTATGTTAAATAATGACTCGTTGTAAGAATGGAACTGAATTTCATGGAATTCATCAAACAGTTGTTATGATTTAATTTGTTGGCTTGCATTTAAGGGTAAGGTAACGCCACCAATGTTAAAAAAAATCCCTCACACAAAAATTCTGAAAAAAAATTAAAATGTTCTCCTCTACACCCCCTATCAGTAACTAAAATATCAGGTATACAAATACGATCTAGTTTTTGAGTTATAAATTTTTAAAGTTGACTAATTTAACATGGGAGTTTCATTTCTCCATGTTAAAGTAGTCAACTTTAAAAATTTATAACTCAAAAACTAGATTGTATTTGTATACCTGATATTTTAGCTACTGATAGGGGGTGTAGAGGAGAACATTTTAAATTTTTTTCAGAATTTTTGTGTGAGGGATTTTTTTTAACATTGGTAGCGTTACCTTACCCTTAATTTTATCAAAAATATTTAACTAAATTTCAATTGACACTATCATAAGATACATCATCATGTAATGTTTTTAATTCTTTACAACATTAAAAAAATCAATTTCACTCAAAATAATAGTCTTCAGTCCTTTGTAGTGTTCCTACATTCTGTCTAAATCTTTGTAAAAAATTCAAAAAGCAAAACACTTTTTAATATTAAATGATAATACCCCAAAATTGTGGGAAATTTGTATGTAGCTTTGAGAAAAAAATGATTGAGAAAAAAATTCAAAATTGCAACGTCAGAAAATTTTCCCATCGGGGAATACCTCCATTTAAATTACACGATCATTAAAAAAAGAATCCGTGAAATTCAGTTCCCCATGAGATAAACATTACACTTCAAAATATTAAATAAAGAAATATGAATATAAGTATATATTTACAAAAAAAGCAAGACAATGAAGCATTTTAAATTAACTAGCTTGTGCTAAGTAGTAAAAATTTCATTAATTATTACTTTAATTATTAAATCGCTGCAGTCACAATTGAAAATATTAACAATAATTATCAATACACTAAACAGAGTAATGAAGTAGAAAAATTCACAACAAATCTGTACACGATATACAACAGCATTTTTTTTTTTTTTTTTTTTTGTGGCAAAGCAATTTCTATAAAATTTAAGTTAATATTTATAATATAGATACAATATTTTATATACATAGTAGCCAAATTAGTTTTCTCTTTTAATTTTTGGTGTTTTTAAAAATGATAACTTGCTTTGTGCGAAGTTACATTAAATATTGGATATCACATGGGACAAGCCAGTGTGTTAGAGGAGGGAATTTCAATTTACAATTGTTAGGTTTCAAGTCCGTGGTGTGTATTATAAATTAGAGAGGAGGTCGGTAAATAATCAAAGATATTACGAGACATTTGAGCTCTTTTGGAAACTTTTTAGCTGACGGCGCAATGTTAGCATCTTAGCAGAGATTCAAAATTCATTAAATTAAAATGAGCCCTCAAGAAAAATATCCTCTATTTAGCATTAACAGCAAAACTTGACTTTAAGTGTGGTAATGCGAAGAAACTATAAAAAGTAATTCTATTGGCTCACTAGATGTAAAATGTTTTAAAAGCCAAAAATATGAAAATAAAATAAAAATAGGCCAAGGGGATTATTAAAAAAGTATGTACAGTAATTTTTAAAAAAAATTAGCAAAAGAGTCAAGTCTTATACATAATCTTTGTTAACATTCCATTAAATATGGAGCTTAATTACATTTTATAATTATAGCTGCCCTGTGTTGTACATTACAGTATCTTATTTTGTTAAAAAAAACTCGCTTGTTAAAGTAACGATCTATCTTCTAGGAGATATGTAAAGTTTAAAAATGCATTTCATTATATTTTTAGTTTTAAATATTTCTGAGATTTAACAAAACAAGCTTGCTCTTTTTTATAATCACAATTTGTATATTCTCTTGTGTTCAAAATAAGAATTACAAATGATGGTTTCGTTTCAAAAGTGTTACATTGTATTTCTTATGATTTACAATAAATATCAGAGAGAACTCTAGTCAATTAAAAAAACTATTGCAAGAAAGCTGGCGTTATTTTTAGAGATATTCTAGTACTGTCATTATACTGTTAAACAACCATAAACAGAATCTCATATATACAATAAAGCCAATAGACTTTTCGTACAGTTTAGCTGCTAAGACCACGGACCCAAGCTACCTACATCAGACTCAGTTAAACAGGGGCAGGTGGTAGAAGTCGAAGCCTCGCCACCCCTTCACGGCAAGGTAGATGTAAACCACGTGGTACGCTCCCGGAATGAAGCAGATGGCGCCCGCGATGAAGAAAACGGCCGCCTGGAGTCCCTCAATCGGTAGGCATGCCGCAAGGAAGCCGGTCGTAAGGAGACCTGCAAACATTGTCTGTCGTCAGCGATTGTTGTTTTGAAACAATGGTTAGAAAAATCAACCTGGGAAAGAGCGCACTATGTGTAGGGAGTGAAAATAATAGTTAAAAAAAATAGTGTCATAATTAGTATCATGATTGAACTAGAGTCCAGAGAAATAAAAAAAAAAAATGAATAAATAAAAATAATAAATAAAAATAATAAATAAATAAATAAATAAATAAATAAATAAATAAATAAATAAATAAATAAATAAATAAATAAATAAATAAATAAATAAATAAATAAATAAATAAATAAATAAAATAATAATAAATAAATAAATAAATAAATAAAAATACACTTAAAATAAATAAATTTGGTTTATGATTAGACCAAAACAAAACAAAAGAGTTGATTTGCAAAGCAAAATTATTACTGAGTGGATAGGAAGGAGGTTGTATAATTCAGTACCTGTCCCACAGATTGGATTGCCAAATGCAATCAATGCTTAATTCATAAACAAACCATGGATTTCCATTCTTAACAAATAAATTATATTTAATAATAAAATGTTAATTTTTTTACCTTGAAATGTTGATTGCACAAATCTATAAAAAGTTAAGCACTGTTTAAATATTTACATCTTTATAATGGCATACTAATTATTTATTGAAAATATAATTTAATTTAAAAGCCAAAATTATAGTGACATTTTACAAAATTACGCATTTCTAACAAAACTGTCACAAACAAATATTATTTTTTGTTAATTATTTCTTCTTGAAGGTTTTTTGCATATTTTTACTAACATTGCAAGCCACACAAGTATGCTTTCGTTATCTCGTAGTTCCGTAGTATTTTAAAGCTTAAGTACACAAGAGGGTCCATAAAAAATACTGAATTAATTGCCAGTAGTGTTATCATAAAGAAAATAAACAGTGCAGCATTTATCACTGTAAGAAAATAAAGTATTAACAACTGCAAACAGGACCATGATTAGTTCAGTAGCTTCATGTGTGGAATAAAAATATTTGTTTCTACTTGCTTCAAATTGAAAATAAAATAATGAACAAATTATACAAGGTCTTATCAACAAAGAAATCAACATAGTAAAATTTATAGTGTCACAAATGTCATAGATGCAAGTACAATTTTGATAATCTGACTAAAATTCGTAGTTACATATTGTGCTAACAATATTCTCACCAGCTGTGTCTCGAGATCTTTATTTTGTTTTATTTTTTATTGATTTTTATAAATTTAAATTAAATTTAACACTCTGAAAATTAATTCTGATTTTAGAACAATGCTTGAATAAAAATAATCAGAAATATCCAAATATGACGCAAATTAATTAATTTAATGCATATTTAATAATTAAATTATTACCTTTTACATTTGGAGCCCTTTTTTCAATGTTTTAGAAAAGAGAAAACCGTTGATAATTTGGGAGAAGCTTGTGTTGCTTCTTAAGTAAAATACAGTACTTGGGGTTAGCTTCATTTCTACACATGATTTCGAATCTAATTTTAGTGTGTAATATGCAGTCATGACAATAAATTAAATTATTATATTCTAAATTCTGCTCTCTGTCTGTGCATATTTTTGTACCAATAATTTAATGGCTGTTTTCTTTGTGTTGAACAGAATGTTGAAATAAAGCTTTGAGAAAGTTCATAAAAACAGAAGCACTTGTTATTTTAAATTACTCAAGACTTAGGTTGTTTGTATCAGTTCGTTGCTATCAATATGTTTACATGACATCTACTTGAATAATAATTAATAAGATTGTTGAGGTCACAATTTAAATTGCAAATTATGTTACAAAGTGTTGTTGTTTTTAACAGGTAGCATGATTACCTTATTTCACATGTGTTACTACACAGCAAATATATATCCTGTTTTTACTCTATATTTAGTTGTTCAGGATTTTTAAAATATAATACAAAACTATGGGATATATTCTAAATATAATGTTCATACAAAATAAGTTAAACTGCTAATTTTAGACACCACACAAAATGATCATTTCTTAAATGAAGTTTTTAGACAGTAAAACTAGCTCACATATCCTTGGATGATGCTTGCCATTATACTTATAACAACATTAAGAATAACTTTCACATGCGACTCATACGCTCCTTGCATTAATGGAAAACCTATTAAAGTTTTTTATTACAAATTTAGATAGAGGGCCTCCAGTTACGTAATGTTAATTTTTTTGTTCTTATTTTGAACTCTAATACCCTCAAAATTGAGGAGAAAGACTCTGTTATTTCATGGTCTTGCAACAACTTTTCCTACGCTTGCATGTTCAATATTTGATTGATTATTTCTCTCAATTTTAAGGTTATTAGAAAGTTAGAAAAATTTCCTATACAAAACTTGAGGTTCTCTAATCAAATACGGTAAAAACTCATTACTACAAAACTTGTTGTTAGGTAAAACTTGATTTTAAGTAAAGGAGATTGCAGTCCCGTCAAAAATAATTAGTATTGCGGGCATAGCAAAAACTCAACATAAGGTAATAAGGTAAACCTAATTTCCTGGGCCCCTTGACTTTATGTAATAACAAGTTTTTACTGAATACAATAAAGAGTTCATGTAGTCTGTCAAAAATGGTTGTCCATTGTGCCGACCAACGTACCGATTCCTATGAGCAGCAAGACGACGGCAGCGAGGACCATCTTCCAGTTCTCTCGGATCTTTGGATGTTTCCAGCAAGACTTGGACGGGTCGAACATCCCGGACGAGAAGCTGTCCTGGATCAGGGAGTCACTGTCCCTGGACGCAGTCTGGAACAAACAGTTGGTCACTTGGATATCTAACTTCTAATATGACAGTGAGTCAGTCAAGCGAGCAGAAATTGTAAACAACTTTCTAATAGAGAGTTAACCAAACCACAGTAGATGTCTCTGGAATCTCTAGTTTGTTCTCTTAATATAGCAATGAAATAGATAACAGTATTTAAAGTATTGAAACATTTTTGAATACTTCAATATTGATGTATTATTAGCAATAAATGGTGTTGTAGCTACAAAGAAAATATTAGCACTTGTACTTCTTAATTTATGGCAAAACAGATAAACTTCAGCATAAAGGATTTATCAAAGATATTTATAAATATAAGGTTATCACAATAAATACCTGGCTGAAAATACAAATCATTTGAAAACACAATACAGTATCTATTTACCATAATTGACAAATCACCAGAATTTAATTATGGTAATTTATTTTTATTTTGAAAAAATTAATTTATTTAAAACAAAACTGACACACAAATTTAAATAATAATAATAACAACAAAACAATATTTTATAGTTCTGAAAATGTTGACTGAAATTTCACTTCAAAACAATTTAAATAATAACTCATATCTCACCCTAATTTGGAGCAAATCGACTTCGCTTGCATTTATTAACACTGTGAACACTGGCTGTGTCCTCATGTCTACCAGGCTCTGAACAACTTCTATTCACTACTGTCTGATATGACTAAGTCCCAGGGATCTACCAGTGATAACAACCAGGACGTTTGCTAAGACCCCTTGCAGCATTGATGACTCACGGGCTATTATTTTTACTGAGGGAATTACTACGGTGTATGTTAGTGTAAATGTACCCCCCTTTCACTTGAAAAAGCTTAGCTAGTATGGGTGAAAATTGGGGGGAGGTTAGCAAGAATGTTGATGTGAAAATATAGGTTTAAGGCCCGATTTTAGGCCAAATTTTTCATGACAGAATTGAGCCCTAAATCAAACCTTAAGCCTTTGTGAATGCCCTTTATTAACTCTAATGCTTAAAATATGAAGCTAAAACTACATACCCTAAGTAAAACTTTTTAAAAACTGGGATCTACAATTTAGGGACAGAAGAATTTTAATGATTGAATTTTTGAAGTGTCGTGCAATTTTATTATTATCCTTATTATATTAGAAGTCTTTGAACTGAACCTAGTTGCTTTCTGTTATACAAAAACAAGTAAATTAAAACAAAGTTTACCGTAAATTTATGGTCTGACAACACTCAAAAACAGAGCTGGGGTATCATAATGTTCATTCTGTTCAGATGTATCACAAAATAGAGGTCATTTTTTGGATAATAATCCCCCCTCCCTCTCTCTTTCTCTCGATAGACCCCTCAGCAAAGTACACAGAAAAAGGGTGGGTTAACCCTCTTTGACCAACCACCTTACGGCAAAAATCATTCATTGTAAATTTTCTGACTTATTCGTCCCTCGTCCGGAATAATGAGCTGTCTGCCTCCACAAACATATGCAAGAATTAGCTGACATCTTTATGCAGACGGCTCATACAATCATAGACGCATATATAGCTCATTACCGGTATTCTGGAGAAGGGACGATGTTTCAATAGTACAATACAGCAGCCAAAGAAATCATTTTGCTTGTTTAATACAATAAGGGGTGTATAATATATGGTGACAATAACATGATAATGTAGCCTCTAAACTTTCAATGAGATTTAAAATTGTGGAAATAAATAAAAATCCTTACCTATAGCCAGTAAGGCTAGCAAGCTACCGGTATAATATTGTATAGAATACAATGCAAACCTATTAAGAAATAAATAGGCTATAAAGGCTATAGGTGTTATTGTTAAACAATACATGATGGAATGCAAAATGTTGAAATATATTTTTTTAATTATGGTTTGTTAGCTTAATTTGGGCGTAACCTTATAAAAAAAAAAGTTTGACGTATCATGCGTCATTATTATTATTATTCCTAGCATATTATTAAAACTTAATTCAAAATCAAATGAAAGACAACATAAACTTAGAAAGTTTGATCAATAATTTAATGAGATAAAATATGATAAAGATTAATATTTAGGCTAGATAAATCATCTTACATCGTCCGGACTTTTCATTGCTACGGTGGATCGTGGACTCTGCCGAACAGGATCGTCTATTCGTACGACGATACTATCTTCAGGAATATTTGTTCTGATCTTTGGTTTTAACGGAGAACGCTCGGTTGTAGAACCATAAACTCGAATGGCATCATCCGTTTCTTCTTCAAATGCATCTTCTATAGTAAATCTTCTTCGTTCTTTAGATGCCGACATGTTGAACTAAGTAGTTGTTTATTTACACACCAGGGTGCGTCTTTGCATGTAAACAAACAAATAAAAAAAAATAAAAATCAGCTGGAAATGTTACGCCCACTTCTATTTTTTGAAGAAAACATTTATCTTTTTATGAAATCATTTTTTTAATTGATTTTTGACTGAATAAGTTAATTATAATGGCAACTCTCAGAACAGAGGTATGTATAACTACATTTACTCGTAAAATTGAATAATAATAATAATAATATTAACGCGGCAAATGCGGCAACGCCACGGTGGCCCGCGAATGTTCACCAACTCTCAGAGATTTCTTAAACAAATCAAAACTCTCCGCCTCAGCAACATCTGCTGTCAACGCATTCCACTCCCTCACCGTCCTGTTTAAAAAAGAAAACTTTCCCGCATCACTTCTACATCTAACATACTCCAACTTCCATCCATGATCATTTCTTCCAATATAACCTGCTCTCATCACACGACCACTCAACTCTTCCCAACCCTCACAATTTCTTGTTATCTTATACATAACACCAAGTCTACAATTTTTCCTTCTTAACTCCAACGACTCCCACCCCAAATTCTCAATTAAAGCAGACACACTAACATACTCCTTTCTAACATCAGCACCATCACCCACAAACTGGAACCTTCCCACACGACCTGTAACCCTTCTAGCTGCTCTCCGCTGAACCTTCTCCAACTCCTTCACCCCCACACATCTTTTCTTTTTTGAAGAAAAGAACAACAAAATTAGTTGATTACACATCCCATGGAAAAAAATATTTTTCAAATGCATGTGCTGATGTGGAGAAATATAATTATACTGTAATTATTTTTTTAATTAATTTTGAACACAGCAAATGCACGTACACACTGTATATATAATTAATTAATTATTTTTGTTCACAATATGATACAGTATGAATGTTTCTGTATTGGGAGAATGTTATCCGTTTTCAGCCTGTCATTTGGAGTCTCAAATCTGACTATAATTTTTTTTTTATTTATTCACATTAAATGCCAGTTGGTACATACATTGTGACTACATAATTAATTGAACTGAAAAAAAATACAATACAATACATACGTTAATAATTAAAACATGGCATACAGTACATTATACAATTTTAAATTTTAATAAACATTTAAACATAAATTTAATAAAAAGACAAAAATTTAGATTTACAAATAAGAATTGACAAATTCATTGTTAATCATCTTTTTGTTAATAGAATAAAGGTGCTTTCACATATTCGAAAATCACTACGGAGTTCCGTAGGAATTCCGTAAGCCTTTCACATATTCTTGTTCTTCTGCGGCAGCTGCGGCGGAAAATCATGTGAATGCCGCAGCAAAATCAAACTCATCTTGATTTTGCTACGGAGTTCCGTAGAACGTGCCGCGAAGATCGCGAGGTGCTACGGTATAGCTATGGTGCGCCGCAGCAAAATCAACACTTTTGCTACGGAGTTGCTACAGCGTGTTTCCGTAGCGATTTTCGAATATGTGAAAGCACCTTAATATATATTTTTTTAGAAGATAACTAAACAATTGTTTCTTAAAAAGTGATATGCTTTCAATTTTTTTAATAAAATCTGGAAGTTTATTATTTACAGTAGCAAACTCATATATAGAATCCTCTTTTAGTTTGCTCATATTTTATTTTTTTTATTTATTTATTTTTTATTTATTTATTTTTTTCACTTAGCTGTAACTTAATTAAACTATCCCTGTGACACTCCGAAAATTTGAAGCTCATAAATCATGTGCAATGAGCATATCTTTCTTTTTAATTTAGCTTTTAAATACATGTACAGTATGTATGCATACATAATTTATAAGTACATGCATACTTAACTTTACCTCAGACACCGTGCAGTTCGTCCCACTAAAATCAAAACAATTTTAGCTAGCTAGACATTGAATAGGTGATAGAACATGATCCCGTTCATTTCAGTTATTACGTGCTTACTGATGCACTTGGGACAGTGCTGCATGTATTTATACTACATATGTTAGTAAATTCTGATTAAAAAATAATTGTTTTTTAGGGTCCCTTTAATATTTTCCTAATATAATATTTTTTAATATTTTACTTAACATATTTTTTCAATTTATTTTCCCCCTTCCAGACAAATATCAATAATCAATCAAATGGTGTAAAATTGGAGAGTAATGTGGACACTGATTGGTTGACTTCTCTACATCAGCCAATCAGTAACTGAATCAAATTGTAGCTTCCCTGACTCCATGGGTATATTAAGGCTTAACCTGAGATATTCGGACGAAAAAAGTCGTATTGACAGATGTTCTTGAAATTAATTTGGTAGACTTACAACAATTGTCCAAATACTGCTAATTTTTTTCAGCTTTTTTTAATTGTTGGTTTAATTATAATTAATTTATTCAGATGTGTATTTTGTATCCTTTCAGTGTTAAATTTTTCAATCAACATTACACAAAAACGGCTCGAGAATTTTTTTAAAATTTTACATAGATTAAAAAGCTAATTTTTTGGACTATTTTTCTGAATTTTTTTCATATATTTCGAACCGTAACAATGATCGTTTCTCATATGCCCTAAGAAACTTGGCAACGCTCTCAGGGACTGTAGTTACCACCCCCTCCTAATAAATTATTCGCATTACTATTGCAACAGTGTTGCAACAGTGTTGCAATAGTAATGCAACAAATTTGCAACAAATTCTCAGGTTATACCTTAAACTGCTTGCAAATAAATGTGGCTCAAGCATTTTGGGCAAATTGCTCTAAAATTGTTAACTATGAAATAGTTTATTCTTGTGTTGTTACAGTTACATGTGAATTATGAAATTGATTGTATTTATTTTCTGCAGGTTTTGCGTTGCTTCAAATCGCTCCACAGAGCTAGGAAATTTGTATTTAAAGATGACCAACATGCACTTTCAGGTAAACATAAATAAATTTTCAGGTGTAAGTCATTCATACAGTCGTATGACTGGAAATTTCAGAGGTGCAACCTGAGACTGCACTATATATATTAATGAAAATTCAAAACAGCCTTAAATTTTATTTCCTGTTTTCTGTATTAAATTTAGTACTGCTCTTTGACTTGAAACTACTTTTTAAAAATGCAGTTTTATTACAAATATAACAGATACTGGTTAAAAATTCTAACATTCGAAAGTTCTAAATGTACAGATTTTAAAACTATAAAATGACTACGTGAGTTCAGTTTATAATGAGATGGTGTTATTTTTCAGCTTGCAGAAGTAAAATCAATGAAGAATTCCAAAAAAACAAACACGTGTCAGATTCTGCAGTTATTACAGAGGTAAACCGCTCTAGATTAGACAAAAGGGAGTCAATATCTTAGTAAATTTAGAATCTCGTGCCTTTTTAATGGACAACTTGCATCACGAAAAATTTTTATTGCAGAAATGAAGAGAGGGTATCAAATTATGCTACTCTGAATTTTTTTATATATTTTTTTTTAGTCCCAGAACTATTTTTAAATAATGATTGAAAGTGTGGTTACTCCTGGAGGCATCAATAGGCGTCTAGTCTCTATCCTCTTTATTAAGGATTCAGAGGTGCCAACTTAACTTACAGAACTTACAATAATTATTTAAAACTAGTTCCGGGACTCAAAAAAATCTGAAAAAATTCAGAGTAGATAATTTGGTACCCTCTATTCACCCTCCCCTCCGAAATGTTGGATTTAACATGGGCAATGTAGGCATTTCCTCCACTGCAATTTTTTTTAACATTGGCCTTATAGAGGTAGATCCCCCCCCCCATTCCCCCCCAAAATATTTTCTGTTTTTTTCTGACTGACTGTTTAATGTTGGCAGTTGGTTCGATACTCACATGAGGTTGAGCAGGAGTTGAGAGCTGCGGTGGTACAAGCCAGGGAAGTTGCCCCCGGCAAGTTCGGTAAGTTGAGCGTTTACTCAATTATTACATTAAATACCTTTTGGTACATTGTCACTACATAACATTATCTAATTACTATAATTATAGTTCTTGCTTATCCACCCTGTGTGGTATTTCAGGAAATATTACAGTTAAATTACACTTACAGTGAAAAATTTATTAATATAACATGATTATTAAATTAAAAGTCAATAGTTTAAGGTCCTTCTTTCGTCGATTAAGCTCTTGTTGATGTACTTCTCTTAAATTTTTTTTTTAAAAAATGAAGTATTAACAATTTTTGTTTATTATAACATTTAAATATTTAAGAAAAATTAAAATTATAAATCCTCTCATTTACATTTTGTTTTAATGTTTCACTAATGCAGCGTTTCCTTGTCCATGCAGAACTCAGGATAACAGAAGAGACGAGAAAACTTAACAACGTGCCATACTCAGACGTCGGAAATGTTGAAGATTTTCCAAAAGGTTCATCTTCATGCAGTAACTGTAGTAAGAGTGCCTCCTAATTGTGTATGAATTAGAATTATTTAGATTTATTTGTAACTTTATCAACTGATATTTAATGTGAATAAAATAAATCAATTGTTATTTTATTTTATTTATTTCACATTAGATATCAGTTGATACATTGTGACTACATACTAAACAAAATTGTATTGTTTTTAGTTAATATTAATTGCAATGAGATTTTATTGTAATTTAAAATAAATTTAAATGCCAATCAAAATGTTTTTTACTTGGCAAACTGCACTGAACAATTATTATAATTAAAGGTAAATCATTGTTTTCATTATCACCTATACAGAGTTTTGTCCCTAGTTCGAAGTAATGAGCCATCTTCATACTTTGATGCTATGCAACAATGAGCTCTACCTTATCAGACAAATGCAATTACGAGCTGTAAAAATCTATCAAGCATAAAGCTCATTAACATTGTTGCTTACAACTGAATATAGTAGCTCATTATTGTGCAAGATAACAGGCAATTGTATTTCTAATTTCTATACAAGGGACAATTAATTAAGCAAAAATTAATAATTATTAAGCATGTCCATTTTTTTTTCTTATGTAGAGCTAACTTAAGCTGCTAAGAAACTCATTAAAACCTAATAACTATATAATAATTACTTTTGACTATAGTAATTATTTTTCACTGGTAATTAAATAATAGCTCCAAATTACAATCTTCATTTTTTTTTTTTTATAGAGAGCATGTTGTAAAGTTTCTCATTTTACTACACTAGCTGTAAACCTTTTCAAAAGAAATCAATTGCACCTTCTCAAATAATTTATATGCTGTGATTATTAATTAAAATGTACAAAGGGTTGTTCTTAATTTAAAATAAAAAGCAACAAATATTCACAAAAACAGTTTTTTTTTATTATCTTTCTTCGTTCAATTAAGTGGTGGTTCAAGAATTTGCATAGCATATATAGCAGGGTTTCACAAAAGAAAACAAGTTTTGACACAAAATTTGAGGCACAAACAAAGACGTATTGTTGATTAAACCACAAAAATATTTTCTCAAAGAAAAAGAATCCATCAATTATTCGTTCTTACAAGTTCCTGAACAAAAATCAAGTTTTTATTTTTAAAAACTCTTTGACAAAGAGTAGGAGAAGAGACTAATTTTTTTAATGGACAATTAAAAATATTTATTTTAATGGTAACAACTATATTTTTCTAGTTAAGTAAAGATCTAAAGAGATCATAGAAGGCATGAAAAAGTTATTAAAAAATAATTTAATTACTTAATTAAATGCCAAAGCAATGATATTTTTTTTATAGAATGTGATCCTTATGATTTATTTCATATTAATTAAATCATAGAAAAGAAAATCAACACAAGATAATGCCCACAAAAATCAATTTCATCTCTTCTTAAGGGTAAGGTAACGCCACCAATGTTAAAAAAAATCCCTCTCACAAAAATTCTGAAAAAAAATTAAAATGTTCTCCTCTATACCCCCTATCAGTACCTAAAATATCAGGTATACAAATACGATCTAGTTTTTGAGTTATAAATTTTTAAAGTTGACTACTTTAACATGGAGAAATGAAACTCCCATGTTAAATTGGTCAACTTTAAAAATTCATAGCTCAAAAACTAGATCGTATTTGTATACCTGATATTTTAGCTACTGATAGGGGGTGTAGAGGAGAACATTTTAAATTTTTTTCAGAATTTTTGTGAGAGGGATTTTTTTTAACATTGGTGGCGTTACCTTACCCTTAATAAAATAAACAGAATTTGAAATGAGTAATTCTAACAAATGATTATTTATTATTTAGCGCACTTTTTAAATATATAACCATTTTTGTTATAAAAAAACAAGGCATCAAAATTCAGAACTATTTTAAAATTTTGAACAAAACAAATACAGCAATTGAAACAAATAATTTTGCATAAATTTAAGATAACACAAATACATTTTGCTTTTTTTAATACAAATTTGTAGGATTAAAAACAAACAAATTGCTCCATATATTGCAAAATAACTCAAGACAAATGTGATATTGATTATTGACCAATTTTCAACTAACAGCTTTACTACCTTTCATCCACTAATTTTTACAGACTGGAAATATGAATTTAGTCTTAAGTATGCAAAACATGAACAAGATTACAAGAAAATATTGAAATCATAACAATGAATGTATCTTAGGGCACTAACAATAGCTAACTGAAGAGCGATCAGCCCGCCCCCACAGCATTGCTAAAATCAACTTATGAAATGCACTTTTTTTTTTGCATTTATGTTAAGAATTTTCTGAAATTGAAAATAAAAAAAAGCTCACACAACTCGTTTAGTACTGTCTTCAATACAGTATAATTATATTGATTGCTAGTGCCCTATGAATCAAGTTTACAATGCCAACTTGTAAGCAGTTGAAATATTTTCCTATTATGATGACATTTTTAAATACTTTGGTTTTTACATTACGGAGTTAAGTAAAACAAAAGCAGTGATAACATTTCGTAAAATTTGAGGTTCCTTTCACCGGAAATAAAGATTAGCTATTTAACAAACTAAAATAAATTAGTGTCTTTCCTTGGATACTATAGACTAATTATTATGCTATACTAAGGCAACATATTTTTTCTGTTTAAGATTTATATTTTATATTAATTAAAGTACAGTAATTAAATTAGGTTACAATTAAAGTGATAATTTATTTTATTTTGTAATAGTTTTGTTTAAAATTATATTATTAGCTGTTACTTCATTAACAATTATTTTACAATTGATTTAGATAATTTTAATTTAATGCATCAGCAATTTAGATCAATATTAACATTAAATTTTTGAATTCTTGGATTTACTAATCAATGCGAAATAATATTTATTTTTATTCTTTCTTGCTGTAGAAAATTAAAATAAAAAATTGAATGTGGTGAAAGGTTTGGTCACAAATTCAAACTTAGACTTTGGGAAATTAATTTCATTTTTATAATACAGCAAAAAATAAATCGTTTCACATTCATACTTTTATAATTCAATTTAGAAGCTGATTTGTTAATGATATTTTAATTCTTATTTGTCATTGATCACCTATTTTATCTTTAAAGAAAAAAAGCCTCACAAAACAAAAATATTTAAGCTGATAGACAAGATTGTATTTTTTTTAATAATAAGTTTCAATTAAAGTTCTCCAGATATTATTTTTTTTGTAATAACCTCCTTCCTATATCAGAAAAAAAAAAAAAAATCAACTGCGCTAGCAAAGGTTCTAGCGAGAGTTAAAGGAAGTTGAGGTTTCTTGAAGTTATATTATCACAGGCGTATCAACAACGTTATTAGTCCGCGGGCCTTTTTTCACTGTGTTTCTTTGTGAATTCCTCTGCATTCTTCGCAAACTTCTTCTTGTCCTTGAGGAATTCCTCGGCCAGGTCCGCTCGCAGGGGGTGCTCCGGCTCAGGGTCGTTCACTAGCGCCACCAGGGCTTGGATCACTGAAACACAAATCACATGATAACGATGGGGCGCCATTGAAAGGTGTACCAAAGTGAATATTTTTTACACATAATCGGGTACATATTTCACAGGGTTGCCATACTGATTGCCTTTATAACACAATATGCAGAAAAAATAATGTATTGTTTACAGTAATTAATTAAAAAATTGCTTAGCTTCAGCCAAGAAGAATTTTTTAATAAATTTTTAGTTAAAATTTCATTGTGTTCTTGGCAATAAAAAAAGAGATAAGTGGCTTTCGACATAAGGTTGCTATCTTTTCAGACGAGATAAGAATTTGAGCTGTAGTTTAAAGTTACTAAATCTTATTTTGATCACTAACAAGAACAATGATGTCGTTGAGCAACTTTGAAACTAATAAAGTCACAAACAAAATACCGGTACTAAAGCTGTCATCATGTCAGCATGCAGTAAATAACTAAAAAGAAAAAAATTATAATTAGTTTTCTATCCATACTATTTAGGGCATTCCTATCAATTTTCAGAATGCATTTCAGGTAAATAAAAAGAAAAATTCATGACATAATTAGATTAATTAACCTTCTGTCCACATTATTTAAGGCTCATATTACTATACATTTCCTATAGAACTTGACTTGTTGCCTCGTAACTTAAGGAATTTTTCTATAGAGGCTTCAAGTATTCTGCCTCGTGAAAATTATCTTCACACTGAATTAAAGCTAATAATTTGAAACTGTATCCTATCTCCCATATTTAAGGGGTCTTCTGATAATGTAATAAGAGCTTATTTTTCTCTAAAAAATTTATTTAATGCCAAAATTCAATTTATTTATTTATTTACATAGATTTAGATGGGATGGTTGGAACACCACAAAATCACCCGAGTTGAAGCCTCCATTAGATTACTACAGTATAGAATGTAAAATGGCATCACGCAGGCATACGAAAAGAAGACGGGAGAACTACTGATGGTATAATTAGTCTTGTAATTCATAATTACAATAGACTCACAGACACTTCTAAATTCAGATTAGATACTATCTTGGATGCTAGAAGAGGTTTAAAATCCAAGATAGTGATATTTGTAAATTATGTAAAAACGAACCTCAAGACAGAGCGCATCTATTTAGATGCTCTGAATTAACTACAGAACTTGACTTGTTGCCTGGCAACATGAAGATAAAGAATCCTTTCTCCATTGGCTTGCTAGAAGTAAAATGGTTTAAACGCAAACTTGTGGGCGAGATGAAGTCTCATGTCCCCAGTATCTAAGGTTCACATTCTATCAACTCACCCTGGTCAGTCTTGGTGGCTGGCTTCCAGTTCTCTGCGCTGATAATCGGCAGACACACCTGTCCCTTCTCGTCAATGTTGGGGTGGTAGATCTTCGTCTTGAAGCAGATCTTGGGCGGCTTGAAGGGGTACTCCGCCGGGAACATGATCTCTATGCGGAACGCTCCCTTGTTGTACGGAGGGTTGTCCTGGACAAATACACTTGGTCAAACTAATCAGAAGATAACATGTTATACAGTAGTCTACAAAATTATTATGTGCTACTCATTTTTTTAAATAGATTTCTTGATGTTGTATAGCCACGTACTTCTTCATATGAGCAGTCCCTTCCATTCTTTCATCAATGACAAAGAACCAAATGAAATTCTGGCTCCACACAATTAAAAATTCTGACGAGAGATTCTATCATGAGTGAAAATTTAGTTATTGCATATTTGGATACATAGAGAACTTCAAGTTGTGTACCAACATATTTTTTTTAACCTTTAATACCCAAATTAAGGAAAATAAACCATTTAGGTTGTGATAATCTTATTAAAAGAAAAGGATAGGAATAACCAGCAAGGCCTTACCGATCGAAAGAGTCACAGCAGGTGGAAATTCTTGCGGTCACAGAGGTTCACTCGAAAGTTTTTTTAAAAACTTTCGAGTGAACCTCTGTGACCGCAAGAATTTCCACCTGCTGTAACCTTTAATACCTTCAAATAATATAATATGCATTCCTCTATGCTTGCATGTCATTTCCATGCCTATGATGTCAGAGTGTTGCCAGTATGACTTTAAGGGTACAGTAAAAACTCATTACTACACAACTTGTTGTTAAATAAAACTCAATTTTGAGTAAAGGAGATTGTGGTCTTCTCAAAAATAACCAGCATTGAATGGATAGGTAGTACTTGATATAAGGTAAATCAAATTTCCTGGGTCCCTTGACTTCATGGAATAACAAGTTTTTACTATAATAATTATAATAAAGGGTTACTCACAGGCACGATAAGGCCTTGCCAGGAGAGAATGTTTGTGTCGTCAACCTGGATGTCTCGGAATGATCTCATTCCCGAGGTACGAATGTCTTGCAGCTCCTGAAATCAAACGAAGACGTTAGCTTGCAAATTTTATCAGACGTTATCACCTGCCAACTTTATATTAACACTGTAGATTTTTATTACTCCTGTTAGTGGAATAAATAAATAGTTCAGTCTTTCAAAATTCAAATCAAAATGCATAACATGAAGCCACATCTCTTTTGGGGTAAGCCAGCAGCATTATTACCTCAGCTGTCCACAAATCTAAGAATAAGTTTACTCCTAAAATTATTTCATTTTCTTCAAAATGTCAAGTGGTGGAAATTTGTGTTATTTTTAATAAATTATTTGTTGAGCACAAAGACAGTGTACAGAAATTTTGTTATTTTTAAATTATGTTAAAGGCTTCAAGTGTTCCCCGGCGGAAAAATTTTCCCCATAAGCCTCCATGTTAGAAAATTTGATTTTTTTTTTTTTCAGTAATTATTAAAGCTTGAAATTTTGAAACTATCTCTTAACCTTTATTTAGGGGTCTCCTGATAATGAATCAAGAACTTATTTTCCTCTAAAAAAAAAAAAAAAATCTTTAATACCAAAAAAGCAATTTCAAGTATTTTTTTTTTTTTACATAGGTTTAGATAGGACAGTGGGAACACTACAAAATCAGCTGACTTGAAGTCTCCATTGGGTGTCAAATTAAAAATTAGACAGTCACAATCAAAAATTTTCTGACTGCCTAATTTTTAATTTGAGGCCCGATGCCTTTTATTGTTATTGTAATGCTTGTAATTATAATTTGTTGTTATTGCTAAGAGCAACTCTGTTTGTTTTTAACATCAATAAGATCATTATTAAGTTAGCATCACAAATGCTTTTAACACCTTTGTTGAATTCTTTGTCTGCACAAGAAACCTTAGATATTATAGGCCAACACGCTATTAGCCTTTAGTGTGTCGCGAGGAAAATCAATTCTGGCTTAGCCTTTCATAGATCAATGCCAACTTAGATAGGCAATCATTAATAATATAATATAAATTCCTATCGGCCAAACTAAATCAATATATTACATATTAGAGACAATGTGTTGTGATAGAAAGTATCATATTCATGTATGCATATGCATATATTATGGTCCTTCTATGGTCATGATTAATACAAATAATTATATTACTTTTTTTTTGTTTTTTTTTTTACATTGAAATAAGAAAATCATACTGTAGTTCCTGGTTTTCAGGTAAAAGCATAAATATTTAATGGTATGCCTACAGCTTCAAAATCATGCAACTTATTCATGCACAAAAGTGGCAATATCATGCAATATTTACATTAAATGTATTTTTGGAAGTATTAGTTTCAATGTAAATATTATTGAATATAAAAAGAGAAAATCGTCTCAAAATTTCAAAGGTGTGACGAAAATTTATATAATTAAATTATAAGTTGAAAAATGAGATCATTAACCCTGGAGGAAAATATAATTTTTGATAGACTGCAGATTACACAGAGCCTAAAATTAGACTTCCTAGCTATTTAACAAACAATAAAAATATACCAATGTCAAGTTAAAAATATATAAAAATATAAGAAAGGCGTGTAATTAAAAATAGACTCATGTTTAATTAATATTAATTAGTTAAAGAGGAATGACAACGGAGTTGATCCACGTTTTCACCTGGCTCCTAGCCCTCACGAACAAGTGTCATTACATTTAATTATAGACGTCCTTAGCTTTTCATATTTATAGACAATATTAAATAGGATATATTAATCATATTAAGAACATAATTAGCAATAAAATAATACTAAAACACATAAAAAAACAGTAATAATAGTCGGCTTACTTTCTGCAGCCGCCTTGTCGCTGCCATCTTGAATCTGTAAACTAATGAAGTCAAATTAAATTTTAATTTTAATAGTAAAAATTTATAATAAAATTATTCTAAATTATAAAAATTTAATTTATTACTTCTATGCTAATTTATTTTATCATAAAATGCATTTAGAATGATATGTGGAAGCAAAATCGAGCAAAATAACCAAACTAAAAGCGCGCTAAAATTTGAATCGTGAATTTTTTCGAAACTCAAGAAAATCATCATTGCAGAATATTCTAGAACGTTTTCTAGCTTGACTGGCAATGGCATGTAATTAACTATATAATTTAGATACTAAATTTCTCCATCTTTAAATTAAACAGCAACATATTAATTCCCTTTAATTTTATAACAGAGGGAAAATCTCGGCTTAAGGGTAAGGTAACGCCACCAATGTTAAAAAAATCCCTCACACAAAAATTCTGAAAAAAATTTAAAACCCTTCTTCCCCTAAATACAATTGATTTACAAATTCTATCCATTTCTTCTATGAAATTTACTTTTTTTTTTTTTTTTTTTTAAATATAATATTTTGCCAACTCATAAAAATTATAACCTATACAGGGAAATAATATAAAATAAATTGATACACACCAATATTATGCTTTTTTTCTTCTTTTTTTATTTCACATATATACTTAACACATTATAATTATTATGTACAACAAAAATGTAGTAGATTTTTAAAAATTTTCAATCAAGGATTTTATTTATGGACAAAATCCTATGTAAATGAAGTATCTACATGATTTTTTTTTTTCATACTTTGGAAAAAAATGGATTTTCTCATAAACATACATGCAGTTCTGTTTTGTTAGAACTTTTGTTTCAATAGTGTCAACAAGACGAGAATTTAATAGAAATATCATTTCTTTTTTTTTTCCACCGGTACCAGTTATAGAATAGGCTTGCAAAACGTATACATTAATCATAATTTGAATACATTCTTACTTTGAATATATTTGCAAAAAATCTGTCTTGCAGTCCATGAATTATACTTTCATACATTTTGTGTTCTCACAAGAACTTGTTAATTTATAACAAAGACCTTATTTACGACAGTTCTTAGCCAATTCAGACCTAAAAGTACGGTCTAGTAAAACCAGGTGCATTATAATATTAATTCCAGATATTATATTGCAGATTTAAAATAATATTGGTTGACATTGAGCTTGGAAAGGTTAGGGAGGGCATGCAAGCCATATTATCTTTAAATCTGGTACAAATTTAACAATCGATCAACCTTCTTCAACATCTTTTAACAATATAGAGTTAGTATAATTTCATTTTGATCAACGTAAAAATTAGTAAGCAGAAACATTCTGACATAATTTGAATATAAATAAATTTATTACATCAAATTATAAATTAAAATAATAAAAAAAAAAATCATAATAGAAACTCAATTTAGAGTTATTTAGTCACATCAATTTACTTTCTTTATAAAATGCACAATAACATATTATAAAATGAATATATGATTTATTTAGTGATTGTATGGTCTAGCTATTATAATGCTGTTTTGTGCACCCCAGTGTACAGTCACGTGCAGAAAAAACTAAACATGTTAACTTCACAAATAAATTGTATTTTTCTAGACTGTACACAAAGAAAGGATAGATAATGACCAAAAACTTCATTTGAAATTTCATTTACACATTTGGAAAAAACAAAATAAAAAAAACTTACACCACATAAAAAAAAGCAAAAAAACAGAGATGTTTGAATTCATAGAAAAGTGGAATGGCGTGATATCGACCATCAAAATAAAAATATTTTTAGTTAAAAAATTTTCATGGTCAATATACTGAAATAACTCTGTACTATAGGCCATTTATTATGTGAAAAAAAGAAACAAAAAAATTATTGCTTTAAAATGATGCATTCAATTTAATTAAAAAAAAAAAAGCTTATGGGTCTGATTTTTTTTTCAAACCTTATGAAAAAAAAAAAAAAAAAAAAGAAAAAATTTAAAATTGATTCACGGTAAAAAATTTAATCTTTTGTCATAAAATATTTGAATGCCATTTGGCAATCTTAAAAATAAAAATGAATTGGAAGCATCACTATCTGAACATAAAAATATTGTGGGTGAATTTGCAGAGGATAAAATTCAATAAGAATGAGATATTAAAAAAACAATCACCTTCATTTTACTTCTCAAAAAACAAATCTCGGTGTGATTAAATTTTTTTGCGTTATTAAAATATCTCAAATCTTAGTAAATCTTTTTTTTATTTTGAAGGGTGAAGGTGGAAGGTGGAAAGGAGGGGGAGGGTTGGATTAGGGGAGGGGGAGAAGGGCACAGCCACACAGGTAGCTATAGCAGGTGTTTTGGGGTACGGAAGGAAAAAAATTCAAAAATAAAACACCCCTTGGGCCAGATGATTAAATATACAAAAAAATTTCAAAGTTACATAAAAAAAGAGAAAAAAATCTAGATACCCTCTCCTTTAATTCAATATCTTAAAAGACTCCAGTTTCATTTTTGTTTTAAAAAGTTAGTAAATTTTTATATTGAACGATCATTAAGTATAATATTCCAAAACAATATATATTTTTTCTATCTAACTGGTCTAACTAACTTATCCCTACAAGACAACAAATTCTATTTCATATCTAAGTAAAACAGATAAAATTTAATTTAATATATTTTGTCAAATAAAAAATAAACATCTTTTATCAGTTTTACTCTTTAAAAGAAAAAAAAGAGTAAAAAAAATATAGATGTTATTTTTAACTCAACGATACTATTTTAACTATTATTAGTTCCTAGCGATCCTAAATTATTATTGATTTTAAATAGAATAGAGGGAAAATATCATTATTTTCTTTTAGAAGGCAACACCATTGACTAATCATATCATAGGCCGAGATTTGAAGGTGTCTTTGCTAACATTTTACATCACAACATTCAAAAAGAGGAAAGCATCTAAATCAAAATTTTGTGTCGACATCTTTTAACACAAATTTTGGTAAAATCTAAAACATTTATTCTTTTGCCTTTGAGCTCATGGTTAGAATATTAAATGGACAGTATTTAAATTATCAACAAATGAAGGCAGTGTTGAAACGAACAAGAGTATTGGTTTTGTAGAAAAAAAGAAACACCTATCTTGCAAATCATTAAGATTTCTCTACCATATCAACGTCTTATTGGTAATTGAATAAAGATAGGATGTTTCAGTTAATTTATTGCAACGGATGTATAGATATAAAAAGTATATCAATTAATTGTAAAAAGAATAAAATTTTAATGATACGTTATAATAATTAAAACTGGAGTCTATAAGAATACTAATTACATAAATTATAATAAGGAGAGTTATTTTGACAATGATTGTATGTATGTAGTAGTAATTACTACCGTTAACATACAATAATAATCAGTTCCAGTTATACATGGAGTATCCACCTCCCATACCTATGGGGTTATATCTGTTGTGATGAATCTTATCTGGCCTCATCACTCCTGGTAGCCCCTGGGGGTGGAATATGCCATATCCTCCTCCCCCTCCTCCGTTATGAGCCCCTCCCCTACCTTGGCCACCCCTACCTCCCCCTCCTTGTCCTCCGCCTCCACGACCTCCGCGACCTGAAACATCCAATCACAAACGCTCATCTCTATACGCTCATCGCAAGTCTCGACCTACATACCAGTTATCACAATGTTCTTTAATTTAATACAAAATTTTAGAAACGGACAAATTTCATTTTTTTTTTTTTTTTTTTTTTTTTTTATTACGAAGACCGTAAGTGGAGTACCGACCTCAAAATTTTTATTGCAGAAATGGATAGAGGGTGCAAAGTTATGCTACTCTGATTTTTTTCAGAGTTTTTAAGAGTCCTGGAACTATTTTTAAAAAATTATTGAAAGTTCAGAGAGAACCTAAAAGGGGCATGGGTTCAAACCCGACCCCAGCAAAACTTTTTAGCAATACTTCCTGGCCTTAAAAAAATCTGAAAAAAAAAAAAAAAAAATAAAAAAAAAATAAAATAAAAAAATCAGAATGGCATAACTTTGCACAATCTATCAATTTTTGCAATGACAAATTTTGAGGTCGATACTCAATTACGTATTGTCAATTTTTTTTTTCAACACTCCCTTCAAATGAGGAGAAAGATGCTGTGACGTCATAATCATGCAACTTCTTCCCCTATGCTTAAATATTAAAAATTTGCACGACTTTGATGTCATGTAGCAAGATTTTGAGGGTGTTAGAGGGTTCAAAAAAATATTACAAAAATGACAATTACTCGAGATCCCTATCTAAATATGCAATAAAAAATTCATCAAGGTTAGCCATTAAAGAGATTGAAATTAATGCTATAGATATTGACACGGGGTGCACTTGTGGAAAAAAAAATCTCTAATAGGTGACAATAACATCAATATCAAGTTGAATATATCAAAGGTGAAATTTGTTACATTCACAGCTCTGACAAGTGCAAAAATTATTAAAATAGTCTTTGAATCTTGAATATCTTGGATTTGAATGAAAATTCCAATTTCCTATTATTTTTCCTCATTATTGTGACGTTTCATTGATAGTTGCCACTAGAATTTGACTCTTCATTTTTACAAGAGACTTTCAACAAAGATAATTTCCTGTCAAGAATTTTTTTTACAAAGACAACTGCACATTAAAAGGTAATTGATTAATTAACTCAAAGGCAAAAGGGGGGCATACATGACCAAAATGTGTCAATTGCCCCAAAATACCAACCAACCAATCAATCAAAAGTCTTTATTATGTCACGTGGCAATGCGTAAGACGGTTAACGGTGGAGTTAGCTGCCTTTTAATGTTACTAACTAATGAGTAATAACTAATAGCCAAGTATTTTTTCACCCGATTTATACTTTGACAAATTTAAAGTTTCTCCAACGACATAACTCGTTATTTTATGAATTTTACTGTACTTAAAGTCACATTTAAGCAAAAATTAGAGGTTATATTACGATTTAAACAAATTGGAATTAACATTATGTAGAGAAATTTGTACCTGCAAAGACTTCAAAAATTATTTTTTTTTAAAATCAACTGGTATGTAGGAAGAGATTATATTTATAAATAATTTTGGTTCTTGTTGTCTAACGATAAGAGAGGGCGTCTAAAATTGAAATGGTATTTGTAAAATTTTCTGAACGCACAACAGATGGGTCTGAAGGGGAAAATACTGATGAATTTAATCAGTTTGGAATAGAGAAAATGAGGAGGTTGTTGAAATGTAGTCAAGAAAAGGTTTTTTGATAAAATTTGATAAGATCCACAAAAAGCTACCAAATTTATTAATAAAAAAAAGAGAAATTATTGCAAACAGAATTGAAGTTCAAACGTAGTTGAGAACTTGTGTCAGATCATCCCTTATGCTGAATGAATATAGAATGCTTGGTGACTATCTTTTCTATAGTAAGACTTTATTGCAAATAGTTCCAACATTTGAAATATACTGTACATGAACTGACACTAATTCTAACAAAAGATACCAAGATTTATTATCAAAAGGCAGTTCTGTTTCCAAAATTAAAGTTCCAATTGAATTCAAAGTAAAATATTTCTAAAACAGCTACTTTCAAAACTGTCTCTTTTACTTGCAATCATATCAAATTTTAACAAAATATTTTTATATCATACATTTTAGAATTTAATTGTAACCAGCAAAACTTAATATTTAAAAAATAATAATAAAACTTAGCTTTTATTAATTCTATATGGCCAGAAAGGAATAAAAATAACAAAAAAATACGGGGGAAAAATTAGCAACATTCAAAGAAAGAAAAAAATGAATTATAAAAAAAGAAAAAAAATTAAAGAAAAGCAACCAAAATTTCAAAAAAAAAAAAAAAAAAAAAAAAAAAAAAAAAAAAAAAAAAAAAAAAAATTCCCTTTACAATTTTCCAATGCTTGATCAAAGTTGGAAATCATCTACTTTCCAATAATAACGTGTAGATCATATACTATTTTAATATCATCACATTAATTGCATTTATTTTATTATATATTTTACGTTATTAATTAACAATCTGTAAACTTTGGCAAATGAAAAAACAAATTTAAAAAAAGAAAAAAAAAAAAAAAAAAGTTTAGTGACTAGAGATGTATGTTTGGCATTTAATGCCTGATGGGAGAAAAAAAAAAAAAGAAAATGTTGCGAGAAAGAAGGGTGGCTCAATATTGGTACGGTCGCTTCTTGTGGTACACCCCCTCACCTCCACCCCCACCTCCGCCTGCAACAAACAACGCAACAATCACACAAATTACAACAATAACAATTACTACCATAAACAATTTAGTGGTCAATATTTTAAAAGGAGTTTACAATGCAAAGAATGCAATTTACTTAAGTCACCATAAGAAAATACCATCTTTGTAATGTCTTGTTTGTTGAAGTCAACTTTTTATTTGTTTTTTCTAAATCAATGGGAAAATAGCTTGATATCAGAATTTTAAAAACTTTTACCCTGGTAAATCATTTAATAAGACGATAAAAGTGCAGTTTTCTTGTTTACAAAATCGTCAAAAGATGGAATTTTCAAAGTAAAAAATAAAAAGAATTGAGTATCAACCTCAAAATTTTTTATTACAGTAATGGATAGAGGGTGCAAAGGTATGCCACTCATGATTTTTTTTTTTCCGATTTTTTTTACAGCCTGGGAAATATTACTAAAAAGTTTTGGTGAGGTTGGGTTAGAACCCACACCCTTTTAGGTCCTATCCTTTTATTAAAAGAAGCATCCAGAGGCGTCACTTTCTCTGTACATTTAATCTTTTCTTTAAAAAAATAGTTCCCAGTCTTTTAAAAATCGGAAAAGTATCAAAGTGGCATAATCATTCCATTTCTGCAATAAAAAAATTTGAGGTTGATATTCTATTCCAAAATTTTAGATTCAAAATGTTTTTTCTCCTTTAAAAATTGAGCCCACAAAGTATTTATGGTTTTGATGAACAACAAAATAATTTGGGTATTGTGTGATTATTAAACTACGGTATGTTGCAGCGGGAGGCGGGATGGGAATGGAGTTCTAAAAATATAAACCCAAAGAAACACGAACACTCAGCATGCCCAACAACACTCCGAGAGAATGAATTCCGACGTTGCTATAAAATTATACAATACACGATTTTTATACATAAATGTGATATTGATCTTATATATGAGCCAACCAACGTACCAAAGTCCAACACTGTTTCTGTAAAGGAAGTGTTAGAATGTAACTTTCAATATCATGCACAAAATTTTCAAGTATATAAGATCCACACCGTTTTTATTTTAAAGAAATAGGAATTCTATTAGTAAAAAAGAGAAACATAACATAGTAAATATTTTATTATTTATCAAAACATTTTTTATAACCGCTTAAAAAACTAGTAGATATTCATATCAAAGTTTTTTTTACAAAACGTTTTACTCTTTTTTTTCCATACTTGATATATGCAATGGTAACTTTTCAGTTATAGAAAAATATGTAGAAAATAACCATATAAAAGAGTAAGCCACAATTCTTTGCCAATAACATTGTAAGATAACTAAAACAAATCTCAGAGAATAAATAAAGTTTTTGAAACAAGTATTTTGGGTCTCGTTAGCAAATTAATTGATCATAAATTTTATAAAATTGCGCAATATGCAAAATGAATATTAATACAGTAATTACAAGAAATCTTGTTATTACATAAAGTCAAGTAACGCAGGAAATTAGGTTTACCTTATATCAAGTTTTAATAATGATTTTTTTCTGTAATGTATTAATATAAATCAGTCCCGCAAACAAGATATTCTAAAAGAACAAAGTATCCATTTTGATATAAACAACAATTAAATTAGTTAAAATTGATTCTCTTTAACAGTTTCTTCATTTGAAATTTTATTTAATGTGATTATTAATCTATGAGATTTGTTGTTAAATTGCTGGGAGCTCATGAAAATAGTCTGTGAGAGCCCTTGGTACAAAGGAAGTTTAGGAGGCCTCTTGAAAGTTCCTGACGTCGCTGCTCACCTCTGCTCTGAGTGAATCCCGCTTGCCAGCCGGCGTAGTACGCTGCCTTCTGCTTGCCGTGCTCTTCGGCTATCTTGACACACAGCGGCTCTGTGCCGGTCTCGGGAACCACCCCGTGCAGACCTTGGATGGCTTCTTGAGCCTCCTCACGACGGTCGTACCTGAGGACAAAGTAGGTAAAAATTTGAAGAGTCCTTTCATGAAAAAAATTGTATGGCACAAGCGTTTTGACTGTTATTATAATAACAAGCTTTTTAGGCGGTTCTTACCATTTTTTAAGTGGATAAACAATGTAGAGTAACCTGATACTAAAGTATAAATAAGTATTCTTATTTTCTTATGCCTATGTTTTGACATTGTAGCCATTTTACTAGTAAGCCAATGAAGACAGGAATCTCTCCCTGTATATAACGAGTTGCAGTTAATTCTGTCAAAATAAGTCAGGGAAAGTGAAAGTGATACCTACAGAAGAAAAGAAAGTTCATCGAGGTGTCTCACCTGACGAAGGCCACTCCACGAGGCATGCCGGTCATCTTGTCCTTGAGAAGGTTCTTCTGCACAATGTTGCCAAACTTGCCGAAGATCACCTCAAGCCCGTCCTCCGTGATGTCACTGCCAACATAACATCAGTAGGACAATTTTTTAACTGGTAAGAGATCAAGAATGATATTTATGTTGGAAGTGGGGGAGTTTATTGGAGAAAAAAATATTGATATTGTTTTCTAACTGAGTTTTTGTTATAAGCATTTTTTTTTTATTTGCATAATTATACTGTATTATTACAATAACAGTGTTTCTACATATCGCCTCACATCCGGGATAATGAGCTATCTGCCTACCATGATCTCGTTGCAATAAAGAGCTGTCTGCTATTTCAGACGAGCTTAAAAAATGAACTTAATGTTATAATGATTTACAGCTCATGATTGCACTCACCTGAAAGAAGAAGAGCAGATAGCTCATTATCACAATGAAATCGTGGTATGCAGATAGCTCATTATTCAGAACAAGGGACGATATCCAAGTTTTTTAATTTTTTTTTCTCGGTACACTGCAAAGGGTATACAAAAATAACCTGCACTGATCCTTACCGTGGCAGGTTGGTGACGTAGAGGTTGGTGTCTTTTATGTCTTCTCCCGAGGGCCTGGCGTACGAGACTTTGAGTCTCTTGTTCTGGACTTGGAGTCCGTTCAGCGTGCCGATGGCTCGTGCCGCATCCTCAGCCCTGACGTAGTTGACGAAACCAAAGCCGTAGCTGTAGCCCGTCTGTATGTGAGTAAACACAACGCCATGTAATATTAGTATGCAGTTTGATATTTGGACGGCACTACGCTAACGCTATCATCATCAGTTTAATATCAGAAAAGATCTCGTTTAATTTTGTTGACGTCTGGTGAAAATTGATGTCAACGATGTCTTGAAAAAATTGATAAATATTTCTTTTCTAATACCAAAATAATGTAGTGTGTAATTTATTATTGAATGTGTAGGAAAGAAGGAGGGGGGTTATACAGCCTTACAATTGATTTACGAAACAAGGGAGTCTTTAACAAAAGTCAGAAGTTTTCAGATGCATTGATAAAAATTTACCAAAAGAAAAATAACTGTTTGTTTGTTTTTAATTCCAAGTAAAATCCATGAAAATGATTATTACTGCATGCAATAAGCAAATGAATTTATTATTTGATTTAAGGTTTGCTGTATGGAAATTGTTAATAATTATTTCAAGGGATAAAAATATTTAGTGTGAGCTAATCTAACGCTAAGTCCTTAATTTAGGGGAAAAGAAACCAACTGTGGATAAATTTAATTAAATTATAGTTCACTCTCTTAATAAAGATGTCAACAATGACTAAAGCCTGTATTACATGATACAATTTTTCTTTACAAGAGAATTTCGACTCCATTTGTTTGTATGATGGGGATGAAATTTTCTTGTAATGAAAAATTGTATGTAAAATTGTATTATGGGCTTAAAGATTTAACGAGGATAACTATAAATATTAAATAAAGAATATCCAAAAATTGCTTTCCCTTTAATATACTTTTTAGAACTTTGCTTTCATACCGGATTTTTTACCTTGTAATCCTTCATCACTCGGCAGGATTCGAGGGCGCCGACGGTACAGAACATGGCGTAAAGTTCCTTCTCGGTCATGTTTTGGGGCAGGTAGTTGACAATCAAGTTGGTCCTCATGGCGGCAGCTGTCTCTCTCGCAGATTCTGCAAGTCACCATCGTTCAAACCCAGACGAAGCATCTTCAAATTTTTATATTCTTCTGACGTTTTTTTAAACTTGTCTTTTTTTCGTTGTAGTCATCCAGTTTTTTTTTTGTATCATCATAAAAATAATAATAAATAAAAATGTTATTCATAAAAATATACAGGAAGTTTACCATTTTTTAATATAAAATTTAATTTTTATTTGAAAGAGGCAGCAACTTCTATTTTTATTTAAAAAGATACAACCCTCATTTAGCCTCCTAAAAAAGTTTATGTGTTTAACGTATCAACATATTTGGACCAACGCCAGCATTAATAATTCCATATAATTCCCTGGGACATTGCCAAAAATAACAAAAAAAGATGCTACTGTGTTATTTTTCACTTTCTCAACAAAATTTTGTACACTTCTTTACTTAGAAATTTTCTACTTCCAAGTGACAATATACAGTAGTGATAATGTTGAGCAATAAATTGACTCTATTCTCATATAGAGAAAATATTCAAGTGAACAAGGTCTTATTTTTTTATGTTTAATTTTCAATGCAACTCTTGGCAAAAGCAAAATTAATTAAATTTTGAATCATTAAAGGGGTAGCACGACCAATTGTACCGTTAATAGATGGTAAAAAAAAAATCATTTTTGCTAAAAAAACTTGCAAAGTTTCAGCTAAACATTGTTGTAAGGTTCATCCCCCCCCCCCTTTTTTTTACTGGATTGGAAAGTTATTTTAGCTTTTCTTTTTAGTCAGGAGAATGAAAATAAAGCTGAAATATATAAAATCAAATTTCCTCTTTCTTATGGCAAGTTTTAGGCCATCCCAAACTTGCTCAAATTACCAGTAACGTTTTGATTCTTTTCTACTTTTTTATCATTATGCATAGACATTATATTTGCCACAATATGAGAAATTGTGATTCACGGTAAAGTTTTAAACTCTTAACTTGCATATTCTTATAACGCTGTTTCATTGAATTTTTTAAAACACATTCCATAGCATTCTATAATGTATAATTACTATTTTCGATGGATTAAAATACATTTTGCTGCTTCTTTTCAATAAAATATTACCGGTAAATGACACGAGAGGAGGTAAACTTTCTGTAAAAATAATAAAAAAGAAAAGGGAAATTCCGAGGAGTTGGTTGTTGGTTTTTCACCGCCGAAGCGCCGAATCTCGGAGGCGAGGGTAAAAAAATAAACAAAAATTGGCATACGCCTGGGGGGAAAACCAAATATTAGACACCAGTCAACCAAAAATATAACACAGGCCTACAAAAACAATTTATTAACTGGAAAAAAATAAAATTAGTAATGTACATCTATATTTTTTTTTTTACTAGAAAAGGAATAATAAAAAATAAAAATGATTAGATACATTGCACTTATTTAAAAACTAGTTCATAAATCCTGTTTTTCAATAAAACGTGTTAATCAGCAGCAAAAAATCTTCACAAAATTTTGTTGATTTTTTGACGTTAGCTATCAATGCCAATCAGTTTTTTTTTTTTTTTAGCTAGCGTTGAAGCTGTTTAATCACAAAATTTGCTTGCTTTTGTCCAGTTTTAGTGTATTTGACAAGTTTTTGCGCCAAAGAAAACTTGGGGAACAAACTGATGTGAAAATTATTATTATTTTAGGAGAAAAGTTAGGACAGCTTATGCATCATCACAGGGGGGGGGGGGGGTAATGGTAAGGGCTGGAGAAATGGTAAACTGATTTTTCTTTGGCTCACAATTAATTTATTTGTTTATCACCATGCAAGTAAATGTGCCAAACGCATTCTAAAAATCCATGTCCACGATTCTAATGGCGTATATATGTGCTAAAAAATTAATTGCTACCTGTTTAAACCTCAGTTAACCATTACTGGATCCAGTTTTTAGCCTTACCATTACCCCCCCCCCCCCTGTGACTGGTAGGGCCCCACATTATGCATGCACATCATACACTAAAACCCCAATATACTGTACCAATTTAGAAATTAGTTAAAAAAGTATCAAAAAACAAGATTCAACATAATATTTTAAAAATGCCCTCTTTTACTTCTTTTTTTCAGCCATTTTTCTCAAGCTTTCATAGCCCACCCCCACTCAATGTTAGCAAAGCCATGAGGAAACATATAAATTACATAATATTTCAATTATTGAACTTCAAATACATAATATATGGCCATGCGATACTAATAAACAGTCAAGATGGGTGAAATTGAGACGTTTTGGTGATTAAATGGGCAGTTTTAGTTTGCGTCAGGCGAGTCGGTTGGATGAAGCGAGGTACCGGCCTGCCTCCTAGGCCCCGGCCAAATTTGACAGCTAAAAATCTCCATAACTGAGCTTTCCATGCATAAAATTTTTCGTACACATATAAAATGAATATTCTTATATCTATTTAACAGCTTAAATTCAAGTTTTGAGCCGTAAATATGCATAATTTTACAATTTTTACCTGCAATTTCCCAGATGATCTGCAGTGCTTGCTGCAGTAACAAAGTCAAATGAAAATATTTATTTTATGTAAGTAATGTTTAAAATATATTTAAAAAATGTGTTTTTAATGAATTATTAAATATTATAACGTAATTTAAGTACAGTTGTACTTTTCAATTATATTTTGAATGTGTATTTCATTATTTTTATGAATTTTCAGAGTTGTTCTTTTACTTGACTCAAGTAGTAAATTTTCAGCGCCATTACATATTGGCGCAAAAACTTGAGTAAGCATGGGAAAAAAAAAAAAAAAATGTAAAAGATAAAAAAGTTATATAGTATTAAAAAAAAAACTGATAAAAAATCTACTCTGTATTGAAAAGCTGTGAAATTAGCTGACAATATTAAAAATGCAAGGAGTCCAATTAATTTTTTATTAAATTTAATCAGCAATTAATTAATGGTCGAATTATATAATATTAAAACAGCTCTATCATAGCTCGCCTCTCATTTTTTTTCTTTTCATATATTAAAATATATATAATTTAATATACTGTGTATCATACTTCAACACACATTTTTCATTATTTTTATTTTATTAGTCTATTATAATTAATTTGTTCTTAGGCCCAAACCAAATCCTAACAAAACCATTTTTTCTAATTTGACAGATTTAGATTTAACGATCTGCGGCAAATGTGGCTAAACTACGGTGGCTCGCAATATATTGCTCAACGCTGCACTCTTAAATCCCCCGTAACTCTCCGCCCCCACCACCTCGGACGGCAGGGAGTTCCACTCCCTCACTGTTCGGTTTATGAAAGAATACTTCCCCACATCACTTCCACTACCCCTGAACTCTATTTCTTATAATAAGAAAGTTTAGAAAATGGAAACTGATAGCCGCGATAACGGCATTTTCATCTTCATGAAGTAGATAGAAATGGAATTATGTGAAACTGTGCTAAGAATTTATTCAGCACATAACTATTTAACAGTATAATATACTGGCAGTAATACGTACATCCTAGCTATATTAAAAAATATTTTTTTTTTATTGGGATGGAGCTTAATTGCAGAATCTAAATCTTCTTCTGATATAAATTGAATCTAAATGCTAAAGGTATAAACTAATGATTAAATAAAAGTTAACAATATTTTTTAAATTGAAAATGTATTGCAATACTTTGATTGGAAAAAAAAGCAGTTCAGCGTTAAAATTTCTTTTCACTGAAATAAAAATTGTGTGAAAACAAAATCATATATATAATTAATATCATATTGTTCACGTGAGATTTCAGATATTTTTCAAGTACATCATCTCATTACAAAGTGTGTTCATCTTTTATGGGACAGCCTCTTAAACACTTTAACTCTCTCTTATGGGACAGCTTGAACATTAACTCTGTCTTATTTGCTAGAGATATAAGAGACAACACAAAATGGAGTATCGACTCCAAAAATTTTTATTACAAAAATGGATAGAGAGTGCAAAATTATGTCACTGATTTTGTTTTCAGCATTTTTAGAGCCCGGAAAATATTGCTAAAAATTTTTGATGAGGTCAGGTTATGAACCCACACCCCTTTTAGGTCCATCCATTTATTAAGAGAGGCGCACTGAACTATATATAATCGAATCGGGAGAGGCGTCAAAGGCATACTATCTCTGTACTTTCAATAATTTTTTAAAACTAGTTCCAGAACTCTAAAAAAATCAAAGTAGCATAACTTTGCACCCTCTATTCATTTCAGCAATAAAAAAAAATTTGAGATCGATACTCCATATTTTAGGAAAATTATGGTAAGCAGAGCACCTGGTCCAGAAACCTCGGAGAAAGATATGACAAACAGAGTCAAGGTAATGTTCATGCTTGTCGCGAGGTGTACAATGTAGATACCTTCGGCTCCAGTCAGGTTGAGAATGTGAGGTCTCCAAGAATAGGCAGGCGCGGATCCTCCAAGAATAGGCAGGCGCAGATCCAGGGGGTGGGCTGGGGGGGCTGCAGCCCCCCCCCCCGAAATTTTGGATTTAACATCGGCAATATAAGCATTTCCTCCACTCCAATTTTTTTTTTTAACATTGGCCTTATGGAGACAGCCCCTCCCGAAATTTTTTTCTGGATCCGCGCCTGAGAATAGGTCACAATGAAATGTTGCTACTTGATTTTAATTTAATGAAATATTGTTTACCTCTTGCAACCAATCACTGCAAAAGT
Source organism: Siphlonurus alternatus (assembly GCA_949825025.1). NCBI lineage: Eukaryota > Metazoa > Arthropoda > Insecta > Ephemeroptera > Siphlonuridae > Siphlonurus > Siphlonurus alternatus. The sequence goes on along the minus strand of OX463785.1, from coordinate 24,283,024 downwards.
AAATTATAGATTTAAACTTCTAGATATGTGACTTTGTTACATTTCCTTTTTACCAACCTTTTTGACACTATAGTAAAGTAAGAATTACAGTTTTTCTGGTAGTAATTTGACCCTAAGAAATAAAGGTTTAAAAACCAATTTAAGTGTTTTAAATAAAATCAAACATGTTTTTGTCCCTTTTTTGTTTGTTTGCACAGCCTTATTCATATTGAAATTTTTGGAACATAATAAGCAAAGCATGAATCTTCATTTCCTGAAACTATGTTAATTATTCTCATTTTATAAGTTTGATATCATCCGCACAAGTTATTGAAAGTATTTTCAAAACAAATTCATGGAGTTTTTCACATTTTCAGCCAACACTTTAAATAACAACACTGCAAAACAATGTGAGAGGAATATTTTTTTTATATCTCGTTTATGGAGTTAATAATTTATCAGTTATTTATATTAGGTAGAAAAAACTGTAGTAGAGTTATTTTGCCACAAAACTAACAGTATAATAATTTTTTTTTTTATTAAAAATTTGATTGGGTACTTTCTATTTTAATCTATTTTTTCTATACTGAAAATTAATGAAAAAATTAATGACGTTCTGGTCCCTTTTGGACATTGATATCACTATAGAGTAGAAAATGTTAATGCTATTTCTGTTGTATGGCAATGCTAAATGAGGTTAAATCCTGTATTACAGCACAATTTTACATACAATTTCAACTTGATGAAATACATATTATAAACAAATAGATTTTATTATTATTTTTTTCTTTAAGAAAAAAATGTATGCAATAATTAGACAATTCATATTGTGTAATATGGTCTTTAAAAGAAATGCAAATATTTTAATTGCACTAAACAACCAATAAATATACTGTATTTAGTGACCAACAACTTTCAGTATTTTGGTTTAAATTTTGATATTATGACAAATATAATATGATCTGTATAAAGATTGATATAATTGCACTATTTTAATTATTCTAAAAGAAAATAATATTGTCAGAGCAACAGAAGAGCATCAACGTCATGCATATTGATTTTGGAAGTTCACAACTGAAAAATGTTTCTAAACTTCTATGAAGAATTTATTTGTCCATGGAAAGAATAAAGCAAAATATTACAATGTACCTTGAAGTAATTAATAATTTATTTATTTAATACAAACATTACGTTTCAGAGGTAAACTTCCATTCATTGTTTAGTAAAAACTTTTGAGTAAATAAATTTTGGAACATCTAATACAGGCATGTAATATTTAAAAAATTTATATAACAGAATTAATTATTATAGAAATATGTTTCATATCCATATATTTGTTAAGTATTTGTTGCTTATAGCAACATATTTGGCAGCAGAGTTTAGCTTTTAAGAATAATAATGGAGTATCGACCTCAGTTTTTTTTATTGTAGAAATGGATAGAGGGTGCAAAGTTATGTTACCTTGATTTTTTTCAGATTCTTTAGAGCCCGGGAACTATTTTTAAAAAATTATTGCAAGTACTATATGTGACGTCACGAGACGCCGCTCCTTAAGAAAAATATAGGACTTGCCACCGCGTAACGTCACAAAAAGGACTTTCAATATTTTTTTAAAAATACTTCCCGGGCTCTAAAAAATCAGGGTAGCATAACTTTTCACCCTCTATCCATTTCAGCAATAAAAAAAATTGAGGTTGATACTCCATTGTAGCACATTATTTTGCATGCAAACAAAAATATGTACAAATTGAAAGAAATCTTTACTGCATACAAAACTTAATTGGTTGTACGTCATCTTCAAAAATTGAATAAATTTCTCAAATCAATAAAAAAATTAATTGTTAATCATGCTTATAAGATTGAACAAGGTAAATAATTATATAACTGCAAAGAAATAAAAAACGTAATGGGGGCGATTCACGAAAGAGTTATCCAGGTTTCTCACCTGTAACCACGGTTAGCACCAGCCTAATTAATGACACTGAACGTGGCTGAATAACGCTCTTCGTGAATCACGCCTATTATATTCCTGAATAAAATTTATGGTGAAAAAAAGCAACAATTGAAGCAACAACAATTTTGAACACACATCAACGTGGTGATACTTTGTATTGGAATCTTTAACACTTTTTTTTTTATTTTTTTTTTATCAACAAACTTGAATCACACTCTTTTGTTTAGCAAAGATTTATAAAAGATTTATTAGATTTTTATCTTAATTATTATCAAACAATCAAGTCAGCATTCAAAAACATTTTTCAAACATAAAACTTATTTATAGTGTACAACACTTATTGTAAATTAAAAATTTACAAAACATTTTTTGCCTTCGATAAAATAGTTTTAGTTCATCCAAATTTTCTTACTTAGGAACTTTATTTAAAATACTTGAGAAGAAAATTTGTGTCAAATTTATTAATTTCCCAAATATTTGATGGTTTATCCTGCTTAGTTAATTTTTTATTAATTTGAGTAAGTCGCTCTTATTTATATTGGTACAGTCTAAAGTAATAAAAATAAATACCAATCAAAACAAGATAAGGTGTCATTGCAAAAGAAAAAAAAGCATGAATTGTAGCCACATAAGTTTTAAGTCTCGATTTATTACAAGATTTTGATATCAACATTTATTACTAAAATTTTCTCTTTTAAAATCTGATAACTTTTTGTGCAAAAATCTTCCTTGTATCATAAATTGATCAAACTTAAATAAGAATGTATCAACTGATATTTAATGTGAATAAATAAAATAAAAATAAGAGTTCACAAATTTTAGTTCATTTTACTACAACTTGAAGCAAAATTGTGATCTTTAAGGGTCTCAAAACTGAGCTGCATGGATTACTATACAGAAATTAATAAAAATTCAAATGGCTACAATTTCAAAATATTGTAGTCGATTGAGAAAGAAAAAAAAAAAAAAAAAAAAAATGAGACAACTAAGCTTGCAATACTTTGGGATGTAATATTAGTCTTAAATGGTAATTAAAATTATAGTTAAAAACTAACATAAAAATGCAATATTAAGGGGATAATATTATTTTGGTAAGCACACTAAATAATAAATAAAAACTAAAAGAAAAAAAAATTATACAGTATTATATTTTTTTATAACTATCCATAATAAACAAACATAATTTTTTAATTCCGTTGTAAGAAACTTGGATATTTTAAAAAATAATAACATTTTTATTTAAAAAAAAAAGTTCCATCCACTCATTTATCAACAATTATTACTTGTTATTATTTATTATAATTTTGATAGAAGGCACAAAAAACAATTTGATATTTATAATATAACTAATACAAAAAACATAAAATAAAACATAAAAATTACGTTGTGTATTGAGAGAAATGTTTTATTTTAAGTGTTAGAATACCCTGCAGTTCCTTGGCGGTGGCCATGTAGCTGTGCCGGAGTTTTGCTGACACTGCCTCCGTGATGCCGGCTCTGTTCCTCCTACCGTCGGGGGGGTCGGAGGGGGTGTCGTCAAGACTCCAGCGTCCCATCTTCTCCGCAGCGTCGTCTTCCAACGCCACTCGACTCTCCCAACGACCCACACAGTCGCTCAGCTGACCGCAAACTTCTCGCAATCGACTGGCAAGCTCGGCAAGTCCACATAATATCCGCGGCTATTGTAACAAAACGTTAGGATGTCAGCAAGTCCACATAATATCCGTGGCTATTGGAACAGAACGTTAGGATGTAAGATTGTGAAAGTTAGTAAAAGTAAGTAGCAGTATGAAAAATATACCCATTTTTATATTGGTTTTATTCATAATTCTGAAACAATATTTATGAAAAAAAAAAAAAAAAAAAAGCAAACATGTTATTGACAAGTTGGTATTTTTTTAAATTGCTTTTACTGGCACATGGCCTGTACTGTGACTTTCTAATAAAACATAAATAAATATTCTTATAATGAGGAGCTAATTACTGTATCTCATTGATACAATACAGTATCATGTTACAATCTTTAGACATTTGCAATTTGGGAGAACAAAATTTTTAAATATTAACAATAATTGATGGTATAACATCACTCAGAATTTTAAATTACATTATATCAGTCCCATTCAGAGTTGACCTAAGTTGTCAAATGTGCTGTACGTTTTTTCTTGTACAACTTTTTAGCATACACTTAAAACTATCTTATTAAATTCTTTCAACTGTGCTATTGTAATTAAATAATATAAATATGATTTATTCAGAAACTAAATACATAAAAAAAAAATCCTTCAGAAACCAAAATAAATAATAATTTTCTGTGGATATTATAAAATAAAAACTTGATAATTGTATGGTAGTAAAATGATATAAAGGTGTCACCTGAGTTGGCTGGGTGCAAGGGTCCCTCTTCTTCTTGCCCTTGCGACTCTGACCCTGAGACTTGGCAGGCTGAACCAGACATTGGTACACCCCACACAGAAGGGCCATGAAGCTCAGGGTCTGAAACATATCAAACTTATGTATTGGGGTGTCAACTTTTATTCAAAAAAAGCAAAACAGGAACTCAATAAACAGAGGGTAGTGATTTTTCTTTCAATGTTTCTCCTCAGAAGCAAAAAAAAAAAAAAAAAAATACTCAATGAAGAAGGTAAATAGAAATTTAGCACATTTTTTGGTCTTCAAACTGTTCTATCTAATGTCTAATGTATCCATATACTGTAAACCTATGTTCTGATTCTGATTAGAATTTTTTTTACATAAATTCCAAATCACAGGACCCTGATTGAATTCAATGAATGGAGTTTTGGTAAGAAGGTATTTTCATTCATATTTATTAATAGCTTCAATTATTACCGAGGAAGAACATCAATTTTTTTAACATGATGATTACCTCGAGGGTGTTGACTGCTGCCTCGATGGCCTGCCTCCTGGACAGCAGACTCTGGTCATTGTCCAGAAAGTCCTCAGCCTGCTTCTCAGCCTTCAGAACCTCTCCCAGCACAACCACCTGGTCAAAGGATGGTCTTAGAGTGATAGTTTTGAAGGAAACGTTACAGTGTAATCAGAAACTGTAAATATTAGTGACCGTTTTGCTGTTTTGAAGGAAACGTTACAGTGTAGTCAGAAACTCTAAATATTTGAAACTTAACATGTGGAATGATTTTTTTTTTAATAATGTTTCTTATGCAGACATAATTATACAGACACCAAAATATGATGTATCAAAATTCCAAACTTATACAAATTCAAGTACTAGAATTATCTAAGATAAAGTTATTAAACATTTTTGTTCTGAGTTTTAAATTGTGAAAGTACAAGAAATTTTTAGAACTGTAATTAAATAACGGTAAATTAAAATAAATTAACCAACTTAAAAAAAAAAAAAAAAAAATCTTCAGTATTAAAAATCTAAAAAATATCCTCCATTTAAACTTAAAGCTGTTTTGCATCAAAACTTAATTTGCAAAGAATTAATTTTAGACTAAATTTTAGTACCAGATTTATAAAACTTACTACATATATTAACTTGAGCTTTTGAAAACAAATTGGTGATAAGAACTTCTATATTATAATCTTCATTCAATAGCAGACATTTCACTCACCATTGACTCCAACACGGGGACAGGATCTGCCTGCTGATCTTGACTAGATTCTGCAAGTTGATTGGCTAGTCTAAGACCCGCCACGAACGCACTGACGTGAGCAGAACCTGCCAAGGCATCAGCCCTTGATGGGATTGGTTGGTTTAGCTCAGATCTGGACATGGGGATTGGCGGCAAGTAGAAGTGCAAGATTTGAGTGATCAGAGTAGACAGTAAGTTTTCTTTGCACTCTCCGTTGAGGGAAGGATTTGGCTGCGGGGGGTTAATCAGTTCAAAGGCTGCAGCTATACATCTTAACTGTAGACTACGTAAGCGTAGAATTGCTATCTCTCGACGGAAAGTGCATTCTGTGATTTCTGGGGAAACTTGTTTATAAGGAGGGTCATAAGTCATTGCAACTTCTAGGTCCCGGTTGTCCCGAAGTTTGTCCCACTCTATGGAATCTTCTGCGGGAGTTACGTCCATTTGACGAAGAACCTGCAACAAGAAAAAGTAACTTTGTCAGATCATTTAGGGTTAATGACAGTTGTAAGAAAAATAGGCTTACGTGAGGCACTCTGAATTGTAGAAAACCTTAATGCCATAAAAATAATTTTTGTAAAGTAATAAAAAATCAGTGTGGTTTTTGGTTGGTTGGTATTTTGGGGCAATTGACACATTTTGGTCATGTATGAGCGTTTTTGTTACTTTCAGCATTGATAGAAAATAGCTTTGTTTAAAATGGGGACTGACATGGCTTTTTAGTCAAATCAGCATCATTATCCCCCCCCCCCTCCACACACCCACCCACCCACCCACACACCCTTCCCCGCCTTTGAATTCATTCTAGCAAATTTAATACGACAAAATTAGATTAAAATTATTAAAAATAAAATAAAAAATATCTAAATAAATAAACTACAATAACAATACGTAACTAAAATTGTTTACGGTTACTCTATTTCACTAACTACTGTACTATATACTGTAGTATTTCTGAGCAATCTTTTCTCAGCGCCAGGTAAACACCTGCAACATCCTCTTTTGAAGCAAGTAGTGTCCTCACCTGGACCGTGTGTTCGTGAGAGGAGGCGAGCATGAGCTCCGACAACATTCTCTCGACGGTGCATCTCGTGTAGTGATGCGACCGATGTAGACGGTCCCGAAACTCAACGAACTCCGAGATCTTGAGGAACGAGCCAAACTTGTAGGAGAACGTCAGGTGGTCCACGCTCTGTCAGAGAGAAGATTAGAGGTACATTAATTTCACCAAGTCTGGGGCATTAGAACAGATCAGAGGTACTCAGTTTCAGTTAACTCTATTTCATTTTATTGTTAGCTAAGGTATTTTTGTACATACAGTACATTCAATATGAATACCCTTTGCACGAAAAAGTTATTTGCTAATATTTTTGTTTCAAATATTGTAAAATAGTTTAATTGTTAGGCTAGACCAACTGTAAATTTTCAGAAAAAAAAAAAAAAAAAAATTTTTGTTTTAATTTTGATTAGTAGAATGCAGAATGTTTGAAGCGCAGGGAGGGGTGTTAACCTTGCAAAAATCGAGAGTGTAGAAGGCAAAAGAGTATCATGAGCATTTCTAAAGCAAGTGTGTAAAAACTGAGCACAGTGGCGGTCTATTTGTGGACAGACAAGGTAATAATGCTGCTGGCTTACCCCCGTAAGGGATATGTCATGTATTATATAGTAGTTCCTGCTAACTATTATAGCCTTTTACAGATGTTATAAACTACTTTAGAGGAATTTTGAGATACCTATAAACTCAATAACAATATTTATAAAAAAAAAATGAACAAAAAAAGCGTTGTACTCACATCTTTGTAGTTTGCGGTGAAGAACTTGAGTGTTGCCTCGTAGTGAGCGGAGGCCATTGCAATGTGTCCCGTGGCGGAGAGGTGTGCGCAGTGCAGCCAGCCCAGAGAGTCCAGCTGTACGTGCTTGATGTCCAGTAGCTCAAACGTTGTCTGGGCGGCACTGCCGGCACCTGCAAACATTATTTTAGATTGATTTTTTTGCTCATATACAGCTACGGTTGAAACAGAGAAGAGCTAAATAAAAAATAAATAAAACATAACAAAAGCAGGGGGGTCTTCAAATAACACCACTTAACCTAAACTTAGCGTAAGACTGTCTTAGCGCAACAATGAAGAATACACTAAGACTGTCTTAAGGTATAACCTGAGAATTTGTCTGTCAAGGTCAAGAGGCGTGGCCATAGTGGCAACACTGTTTGCATTGGAATGAGCTTAAATTTTTAGGAGGGGTGGTGACAACAGTCCTTGAGAACGTTGCCACATTTCTCATCACATATAGGAAACGATCATCGCCACGGTTCAAAATATATGAAAACAATTCAGAAAAATAGTCTAAAAAATTAGGCTTTAGTAAAAAAAAAAAGTAAAAGAATCAGTTGTATAGTTTTTTTGCAATGCTAATTAACAAATTTAACATTGGAAGGATACAAAATTCTCATTTAAATAAATTAATTATAATTAAACCAACGGTTAAAAAATTCCGAAAAAATTCAGAGCTAATTTGACGATTGTTGTGAGTCCACCAAATTAATTTGAAGTAAATCTGTTGTAGCGAATTTTTCGTCCAAATTTCTCAGGTTAAGCCTTAATTTTAGGATTGTTGTAATTTGTGTTATTTGAAGACCCCCCTGATTCCTCATTTGTGAAAAAATGCAAGTGAGATACACAAAAATTGTATAGAAATGTCATACATATCCTATACTTTCATTACTAAAATTTCTTACGGTAATGTGCAGTAATTTCCACTATAGTCCAATCCCCCTAATGAGAGGCACATGAAAAGAAGTAAAATGTAGACAACCTGTGAGAGAGTAGATCTTGAGCAACAGCAGCTTGAAGTGGAAGTTGGAGGGACTGAGCGTGAGGGCGTGTTCCAAGATGGCTGCCGCCTCCAGCAGTCTCGAGTCCTGCTTGTAGTGCATGCCGAGCTCAAGTAACACCTGACAGGCCAGCTGGGCATAGGGGTCGTTGCACCTGGAAATGAATGAATGAATGAATGAATGAATGAATGAATGAATGAATAAACAATAATAAACGAATAAACAAACAAACAAAAAAATAAAAATAATAAATAAAATAAAATAAATAAATAAATTATTTTTAATTAATTAATTTATAAAATTAAATAAATAAATAAATAAATAAATAAATAAATAAATAATACAAGTACTCACGGGAAGTCTGTGGCGATGATTCCCTGCTCCAGACTCTGCCCGTGGTCGTATCTCTTCAGAAGGTCATTGGCCAGCGCCACTCTCTCGTCGGGGGTGAGGTTCTCGTGCAGACCGAGGCACCGAGACACTTGGACCAGACTCATGTGACGACGCAGCTGCGACAACTGAAGTCAGGCAGAGAATAATGTCAAGCAAACATTGAAGACAGATTTCTTTTGAAATAACTACATAAAGAAATAAATTAAGATCAGTGTTGTAGAAAAAATAGACAATGGATATAAAAATCTTGACAAGCAATTTAATGTACATTAATTAATTCTTCTCTTTTCGAAACTGTGTATTAGAGAGATTTATTTTATTATCTCTTTCATGGGCATTATACAATAATATAACATATACTGTATATTATAATATAGTCAAAATTGAATTTACAAATAAAAGCTCACGGGGCAAATGATTATCCAAAGTTTCTCTCCTTAACTTTGGATCAGAAATTTTTAGACATCAGCATTTGATGGGAGTTAGTAGAATACAGTACACTATAATACACACATCAAAAATTGTATTATATAATAAAAATAATTATAATATAAATATTTATTGAGCAAAACAACATAATACAACATACAAACCTTGCTCAGTGGGTAACTAAAAAAGAGGGACCCAGCCAATGAGTCAAATTAATTAGACATTTTAAATTATTGAAATTATTTTACAGCCAATTAAATATATTGTTAGCTCTTAAATTTACCCTCTGATATTGTCTACTAAAGTCATCAACTCACGTCCTGGGGCAGTTGGTTCGAGGGCATGTCGAGAGTTTCTGCCAGCCTGGCCACCAACTCCGGTGCTCGCTCGCTGGGTAGGAGGGGCAGGAAGTTGCGGAGGTCGGAGTAGCAGCACGGCTTGCCACCAAACGGACGGAAGTAACCAACGATCAGATCCACCAGGTCTCCTGAGAGAAGTTTTTTTAGCTACCATTATTATTTTTATTTTTTATGCAGAGGCTAAATATATTTTAATTTTTTTTTATTTTAATAATTTATTTATTGAACACAGAAATTGTGTACATTTTATTTTTGATGCCATTAGCATTTTTTCTTCAATAAATATCATACAATAATCTGTAATCTTCATACAAAATTGTGAAAAAAAAAAAATAATAAATAAATAAAAAAATAAATAAATGGTAACCTCACCCTTTTTTACATCAATGTTTCAAGTTCACAAAGGTCTCGTTATATTTAACAATGAATATTCTGCTTCAAGTATGGAAAGAACTTACCATTTCAGTAACTATTTAAATGAAAAAATCAACTAATAAATCAAGTACATATAAAACATACCTAGCATTGCTTGAGGGTCCACCCCCACCTGAGGGCTCTCCAGAAGTCTACTGTAGAGCTCCATCTTGGCCAGCAGGGGGGCTCGCAACCGTTTCTCCCCCCTCTCCTCGTTGGTCTCTTGTAGCAGCGTCAGAAAGTCGGCACATGCCTGTGAATGTCGGTACAATGAGGCTAAACTTTAATTAACTATATATTTTTTTTTATGTTTTCTTATAATTTTAACTCATTTCAAAGCATTTTTTTTTTAAGCTTTCAGCTGCAATATTTTTAGAGCTGCACTTTAAAATTTTTTTAAACAAGTTGTAAAGAAATTAATTTCAGGAAAGGCGATACCATAATTGTTTTATTCAGAGGAGTCAAAGATTTTTTTTTTTTTTTATTTATTTATTTTTTTTTATTATCTTAAATGGTAAAAGATGGTAAAAGTTACTGTATATTTGCTACTAGTACAGTAAAAACTTGTTATTATGTTAAGTCAAAGGACCAAGTTATTCCATTACATTACCAGCAATATTAATTATTTTTGACGGGATTGTGGCATCCTTTACTCAATATCGAGTTTTACCTAACAAGAAGTTGCACACCAACGAGTTTTTTGTATACAGCATTTACCTTTATATTTTTTGATCATATAATATGTGGAGTGAGTTTAATAATTTACCTGAGGGGTGGAGTCCGGTCTCCTCCACAGTTTCTGAGAGGGCTCACAGATTGAGTTGCTGGGGGCATCAGGGTCCGTTTGTTCTTCGTCCTCATCTTCGTCTTCGTCCTCGTCCGGGGGGCTCGCCCAGAGATGAGCAGCCGTCCTGAAGTACTCGCAGTAGTAGTTCCACCGGTCCTGCCTGGGACACAAACATAAATAAATAAACTTGCTTATTCGGGACAAGAGTTGTAGACTTATTTGGTTGACTGGGTGAGTGGGTACTAACAAGTCTCTCCCCTCTCCTCTATTTTATTTGTTCTATTTTATTTGTTTTTTGTAATTTTATTTCATTTCATTAACCACCTGAAATTTTATAATATTATGACTCATATTTTTAACAGTTAAAGCTGGTTTAGCACACCTGAAGTGCTCTCTGATTATTCAAAGCTTGGAAATTTGTAACTTGATGCTACCAATCAAATGATACAGAGTTCACTTCTGGTGTGTTAACTAAGCAGCTGCTTCCATCTAACTCTACAATAATTTGTTTTAATATATTTTAAAAAATAAAAGTACAGTTTCAAACTTCCCGCCACAACGACTCACTCTTGTCTAATGAGGTTCTTGTATAGCAGATGTGACTCTCGGTAACGTCCGAGTCTCGACAGCAGCGCCGCCTTCTTGGTGTGGACCAGACCAAGGTGTGACACCAGACGTTCTCCCAACGGACCTTCCAGTACGTGTAGCGCCTCCTCTATCTTGTCCTGCAATCACAAGCCTCGTTACATCTGACCAGACAATCACAAGCCTCGTTACATTAGGTCAGCCAATCAAAGAACTTGTATCACTTAACCAAGCAGACCTTGCAAACACGATACTATTCCAATATTTCTTTCACTAATCTTAGACCCCTAACAAAGAAATTAAATTAAAAATTTAATAAAAAATATCTATAGCTATTTTAGCGTTACTAATTTTTCTAGCTATTACAAGTAAAACAAGTGATAAACTCTCTTGAAAATTGAAGTAGTAAATGTTATTTAGACTAAAGCTGCAATATTCTTACATTATGTACTTAACATTGCCGATATTCAGCTCTGGTTTAGCACCTATTACTATTTGATTCATCCACTATTATTGATACTATAATAAAATCAGCAAAGATATTTAAATTTTAAAGTATATCTACAGCTCTGTGTTCTAAACAATTTAAAACCACCTAGAAAAAAGACGGTTGTATCAATCCTTTATTGAAAACTCAATTAAAACGTACAGTTAAAATAAAAATTGAAAATTTGTAAACAACAACCAAAAAAAAAAAAAAACTTTTTAGCCAATAGGAGGGCATTTAAACAAAAAGTATTTTTCTAAGCCAATCAGCCTTCACAAGCCCGGAAGGGGTGACCATACCCCTAAAGAATAGTGTTCCCCACCTGCATCTCGAGGATCATGAGAAAGAGCTGCACTTCCTGCTCAGCCTCCACCTTATTCCCCTCCACCATTTTGTGGACCATCCGCTCGGCCAGCGGCAGCACCACCCCTCGTGCAGTCGCTTCCGGAACCTCCCTCGCCTGTAGAAGCAACAGTCTTATCAAATAGAATTTGTATTAAATAATACTTAGGTTAATTAAATTAAAAAAAGGCTAAATAATATCAGCATGGCCACACCCAAAAGGGTAAAAATGGCATAAAAGATATTAACTTTTTAAATTTAATTTAAAAAAATATATATTTATACTGTACTCCTAATATAATTTATAGGGCAATTTTAAATTTATATTTTGTACCTACATTTTAAAATTTTACATCCATCCAACCATTTTAAAAAAAAAATAATAAAACTAGTAACATGAAAACAGTTTTACACTCCTTTCCCAGCCACTTTATTTCAATTATTATTAGTCTTTTATTAAACACAGAAAGTGTACATATTAACAGCACTAGAAACATACATTATAGAAAAACATTACAATAGAACACATAAAACATACATACAAAACATATATAATAGTTACAGAATAATAGAACAATAGAAAATGATAATAAAACAATATAAAATAAAATAACAGATGATACTAACAGCCTGTTACATCATAATAATAATATATCATATATATAATCACATATATATAAGACAAAATATGACATAGAAAATAGATAGAATAAAAAAAAAAACTTATTGCTTCATTGCTATTCAAAATCTATAGACTATATGAAATCTCCCCTGGCATAATCGCTAATAGGCTTAATTCTAGATTTACAGATATTTAAATGATATTGGCTACAATATTCATTACATAATTTACATACACAAGATTGTTCAGCTTTATGATAACCAGAAGATTTACAAATTAGATAGTGGAAGCCGTGAACAGCCTGGCGAGTTAAAACATTTCTAACATTGGATCTATCCAATTGGGGCAGACACCAATATTTACATGTCATAGCATCAGTGCTGTAAAACTCAGGATTAATATCCTGAGCTTTTTGATTCCTGACAGCTATAAAATTGGAATATTGATCTGTCGTTGGAAGTTTAAACATTTCTTTGATTTCTGTAATAAAATAATTGGAATCTATCAGTTTATAGGCCAGTCTAGTTTCGGTAAATTTTGACAGACACAGTAATCTTTTAACAAACATGGCTTTTACTGATTCTAATTTATCAAAATCGGATACAGATAAATGAGGCCATACAATTTCAATACCATAAGTAGCCACAGGGGCGACTTTTAAATTGAATAGTTTGAGCCCTGTTTTGACGGATAGACCAGACAGCCCTGAGATAGTGTACATAACAGTGATAGCGTTCTTACATCTTTCTGTTATATGTTTAGAAAAAGAAAGCCCTGTCATTTGAAGTATTATGCCAAGATATTTAAATGAATTTAGAAATTCAATCTTTTGACCGTCACAATAAATTTCATCGTTTTTGCATAACGGTCCGCCTCTTCTAAACTTAACAACCTTGGTTTTCTCTGTGTTAATTTCTAGACCATTTGTTTTGGCCCAGATGGATAGATTATTTAGCGCTTTTTGTAGCTTGACTTTGCTCTTTGAAATAATAGCAAGATCATCTGCATATAAATTTAGTACGACTTGATCATTTTCATTTTCACAGTTTATATCTTTTGTAATCTCAGTTATATCTGCAGTAAAAAGATTGAAAAGAAGAGAACTGCTCGGGTCTCCTTGCAAAACTCCGTTAGATTGAATAATATTACTAGAACATGATAAGCGATCTTGAACACATACATAATTGATATTTAGAATAACAGCTAAGATATTCAAAATTTCAGAAGGAATTACTTTAAATGACTTCAGCTTTTCAATGAGCAAATTCCTATTGACCGAATCAAAAGCTTTTCTGAAGTCTACAAAAGCAATATATAAATGACCCTTTGGCTTCTCCAATACTAGTTTAATTTGATTATATACTGTGGATACAGCTTGTATTGTGGAACGTCCTGGCATAAAGCCGTATTGCTCTTTTGGAATAAGTGAATTATTTCAATTAAGACTCCCCTTCCCGTAAAACATTGCTTTTCAAGATGAAAGAACTGACATTAATATAATATTACATATTCTTATTATTACATATTACATATTCTTAATATTAATATACATTAATATTAAGAACTGCTTGACATTAATATATGCATAAATGTATTTGGAATTGGACGAATAAAAATGATTTGATTTGATTTGACAGGAAAGTATTTATTTATTTTTTGAAAAATATAAAAAAATAGTGTAAAGTATTCTGTATAGAAAACATTTTATTTTACTTGCTTTGAGCACGGATAGACATTCTCTCACTCCTCTAAACTTACCTGCATAACGACGGACATGACCCCCCAGAAGTAGTACGGGTTCTTGGGCTTGAGCTTATAGAGAGCCATCGCCGTCTGCTGCTGTCTCTTGAAATCCCCTACCCTCACGTAGGACATGAAGAGGTGCGTCAGGAGTTCCTCGTTGCTAGGGTCCCTCGCCACCGCAGCAGCGTACACCGCGCAGATCTTGTCAGCTGTAACGTCAGAAACCTGTGTCAAAAACTGCTCAAAATGGTAGTTTCAGTTAGGAAAATGAAGCAATCAAAGTTTGAGTTTAATAAATAATTATAATAAGAATAATTCAAAACAGAATATCATATCATAAGTCTTCAATTTAATTTTATAAAGCAATAATTTATTTTTGATAGATACTTTTCATATGGGCGAGTTTTGTTACTATGCATATTATGAAGACAAAGGCGACAATAATGATCGTCCATTAGAAAGTCTTCAGTTTCCCCTGTAGATATTTGACTCTTACACTCATCACAAAAAATGTTGAATCCAGAAGGCATTTTGAACATGTCACACTGTTTTGGATCTCTCTCTCTCTCTCTTCAGGTTCTTTTCTATGTACACCGCTGGTGTTTCATCAATAAATATTATTAATACATTTCTATAAATGTTTTCTTCAGATTTTACATACAGTAAATCAATAGACTAGTGTACCTATGAATTTTTATTGTGAAAAGGATTCAATATTGTAAGCAAAAATATAATATATGTTCCTGATCCAAAAACAAAGCAAAATTGACATGAATTGTTTTTAAATAAGTTAGAAAATTTGGTCCAATTTTAAAGCATCAATAAAATAAAAACCACTCCGTTTACAAACATTGGAAATATTTTAGAATGCAAGAAGGGGGAAAAACAAGTGCCAAATCTGAAGCTAGAGTTAGTTTTCTCCTAGCAGGCAAAATTAATTCAATTCTATAACCATGCTTTGAATGATTTATATTTGCAAACATTACCATAAGTAAATTTCGTGTTCAAGTGCTTCCTCATTAGTCTAGTCAGAGAGTTGAACTTGTGCCAAGATTAGTGACCTCATTTCTCAAGTTATTTGGGAGTGAACTTTGGACCATGCATGTAAACACCAAACACCATGAGAGCAAATATTGGGGCTGAAAAATCAACAACATATTGATTGTGGCTCAGAGTTGAAAAATCAATATGAAATATATCCAACTTAAAAACTACAGTATTTATAGTTTTTTTACATTATTTTTGTATTTTTGGTAAAAAACATTGATACTTGAAAATATCCACAAAGAATATTGTTTGCTCTGCTAGTTTTTTTTTTTTTTTAAACATACATGATATAGAGTACTGTATTTATACAACTGAATACATAATTAACATAATTTAATAACTACTGTAGCTTCTAGTTATTAATTTTTACTGTCATTTAAAAATTATTTAACAAAAGCATAGGGATTGCATCTTGCAGCATGATTTAAGAATGTTAGAGATTTAAAAAATGATAATACAGAATGTCTGCTACTCAAATATGCAATTTTGTAGAAAAATAATGATTTTTTCACTACGTTAAATTTTAAGAGGATGATGCAAATTTATAGCACCAATGCATTTTTATTCAACGCCAGTGACTCACTCTGGTGCATCTCACGGTAACAGATGGCCATCGCCTGCAAGGTGGCATCGTCGGTGGGCGTTTCAACTTCCACCACCCTCAAGATGGCTTCACACTCCTCGTTCTTGCCCATTCGGAGGAGAGCCAGCGCTCGCAGAACCTGAGTCAGTGTTTTAGACGATGGAATCATTTTACATGGAGTCGTCGTACAAGGTTCAGTAGCCAGTTCAATAGACTCCTGGCGATGAGCTGGTTCCATTGGACTGGCTACTGAACATTCTTTGACAATTCTTTTCATGGATAACAAAGAAAGAATGATCATAGAAGGTTCAGTAGCCAGTCCAATGGAACCAGCTCGTCGTCATGAGTCCATTGACCTGGCTACTGAAGCTTCTTTGACATTTTTCCCCATGGATAACAAAGACTGAAAAAGTCATTTCAGTATAGACTCCTGACAACAAGCTGGTGAACAATATAATGAAGAACAGAAGGCATTTACGGCATTGTAGCTCTTTCATAGATAGATCAATTTGACATTATTTACCTAGCAAAAATAAGCTATTATGCTAAGAAAATCAATATTTTAATGAAAAGGTGGATTGAGACCATCTTCCTGGATTCATTAGCATTATTAAATCCTAGTTGATGATTATTTACCTTGGCACAGAGGAAGTTTGGCTGTTTCTTGAGCACTTTGTCTGCCTCCTGAAGAGCTCTCTTGTTGTTACCATTGTCAAGCCAGTCTGTAGAAATAAACAGAAAGTCAGGTATCAGTTTCGTTAGAAAAATTGGTTTGTCACGGAATTTCTTATTGGGGCGCACTTTGAGCTCAATCTGCATGCATAAAACACAGAGTGTATGATGTATGCCACAGATTTAGTTCTGTCACTTCCTAGCCTCTAAATGAACCAAATCAAGAGACATTAAAATGCAATATGAGCAACATTTGAGCTAAAGAAGTTCCTCTAAAATGAATGAAATATTCGGATAGTCTGTGACAGGTGTCAGCAACTTTAAAATGCTTTCTGACGTATTATACGTTATAATTTGGAAAGGAATTAACGACATTTAATAAAAAGGGTAAGGGTTCTTTTTAACGGCAGTGTGGATAAAATTAAATTGTTTTTCATAAAAAAATTACAGGAGATTTTATATGCATACCAAGAGTGACTCATGATAGAAATGTGACGGTGACTTGCCTTTCATGGACCCATTTTTTTTATAACTATCGAGGCAAAAATTAAAATGTGTTAATCGTAGCTTTATAACATGAAAATTAATTAAAAAGAATTAAGAAAAATTAACAGTAAATAGGGGAATCCAAAATTTAGATAAATAAAATACAAAAAAGGAGCGGTGCAAGTCACACCCGGTCAAATTTCAAACGTAAATAAAAGACAAAGAACTCATTTAAAATGTAAAATTTTCGACTGGATAGAAACATTGGATATTCATTTACACTTTACCAAGGAAAAAAGACAATTAGGTTGGCAAATATTACCGTAAATAGGTCGTAATCTCCGCTCAGCGACGCTGTTATCCACATGGCCTTTAGCCGCCGCCATTTTTGCAAACAAAATTAAAAATTTACGCGATAGATGGCAGGACGAAATAAAACTTCTCGTCGGGGTTTGCTTTTTTCGATTTGAACATTTTATTTGAACACTTCATTTTTGCTGATCGAGCTCAAAGTGCCCCAATATATTTTTATCAAATTAAAAAGAGCTAAGCCCGATATATTTGTTAATTTCTGGCTTTGCTCAAATCGCTAGGGACACACCTATAGGTGTGTGCATTTTTTTCGGGCTTTACCCGAATTCGGGCTTTGGTGCCAAAAAACATATATAACTCGATCAGTCCAGATTCGGCCCATCAACTCGTTCAGCCAGGGGCGGATCCAGCTCGCGGCTCTGCGGGGGAAGGGGGGGGGGGAGGCGGTGCCCTATCCCGCAATGTTAAAATTTGGAGGGGGGGGGGTAACATCTTCAATGTATTTTGTGACTTTTTTTTGGGAGGGGGGGGGGGCGTTCAGTCTTATTAGTTATGTTTGTATCAATTCCAAGTGGAAGTGCTTTTTGTGTTATATTTTAGGTGTTTATATTTTAGGGAAAAACTATGATACATAAAAAAAATGTTAACAAATACGCACAGTTTCAGTGAAGTTTACTTCGTGTGTTTATTCCATATTATGCCTAGGTTCACATTAAAAGTCATCTATGAGGAAAAATATCTTTCTCTTTTCACACAATTGTAACTTTTAAATAAATTTTATCAGTAATTTTATTTTCACATGAATATTATTAAACTAATTAATAATAATTGACAATTATTGCAGAATAGTATAATTTATGACAATAGTAGCATAAAGCAATAAAGCTGAAATCTATATATTGCATAATAAAAAATGACACTTCTAAAAACATATTGGGGGACATTCACAAAGCACTTTAACCCCCAATTTAGCCCCGAATTTTAACCCTGGTGCTAAACATGGTGCTAAGCTATGAGCTTAACATGGTTAGCCCCTGGTTTAGTACCATGTTTAGCACCAGGGTTAAAAATCGGGGCTATAATGGGGGTTAAAGTGCTTTGTGAATGTCCCCCATTAAATGTTTTCCACGCATTTTTATCTTAAAAATTGGTCACATCGAATTTTTTGATAATGATTTGATACGCACATATTATGATGACGAGCTGATAATGATAACACTCGAGCACAAACACTGATTAAAAAATTAACTTTTTACCGTGAATGTCTCTTAAATTCTGAAGAGCCTTGGCCTCTTTTTTCAAATATTGCAAACTATGAAACGTAAAGCTTCTCTAGTATTTTAATCAGGGTAGCAAAATTTTGCACCCTATAAGTTCTATCCACATTTAAGCAATAAAAATTTTGAGGTCGATACTACATACTATAACCCTAAAGCTTAATTTTTTTTAAAAAAAATCGTTGATGTCAACCAAATCTTTGAAAAAATAGCCAAATGTTTTTATTTTTCCAACTCTGAAGTTCATGAATTAACACGATGATTGCGCGCCCTAAAATTTAATAAAAATAAAAATTATAATAATTTTAATTAAACTATATATTATGCAACTATATTTTTTACAGATATCTGGGAATCCCGACAATACCAAAATGCTAAGCGGCTTTTTGTTTTTTGCTTGAAGATAAGATAACAAATTAAAATTTACACTTTATTAGCGAAAAAATTATAAAAACTCTTCTTTCAAGCAAATAATTTTAAAATTTAATTTTATTTCATGCGTAGATTAATGTTATATTTCATGAATTTTAATTTGCAATGTAAACAATTTAAATGTATTTTTTTCAAATATCGATATTGGATTTTTTTTTTTTTTTTAATTATATAAAAAATATTTTATGCAAATCTTTATATGAGCGTTTTTCAGGACGATTTGAAGAGCGTAATTGAAATTTCCAAACAATTTATAAAGAATTTAACACTTAGCTCGATTTTCTCGAAATTTATATTATCATTTTATATATTGTGAAAATCACATGATAATTATTAATTTATTATATATGATGTATGATAATATAATTATATTGACCAATGGGTTATTTTTTCAAATCAATCTTAATTGGTTTTATATTAGATATACTATACGGAGAAGCACTTATAGATAAAAATTATAATGACGCATGTATATAGCCACTTAAAATGTAATTAAAAATGACGATAACGAGTTAATATTTCTTAATTATCAGATTCAAGTATCGAGTGTTTGGATAAAAGTTAATTTTCATCATTCAACAACGAGCAAGCGAAATGGGGAGCTTTATTTTAACGACCCTCGCAATGGTGCTGGCAGTGCAGGTAATATTTACAAGATTAAATTTTTAATTAAATTTAATAATATTTTTATTTCAGGTTCTGTCTGTCGTAGAGGCTACTGCAAAATTTGGACCAATTTATCATCACTCTTTAGTGAATAGAGAAGGTATGAAATATGAATTACTTTAACCCTATTATTTTTCCTGTCAAACACCAGGGGATTAAGATTAAAGTCATTGAATATAAAATATAATATGCAATTATAATGTATTGCGTTATTAGGTAATACTAAATAACTGTATAAAAGAAAGAATAGATAATTTTCATTAAATAAGCTAATATCTGGATTGCGCTACAAATTAAAAAAAAAAAGTATCTTAATTTTATATAAAATTACACTTTTTTTAATTAAATGTTATAAAATATTTTGATAAAAAAAAAATAAAACGTAATTCTCTTCAGAAAAATACTTTACTGTTAATAGAGTTAATTCATGCATCCACACATACAAGAAATGAATTTTTGATGCGGGACATTTGCATGTTGACAGTAAAATATTAATTATTTCCGCTACTGAAAATTAGCCAATCTCTTGTAAATTTTCAAATGGGGATATGAACATTTTGTTCTTGCGACATTGCATGATAGTCGCGCGTGATCAGTGGAAATAAATTAGTATTTTTTTCTTGTTTTTAAAGAGAAATTCATCATCGTTTTAAAAGACCTCATTTTTAGCAAGGAATAAGTTACGTGTATTTTTGAGGAATAAAGACGTATTTAGGATGAAAATGTTTAACTCTCCTAATTATTATTTTCCAGGCCATGTGGCTGAACCGCACATCATGGGCGGTTCGATCGCCACCGCCGGTCAGTTTCCCTTCCAGGTGGCGGTTTATGCCAGCAAGTTCCCCAACAACCCCGAGCAGTTCTGTGGGGGAGCTCTCATCTCCAGCACGGCCGTCCTCACCGCCGCGCATTGTCTGCAACAGTAAGTAATCGTCGTAGTTTCGGTTCATTATTCGGTGAAAATAAATTGTTAAGTTGCTTGCCCATCCCCCAGTTTTCGGTTTTGGAATTATGTATAATCTTTTTTAAACAAAACTGAGTGTTTAGCTTGTACGTCCCTAACATATTATCAATAATAATTCAATTTTTTGGTACTTGAGAGATTTCTAACTTTATTGCTCATAAGTGGAAAAAATATGTAATCTCGTTTTTATCTCGAAAATCGTTCAAAATTGAAGTAAAAATGACGAGAAGCGACGTTGAAAGTAAATATTAATATTAATAATAATAATTAATATTATAATATTATAATAATATTATAATATAATATTATATATATATATAATTATATATAATAATATTATATTATAATTATATAATAATATATTATAATATTATTATAATATTAATTAAGAATCACCTCAGTTACACGTACTTCGATGTGGTGCTGGGCACTCTGCGGCCTCTGCAGGGCGGAGGACTGACTTTGAAGACCACCACGGTGCACCGCCACGAGCAGTTCGACTTTCAGTTCGGTCTAAACCACGACATCGCCGTCGTCATACTGCCCTACGCTGTCAGCTTCACCTGTGAGTAGAACCTAGTACTTGGGTGTATGGCTAACTAGGTATATTCTTAAAAATTGAATAAGGAGTGGAAAGAGAGGGATTGAAAAAAATTGGAGTTTGAGGAAGTGCTCAAGTTTGAAATTTCAGAGTAACATTCAAGGAGGATATAAAAATGTATTTTGTTTTATAATGCTCCTTGATTAGCAATGATCAGTGTTTTAGATTGAGGGAAACATATAATATAAATTAGAAAATTCAGATGTAAAAACTATATTTTTTCTTGGTCTCTCCATATTACATTTTATTGCAATTACCTACACTTTTTTCATTTTAATTTTAATACTGTTTTTCATTTATTTATTATTATTTTTTTTTGCATTATCAAAAGTATGAGAATCACAAGTACAAGGATTTATCGTCCTTGCACGAGTACGTACTACACATTTAATTATTTCATGGCTTATTACGTTACTTTCCTCACTTGAAGTTTGTAGGTATCTACTTACTTTTGGTTTTAGTGATACTTACGACAATGTTCCAAATTTTAAATAAAAAATAAAATTGTAGCTTTCAAAATTAATCTAGATGCAATGCTAATCTTGTTTGGGCATTGCCTTTTTTTGCACCCTCTTGGGCAGTATTTCGTATTTTACCTGACTGTGGCAATTTATGTACCTTGTCTGTTCTGATCAATAAAAACTATATTATTATAATTATTATTTAAGTTAATTTAAATGAATAATTACAAAACAAAAATTTAAAATAAAAATTAGTTTATAAATTAAAAATTTTATTTAATTTTTTAATTGTTTTTTATTTTCTATTTAACATTTTTAAATAGATTAATTTTGTAAATACGGATGTATTACATGCACATGAGAGTAAAGCTTTTTATCGCTACATATTTTTTAAATGAAATAACGGAATTTTAACAACGATTTATGAATATTAAGCTTCTTGAGATACATAAAAACAATTAAACAAACGAAAACAAACTTACTCGATGGCTGACACAAAAAAGAAGATATTTCTCCCAACAATATTATTTGCCACAATGTCAGCCCTAACAATGAAATGCCAACAATGTTATTTGTCATAATAATAACAATGAAGTGACAACAATGTCCTCCACAGCGATGATCCGGCCCATCCTGCTCCCTCGCCGCAGTGACGTTGGCTCTAACTTTGCGGACAGAGCCGCTACTACCATCGGGTGGGGAAAGAAGGCGGACGGTAAGTAACATTGGAAGTGGGACAGCCACAGTCAAATTTACAGGTAATTACTTTCGGAAGTGTTGATTTTTTGAACTTAATATTCATATTTCAGCTTTGCAATTTCACACAAAGGTCAGTTAAATACATCTTCAAAGTTTCAAAACTGAATAACAAACAAAATGGTCACAAACTTCACGCACTTTAATGGGAATATCATATTAAAATATGACTGTATAGAGGACATAAAGGACCAAGAGATGGCGCTGACGCCTGAAAATTTTGTTTTTTGCATCGAGGATACGGCAATACCTATATAGCATGGGGAGAATCACAAAAATTATCAAATTTTTAGGAAAGAAATCACTTACGAAGTTGAAATATTTTTTTATATTTGTCCGAAAGTATTTGACAACTAATTATGGTGTTGTCATTTCTGTAAACTTATGCTGTGACTTTTGACAAATCATTTACATGATTTTACAATGTTAATCATATACAGCAATCCTCACCAGACGCACGTAGTTCCTGCAGTTGCCACTAGGTTCGCACTAACTTTATGACGCCAATAGAGGGTCTGTTCGTAAATACACAATCAGATAATAATGATGATTTTAATCTTAGAAAGTTCATCTGATTTTTGATTCATGAATCGATTATGCATTTACGAACGGACTTATAATATAGTGTTTTATTTTTAATTCACTTCTCGGACTTTTACCTATTTTAAAAAAAGTCCGAAAAGTGAATTTAAAAAAATTCAATATTAATATGAATAACATTTGCACTCAAAAGTTATTTAGTATTTTATATCTGGTGTTATGTACGAGAGGAATCAGAAAATGCCATTTTTCAATGCGTCTTTTGGAAAAAGATAATCACACATAATTTTTTTAGCTTTTAAAGAGTTATTTTATAATTTTTGGTGTTAAATTTAATTTTTTATCCATCACTGATGATTAAGTTAATACAGCGCGACAATTCATTTCTCCTTGACGCTAGGCAACTTGTTCTACATCAGAGCAGAGAGGGTTGCGTTCATTAACGATGGGGTAGAGGCAAAATATATTTATAAAAAATATAATAATTAAAGCAATAATATAAAAAAATTACAATTTACTTGTATTTCATTAATAATTATATTATGTGATGTATATGTTCCCTTCTATAGGGGGATATATTGATACCCGCTAAACATGCACCCAATACGAATTTTGTATTTTCTTCAAATGCATTTCTTTCTTAACCTTGGATTTTTTTTTACTTTTATAAATAATTAATTATTAAAAACAAAATTATAAATATTTTTATTACGCCACTTATTTATTAACATGAATTGTTTTTTAAATGAAATTCAAAATTTTGGATTTTTTATTTTTTTTTTAAAGTTTATAAATTATTAAAACAGTTAAAACATTTATTTTATTTTTGTAAAAAAAACTCTCATACATAATATTATGAATATTGAGCCAAAATAATGGAATAAAAGTTTTTGAGATAATATATTATGTAATTAATGTAGCATATCAATAGTGAAAGTATCATTGGAAAACTGGCGGCCATTAGTCAAATTAGCATCTTTTTCAACTAAAAAAATCAATATCTCAAAAATTGGACCAAATAATTACTTTATTTTTTACTTCAGAAATAATTCAATTGATTTTATTAAACATAAATAGTGTACAGATACAATTAAACATAAATAAATATACATATATGGACATAGAAATAGAAGTCATTTTGTTCTGATCTAAATTTTGTACCTTTTTTTTTACCATAAAAACCAATAATTACCATAGTGACAATAACCGTCGATTGTGTTCAGGTCCCGGGTTCGTGAATGACGACCTACTGTACGTGACGATCGACGTGATCGCCAACTCGAAGTGCGAGGCTGCGTACGGTCCTGACTACGTTCCTCCCACCAAAATGTGCATCTCCACCGCCGGGGGTACCCGGGGACCGTGCCACGTGAGTAGTGGGGTATCAATACAGTAGGGTATCTTTGGGGGTATCTGAATTGTCAGATGCGAAGAATCAGAGAGTTCCATGTATACTATCTATATAGTGTTTACATTTAATACATACATATATTTTATTGTATCGTTCGTTTAATAATTCATTATATTTAATAGTTTTCAGCTTTGATCACTACGTTCACGTCAGGTTAATTCCCATGCAGGTGTGTTTAATACGTATCCATTGACGACGCCTCATAAGAATAATATTATCCATCGTCAACGGTTCCGTATTAAACACTATCATGTGAACGTTGTGATTATTCAGTCACTGCATTTCAATATAAATACATCAAATTTATAAGGCATGTATTCATGTGTGATGCACCTTTCCCACATATTTGTTTGCCTAACCAACGAGTAACATTACCACGGTCAATGGACAACATGCATGAAAAAATTTTATTGCAGAAATGAATAGAGGGTACCAAATTATGCTACTTTGAATTTTTTCAGATTTTTTTGAGACCCGGAACTATTTTTAAACAATTATTGAAATTCCTGTGATTTCAGTTGGCACCCCTGATGCCTTAATAAAAAGGATAGAGACTGGACGCCTATTGACGCCTCCAGGGGGCGAGGCCGCACTTTCAATAATTATTTAAAAATAGTTCTGGGTCTCAAAAAAATCTGAAAAAATTCAGAGTAGCATAATTTGGTACCCTCTATTCATTTCTGCAACAAATTTTTTTTCATGTATGTTGTCCATTACTATATAAAAAAAATTGTATTGTATAATACTGATATCAAATTAGTTGAAAGTAATTATTATTTATTAATTTAATGATGAAATAATATATAAAAATTATTAAAATATATAAATAAATATTGTTATAATAAAATATTTAACAAAATTGAATTAAATTGTAATAAATTATTTAAATACTATTTTAAAATTATGAAAAATATAAAATGTAAATTTCTGATTAGTTCCACTTGTCTCCACCAGGGCGACAGTGGCGGTCCGATGTTCCTGAAGAACTCCGCCAATGAGGAAATCCTCGTCGGCGTGGTGTCTTACGGCGCCAAGGCGGGCTGCAACTCGGGCTTTCCTGACGTGTACACGAGAGTGACGAGCTACCTCGACTGGATCGCGAGCCACGGAGGACCGGCCGTCAGACCCTGAGAGGGTGTTTTCGTCGACCTTCGTAAAAATCGACGGATCAAATTGTCTTCTTAAACATGCCATGTAACAACCTGATTTTACCCTTTCCCTCGGTTCCTGTTTGAATCAAGAAAATCCTGGTGAATCATCCCGCTTGGTGCAAGGAAATCACAGGATTTTGTTGTAACAAACTTTAATTATTCCATTATTTTATATTTGAAATTTTTATTTATTTAAAATATGTTATATAGTAATTGTTTAAAATAATTTTGCCGTAAATGTATACGCACCTTATACATATTATATAAAACTTTAGGAACGGACATGATTTTTTTCTGTATAAAATAGATCCAATAAATATTTACCACAGTATTGTAGGCAATATTAATTTCTTTCCTGTCAAATATTTTGTTTAATAATTATACCATGCAGAGGTTCAATGAAACTTACAGCCAAGACTTATATATTAATCATTATAACACATAATATTATATATATGTACTATTGATACTATATAATTATGCAGATCCACAACCGGACGGAACTCATTATATATTCTAATTTATTTATTTGTAATTGTATCTATAATTATAATGCCTATTGTTTTATTATTATTATTATTTAAGAATCTTACACCAGTGGTGTATGTACAGACACGTTCTCAAAAATGTATTCAATAATAGAGCATTGTTATAGACGGTACGGTACAAAGTTCGACTCTTCCTCCCAAGCCTTTACAGCGATCAGCTGCTCGTGCTCTTTATCACAAATGCACGCCTTCCAATGTCTGGCTCGTCCTATCACCTTCTCCTCTTGTGTTTAAATAAAAATGTAAAATTATGGAAAGACGTGTCAGCAGTGACACGTGTCGGCAATGATACATGTCGAAACTGACACGTGTCGGCAGTGACACGTGTCGGCAATGATACATGTCGAAACTGACACGTGTCGGCAGTGACACGTGTCACTGACACGTGTCAAAACTGACACGTGTCAAAACTGACACAAGTCGGCAGTGACACGTGTCGGTAGTGACACGTGTCAGCGTTCAGCAGTGGCAATGACACGTGTTTGCTGTGACACGTGTCGGCAGTGACACGTGTCAGCAGTTACACGTGTTAAAACTGACACGTGTCAGCAGTGACACGTGTCGGCAGTGACACGTGTCGGCAGTGACACGTGTCTGCAGTGACACGTGTCGGCAGTGACACGTGTCGGCAGTGACACGTGTCGGCAGTGACACGTGTCAGCGTTCGGCAGCGGCAATGTTACATGTTTGCTGTGACACGTGTCGGCAGTGACACGTGTCAGCATTGACACATGTCGGCAGTTACACGTGTTAAAACTGACACGTGTCGGCAGTGACACGTGTCGGCAGTGACACGTGTCGGCAGTGACACGTGTCAGCGTTCGGCAGCGACAATGTTACATGTTTGCTGTGACACGTGTCGGCAGTGACACGTGTCGGCAGTGACACGTGTCGGCAGTGACACGTGTCGAAACTGACACAAGTTGGCAGTGACACGTGTCGGTAGTGACACGTGTCAGCGTTCGGCAGTGGCAATGACACGTGATTGCTGTGACACGTGTCGGCAGTGACACGTATCGAAACTGACACGTGTCAGCATTGACACGTGTCGGCAGTAACACTGCCCGTCTTCAACACAAAGAGGTGGCCAGTTGTAATTAAACCTCTTATTGCTATGATGTACCGAACGCAAATCTCATCCCCCTTGGGCCAATTAGAATTATCACATTAAATTCATGGGGGGGTAACGCAGTAATATTTTGAGATACTCAAGCTTTTGCTCCCCATTTGATTACATGTAAAACTGATATTTTTCGTGGAATTTTTGCAGAAAAGTACTCATAGCTCGAAATCCTGTTCAAAATTGATATATTTTTCTTTCGGAATGTATTAGTAAAAACTCTAAGCTTTGTATTGCAAACTACCGCTATAGGGCCAACGGAATATTATTTTTTGCTAATCAACTTTGAAGATGACAATCTGAGAGCAACCCATGATAAACTTGGACTTCACGGCATCCATCTTGAAAATGTACAAAATTTTTAAAAAAATTACTACGCAATGGAAAAATATTAAATGAGAAAACTGAGGTGACAGTTCTCTTCTAAATTTAATTTTCTTATTTGTAAAATAAAAATCAACATTTTTCAAATAAGTTATAATGCTTGAAAGGTGAAGTTAAAAAATTTGTCTGTTATGCAGGTTGCATAATTTAAAAATTACCCGAACAGCTGATTTGTCATCTACTTTAGGATAAGTAGAAGAATGGGTACTACTTAGCGGGAAAAAGAACCCTGACCTACAACAATGCTGATGCCTCCCACCACAAATTTACCGGGCGCCAAATTTGATAATGACAGTGCGAGTCAAATAATTTCTCTTTATTACTCTTTCAAAAGTCGATAAAAAAAATGTAAGAAGCACAATAAAATTCATGTTTATTTTAGTATTGTATTTTTTTACAATAATATTTTACTATGGAGGGAAAATGCATATTTTCTTTAATTTATTAAGTTTTTGCTTTGACTTCGTAAGTTTCTGATGCCGAATCAGCTGATATTGTGGAACCCCATTGTGTAGAGTACCCTTTCTTCTACAATCCTAATCTACTTTAAGGACAGATTATTTTTATTTTTTCCAATGTACTTTTCTGTAATTATGATTTTTGAAGTTTTAATTATAACAAACGCGATAGCGAAGGTTTTAAGCAGGAAGTAAACTACACTCATGGCTTTCCTTCATGGCGTCCTTAATTTTGAGTTGAACAAGAATATAAGAAATAATTAATGTAATATAAATATAGTTATAATAAATGCAGTATAGGTGTTGTTAAAAATTGTTGTCGCAACTCCCTAAACTCCTTATTAGATATGCACTATGTACTAGACAATTTTTAATTTATATTCTAATAAAGTCAATTTGATACAGTTTAAATAAGTAGCAAAAGCTTAAAATTCGCATCAGTGAGGCTAGATGGAATTATGGCAATTTTTTGTCAAAATTGTGACCATGAGACGGAATGTCTTTGATATACACTTAGAAAACACCAATCTATTGGAGATGACTTTGAGATAAATATATAGATAAAGATTTTAGCTGAAAATACCCACCTAATAAGATATGAAAACAATTATCCAGTACAATGCATATATGATCACAGTAATATTTTACGACAATTTATCTTCTTGTAAAGAATTTTCTCCGTGTATTGTATGTAAAGCTAAGTACAATAACCCAAGAAAATTATCAGAGTACTATAATTAATAGATAAAAATATGACGCAGTAATATGAAAAAAAAAACAACTACTATTTGACATGTTGATAAGATTTGGCAAATTTTTTATGATGTGTCGTAGACAAAATGAGGCTCTCTTGCCCTTCAAAAATCATTCCAAATCTCTCTGTCAACATGTACAGAATCGTATCTGTGTGCTTCGCAGTTCTGCTAGCAGTGCAGGTAAATTTCGTTATTTAAATAGTTGTTCTTTTTTTATTCAATACGCAATATGTATAAATGTTCATATTTAATGTTGATTTTTATAATTAATTGATTTAATACGTAATATATGTAATTGTCCTGATTTAATATTGATTGATTGTTTTTCTTTAATTGACATGATCAAAGTTCGTCTATGTACAACTTAAACGATTGAATAAAAAAAATTTGATTTCATGTAAAATAATGATGTCATGTGACTGATGTTCATTTTTAAATTACGAACTGATTGATTTATAATACGTAATAAGTGTAATTGTTCTCATTTAATTTCAATTTAGTGCCTGCCTGTGACAGAGGCTAACGTAGCCCATGTAGCTTTTGGACCTCCTGCTCACCTGTCCAGGACCGGCAGTGGAGGTAATTTATTTTATTACTTTATTTTCTGCATTATTGCCGTAAATGTAAAGGAATAAAAATTATAGTCACATTTTTTATATTTAATAATTAATTTGTTTACTGAACACTGATATAGTGTACATTCTTTTAACCCACACAAAAACGCGATAATGTGATTTAAATGTTTAATTTTTCATATTACCTGGAAAGTTTATTATTTAAAAAAAAAAATAAAATAAAATAAAAATTAAAAAAATAAGTAATTACTGACAAATAATTTATAGATAGTTTATAAAATTTTGAAAAAAAAAAAAAAAATGTGATATTATATTAATCAAATAAAATTTTAAACATTAAAATTATTTTCAAATTAATTTAAAATACACTATAATAACAAATAAAATATATTGTGAATAAACAATATAAATTTGCAATATAATTTGGTAAATAAGCAAAATTAATAATTCCAACCTTTTGTGTTTCTAAAAATGCTGCACTTTCAGGCGTCGTCCACAACTCTCGTATCGTGGGTGGTTCCCAGGCCTACGTGGGTCAGTTTCCCTTCCAGGTGGCTGTCTATGCCAGCAGGTACCCCAGCGACCCCGAGGTGTTCTGCGGCGGTGCAGTCATCTCCCCCACCGCCATCCTCACCGCCGCGCATTGTGCCAGCAAGTGAGTGGCTTTCAATGTAACTTTGAAATTGTTGTTAAATAATTTTATCAATTAGAAATAAATAGTTACATTTTCTTTACGCAATTGTTATGTTTATTGGTTTTGCTTCATTTTTCAAACAAAACTGGGAGTCTAATTTTTACGTTACTAGCAATTATTACTTGTAATTAAGGGTTATTGATAAAGGAAACGATAATTTGTTTTTTGAAATTTTTAATACTCGATCAAATGTAGTGTTGGATTCAGTACTAGAATATCATGTACTAGATTTATCTAAATTAAAATTAAATGAAATCTGATACACGTATCAAAACATTTATATAAAGTTTTATATGCTATTCCCAATGGAATTGTATAGGATTTCTGGCTGGTATTCCTATTCTAATTTCAACGTTACAATTTCACACGTCAGTACTTCTAAACCCCTCTATATATATACATTATGTTTTAACTCTAGCTATTTGAAAAATTACGCCTTCAACTCATCCTTTACGTATCTAATCCTAATATTACTACTTTTTTTTTAACTAAAAAATACATCTTATTTCTTCCTCTTTCAAAGTGAGGATGAAATGGAGACAAATTTTCTAATATTTTATGATCAACAAGAAGAAAGAAGACTTAATCTTGTCTTTTTCCTCGTCAATAGTGCAAATAGGGGGGGAAAATGACATTACAAAGAATAAAAGATGAATATTATTAACTTAGGAGTATTTATATTACTCTAAAATGTTTTACGATTAAATTACAAAGAAACTAGCCCCAAACTTCAAATTGTAAACGTATTTTTTGCTTGTGGGTTACTCTGAATGAATGAACGCTGTCATATCTGATTGAGGATATATTTTTTATTCATAATAAACAGTAACAGTCGTGATGTAATTCGCACTTAGCAAGTAATACAGGTGTGGTGTCAGGAAGTGCGTGATAGTGAGTGAGTGTCACAATGATGCGCACTCGTATATATAGACAAACAGAGATAATTCTAGTGACTCAAGAATGGTCAGTGTGTTTATTAAACAATAGATATAGCAAGTTAATACTTTGGTCTATAATAATATTTACTCTAACTGCTTTCAGAAAGATTTGAGTATGAATGTAAATAATAACAGCTACAAAATATCAAGTTACTCAAACATGCATGCTTGGACAGTCTTGGGAAACAAGGAGCCAGTCAGGACCATATAGACATTGCACGTATAAGAGGCCACTTGTAAGAGGTCTGGTACCAATTTTTGTACACTCTCTGTGTTAAAAATCAGTCTGAGATCTTCCAGTCCTTTAAACGTGGCACCTTCCTCAGTTACACGTACTTCGACGTTGTGTTCGGGACGCTACGCCCGCTTGACGTGTACAGCTCCGGACGTGTCCAGGTGAAAACAACCAACGTGCGAATCCACGAGAATTTTGAGTACTTCAACGGCTTCAACAACGACATCGCCATCCTCATCCTGCAAGCACCCATCGTCTTCACCAGTAAGTCCATCTTTTGTGCATGACTTATATTAGTTTTATTGATAAACGAATTGAGTGGCGCAATATTCATTTACTGAAGCCGATATTACATGATACATTTTTCCTTATAGGAAAATTTTAACTCCATTTGTTTGTATAAGGATGAAATTTTCTTGTAAGGAAAAATCGTATTTGAAAAATTGTTTCATTGTAATCGTTTCTTGAACGGGCTTAAGATAACTTCCTTTTTGTCAAATAATCTGTAAAAAAAAAAAATAATAATAAAATAAAACAGCCTGTTCCAAGTGCAGCCTTGTGTCAAATTAACTAACTAATAAATAATCATTAATAATACCCGTCTATAAATTATAAAATTCATATTACAATTTTTAGACTAACCTCATAATTCTGCATTTCAAATTTTTATTATATTTTAATTTAAAAGTAAAAGACCTCGCCACGATACTATGAACATATTACTTTTTTGAAAAATATTATCTACAGATTCTGGACAAATGGTAATTAATTTATTAATAATTCAATAAAAACAATAACAAATTAATTTTTAATATCGCAAGTAAATTAAGAAATTTATTAAAATTTTAAAAATTAAATATTAAAATTTTTGTTTTTTTAAATTTCATAAATTAGTGTGCTTGACCGGGTCTCGTCAGATCACCGAAGTCAAGCAACGCCGCGCGTGGTTAGTAGTTGGATGGGTGACCATTTTCAACAAAAACCACGTTTCCCACCCAGGGGTAAAACGTTGCGCTTTTCCACTATGTGGTTCCCCTGGCTTTGGACCATTGCACTTCCGGTTCATTGACAAAAGCTGTAGCGTCCATCCTGGCTGAGGTTTCCACGTTTCCCTCAGCCGCAGGCAAATGCCGGGATGGATTTGCAAGGCCGTGGCCGCCCTCGTTCCAGAAGAGCCCGCGAAACGCTCAAGTTAGGGTTTCGGAAGGTTCGGGGTTTCAAAGTAGTATGTAATTAGTAAATTAAGTAAATAGAAGTACCCAATAGGGTTTGATTAAAAACTTAAAAAAATTAATAAAAAATATATTTCTTAAATAATTTTCAAGAATTAAAACACGTTTCTGTTTAATATTTCAGGCACAATTCAGCCAATCTTGCTGCCACGTAAGAGAGACGCCAGCCAGACGTTTGCAGGGAGCGTGGCCACTACCAGTGGATGGGGGAAAATCTCGGACGGTAATTACAAATAATTAAAATTTTATTATGATATTTAAAATCATTGTAATTATTACAGTATTAACATTATTAGGTTCTTTTTCACGAATAATTCTAGTGAAATTTCATAATTTTATCAAAATTCCTATAACTATGTATTTATTAATAATTATGTTGTTTTTAATGGCAAGTTGAATAATTATTGGGAGTTCATGGCCTCTTCGGTAATTTTCATTAAGATTCTTGAACTATAAATTTTTCAACCTGCCTAGCCTGCTTGAAATATTTAGTTGAACCTGTTGTAGAGGAACTCGAATTATGTGTATTAGCAATTTTTCAGAATATTTTTTAACCTTTCAAATCCTCTAAAAACGGTATCGTCTTTCCTTATGCGTGTTAAATTTCCATATTAGTAACACCATTTTGTAGCAGCACGATTTTATGTATATTAAGGACTATTAACAATTAACATAAAAACAAACTCTATTGCTACCATTTAATATTCTATAAAACACGTTCTTAAAATTAAATGATGGTTGGTTGGTTTTGGTTGGTTTGTATTTTGGAAACTGATACATTTTGGTCATGTATGCCCCTTAAATTTAATGAAGTTTCGTACGTGTACAAAATATTTTTAAAACCTGTTTAAAACTAAATTATTAATTAACCTAGTTTTTTTTTAAAAAATGTTTTATATAAGTAATTTAATTTTTTACACACTTTTTATTTTTAATGCATTTTCACATTATTTAAAATTATTGTTAAAAAATATTTCAAAGAAAAATATGAAAAAATAAAATAGTAGTTTTTGTAAAAATTAAATAATACTGTTAAACATAATAATTAAAAAAAATCTACAATACGATAGAAAATGTTAATCCACTCAATTAGAAATAATATGTACTGTATAAACATAAAGAAAATAAAAATTCGTCCTTAATATGAAGCATTATATTTATAAATGTTTGGGAAAATTATTCTAAATTGTTGTAAAAAGTATTTTTTTTGTGAGCATGAAATAATTTGAAGAACTCGCCTTAAAGAAATAAGTTAATTTCCTCATCCTGAAAACAAAGTGGTGGCATTTTTATTAGCAGAAACAAAAATACTATTTTCTGAATAACTATTATTTATGCTCAAATGCTAGGTCATTGAAGAATATAATATGTACATTATTCTCTCCCGACCTATATGTAATTACATGTTTTCTCAGTACGGTTCGGTGATATTCTTTACAGCTAAGAATTTGAATGGAGTTATGCTCATTTTCTTCTATTCCGACCTTTGTATTTACGTGTTTTCTCAGTATCCTGTTATTACATTTTATATAAGATCCTGGTTGAAATAGGATGGAGTTATGCTCTTTTTCTCCACTCCAAGCTATGTAGTTACATGTTTTCTGGTCAGGTCCCGGCTGGGCGAACGAGAACCTTCTGTACGTGACAGTGGACGTGATCACGTATGAAGAGTGCATCAAGTCGTACGGTCCGATCAACGTCACTCCCAACAAGATCTGCGTGTCCACCGCGGGTGGAACCAAGGGACCGTGCAATGTAAGTGGGGGGGACCGTGTAATGTGAGTC
This sequence comes from Siphlonurus alternatus, assembly GCA_949825025.1. Classification (NCBI taxonomy): domain Eukaryota; kingdom Metazoa; phylum Arthropoda; class Insecta; order Ephemeroptera; family Siphlonuridae; genus Siphlonurus; species Siphlonurus alternatus. The sequence continues at coordinate 24,248,394 of OX463785.1, read as the reverse complement.
TGTGTATTATAAAGGGGGGGCCAGGGTCTGTTTGGTGATAAACCATTATTATTAATATATATATATATATATATATATATATATATATATATATATATATATATATATATATATATATATATATATATATATAGCTTAGCTAAAAGTGAATGTGTACTATAGATTTTTTTACAAATAAAATATTTTAATTTTTCAAAGTATTAAATACAGCAGTACAAAGATAACAATTAAAACAGAGATCCCCTAATCAATGTATATTTTAACACCTCATGTGTTTTATTAAAGTATGGCAACTGAAGTCATTAAAAAACCTAAATCCTATCGTAAAAACGTGTTCAGTATTAATTTTCTTCCATATTAATTTCGCAAATACGAACAGTTCTTTTAGAATATCTTTGTCATTTTCAATGATTCCAAATTTTACTTAATAAAACATCTGTTGTACGTAAAACGAAGCTTATTAGTTCGTTAACGAGTTGACTCCGCAGGGCGACAGTGGCGGTCCGATGTTCCTCAACTACGGCAATGAGAACTTGCTGGTCGGAGTGGTGTCGTTCGGAGCCTCGGCAGGTTGCGAGTCCGGCTTCCCCAACGTGTACACTCGCACCTCGAGCTACCTGGACTGGATCGCGGCCAACGGAGGACCGCCAGCCAGAAACTAAGAAGAGATTATTACTTACTGAAATTTAAAATACCTTATTATCTTTTAATATTTGAAATGAAGATGTTAATAATGTTTTAATTTTAAGTAAATTGACAAACTGAAACTACATTAATTACAATATACTTGAGAATCGCTGATTTTCAAGTATTTTATTACTAGTAATGTAATTCTTCGTTGTGAAAATTGAAGAAGAAATTGTATGTTTGAAATATTGTATGTAAATAATTTCTAACGAAGCTGTACTTAATGAAATAAATATTTTAAATGTTCTGAATAATGCGAAAGTTGAGTTATATATTTTTTATCTCTAATTCTGGATCTTTATAATAATGTTACTTCGATTACTTGCTTAGTTGGTCTTCTGAAATAATTCATATTAAAGTTAGTTAATAAAGAATTAATAAGTTTAGTAAATAACATGGACAAACAAGATGTATGACGAATAATTTGATTACACCGTCGACTTGTCACTATTATTTATTATTTAAAATAAAATTATGATTGTTATACTATGATTACTGTAGCATAAATTCAAAAAGTAAGTAATTTTTACAATTTAAAACTTGACAGAACATGTACTCCACAACAAACTATGCTATCAACATAAAATTTTAAAAAGAATTTCCTGAAAATATATTATTTTTCATTATTTCAAAACTATTTCTGTACAGTTTTATTTTAAACTTATGTTTAAGTTATGCACTTATAAACCAGATTAACTTGGCGATGGGATTGATAATTAAATTGCAAGGTTAACTGATAGTCTATCTTGTTTGTTTACATCAAATCTTGACACTTTTCGTCAAAACTCTGCGACTGTCCGTCAAGTATTATTCAATCGACGACGGCGAGATGACGCATGGCATCGTGACAGGTGTCCCTGCTAATCAATCTTCACGTATATATCACAAGATTAGAGGAGTTCCAGTGTCTTTGGCACTTGACCTGTTTAAGTAGCATTAAAAACTCTACTCAGAAATTAAAAATGGACACTCGCATTTTTTAACATAAAATTTTCATTTAATGCAACTTGATTTTCTATCTATAGTTAGTATGAACTTAAATATACCAATGTTTAATAAATAGAAAAATTCCTCATTAGCAAGGATTACTATATAAAACCAGTCCCCAGCCTATTTAACGATATGAAAATGAAGCGATGTATTTTTGTAATAAATAATATATATATATATATTTATTTAATTAATTTAACGTTTAAAATTGATTAAACAAACAAATATTGTGATTTTTCAAAGCAAACATTTTAAAAGTGTAATTTAAATTACATAAAATTATTTTTTTTAAATACTATTTGAAATAAAAAATAATTTGCATACATTTTCTTTAGATTAATTTACGTAACAAATCTGCGAAATAAAATTCACAATATCAAATAAAATGTAATTTAAATGCAGTTAAATTTATATGTTATTAAATTATAGTGTGGACAAAAAAAAAGTGTTCGTTTATAAAATGAAAATTATTTTATTAAATTAGTTGTTGTCACTTTCATATTTAATTTCTTTGGTAATGGCCGCCATTTTGTTTGGCGCCTGCAAGGTTGGTAGGTAGGCAACTCCCTTAGCATTGATGTAGTGCAGTATGCATCTAGAACTTACAAGGGGTAAACAAAAACTTTTTCATTGTTTCATTGTATTTTGTTATTTTTGTATTTATAAAAAAATATGTTTTCATTTCCTTTTTAATCAAACACTTTACTATATGCAGTAGAATTATGTTTTTATTTATATGTGTTGTACGTTTGAGTACCTCTAAAATGGAATTAATAATGATGATAAATGATTCGATAACCTCATATATTATTTTACGAGTATCCTAGTCTAAATTAAAAGTACTTTTTATACAAGGGTACAAAAGGAAAGAGATTAACCCTGAATTTCATTCTCAGGGTGATCATTGTTCCTGAACTACCATGGTGAAACGCTGGCATCACATCCTTCAGCCCTTCAGAGGGATGCACCCAGGGTGTTCACGAGGACCTGAAGCATCGTACAGTGGATTGTCAACAACGGGGAACCACCAGTCAGGTCGTGAATCAATTTGACCAGTCTTCACTTGTTTATTAAGAGAAGTTGAAAAGATCGTACTGAAAATTCAGTTACTCTGATAAACTAATTCATTAAAATAATATTAATAATAATATCTGTCTAGGATGTCCAAATAAATTTAAGTATTTCACAGTAGAAAATTAATAAATGAAAGAAAAGACAAGTGTAAAAAAATAAAAATAATAATTACTTTAATTCTAGTACAATTTTGTTCGTTTGTGTTGTAAGTAATGAACATTGTATTATGCAAAATATGAAACAAATTGAATAAATTTTAATTAAAAACTATATTATTTAGATCTATATTTAAATGGGTATTTCTTATTTCAATAATTGTTACTATAGAAATTATAATTTGAAATTATAACAGTTATTGAATAACTTACAAATCAAGTCTTTTATTTTTATTTGAGTTGAATAGGGAGTTTCCTTTTACTAAAATATTACAAAGTTATGAGCAGCTAGAGAATTGTAAAAATGTTAAAGGTGATGATTACCCTTACTATTCTCTGATATGAGTTATACGTACTTATAGTAATCTAAAATCCTGCAGCTTGGTTTAACCGGAGAATATTAGGCATGTCCGACATACCTATTCTCTGGTTAAATTGTAGAAAAAATGTACGATTTGCTACAAATATTCAGGCCTGCTAATTTTAAATTCATTTTCGTGATGACTAATCTAACATATCTCAAAATGTATTTTGATTATTGAATTTTTAATAACAAGCTACAGTTTCATGTACCGCAAGTCATATTTTTATTAATTTTACAAATTATGCATATGCGTTTCAATTACTGATCAAAGTAACTTAATATTTCCATTTTAGCGAGTACATTGATCAATTAGAGATTTATAAGAAGAGAAGATAATAATATAATTATATTATCATTCTTTGCCATTATATAATTATTTGTAAAACAAGTCAATAAACTCTCTCTAAAAATTTAAACCCAGAGTTTAGTTAACATCCTAGAAAGAATATTCATTATTAAAATTTAATTTTGCATCAAAATAAAAAATTAAATAATAAAAATACAATTTAAAAACAAATTCAAAATATTCCTTAAAATATTTTTTTAACACTGCATTTTTTTTTAAATAATTTCATTACATTTTTTAAATTATACACTTTGTGTAAATACATATTTTTTTTACAAGTTTTAAGAGATTATTCTAAAATAATTATCATTATCAATAATACACCAAGTATGTACTGTAGTAGGAATGCAGGTAAGTTAAATTTACAAGTAATGGTCAATTAAAAGATATGAAATGTACATTTGAACTCAAGATAAATATTTGTCGTAATTAACAAAAAATGAGTAACTTAATCAGCGTCTTACGCAGAGCTTCAATGATAACAATTGAACATTCAAATCCATCTTATCAATGATTTGTTTTTTATTACATTTGCCTTCTGCTTGCAAAATGAAGATTGTCAGCATCGCTTGTTTCGCACTGCTCGCTTCGGTTCAGGTATTTTTGTTGCAGAAATATTTAACCAGGAGTTAAAAGTTCCAGAAAAATATTAATTAACAAGTAAAGTAATATGTATAATTATTTAAAATGTATCAGTTTTGTTCATTTTTATCAATTTTACAATATTTATCATTGAACGTGATTATTTAATTATTTTCTTTACAGAAATTAATATAATGAAACTTAATGCATTGAATGTGTAAATCCTAAAATAATTAACCTGATACAAAATGGCAGAGTTAATTGAAAGTAAAATCATCAGTCATTCATTCTTTCCGAAAAAAAGGTCTTACAACTGTATACAGTACCTAGTAAAATATTCAGTAATTAAATACATTTGAAATATTTTTTAAGCATAATTCTCTTCCTCAGTTCAACAAATGTAAGAGAACCACCGGAAATGGAAGGATTTTGACTGAATTACTATCACGAAAACTTTGCAGAGATATTATAAGGGATTTTAACCAATCTGCAAAACTTAGATTTAGTTAAACCATTTCACTTCCGGTTGTAACCTTACATCTGTTGAAGTGTATTTGGTGGCGTTTGATGACAGAGCTTGCACGCCGCTGCACCTCGAACAGAATATGTCGCTCCTAACCTCCGGGAGTATGTCAACAACTGCACAAGTGAGTTCTGTTTATTTTCTTGCCGATAATATAGAATTTACATATGTTAATATAATATAAATAAATATATCATTAAATGATGTCTTTAACTTTAACTTTTTTTTAAAAAAAAAGCATGCCCAAAATGTCATTATAATTATAATTTCACAAAATACAAATTATTGTCAAGCAAAGATTAAATGCAAAATACAAGTAGGAAATTCACTTCAAGATTTCAAAAATTATAAAAAACTTAATCATGCGTGAAAGAAAACAAAGGGGCATTCACAAAGGCTTGAAAATTTATGTCAAAAACCATGTCTAAAATTGAGCTTTAAAAAATTTGGTCTGTAATCACTAAAGCTGGAATAAGGCCATATTTTTCAAGGCTCAAGTTAATTACGTCTTTACATAATTTCTAATCATAAATAAGACCTTTTCCAACTCTGCCAGTCTGGGAGCAGCCGTACGTTCTTGGTGGGACTGAGGCGGAGGAGGGTCAGATTCCTTTCCAAGTGGCGATCACGTCCAGCAACACGTCCCAGCCGCGGGGCTTCTGTGGGGGCACTCTCATCTCACCGAGCGTCGTAATGACCGCGGCGCACTGCATTTACAAGTGAGTGGTAGAATTACGTCTTCAATTTACACGTCTTAACTTCTAAAAGACATTTTTTTGTCCCTTCGCTCAAACTGAAGATGAAATGGAGGAATTATTTTTAACATTTAATATTCAAGAAGTGAAAAATAGACTTAATCACATCTTTTTTCCTCTAAAATGGTGCAAAATAAAAAACGAAAAAAAAAAAAGAAAAGAAAAGGGAGGAGAGCTGAAGTGTTTTTTTTATATGGAGCTGCTCCACAAAAGGAATAAAAAAAATCGAATTAAGGGTAAGGTAACGCCACCAATGTTAAAAAAATCCCTCACACAAAAATTCTGAAAAAAATTTAAAATGTTCTCCTCTACACCCCCTATCAGTAGCTAAAATATCAGGTATACAAATTCGATCTAGTTTTTGAGTTATAAATTTTTCAAGTTGACTACTTTAACATGGAGAAATGAAAATTCCATGTTAAATTAGTCAACTTTAAAAATTTATAACTCAAAAACTAGATCGAATTTGTATACCTGATATTTTAGCTACTTATAGGGGGTGTAGAGGAGAACATTTTAAAGTTTTTTCAGAATTTGTGTGTGAGGGATTTTTTTTAACATTAATTGGTGGCGTTACCTTACCCTTAAATTTTGTTACTATTTATATCAAAATCAAGTATTAAAAACAGATTAAAAAACATGATATTTATTAATTTCATTTGAAATTCTCTTTTTATCAGAAAAACTTCCTAACATGATATTTTATTTCGTGTTGAATGACTCGAATATATGAAATGAGAGAGAAAAATTAATTTTAGTTGAATTAATTTTATTTATGATATTATTTGTACATGATGAAAATTTATAATGTTTAAATTCATTTAATAAAATTTTTTAATAACAATAACTATTAAAATTTTATTGTTTTAATAAATATTTTTAAATAAAATAAAAAATTTAAATTTTTTTTAATAATTTTGTTGTAAATTAAAAGTAATCTACTTTCACGTAGCTATACCAAGTTCGAGGTGATTCTTGGGACTCTGAGAGCGCTCGACCCCAATAGTGCGAACCGAGTGACCTTCAAGACGACGGAGAAGGTCATCCACGAGGATTTCGACTTTGAGTACGGTCTGAACAACGACATCGGTCTGCTGTTCCTGCCAGAGCCTGTGGACCTCAATCGTGAGTCTTTAGAAATTATCAACGCACTTCCCAAATGTTATGGGAAAAAATTTTTCATTTTTCATTTTGAAAGATAGGTCTGGTTAATTTTGAAATTTTAATTGAAATATTTTTTTATTTGAAAAATTGTAAAATCTTATATTAGCATATTAGGTATTTGAAATTCAAATAAATGAAAGTTACTGTGTTGTTTTTGTATACTTAAAGGATTTGAGGGAAGGAGGGGGGATAAATGAAAGAAGTTTTCCATTTTTCATTGTTAACTTCATAACTTCAAAGCAACATATTATATTCTTCAATAATAAATAGAAATACCTCATGTTGCACTAAATCGCTTGAAAATTGGAATTAATGACAATTCAATCACTCAATATGATCAATAATTATTACACATTATATGATACGTCCCACAGCGTCCATCCAGCCCATTCTTCTACCAAGCCTCCGTGACGTCAGTGACACTTTCGTGGGTCACGTGGCCACCACTTCCGGTTGGGGAAAGATTGACGACGGTGAGTGACCCGTCCAAATTAATTACTTAATTAAATGTACACTTATCATACGGTGGGTTTAAGCTTGTGTCTGTTATGTTGGTAAGTGCCCTGGATTGTTTTGATGACCTGAAATTTGAGACTGCATACATTTGATAAATAATTTTCACTGTTTTCCTTGGATAAAGATATATATTATATATTTGTAATTTTGTATTATAGATATTGTTATTTATTATAATTCATTTCTTAAAACCGCAATGTGATTGTAATTGTGAAGGGTATTTCCGGCATTTCAGTAAAATGTATATAAAATATTATTAGCATTTTAATATTTTAAATTAAATATTAAAATAATAATTTGATGTTGAACATAATCTAACTAAAAAAATTAATTATATTGAAAGTGTAAAGCTTAATAAAAAATAACCTAATCCTAAAACGAAATAATTATTAAGTGAACTAGAATTAACCTTGCTAAACTATATATGATATATCATGCAGTGTGGCTCTAATCTAGAGATTTAACGATGAAGATATACATTCCCTGTGAAACTGACACAAGCTAACTGCAGACCCGAGTCTGTTCACCAAACTGACACCAATGTTATGTCCAGACCCGAGTCTGTTCACCAAACTGACACCAATGTTATGTCCAGACCCGAGTCTGTTCACCAAACTGACACCAATGTTATGTCCAGACCCGAGTCTGTTCACCAAACTGACACCAATGTTATGTCCAGACCCGAGTCTGTTCACCAAACTGACACCAATTTTATGTCCAGACCTGAGCGTGTTCACCAAACTGACACCAATGTTATGTCCAGACCCGAGCCTGTTCACCAAACTGACACCAATGTTATGTCCAGACCCGAGCGTGTTCACCAAACTGACACCGATGTTATGTCCAGACCCGAGTCTGTTCACCAAACTGACACCAATGTTATGTCCAGACCCGAGCTTGTTCACCAAACTGACACCAATGTTATGTCCAGACCCGAGTCTGTTCACCAAACTGACACCAATGTTATGTCCAGACCCGAGCCTGTTCACCAAACTGACACCAATGTTATGTCCAGACCCGAGTCTGTTCACCAAACTGACACCAATGTTATGTCCAGACCCGAGTCTGTTCACCAAACTGACACCAATGTTATGTCCAGACCCGAGTCTGTTCACCAAACTGACACCAATGTTATGTCCAGACCCGAGTCTGTTCACCAAACTGACACCAATGTTATGTCCAGACCCGAGTCTGTTCACCAAACTGACACCAATGTTATGTCCAGACCCGAGTCTGTTCACCAAACTGACACCAATGTTATGTCCAGACCCGAGTCTGTTCACCAAACTGACACCAATGTTATGTCCAGACCCGAGTCTGTTCACCAAACTGACACCAATGTTATGTCCAGACCCGAGCCTGTTCACCAAACTGACACCAATGTTATGTCCAGACCCGAGTCTGTTCACCAAACTCACACCAATGTTATGTCCAGACCCGAGCCTGTTCACCAAACTGACACCAATTTTATGTCCAGACCCGAGCCTGTTCATCAACGACGACCTCCTGTGGGTTGACGTGGAGGTCATAAACAACGCGGAGTGCGAGTGGGCGTTCGGAGCCAACTACATGCCGCCCACCAAGATGTGTGTCTTCACCGCGGGGGGCACCAAGGGGCCCTGCAACGTGAGTTGAGCTGTAGAGGGGACCTGTAATTTGATAATTTGAGGGGGGGAGGTAAAGGGACCCTGTTACACGAGTGGGTCCCACATTGCAGGGAATAGAACGAGCCTTGTAATGCGAGTAGACAACTTTAGATGGGACCTTGTAATCATGTAAGTGGTTCTGTATATGGAGAATACAATCATGTGCTTTATAATGAAAGCACAATTCTCAATGGGAACTTGTAATATTAATATGAGTGTGGATTTTTTTTAGGAGGGAAGGGGGATTTTTATAAATGGGCCCTGTGAAGTGGAATTCTATTCTGGGGGGAATCAAAATCAACAACAGGGTTGATTAGAAAAAAACACACGAAAATTTTACGATAAATAAATACAACAATTAAGATATCACATACTTATAGCTCGATTTAAATCTACAGAAAAACAGTCTGAATCTATATGACTAGTTTCCCTTTTCCCCACCAGGGCGATAGTGGCGGTCCGATGTTTCTGACCAACTCTGCCGGAGAACAAATCATCGTCGGTATCGTCTCGTTCGGCGCCTCGGTCGGTTGCACGTGCGGCTACCCTGACGTGTACACGAGGGTGACGAGCTTCCTGGACTGGATCGCGAGCCACGGAGGACCGGCCGTCAGACCCTGAGCTTACCTCGACTCTTGCGGTGTCGTGTTTCCTTATATAACCATTGTATTACTGTTGAGTACCAGTGGAGTATCGACCTCAAAATTTTTTAGTGTAGAAATGGATAGAGGGTGCAAAGTTGTGCCATTTTTTTATTTTTTTTTTAGATTTTTTTAGAGTCCGGGAAATATTGCTTAATAGTTTTTCCGAGGTCAGGTTTGAACCCACGTCCCTTTTAGTTCCTATCTTTTTATTAAGAGAGGCGTCACTTTCTCTGAACTTTCAATAATGTTTTAAAAATACTTATCGGAATCTAAAAAAATCAGAATAGCATAACTTTGCACCCTCTATCCATTTCTTTAATCAAAAAAATTGAGGTCAATACTCCTTTACTGACATTCTCTCTATAAAGAGCCTATAAATTAAATTCTTGATTTTCATTTTATTCAATCTTAAAGATCATTGAAGTCAAATTACAACCTATATTATGTATTTAAAAAAACTGTCGTATGTATTGTATAACATATATAATAAATAAACAAAAAATACCTGTATATATATTAACTTTTTAATAGTAGCAAAGCTAAACCCTGCAGTTACTTGACATTAATTAAATTAATTCAGGTTTTAAAGAAATAGAGGTGTAACGAGTTGGTGTTCAAAATATTAAACCATCTCTTGAAAATGTTGCTACAATTTTTACTTTAAAGTACACTCTTCGCCTCTCCTTTTGCAGCCTTGATATTTAACATGCCTCTTGAGTATAACATGGGCATAGTGATGATTCGTGACTAACAAGGCTGCAGAAGTGAACTTTTCAGAGGAGTGTACTGGACTCTGTATTTTTTATATTATATATTAAACTGGATAAAAAATATAATTAATTTCAATATTTCCATTGTATATTATTAATGATTGTTTTAGTGTTTTAAATTTAAATTATTTATTATGCAGAATTACAAACCTGTCAAAACATAAATAATTGAAGACCAAGATTTTTATTTTTATTGATTTTGTTTTCTCTAAGATTTTTACAACACCTGTGTTCTTTTTTTTTTTTTTTTTACATAATAATATGTAAATAGACGGTTTGAATACCTGCAGAAAAATCAGCTAACAATTTTTAAATTTAGTTAGGAAGCCATTTAAAAATCTCTTCATAATATGATTTTTCGTTGTTTTTATGCTTAATTATCATACAGTTTAGTATATATAATATAAATTACATAAATTTCAAAATTCTTTGTTTCCACAACCCTGTTTATCTATTTACTTGCACGCAAGATAGGCCAAACAAACTCCCTAATTTAATTATATAAATATCTTAATCGTACTCTTTAAAGTTATGCACGTTCACTGCAAATTAAATGATTTTTTTCTTTAACTTTTAATTTTTTCTTAATTTATAAAATGGATTACAATACAAAAATATAAATTCTTCAAAACCAATAGTTTCAATTTTTTTAAATTAAAATCCCCATGCAATGAAAATATAATAATGCAGTTTGTTTAGTTTGACCTTCATATCATAAGGTCAAAGGTGGACTCTTAATAAATAATAATAAATAAATTATGAATAAATTTACTGTTAAGAAATATAATTATTATTATTTTTTTATTTTAGAACTTTTTTTCATGCGATAAAGGGTTTTCATTAAAACAGTTTGAGTTTCCGATATTCGAGAAAAGTATCAAAACCTCATCATGTTAACTGAAAATTATCAATTGTGACACCTCGTTCATTACCTCTTTGAGACAAATCGATGGTTTTTGCTTCAATTCTCGGTAGAGTAGATTAATAAAAAGCACAGCAATAAAAGACTCAAAAGATATTTATAACATCCATCAATCAACCATTGACAGCAATAATGTGAGGAAAAAAATGAAGAATTTAACATACATGGAAAAAAATAGTTTTCAAAATATTTTTTACTTGCGCACTCGTGGACTTTGTCATTTACGTGGGTGATTTATATCTCTAATTTAAAATTAGATTTCTCATTGTATTGGATTAACATTCCTAAGTTCAACTGATGATAATTCTCTGGTAACTCTAGCTATTTGCAGCACTTTACGAAAGACTTGCAACATGAAAGGATCGGTCTGGACTTGTTTTGCAACTGCAGTGTTGGCGGTAGTTCAGGTAATTTGCACACCTGTAATTATCATAGGAAACTCGCTGTAATAATTTTAGTTTCATAGTGTAATTACAAACAAAGCTGATATTTATTTTATATTTTTAATTATATTTCAGTATGAAATCTTTTAAATATCACCAAAAATATAAACTCGGGTTCTAAGATTTAAGTCCATAAAAAAAAAAAAACGCTCTCACTAAAATTATTTTGAAATGGCTAAAGAAAAAATATTTTCATTTTCTCTCCCGAATTAAAAATATGTACTTATCTCTTTTGTCCGAACACCAGTAAAATAAGTTGCCTATAGTTAAGTTAAAAAGAAAAATAGCTAGATAAAATTACAACATTCTTATACTTGTACTGAAAATCAGCAGTTCTTATAAAAATACTTTCACAATATCTTTACCAAAAAATTTAGTGCATGTTTCCCACATAATTAAGATCGGGAAAATATTCACACATTCTAATTTTGCAGGCTCTCCCCCCACAAGGTGGCGTGACGGAACTTGGGACAGTCCATTTCAACTACTTAAACCAAACAGGTGGGTGCAGAATTCAATTTATATCTTCAATAATATTAGCTGGAGATTTGCAGGGACTTCATTCCTCGTAGCAAAATATGTTAGAAATATTCTCGAACTTATAATTAGTGATTTATTATTTTATATTAAATATATAGCCAAACGAAGGCAGTTCATGAAATTTTTATAAGCGAAATACGTACTTCTGTAATGATATTTACATATATACTGCGTTTGTAAGTAATGGAGTATCGTCCTCAATTTTTTTTATTGCAGAAATGGATAGAGGGTGCAAAGTTATGCTACCCTGATTTTTTTCAGATTTTTTTGAGACCTGGAACTATTTTTAAAAAATTATTGAAAGTCCTTTTTGTGACGTCACGCGGCGGCAAGTCCTATCTTTTTCTTAAGGAGCGGCGTCTCGTGACGTCACGAAAAGGACTTTCAATAATTTTTTAAAAATAGTTCCCGGTCTCTAAAAAATCTGAAAAAAATCAGGGTAGCATAACTTTGCACCCTCTATCCATTTCTGCAATAAAAAAAAATTGAGGACAATACTCTATTATGTTAATTTAAAAATCAAATAATAAGTTAAAAACTAAATTTAAATAAAAAAAATTATGAATATTTTTAATTTAGAATTTCATTTTAACTTTTAACTTCAAGCAACGATTTGCTTAGTTACAAACATGGAAGCAAACACTACATTGCTGTGAAAATAATATCTTGAATAAAAATATATTTCATATGAATAAAATTATTACCTCCCTAGTCTAATAAGTAGATCAAATATGGCAAGTTGAATATGTAATTTGGCATATATAGTGCTATTTTCACCGCCTAAGGAGTTTCAATCTATTAACAATTCTTGCTTAGAGAAAAGTGTCTTAAAATCACTTTCATTAAAAAAAAGTTCTCAGTTCTTACGAAACCTAATTTTCTATATTAATTTTTTGTAATAAGAAAGAATTTTTTGTACTCCAGTGCCTATACAATAATTTACATGTTACGTGATATAGTTTCAGATTTAACTGAAACTCCCATTCCCTTCACTACCACTGCCTACATTAACTTACATGTTATTTCAGGTTCAACTGAAACTCATATTCTGGGGGGCTCTCTCGCTTACTCCGGCCAGTTTCCTTTCCAAGTGGCCTACACCACGAGCAACAACCTCGAGCCGGTGGGTTTCTGCGGGGGAACTCTGATCTCTAACACCGTCGTGCTAACCGCCGCGCATTGCATTGACGGGTATGTGACGTCCCAGATAAATATTTATAATTATAAATTTCTCCTAAAAAGTCATGTGTTTAGGTTTATAATTATATTTCATAAAACCCTATTGCGTACTTCTTCATACTATCAGAGAATAGTTATGTCCCTATTCTCTGATACTATTTTGAAACCACGAAACTTCCTAAACCCTAACTTAAGCGTTTCGCGGGCTCTTCTGAACAGAGACAGCGGAGACAGCCACACAGTCTTGCAATCCATCCCAGCATTTACCTGTGACTAAGGGAAACGTGGAAACCTCAGCCAGAATGGACGCTTATTGCTTTTGTTAATGTGCAATGATGTAAAAACAAAAAAAAATCACATATAGTAGTGGGAGAAGCGTGATATTTGTTGAAAATGGTTACCCATCCGTGTACTAACCAGGCTTATCGTTGCTTGACTATTGTGATCTGACGAGAATCGGTCATGCGCCACATTCCCACTCTTGTGTTGTCTTAGTTATAAATAGTTAGGAGATATATATAAAAAAAAATGGCATTTAGTAATTTCCACATTTTGACATATCATGATTAATTGACAGCTACTTGTCAATTGATCTTTCAAAGCTTCTTATCTTAAGCTGTAAAGCCCATTCTAAAGAATTTCGATCTGAAGCAAGAATTTTTGTTCGCTGCTATTTTAAGAAGTTTAAGCTATTGATTAAATTTTCATAGCGGATGTATTAACATAGATTTATAAAAATAGACTGGGAAATATCTAATTTACATAATCTGTCTTTATAAATAATTGTGTAGTAGTTATACAAAAATTTAATCTAGTTTAAACAATACCAATTAATCAGAATTTCAATTGTTAACTAGAATTTGCATGTTTTAAATAATATACTAAAATTACCTTAATAAATTTTTACTTTTTTATAGATTAGTAATTAAATAAATAATTTTTAAACAAATGTATATATTTTTAACATTATTTATTGCAAAATAAATTCTTTGCTTTTTTTGTTTTCAATATTACTTACATTATTCATATTATAATTTATATAAATATTTTTAAATTTTTTTTTCTCAATGCAGTATTCTCATACATAAAGGCTGGCCAGAATACATATCTGCAGCTTCTCAATCTGGCAAGATGCGCTGTTGGTGCAGACTTTTCACCTCTATCGTAACTCGGTTAAAAAAAAAAAAATATATATATATATATATATATATATATATATATATATTATGACAGTTAAAAGACAGAATAAATGTAACATAATTATTGTAAAAAAAAAACGAGGAAGTCATTCTAAACATTTTTACAAATTGAATTTCTTATTTTATGATTAATTTTGAATACCAGTAAGCAATTTTGGCACAAAAGCAATTATTCCTCATTTAGTTTAATGACTCGCCTCCTTCGAAGTTAATTTCATGTGTCTGAATTATGAGTCATGAGTTATTCCACACTTTTTTTTTCTTTTTTACTGTAATAATAATGTATAAAATTTCTCTGCGTGATAATTATTGTAAAAATACCATTAGGACTATATACAGTCAAATTAATTTGATATTCCTTCCGGAAGTAGCCGGAAGTGTGAAGTTTGCAGCTCTTCTGTTTGTAATTCAGTTTTGAAACTTGGCAAAGTGGTTTGAACTAGACCTATGTTTGAAATTGTAAAACTGAAATATGAATAGAAAGACCAGAAATCTTACGCTTCCGGCTACTTCCGGAGGGAATATCATGTAAATTTGACTGTAGCTGCATAATATTTTCAAGCTCAAACCCTATGACAATATTTTAAATGCAGTTCAAAAATTCAACTTATATACTTTGCAACAAAAACCAAAACATTATAATAAATTACATCATGGATAAAATATAACACATGTTCCATGTAGCATTTAAATATTAATGTGGCCATAGCTCAATATTTTCCTATGATAAACTGAAAATATTTTTAGTTCGTAAAATGAAGGACAAAATAACTTCGCTTGCTTATGTAAAAAAACAACAAATTCGGTGTAAATTTTAAGTAATTATTTTTTTTCGCTTTAAAAGATACTGATTTGACTAAAAGTCTCAGCAGTACCAATTTAAAACAATGCTAATCTCAATGCTGAATAACTCGACATTTTCATCGAACTTGTTCTAAATTTTTTTCATGGTGTCAGGAAGGTTTGCTGAAATTTTCATACTGGTTCACCATCTACTAAGCCCACTGAATCATTTTAAACAACCTCCTCTCTACTCAGCTACTCCCAGTTCGAGGTGATCCTGGGTACTTTGAGGGCCCTCGACCCTAACAGCGCGAACCGTGTCACTGTGAGGACCACCCAGAAAGTCGTCCACGAGGCCTTCGACTATAACTACGGTCTCAACAATGACATTGGTCTACTCATTCTGCCCGCGCCGGTGCAGCCATCCAGTAAGATATCGTTAGATCACCAGGACAGTGTACGGTGATAAAAAGCCGGTCATCAAACGATACGATTTTACTTGCAATTTTGAGTATTTATTATTTATTTTCTCTTATGGCTGTACATAATACAACATAGAGATAAAAAAAACATGACATAGAAAATATCTTAAAAATTATATGTACCCTGTAAGAGTGTTCAATAAAAACTTTAATTGATTAAAAATTAAACAAAACAATAATAATATACATAATTTTAAAATTATTAGTAAAAAAGTCTCTGCTCTCGTAAAAAAAAAACTTTCTTTTCATGCAATTCATGAAATACGAGTACTTAATTAATTATAACAAAACGAAATATGTAATTCATGAAAAACAAGTACTTAATTAATTATAACAAAACGAAATTGTTTATAAGTTCTTACAAGATGAGATAAAAAAAAAAAATGCCAGGAAAAAATGTAAGCATGCATAATTTCGTAATAATGGCTTAAATTTTAACCCTTTTATTTAATTTTTCAGAACATGTAAGTAAAATTAATCTGCCTGTAGAATTTTAATGTGAAGAAGCAGAAACCTGAGTCCTTGTCTTTCAGGTACAATCCAGCCCATTCTACTGCCCAGACGTCACGACAAGAACGATGACTTTGTGGGTCGCGAAGCCAGAACCTCGGGCTGGGGCAAAATAAACGATGGTGAGATATTATGTTGGGGGGAGGAGAAAATGTGTGAATTCTTCTAACATTGTTGAATCAACATCAATTTCAAATTCTTTTATTCGTCCAATTCCAAATACATTAATGCATATATTAATATCAAGTATTAAATAAAGCATTATGCATAGGTAAGATACACGTTAAAGGGTAAAATACACAACCAATAAACAAACATCACTGTAAAAAGTAAAAACAGTTATTGAGCAGAAATTTTTTAACCAAAAATTTCCTGAAATCTGCATACTTTTGTCCAGGGATCGGATGCAGATGCGGATGCAGATGCAAGATGCACACGAATGCGCAAAAATAGGCTTGCATCCGTGCATCCCAGATGTACGGGAAATATTAATGCATCTAGATGCGCATCCCAGATGCATGAAAAATAAATTCGCATCCAGATGCGCATCCATGGATGCACGAAAAATTAATTTGCATCTGGATGCGCATCTTGGATGCACGAAAAAAACACGTGCATCCGGTCCCTGCTTTTGTCAGGTCATCGTTAACACATTTTTGGAGAACATCCTCTCTCTCTATCTTCATCTTTCATAAATTGTTGAAAATCCCGACTGAGGTTTCCATGGTTCCCTCAGTCATAACCAGGTGAATGCTGGGATAAATTCAAACGAAAAGAAATCTACCTCAAAAACTGTTGCTTTCATCTTCAAAAAAAATATTTAAAAAAGCAAAGCAATCTCGTTTATTTTCCATCTGCAATGTTACCCCAGATAATAAGTATCTGCTACAAAGACGCAGAAAGATGACACTTACGACGTTGCAGGTCCCGGCTTCGTGAGTGACAACCTTCTGTGGGTGGACGTTGACATCATCGCCAGCTCGGAGTGCGCGTGGGCCTACGGAGCAAACTACATGCCCGACACCAAAATGTGCATCTCCACGCAGGGAGGAACCGAGGGACCGTGCAATGTGAGTCACATAAAGATGTTGTAGATCGAATAATGGGAGAACTTTCACCTGAAAGTTCAGATAAATAACAAACATATTTTTAATTAAAAGCATAGTATGTCAGCTCATTAAATTATATTATTATAGCTAGGAAAACAATTTAATTATAAATATGCAATCAAAGTTTTAAATTTCTAGCATTTCAATACAATTTTTACTATATTTTATTTTCAATTTCGTATGAAGGAAATCATTTACAATGAATCTGTTACACCTAATTGCGTGGATTTTTTATTTCCTTGAACCAGGGAAAAGATAATTATGCATGGTTGAACTAAATCGAACTTTAATTAAGCCAGACTTAACTTCGTTTATTTTGATAGTTGCAACGATCTATATCAACAATCTTGAATACTTTATAAAATTAATTACTAAAATCCATGTGTCATTTTCTCCCGCAACTAATCTAAAGCTTAGAGAGAGAGAGAGAGTGAGAGAGAGAGAGAGAGAGAGAGAGAGAGAGAGAGAGAGAGAGAGAGAGAGAGAGAGAGAGAGAGAGAGAGAGAGAGAGAGAGAGAGAGAGAGAGAGAGAGAGAGAGAGAATTAATTTTTAATTTCACATTCGTTAATTCTACTTTTCTCCACCAGGGCGACAGTGGCGGTCCGATGTTCTTGAAGAACTCTGCGAACGAGGAGATTATCGTCGGGATCGTCTCGTTCGGCGCCACGGCGGGCTGCGAGTCGGGCTTCCCTGACGTGTACACGAGGGTGACGAGCTTCCTCGACTGGATCGCGAGCCACGGAGGACCGGCCGTCAGACCTTGATGTTCGAAATTGTCTGCGAGGTCGCTGTTTTGAAATTTTATAATTTTTCTAATTGTAGCATAATCAACAAACCACAAAAATAAAGCTAGAATCTATGCTATATATCATTGGGAATATTAAAATATAATATATGTATGATTAATAAAAATATATATATATTTATATCCTGCTGTTTTTATAAAATTTTACTTCATTTTCTTAATGGCCTTTTCGTAGGTCGATTGCTTAAAAAGACAGATTTTATACTTTTTTGTTTCTTAAGGCGAATTCAGATGGCGACCGGCGATGCGACGCGATTTTGACGTAAAAGCTGTGACATCCTATGCGGCGGTGAATTCGCCGGAAATCGCATTAATTACGATGCTCTTTTTCTTTTAATCGCCAAATATGGCCACCAATGGATGTTATAGCAAGTGCGTCGCGTCGCATGATGAAAACCGCCATGTGAATCCACCTTTACATTAAAGTAGAGTGAGTGATTTCATTTTTTGGAATATTTCATTTTCTAAAAATAGTTTAATCTGCCTTCTATTGAAAAATGAAAACCGAAAAATTGAATCTCAAATAGCTTCACCACAAAAAATTCCCAAAGTTGGTGTTTCGGAGGCCTTTAACATGCATCCTTATGGAACAGAAAACAGCTTTTTACTCCAACTTCGTCTGAACTATGGACCCAATTAAGAAATATGTACGTAATCTATGATGAATTCTTTAATAGATTTAAAAATAAAAAAAAAAAAAATACGGAGCCGTTTATCCGAAAAAAAAATATTGAAATTTTTGCGGGTTAATTCCCATAAGGATTTTCAAGATTTTAAACGGCTCCGTAATTTTTTTTTATTTGAAAATCCATTAGAGAATTCATCATAGATTACGTACGTATTTTTTAATTGTTACCATAGTTCAGACGAAGTTGGAGTAAAAAACGGTTTTCTGTTTCATAAGGATGCATGTTAAAGGCCTCCGAAACACCAACTTTGGGAATTTTTTTGTGGTGAAGCTATTTGAGATGGAATTTTTTGGTTTTCATTTCTCTATAGAGTGACTTAAAAGTATTTTTAGAAAATAAAATATACTATAAAACAAAATCGTTCACGCTACTTTAATAAATAATAATAGAAAAAAACTCTAAAATTTTAGTAAAAAAAATAATATTTAATTTAAAGTTTTAACAATATAAAGATATGAATTTATTTCTTTCATTTTTGATATTTTATTTTTTAATTGTATCCTATTATTGTAAAAATCAATAATTAATATCATAGTCACAGTTTTCATCGTTTTGCATTAAATATTCCAAGAAACTAATTTCTGTACATAAACAAAGGAGACATTTAATTCAACTGCAAAATAGTCGAACTTTCTGATTTTTTTTAATGTATATTTGGATCCGGACCTCAAGTTATGTATTAACAATGTTTTTAAAATTTTTTGAATCCTTTAAAATCAATGTACATACAAAACGCTGTGACGTCACAGTCGTGCAAATATTTAACACGTAAGCATAGAGAAAGATGTTGCATGACTATGACGTCACAGCGTTTTTTCTCTCGTATTTGAGGGTCCATTTCTTTTAAATTGACAATACGTAGCTCGAGGCCCTCTATCCAAACTTGTAATAAAAAAATTAATGAAGATTATCAATTAATTATTAAAACCTTGGAACAAACACAAGGAATATGAAAGCGAAAGAAACAAACAAATGACGACACAACAAACTGTCAATCTGATTATAATCTCAAGTTTTGAGTTCGCGAGGATTGAAAATTATCACTCCAAGTCCATTGAACGAAATGTTGGGACCAACTTTTCTCTGCTGCGTACTACTAGCTGCTGCAGTGCAGGTAATAATATTTAATAAAATATAATTTAATGCCATAAAATTATAATAGAGATTGATAATAGTTCAAACGTTAGTGTTTTGAGTACTCAATAAAAGTTAAGTGATGTAAAAATGTATATTAATATATACTCGTCGCGTTGAAAAATTTCCCACTTACAGTTTTGTTAATCATCATGCCCTGTGTTATTCTTATGAGGTATGGTGATTAAAAATGCCGCAAAGATAAATATTTTCCTAGGTAACTGTAAAATTTCACTTTTTTAAAATATATTATATTACTTCCAGGAGTTTAATTGTAACGCCAAATGTTAGGCTAATATGATAGATTCACCAATAACCTAACTTCAAATGTTAGGTTAATATGATAGATTCAGCAATAACCCAACTTCAATTATGAACTTTTAATTACTAAAATTTAGTTATATTTCAATATTATATAACATATTATATAGTTTAAAATATTTACTTTTAAAATGTTCAGCATATTTTATATTCTAGTTAAAGCTTTCGATAACATTATCCACAAGATACGCTTCATAAGCTACGAGCTCAATTTAGTTGCGATATTCCACACATTTGATTGCAAAGAATGATATTTTTATATACAATATATTTTTAATTATTTATAAAATATAAATTTATTATTTTAATCGTAATGTAATATTAAAAAAATAAATAGTTTATAATTTATTCAATTTTTACAAATCATATTAATTTTATTTTAAATTTTATATTAATATAGTTCAAATTTTGAAACATAATAATTTTTTTATTAAAAAATTTATAAAACAAAAGAAATTAAATATCATTTCAAATGCATTTTAGTCTTAATTTTATTTATTAATCAATTTTGTTGTAATTTTGACGCATGGGGCAGATTAAAAAAGGTGTGATGAAATTTGAAGTTTTGATCGTTCAGTTACGATGATAAGATAAAAAACAGCCAAGTTCTGAACACATTATAACTCCACAGTTTTACCCTTGGAGCTGCCTGCAGGAAATTGTTGTAGCATATTTGAATTCAAGATCTCGATCACTTTGTGTATAATATATAAATTATTTTCATATTTGTCTAACAATTCTCTAAATATTTCTGAAATCGTGCAGTAAAATACGACAGTCGTACAGATATTTATCGCGCAAATATACAGTATACATACTAAAATACGAACATATAAAATTTTAATGCATGTGGAAATGCCAGCAAAAAGAGAAACAGTTTAATTCGTAATATACTGTATACGCCTGTGAAAAAGTGGAAAAAATAAATGTGTTTGGAAAAATTAGACACAAGCTACGTTCATAGCAGTGTCTTTCACCTCGATTTTGAGGGCGTTATAGAGAGGTAACAAAATCTGAAAATTATTGTTGATCATCGACTTTGTAACTTGAGATCTATACGTGCACGCGGTATATAAAATTCAATACAAAAAGATAAAAGAGTAATGAAGTCATACGTTGCCGACTATTCAGATCAAATTTTTTTATGAAGTTAATATTGTTCTTTCTTAATTTTACTTCATTTAGTGTATAATATTGACGAATATTTTTTATTTATGAGTTTTCCAATAAAATTAATGCATAATTCAGCCTTCTAAATAACTGAGACAATCAAGATCTCTAGTTGCTAGAAGGGGCTGAGAAATTGTTAGCACAAGGAAATTTTGAAAGCGAAAATTGTAGCTTATTAGGATTTGATGTTGAATTTCCATCTAGAGCGGTATGTTAATGAAATGTATTCATCGCCAGGGTTCTCCTGCCAAACAAGACATCCATCAACATGTCCATCACGATGACGTCAGCAGTGGAGGTGAGTTGTCCTGGAGGTAAAATCGTGGAGAGTTTCCTTGACCAATAGATGGCAGCAGCGTCGAACCAGAGATTTAATATTGTACAATGTACTCTCTTTGGTCGAACGTTCAACGATACGGAAATCCAAAGATTGTACGTCCAACGACCAATAAGTAATTCTTGATTCTGTTCATTTCTTCAAATCTATAATATTATCATGTAGGTAAAATTAATATTTTATTAAAATTTGAATTAATAGTTTGCAAGACAGCATAATATGTACTATTCATGACGTTGTGAAAGAGAAAAAAAGGTATTTAGTCTTATTAAAACTCCCTATTCAATATTATTAATAAATCATTTTATAATTACAAATTTTCGGTTTCACTCTCATTTTAAGTAAATTGGCAAATTTTACTGTCGGAAGGTAAGGACATATGGATGCAAGGAGTTTTACTGCGAAATGGATCACAATTTGCTAGAACTTATTAATATATTTAATTATATTATTAAATTACATTGTATTTATTTTTATTATTTTACATAAAGCAATTATTTTAGAGTTAGATTTTTTTTTACAGTATAATAAAATACCAATTAAAAAATAATTTTAATAATAATAAAAAATTAATATATTTTTGTAAAATGCAATATATATATTTATTATGCATTATATTATAATTAAACTAAAATTAAATACTTAAATTATACACTTTTTTAATTTGGTTGAATTTTATGAATAGTACATTTTATTGCAATTGAATAAATATATATCATCATTTTAATTTGGATAGTAGCTAGTATAGCGAGGTTATTGATTGTACCTTCCAAGTGTGTAAATTGATTCTTGATATCCCCCCAGGTGCGAGGATCATGGGCGGCACCCCCGCATCCCAGGGTCAGTTTTCCTTCCAGGTGGCCCTCATCACCAAGGACGGGGTCGATCCTGACGGATTCTGCGGGGGCATGTTGATCTCCCCGACTGTCGTACTGACCGCTGCGCACTGCATCTTCACGTGAGTTCTTGGAAATTACTGCTTTTTAGATTATCAGTATTATAACTTAATTTATTATTAATTTATTATATCGGTTTTCTTTGAAATAACGTACTTAGTTTGATTGTATCTTTTGTTATTATTGTAAGGTATAAAGAAATAGTCAAATTTCATATTTTCCAAGTGAAGCCATGAATTTGTGTCCTAGTCAAACACATAATTATGTTAGCTGATGTTCAAAGCAAGTTATAAAATCTACTCGTTGGCTGCCAATAATTGAAAAATTACATCTTGTGTACGGTTGAATAACTATTGGTTTGTCTATTATTATTATTGCTTGCGTGCAATTTACAATAAATTTTTATAGCATTTTATCTTGATGCAGTATACTGAAATTGTGAAACACCGAATTAATTAATTTGTATTAATATGCAGAATTGAAGATGTACTTAAAAATAATTATAAAAATATAATACCAAAGTCCTCTCAATTGATGCAACCAATTAAGTTGAGGTTAAAATATATATTAGATAAATTTCTCTAATATTTACTTTTTATAGCACACATGGTAAAAAGGAAGGTTTGATTTTTTGTCCAATTTCATTTGAAGCTTATAAATATGAATCATCTGTATGCTGATTATTATAAAACGTGTAAATAAATAAAATTTAATATTATTTGCAATAATCCGGGAATGTATCGGTTTCATTTTAAATAACGTGTTTGGTGTGATTATCGCCTTAAAGTACCGATGAAAAATAATTAAAAAGCAATATTTCATAATTTCAAATTAGACCATAAAATTTTGCTTAGCTCATAACTTGTAACATTAATGTTAATGCTATAAGCAAAATTATATGATCATCGTTGCATCATGCCAGTGATGCATTTTTTAGCTATAAGGTCTCTGCAGGAGCATAATTTTGAATGTTTTGTTGATTATTATTAATTTTCCTAAAATACGTTAATTATATTATCAAATTATTTACTTGATGCTGAAAGTTCGCTTTCCGAAAAAAAAAAAAAAAAAAAAAAAAAGTGTTGTAAAAGGGTCAGAAAAGGGAAAATTGTCATTTAGATTTGGTGATCTTTTGTTTGCAGTTAGTTGTTTGTTCTTAGTTCAATTACCCACTAAACGTACATAAGTAAATTTGATTTTGTTTGCAGTAAGACCCAGTTCGAGGTTATTCTTCGTTCAATTACCCACTAAACGTACACAAGTAAATTTGATTTTGTTTGCAGTAAGACCCAGTTCGAGGTTATTCTTAGTTCAATTACCCACTAAACGTACACAAGTAAATTTGATTTTGTTTGCAGTAAGACCCAGTTTGAGGTTATTCTTAGTTCAATTACCCACTAAACGTACACAAGTAAATTTGATTTTGTTTGCAGTAAGACTCAGTTCGACGTTATTCTTAGTTCAATTACCCACTAAACGTACACAAGTAACCCTGATTTTGTTTGCAGTAAGACCCAGTTCGAGGTTATTCTTAGTTCAATTACCCACTAAACGTACACAAGTAACCCTGATTTTGTTTGCAGTAAGACTCAGTTCGAGGTGATTCTGGGCACCCTGAGGTGTCTGGACACCAACAGTTTCGGTCGCGTGGTAGTCGCCTCCAACCAGAAGGTGGTCCACGAGGACTTCAACTACGCGTACGGTCTCAACAATGACATCGGTTTGATCATCTTACCGTCGCCGGTGGTGCTAACATGTTAGTAAATGTTGCTTAAAAAAATCAGAGCCATAAAGGGAGAATTAAGGCGAATTCACATGGCGATTTTTACCATGCGACGCAACGCGAATAATGCGCACTTGCTGTAACATCCATTGGCGGCCATATTGGGCGACCAAAAGAAAAAGAGCATCGTAATTAACGCGATTACCTGCGAATTCGCCGCCGCATAGGATTTCACAGCTTTTAAGTTAAAATCGCGTCGCATCGCCGTTGTCGTCATCTGAATCCACCTTTAAGGTGCATTTCCATGTGGCGGAGAAAGAGAGAAAATCGCGTGCCAATCAAAAGGCTCAGGATTTCCTCGCCTTTCGAGGAGCGATTTTATCGCCAACATGGCCGCCATACGAGATTGAAGCAAGTGCGCTTTTCTCGCTTCGCCAAGCCCCGCTCGACATCGCTCCGTGAAAATGCACCTTTAAATGAGATTTCAAAGCTATATCAAAGTTAAAATTTTTTGAAATTTGAAATAAATTTCAATTAGTCTTTTTTTAAGGAGGAAATTCCTCTGTTGTACAATTTCACATAAAAAAAATAAAAAAGACGTCATAGTGAGGAAAATATATTAAAATTTACACATCGCAGTTCTGTTTTTATTTTGTACGCTGAATAAATTAAATTGTGTTTAAAAAAATACGCAAAAATATTAAGGTTGTACATATTTAAGATGAGTTGGTACGATTGTTTCAAAATTAGGGTATATAAATTTGTGCATGCCAATAAATCTTATTATTTTTTAGCGACAATCCAACCGATTTTACTGCCGCGTCGCAGAGACCAATCTGAAACGTTCGTGGGCAGGACTGGACGTGCCACAGGCTGGGGAAAAACTGGAGATGGTAAGTAACCCCCCCTCCCCCCTTCTAAAAGTTCGTGTTAAATGTCTCGTCAAGGTATAGAACTATTTGATCAATTCATACCAATTTACACCTTATACTTGTAAATCATATACTTTAATTGGTAAGAAAATTTTAAAAAATATGAGATTTATTAATTATAGATTATACATGATTTAATAATTGTATTAAAAATTTACTTTTACGTTACAAGCATACGTACACGTTATTTTAAATAAAAATTAATAAATTATGCATTTAATATAACATTTTAACGTAATGAACTGTACTTTTAATATAATTATATATCATTATTTTTTAAACAATTATGAATACCTACAATTAATTCATACGATTTGCTACATTGTTGAACAAATTATTAATTACATGACTTGCTAGCTGGCGGTTTCATCAACGAAGACATGTTGTTCGCGGACGTTCTGATTGTTGACAATCAAGAATGTGTCAACGCGTACGGCTCCAACTACGTTCCTCCCACTAAAATGTGTCTCTCTACCAACGGGGGCACTGTCGGACCTTGCAACGTGAGTCATCAGGGGGGGGGGGGGGGGGGCTGAAGTTTTTCACGCCTTAGATTGCCCCTAGAAATAGTGTTAACTTCAAAATTCGCTCTATGTGTATAGGCTCCTTAGCCTTTTATATTCACCAATTTGGGTTATTATGTTGTTGCTATTATTTATTTTTTTTCCCTATTCCCTACAATGTAACTTATCCCAAATAAACAAATATTATTATTATTATTATTAAAATTTGTTATTGCAGAAATGGATAGAGGGTGTAAAGTTATGTTATTATGACCCCGTAAGGGATGTGATGTTGATTGTATTTCACCCCCTCTAATCTCTCAAACTACCCCCCAGGGTGACAGCGGCGGTCCTCTTTTCCTGACCAATTCTGCTGGAGAACAAATCGTGGTGGGCATCACGTCGTTCGGAGCCTCGGCAGGTTGTGAGGTCGGATACCCCGAGGTAGACACGAGGATCACGAGCTTCTTGGACTGGATCGCGGCCAACGGGGGACCTCCCGTCAGGCTGTGAAACATTTTAATATTTATAACTTATATTAACTTTATTATAATTTCAACTAATATGTCAATCATTATATTTTTAATATAATAATTATAATTTACATTAACTTTATTATAATTTCAATTAATTGTAAATTTTTCTTTTTTCAATGTTTTCTCCATTGCAGTTTTAGTTTAAAAAGTTTTTTATTGTATCAAAAAACACCACAGTACAATAGTTGATGCAGTCATTGCAGTTTCCTAAATGTCTGCAACCAGTGTTACTTTCCTGCAGCACAGGTTGCATAAACTTCTAGGCGATTTTTTCTTTGGTAATAAAGTCTGTTATTTCTCTGATAAATTAAAGTATATTTCAACAAAATCATTTTCTTTCTTTATTTTTTTTTTATAAATAAAGATGATTACAATTCAATTTTCAAAGTATTATCACCAATGATCGAAAGAACTTTTTTTTCTAAAACGTTTGATTTATTTCGAAGTTTGAAGTTCTTATCAAACAAAATACTACAAATTACAATTAGGGCTCCTGTAAAAAATAAAACATAAATTTAATTATAATATTATTATTTTATGTTAAATTATATGAAAGTATGTTTTAAATTCAATAAATCATATTAATAATAATTATAAGGGTAATAATAAATAACTATATACGTTCAATACTTTTGTAATAATTTTATTCATTTTTTTTTTATTTACAACATTATGTTACCAGCCTGGGTCCATGCAAGGTATTACAATAATTCTATAGGCTGCATACCAGAAAATGCATGATAATAAAGTGTTATAGATTTACTTATAGTAAGCAGCTTACAAAATGTTATGATATTATATAAGTATATTATAACAAAATAAATAACAAATTTCGATATGTTACAATCTTTAATTACTACAAGCGACACAAGACAATGTTATCACGGCCACTTTAATCTGATAATCAGATGATCAAGCTTGTAAGAAGACAAATTGACAATCATTTCGAGTACGACGTAAGAAATGTTGGGGCCAACTCATTTTCTCTGTTGCGTTCTGCTAGCTGCTGCAGTGCAGGTAACAATAATATAGCATTGTTGTCATGATTATTCAGTTACAAAAATGCAATTATTACAATACATGTAAATAGTCGGAAGAACAAGAAATTAAGAATAGAAAATTTTAGTACCAGATTTAACATTGAATTTGGGATAAAATTTAATATTAACAGATTTTTATACTAAAATCAAATATATATTCTTTGTAGATCCCTTTATACTATCAATATCAAGATTTTAAATTTTTACATGGAATTGAATGGTATAAATAAATATATCTCTTTGTAGCTTTACTATAATTTAGTACAAACCATATCTGGTAGCAATTTATTTTGTTAATATTGAATTTGTTCAGATTGTATCCTAACATGTTTCAATATTATAGGTTTAATTAATTCAATTAATTGTTTTTAATATTTATAAAAAAAGAAACAGGAAAAGAACCGTGAATGAATAAATAAAACATTTTTTTAATTCGTTCGTATCAAATTTATAACTTATAACAATTACTCTAATTTAAAATAAAATATTTAAATCAAATTACAAAATGTATTTTTTTATTTCAAATAACAAAAATATTAAAAAAAAAGAAGTATTGTTTATAAAACTTAAAATAAATTATGCAATTTTTTAACATCAAAAGTAATGTGGCAAAAATTAAATAAACTTATGATATGTTGATAACTGAAGATGCAACTTAATCCTAATTTCATTATTTGTTATCAATGTTATCTGATGCAGTTTTGACACATAGATTAAGAAGGCTCTGACGTTAGCTTTATCGACATTACAAAGATCATTTAGGAGCTGTATTACGAAAAAGATTAACCTCCGAGTCCACTTTTAACCATTTCAAGAAGGTTCTTTGTTCACCTGCTTATCATTATAATGTGAACCTTATCACAAATGGAAGAAGGGGGGGGGGGCAACTAATAGAATGTCTACTTTTGCTAAATAAAAGTGCAATAATTAAATAAATGAAACGTACTGAATAGTTTGGTTACAATTTATTTTATACTAATGATATATCTAAAACACTAATTTTCTATTATTTATTCAATAAAAATTGTAAAAGACTAGGATCACAAGACTTTTATGATGTCATGTGAATTTTTAAGTGCATGGCATTCAGGTTTAGGAAAAATTATTTTTAACAAAAATTAAAGGACTCGAATATCTCTATCAATATGCAATAATATATTTGTCGCATGGGAGTTGTCGATTGAACTTTGAACTGCAAATATAATTTCAATGATTGTGTCACTAAGATTTTATAACCTTTAACTAATAATACAGTATTACAGATCTTAGGTTACGTGTAGACTGTAGATTAATTCGACTACGCGCGGCGGCCATCTTGTAAATTTTATACAGGCAGACATAAACTGGCGAAAGTCAGCTGATCAAGCGCCGTCTAGTCTATAGGTAATCTAATTGCAAGAGTGATTGTTATACTGTATATGACTTAAAAAATTATCATATATATAGGATTTTATCACATGACTCTTTTTAATATTCAGTAATTTATTTCATCTACTTTTCATACTTTTCTTGAAGCTTTGAAATTATTAACAGTACAGCAAACGCCAAAAAGCTGATTTGATATTTATTTTGATCGGCCTTTACTATATGCTGTGTGGAATATATGTATCATTACATAATAAATTAAATAAATAATTATATACCAATATATTTTATCCCCAGGGTTCGCCTGTAAAGGAAGATGTCTATCACAACCCTGTCAGAAATGGAGGTGAGTCATCTTAGAGGTAAAATCAACGCTACAAATATTCTTTTCTCATTCTATATATAATTGTTGAAAGTTAGTGTTGTTACTTTATGCTATAATGGAAATCGTTTTCTCTTTCTATCCTATATTATCAAGCACAAAATTTTGTATTTTCTTGATTACTTTCATTTAATAATAACTGATAAAATAAACTTTTTACATGGAAACCATTAATTAGTTTTATTGAATTTGTCAATATTTGTTTGTACGCATTATTTTAAAATAAACGTGTGTAATTTTTATTTCCTTTTTATTATCAGCATCATCAAAAAATAAATGAATTAATCAAAATTCATAAAATTCCCACTCGTTTCAAATCAATTTTTGGTATAGCTGTATAATTATGAATTTATCCTTGTGACGGGTATGAGTTAACTATAAAACAATGAATAAAATATTAAAATGCACATTTTTTTGTTATGCAAGATGCATAATAGATTAACGATATTATTTACAATAAAACTAATACAAACAAAGCATAATCAAATTTTAAATAAACAGTCTCCTCAGGTGCGAGGATCATGGGCGGCACCCCCGCATCCCAGGGTCAGTTTCCCTTCCAGGTGGCCCTCATCACCAAGGACGGGGTCAACCCTGACGGATTCTGCGGGGGAATTTTGATCTCCCCGACTGTCGTACTGACCGCCGCACACTGCATCTTCACGTGAGTTCAACAGCTGAATGATTCTAATGTATCGGAGTACCTTGGGAATAATTGTACCAATACATGGTTATATAGTTCAAGATATGAAAGATTATGACCGGAAGTAGCCGGAAGTGTGAGCTTTCTGGACTTCAGTTTTTAACCTGAAACTTTGCAGAGGTTTATATTAGGAATTGTAATCTATCTGCAAAGTCTTAAAATTTTCATAGTTAAGCCAAAATCCTTCCACTTCTGGATTTTTTAGATTGTAATCTTCCTCATTTTGTTGAACTGTACATTATGTTTAAATTGTGTTCTTGTACTATTCAAGTTTTTAAACATAATCACACGGTTATTCACACCTCTTTTCTAACTTTTCTCCTAAAGGTAATATCAAAATCGTGTTTCCATGCAATATTTAAAAATAAAAATTAAATATTTACTGACTATTTTTTTTTTTTAGTAATTAAATTATTTTTCTTAGTTCAATTACCCACTAAACGTACACAAGTAAAGCTGATTTTGTTTGCAGTAAGACTCAGTTCGAGGTGATTTTGGGCACCCTGAGGTGTCTGGACGTCAACAGCGAAGGTCGCGTTGTGGCCACCACCAACCAGAAGGTAGTCCACGAGGAGTTCGACTTCAGCTTTGGACTCGACAACGACATCGGCTTGCTCATCTTACCGTCGCCTGTGGAGCTTACCTGTTAGTAAATATTATGCTAAAGGTAGCTGAGGTCGAGCGAAGCGCATTGACCGGTTCTCGTTAGATCACCAAAGTCAAGCTACGTCGAGTGTGGTTAGCACTTGAACGAGTGACCGTTTCATGTAAAAATTAAGTCGCTCCCTCCCTGAATAAATTCGTATCGTTTTCCATACAATGCAGTGATGCATTTGTGTGTGGTTCCCAGGCTTTGGATATCACTTTGGTCTATATTTGATTAAAATTAGATGTCCTGACTCAGGTTTTCCACGGTTCCCTCAGTCTCACCTCTGCGAATGCTGGGACGCGTAACAGGCCGTGGTTACCATCCTTTCCCACCACACCTCGAACTCCAATTAAGCTTGTTGCATGTAAAATAATAAAAATTAATCTTGAATTTCAGCTGAAAAAACGATGAATGCAACAGTTTGTTATGATCGGTGATTGTTGATATTTCTTGTTTTATTTTGTAGCGAACATCCAGCCGATCCTCCTACCATCCCGCTCTGACCAAAGAGAAACATTTGTGGGCGAGATGGGGCAAGCCAGCGGCTGGGGGCTAACGGGAGACAGTAAGTTCTCCTAGTAATTAAAAAATGTAATATAATAGAATGGAGTATCGACCTCAAAATTTTTAATTAAAAAAATGGAAAGAGGGTGCAAAATTATGCCACTCTGATTTTTTTTCAGATTTTTTTGAGCCCAGGAAGTATTGTAAATAAATAAATTGCTAAATTTTTGCCAATAAGGTCAGGTTTGAACTCACGCCCCATTTTAGGTCTTATCCTTTTGGTAAGTGAGGCGTAAAAATACGACACTCTCTCTGTGCTTTTAGTATTTTTTTTTTCAATAGTTCACAGACTCTGAAAAAAAAATCACAATAGCATAACTTTACACTCTCTATTCATTTCTGCAATAAAAAAAATTTGAAGTCGATACTGTATTTTTCTTATATTAATACACAATATGTTAATCAAAACCCCCACATTGATTATTAATAATAAATTTTGTCAAACAGCTGGTGGTTTCATCAACGAAGACATGTTATTCGCGGACGTTCTGATTGTTGACAATCAAGAATGTGTCAACGCGTACGGCTCCAACTACGTTCCTCCCACTAAAATGTGTCTCTCTACCAACGGGGGCACTGTCGGACCTTGCAACGTGAGTCATCAGGGGGTGGGGGGGGTAACCCCTTTCCGAAATCGAACAAATTTAACATTTGACTTAACCTTATTGGTTTAATAATGTGTAGTAATTAATTAATAGGATAACTACCACTTATGTGATATAGTGTTTTTACGCTTTGTATACGTTATCCTCACCCAGTTTTAAACTTTGTTTTGTCTTAATGTATTGGGTGAAATAAATAAATAAAATAAATAAATATAAATAAGTACATTGCGTTGGTGAGATAGCTCTCAGCTTCAGAAACTCAAAGTGCAATGTATAATATAAAATAATAAATCAATGAAGTATCATAAAAATAATAATAAAAAAATGCATTTAAATCCAGGATATATTCGAAATTTAAGCTATTTTTATATGCTTTTAAAATTGACTTTATGAGTTTTCAGAGCTGCATATATTTAAGGTATATAATTTATACGCACTTTCATAATGCACTAATATCGATATGCAATACTAATAAATATTATATACTATATATATAATTAATTATATTTTATAACAAATCTCACAAACTATCCCCCAGGGTGACAGCGGCGGTCCTCTTTTCCTGACCAATTCTGCCGGAGAACAAATCGTGGTGGGCATCACGTCGTTCGGAGCCTCGGTGGGCTGCGAAGAAGGATACCCCAACGTGGACACGAGGGTCACGAGCTTCATAGATTGGATCGCGGCCAACGGGGGACCTGCCGTCAGACCTTGATGAAACTTCAAATTTATATTAATTAATTAAGAGGCATTCGCAAAACCTGAAGACCACATTTAGTTTTAATTTTTATAAAATTATTTTTAACATGTACTTTATATATTATAATTAAGGCTTTGTAATATCCTCTATACTATATAATAATTAGGGGGGGGGGGGGCTAAAAAAGTTTTACACTCATCCTTTTTTAGAAAATTGAGATCAGAAACTTCTCAGGAAAAGCAAATTATTGAGGGCTTATAAAAAACAAACCTATTGTAAATATAACTGCAAGAAAATTGAAAATATTTGCAATGGATGAAAATAAAAATAAATTTATAATTCCAAAAATTAAATTTGTATTTTTTTTAAAATATTTTAATTTCTAATATTTTTATTGGTTTAAAATTTGAAATA
This sequence comes from Siphlonurus alternatus, assembly GCA_949825025.1. Taxonomy (NCBI): domain Eukaryota; kingdom Metazoa; phylum Arthropoda; class Insecta; order Ephemeroptera; family Siphlonuridae; genus Siphlonurus; species Siphlonurus alternatus. The sequence goes on along the minus strand of OX463785.1, from coordinate 24,215,542 downwards.
AAATGAGCATAATCATATAACAAATATATATAAATGATAAATATGGTTAATGCGGATGTATGGTTCATTAATTTAATCCATTGCCCCTGCTGCTTATGCAACTCACTCTACTTGGATGCTAGACAAGTTGTCTAACCTCAAGGGGTGTCAGCTAAAAATAAAAACTTCGCAATAAAGTCGCTAGAGTGCAGCACAAAGCAGTTTCGATTTCAAATAGTTCAACATTTTATTGATAGATGTCACTATAACAATTTATTGCCAACTTAAAAAAATAATAATCACATATTAAATATTGAAATTATTATCATAATCGAATACAAAAGCAATAAATATTATTGTTTTTAGTTATTTTTTTGTAAATATTTAAAAAATTGTCAATTCGTTCTTGTATTTTTCATTTTATTAGTAAAATTTGAAATTATATATAGTGAAATATTTAGTAATATTTTTAGTAGCGTGGTGTCACTGTTATATTCCTTCTTTCTTTGAGAGGACAAAAAGGTCAGCTGCCCGGTTCGATTTAGCTCAAAGAAATCTCGCTCAGGGACATGTTTTGCCGTGTGATTCGCCCCCAGGTGCTCGAGGCTGCAGCCAGGAACTTCAGTTCCTCAACTCAGGTAAGTTTCCTGAAAAATTCTTAACCTGTTTCATTTTTTTTAACTTTTTAAGTTACGTCATCAAGTCGCCACCCCATTCACCGCCCTTTGACCTATTTTTTGCAATCTCATCTGTTTTTAGAAAAAAATGTAGAATTTCGGTTTATATTAAATTAATTAATAATTATTATGACACAATTAAACATGATTAAAGCTCAGAATTTGATTTGGGCTCTCCCTTTTTGATAAGTGTTAAAATAGTCAGGGGGGTGTGAAATCAAAAGTGCAGATTTTGTTTTTTCAAAACTAGATTCGACCTTTGAAATTCTCTACTTTGTGTACATTTGAATTGAAAATACATTGCTTCATAGGGCGCAGTTTGGTGGTTTTTAGGCATGCAGTAAAATTGTAAATTTTGAAGATTATATATTATGTATGTATGCATAATTATCATAGAAGGTTCAGTATAACCAGTTAAATGGAAACAGCTCATTGCAAAGATTCTATTTAACTGGCCACTGAACCTTCTATGATGAATCCTTCCATGCAAAAAATTGTTCAATTACAGCACATCATATTTCATTACCCGACCTCCCACTAAAAACTTAGTAAACTCTTTCAAATCCTCCTCTTAGTTTTCAGAAATAAATAAAAATCTATAACGTTACAGCGCAATGCCAAAGTGGCCGTTTGCGGTGCTGCCGGAGGTATCGGCCAGCCGCTGTCGCTGCTGCTCAAGCAGTCTCCGCTGGTGACAGAGCTGTCGCTGTATGACATCGTCAACACGCCCGGAGTGGCTGCCGACCTGAGCCACATCGAGACCATGTGCAAAGTCAGGGCCTACAACGGAGCAGAGCAGCTCAAGGTGAGTTGGTGTAGTTTAATGTTGACGTCAAGAGCTTTGTGTGGGCGTAGCCATCAATCTACTCTGGCTTAGGGTAATCAAAAGAGACTTGTTACAGAATTAACATGAGTTAGATTTTTTGTCTTCAAAGTTGTGTATTTTATGCTAAATTATAAATATATACAGTAGAGTTTTAATTTCAATTAGAAGCACAGTACTGTAAATTTAATGTTTTTGGAATTAAAAAAATCTAAAAAACATCACAAATTTAAGAAATAACACAAATTTATTACAGTACCTATAGTCAGAGTAGTGTTGTAAAAATGTGAAAGTTCACTGCGAACATTCAAGAAGTTCGCTCGCGAACATGTAAAGTTCACTCGTGCAATGTTCGTTCGCGAACTTGTGAAACCTAATTCAAAAATCCCGCGTAAATTTCAGCGTTCTGATTGGTTACATCTGTGTTCTTAAATAAAAAGTTAAAATTAAATAGAAATTTGAATTAAAACACCTTATTTGTAACTATTGCTACTATTTTGGGTGCCAAAAATGAAAGGACGCGATACTAAATGTATATTTTAACTCCCAAAGGCTATGACAGGACAAAAAAAATATTTACTTTTTTGCGAGGGTAAATTTATTCAATTTATATCTTTAACTTGCTTTCATGAAGTTAATTGTCATTAAATGTGAACATCTTGCTGTTTAGTTTGCTGAATATTGAATTAAGTGTACTTTTGTACAGAATTCAAACGTTCCCGGTTTTTTACATGTTCGCGAACTTTGTAATGTTCGCGAAGTGAACTTGTGAAAGTTCACTCATCACAAGTTCCTTTCGTTTTTTACAACACTAAGTCAGAGAGATCAAAGAAATATGAAAATGAAGTGTAGTTTTGTTAAGTGTTCATACTGACAAAAGTTTTTTAATCATTTCTGATAAATAATAAATATAGTAGCTGTTATTTTAGTCTTCTGCACTTCATGTACTATATTTACACATTTTACACTACAAAATAGTTTAAATGTTTGTTGCCTGATTTGAGAAGCAGAAAGTTTCAGAGTTGCAATTTTTTTCAACCATCTCAAAAGTTTCTGTACTCTGGTGTCTAATTAGTTGATGTTTCCTCCACCAGGATGCTCTGCGGGGCATGGACATCATCATTATTCCTGCTGGAGTCCCCCGCAAGCCCGGCATGACCCGCGACGACCTCTTCAACACCAACGCCTCCATCGTGAGGGACCTCGCCAAGGCCATCGCGGAGGTCGCACCAAAGGCCCTCGTAAGTCGTCTCGGAACCTCCGTTAATGTTTATATTGTATAGCATTTGGATTGAGAACCTTGAGTTATGTATTGTCAATTTCCCAGGTATTTTTAACATTTTAACACCCTCAAAATTAAGAGGAAAGACGTCGTGACGTCATAGTCATACAAATATTTAAAAGGAAGGTAACACGAATCAGCTGATTGATGTAGTCCCATTTGCATGTAAACCTTAGCAGACACACAAAATTTCAGATTTTTTTTTGTGTCTGCTAAGGTTTACATGTTAATCAAATGAGATTACATCGATCAGCTGATCCGTGTTGCCTTCCCCTTAACATGCAAGCATAGGAAAATATGTTGCATGAGTAGTATGATGCTCCCCTCGATTTAGAACATATTTAAAAAATCTGAAAAAATTAGCAATACATGCAGTAAGTAGTCTATCCAACTACAATAAAAAAGACGTTAGAACCGTGGCTGAGGTTTCTCCCGCAGGTTGGCATCATCTCGAACCCGGTCAACAGCACCGTGCCCATTGCCTCGGAGGTTTTCCAGCAGGCCGGAGTTTATGACCCCAACCGGATCTTCGGCGTGTCTACCCTGGACGTCGTGCGAGCAAACACCTTCATCGCAGAAGCCAAGGTGAGAATAGGTGTTGATTGTGCTAGGAGTATTTTAGTTGTGAGAAAATCCCTCATCTGAAACTGCCTTAATTGTGATTTTGATTATTTGTTTCAATAATTAACACAAAAAAGGCTAACACTTTGTCCAACAGATAAGCCAAAAATATGAAAGATATCTTGTCTTAATTAAAAGACACTTCTTATCTCTCTTCTAGGAAAATCATAAGAGAGGTAATGTTTGAAAAAGAACATTCTTTATTTCTACTTTTCATGTATCAGTCCTCATATTTTTAAAAACCAATTCAGTCAGATTTTAGAGTTTGAAAAACAGATAATTTTCACTGAATGTTAAAAAATCATCAGGGATCTTGTAACTTTCTATAAAAATTTCTTCCTTTTTAATGTTAATGAACTTGTTCCAGAACCTGAACCCCACGGAGGTGAACATCCCCGTGATTGGCGGTCACTCCGGTGTGACCATCATCCCCCTCATCTCCCAGGCCAAGCCCAGCGTGGAGTTCTCCCCAGAGAAACTGAAGGCCCTCACCGAGAGGATCCAGGTACGTCACTCCTTGGAAAATGTCAATGGCGTTTGGTTTATTGTTCATGGACGTTATTGCAATTTTTTTGAGGGAAAAATTTACAAATTGACAACCAAGTGTTACTGATTTTATTTCCTTTAAGGTATAACCTGAGAATTTGTCTGTCAAGGTCAAGAGGCGTGGCTATAGTGGCAACACTGTTTGCATTGGAATGCGCATAAATTTTTAGGAGGGGGTGGTGACATCAGTCCTTGAGAACGTGGCCACATTTCTCATCACATATAGGAAACGATCATCGCCACGGTTCAAAATGTATGAAAACAATTCAGAAAAATAGTCTAAAAAATTAGGTTTTAGTAAAAAAAAAAAGTAAAAGAATCTGTTGTATAGTTTTTTTGCAATGCTAATTAACAAATTTAACATTGGAAGGATACAAAATTCTCATTTAAATAAATTAATTATAATTAAACCAACGGTTAAAAAATTCCAAAAAAATTCAGAGCTAATTTGACGATTGTTGTGAGTCCACCAAATTAATTTGAAGAAAATCTGTTGTAGCGAATTTTTCGTCCAAATTTCTCAGGTTAAGCCTTAAAGCTTCTCTTTTTTGTCCTTAATAAAACTTTATTTCTTTATTGTACTGATGAGTTATTGCATTTTTTTTTTTTAATTACAATAATTTCAGCTGAATGAGACATGAATTTTAGTTTGATATAGTTTATTTTTTATTTATTTTTTCTTTTCACCATCATGTCACCTAATATCTGCAATACATACAGCAGTAAAAATTATGAAATGAAATTAGCTAAATATTTAATAATTACATCATTATTATCACAATTTGTTATCAGTGAGATAAGATCCTAACTTGAAATTATTGATAAGACTGCTTGGTTACCTTGAAATGCAAATATTGAAAATAATTATCAAAATTGCATCATACGGACAAGCCCCTCTTTAGACTAAATTGTAATGTAGGCTTTTCCTGTCCCTATGCTAAAATAAGAATCCAAAGACTAATGGTTCTCTTTGGTAAAATGTAGTGCACAAAAATGTGATGAAATTCTTTGTTTGACCTTTAAGTTGAAATAAGGAGAGCAATTTAGCAAAACATGAAGGAGCTGCTGTACTAAAGAAGTAATTTTTATTTTTTTTTTACCAGGTAACATGTAAGAAAAATGTTTCTTAAAATGAAATGCTTCTAAATGCTTTTTGAATCAATCCCAACGTTTACAATTTGGATTTTAATTGTTTTTTTATAGTTATGTTTTTTTTTTTTACGTAAGGAGACTTCCAACATTTGAACTCATCTCGTTTTGTTGAAAAAAATAACATACTGATTACATTGATTGCTCTAAATAAATCAACGGTTCACTAACGGTTCACAGGAGGCCGGCACTGAAGTAGTGAAGGCCAAGGCCGGCACCGGTTCTGCCACCCTCTCGATGGCATTCGCCGGCGCTCGCTTCACCTTCTCTCTGATCCGCGCGCTGCGTGGCGAGCCCAACATTGTGGAGTGTTCATACGTGAGGTCCAACGTTACCGAGGCCAAGTACTTCGCAACACCAATTCAACTTGGGGTGAGTTTGTTTGTGTTGTTGATCATTTTGGTAGGGGGAGACATGGCAATAGACAACCTGAATGAAGTTTTTTATTACAGAAATGAATAGAGGGCAACAAATTATGTCACCCTGATTTTTTGTACATTCTTTAGAAGCCAGAGTTTAGAAAGTTGCTAGAAAGTTTAGGTTTGAACCCATAACGGTACTTTTTTTAAGTCCTGTCCTTTTATGAAAGAAGTAATGCCTATTGACGCCTCTCTCTCTCTCTCTACTTTCAATAATTTAAAAATAGGTCCGTGTCTCTGAAATATCTTAAAAAAAAAAATAAATAAATAAAAAAATAAATAAATAAAAATCGGAGTAGCATAATTTGCTAACTTCTTTTCATTTCTGCAACATACAAATTTCAGGTGCATTTTTTTGAAGGGTAGATTTTGGGTCATCTCTAAGGCAATACTAACGCTCTATGATCTGTCAAAGATATTGGCCTACATTTGAGAGATTTATTGCAGAAACAATTCAGTTAATTTTTTGTTTATTTTTGAGAAGCAAATCTCACATTCCATGTTGTTGCTTGTTGACTAAATTTATTTTCTGCAATGAACGTTAACAACACAGGAATAAAATTTAATTATTTTCTACTAGCTTCTTGCTCCACTAGTAGAGCTTCATTAAATGAGTACACAGTAATTGAAATTGACAGTCTGCAGTTTATTGAATCATTGCTCTAGTTTCAATAAGGCTTCATGCAATGTAACTGCAGTGTATGTTAAATTAAATATACCACTATTTATAGTTCTTGCAATATTACCAAAATTATTACATGTTTATTATCATCATTTTCAGAAGAATAAATTATCATAATAAACAACCTGCATGAATTTATTTTATTATGTACAATATTTAGATGAAGGAATCTCAAGTCATGTATTATTTTCCAGATACTTTTGAACACTAACACCCTCAAAATATATGGGAATCATTAAAATTATTAAAATCATTGAAACTTTTAAAGCCTTTCCCATATATTTTGAGGGTGTTAGAGTCTTCAAAAATATAATGGGAAAGACTTTAAAATTTTCAATGATTTTAATAATTTTAATGATTTTGAGAGTGTCTAAGTAAAAAAAAAAAAAAAATGACAATATACAAGTCAAAGTCCTTTATTCTAATATGTAATACAAAAATTTCATGCAGGTTGCTTTATTATATTTTGTGTCAATCATTAACTAACCTCACCTCTGTGCCCCCACAGCCCAACGGAGTCCAGAAGAACCTTGGTTTCGGCAAACTGTCTGAGTTTGAGTCTGGACTTCTCGCCGCAGCTCTGCCGGAACTGAAGAAGAACATTCAGAAGGGAGAGGACTTTGTCCACAAGAGCAAGTGAGCAGCGACTCTGTTCCATCGTCAGGGCAGGGGGAAACACCGCACATAGCCAGCTGGACGTGGGGGCACCTACGTACCTTGTATATAAGGCTCAAAATATAATAATTTGAACTTATGTATAGTGAAGTATGTATAAAAAATATATTTTTTTTTTTGTATTGAAATTATAAAAAGGCATGCAAGCAGAAATATTTATGACGAATGAGTGAGTGAGTATTTTTAAAATCTAAAATATTAATAATATTATTTTATTCATGTCTTAAAAAAATACGCTAGTCAATGATGCTTAAAATAAAAATGATTCTTTGTTTGAAATCTTAAAAATGCTCACTTAAATACATCTGTAATTCATTGAAAAATTAAAAAATGTTCAAAAATGCTCAATGGCTGCGCTAATTTGAAGAGTTTTGAAGGCAAATGCCAATTTTCTTGCCTGCTGGTAGGTTGGATCTTTAAAAAAACATTGACAAACTTTTCTCTGAATTATCTCTGCGTGCTTTTTGTAGCCATAGGTAAATATTTTACCTAAATAAAAACTTTGGCTACTAAAGTGTCCCCATAAAACAGCAATAAAAAAAAAAATCCAAAAACCCATGATATTTTATGGAGAACATAATATAATTGTTAATCCCAATAGATATTTTAAAAAAACAATGTTTGTAACTATTTTGCAAAATCGAAGTTGTTAAAGGTTGAGATTTCATTTTGATTAAAATTTTTACTTAAATTTTTTTAATTTGTAAATCATTTTTTTTTTTTTTTTTTTTTTTTTAGTAAGCCTCGTGTACAAAACAATTTATGTTGTGGTTTTGTTTTGATGAATTGGTTGCTTGTCATGTGCTTGTCTTAATTTGTAATAAATTAAATTATCACAGAAAAGTATCTTTTAATTATTAGATATTTGCTTCAAAATAAATTATTATCATCAGCACGTATATGGTGGTAGTTCATTTGATATCAGTGTAATCATTTTTAGATGGTAAATCAAATTATATTTTTGTAGCTTAGTAAAAATCCACATTTTACCCCCGAAATTGTTCCTCTTTGTTCATGTATGTGAATAATTGCTATAATTTCACTATCATCATTTTGGCTGTTATTTGCAAAGTTAAAAACTGCTAGAAAATAAAACAAAATCTTTCATTTAATGAAATTTATAGTGTTTTTCTTATTAATATTTATACAAAAATAAATTAACCTACAGGACCTTTACTGATTGAAAACCAAATTTTCATCTCTATCTTATTTTAAAATTATAGAAATTTCATTAATTTCTTAAGTATAAGAGACAGGAAAATTCCATTTAATTTATTTCATGATTATTACTGGTGTCTAATGGTCGTAAGTTGCAGCCACCTATCCGAGAATAATCTGAGGATTATCCGTGGATTATTTACTAATTAACATTAAATTTCTCGGATAATTCTCTGATTTTTCTTTTCTAGGATAGGTTGGCTGCAACTTACGGCCATTAAAGACAGGTATGGACATCTGGTGGATTTTAGCTGATCAAGTGATTATAAAAGTTAAATTGTTTTGAAAATCAGAGCTTTAATACTAGGTAAAGTACATGCATAGTTGAGTAGTAAACTGATTCTATCGAGGAGGTTTCAAATACCATCTCTTGGTGCTCATGAGGTTTAATTAGACCTTGCTACAAAGATCCAGGAAAAGATATAACAACAGTAGGTGATCAAAATGATATTTTCAAGTGGTATTTGACATAAGGGTGTTATTTCTTCAGACAAGATAAGAATTTGAGCTTTTTAGTTTAAAGTTGATGTATCTCATTTTGAGGACTCAAATCCTGGACTCGGAGGACGAAAATATGAAATTTATTAATTCAAAATATTTAAGGGTAAGATAACGCCACTATAATGTTAAAAAAAATCCCTCTCACAAAAATTCTGAAATTTGTTTAAAATGTTCTCCTCTACATCCCCTATCAATAGCTAAAATATCAGGTATACAAATTTCAGCTAGTTTTCGAGTTATGAATTTTTAAAGTTGACTAATTTAACATGGAAGTTCCATTTCTCCATGTTAAAGGAGTCAACTTTAAAAATTCATAACTCAAAAACTAGATCGTATTTGTATACCTGATATTTTAGGTACTACTGATAGGGGATGTAGAGGAGAACATTTTATATATATATATTTTTTTCATAATTTTCATGTCAGGGATTTTTTTTTTTTTTTTTTTTTTAACATTGGGTGTGTTACCTTTTACCCTTAAAAGCATATGACGCAGCTGTAAAACATTAATACTTTGAATATAGTTAATAAAACCTAAAATAGAACTAATTTAGTTAATTAAAAGACATAATTTAATGTTGTACATCAGAATGTTTAATATATTTTGTGTCTTTTGATACAGAATGAACAGATAAGGCTCCCATTACATTGGACAATGATTAAAAATGGACGGAGAGCGTTAGATACTAAAACTAGACAATATTTTCATAACAGTTCAATATATTTTTGCATTTTTAAAAGTGATCAACAGTGTTTTATTGTATTGGACATAAATTGAGCTACCTTTAATAAGAAAATGTCTTTCCTTTATTATTTTCTAACTTTTCTGAAAGCATTTGTGCATATATGTAGTTGCAGCACAGTACATACAAAATACCTTGGTGGTTTCAATTATTAGACATTTTTATGCCCAAAAAGGCTCAAGTGGCAGTATATAAAGATGAATTTAGAATTTATATATTCAAAACAATAGAAATTTTGCCTTGTGTGGTGTAGAATTTGTAATAAATTTAAACACAATTTTGATTAATCCAACTTACAGCTACCCTACGTTTTTGTATTACACTTTAAAATGTATTTTTCTTTTACGAAGAGCCGGGAGGTTAAATTCAGTCACTTAATTGTGGCCAGTACCCTAAAAATAGGGTTCAGTTGAGAAGTTTAAAAAAAAAAAATGTATTTTTAAAGTTTCGTGCCGGCTTGAATAGCAGCAGTACTACGTGAATTTAGCTACCTTAAAAAACACTTAAAAAATATTAAATACCACACTTTCTAATCAATAATTTAGTTGACACACAAAAACCTTTTTTTATTTTCGTTGTATAAATTATATTTTAAAAAAATAATTGAGGAACATATTTAAAGCCTGTATTACACGATACAATTTTAGATGCAATTTTTCCTTGCAAGAAAATTTCTTCTCCATACAAACAAATGGAGATTAAGTTTTCTTGCAAGTAAAAATTGTATACAATAATTAGAAAAATTGTATCGTGTAATACCGGCTTAAGATGCATCTCTAAATGGCAACATTATGTGCATCTAAAATGTGTTTTCTATTGTCACAATAATGGAGTAAATATATACATGAGTGAACCAAAGAACTTACAAGGAGTCTGGATATTATGGCAAGTTACTATACTTAAAAAATATTGTTCACAATTCTAGCTTTTATGAGATATGAATATTATGAAATAATGTTGGCCAAGGACATTATACTGTCTTATGGACTACATATTAACTTGCCATAAGATTCAGAGGTCTTGTATAATTTTTAGTAAGAGATATCACTCACAATTCCAAAGAATTTAGCATAGATTGTAACAAATAAATTTGTTAGTAAAGAAGTTTGCTGTCAAAATTAATATTAAAATTGTTCTAGGTTACACTTTTTGCAAATCCTTATGTCTATTGTCAATATTTATGAGACTAAATAATTTGTGATTTGAACATTTAAACCAAAATTTTAACTTTGCAATCTCTATTCTATAGTAAGCCTTAATAAAAAATATATATAATATATTATAGCACTAATTTGATTAAAATTAATATCTATAAAATACTTTTATTATGTAATCAAAGCTGCCATTTTTTAATACGGTACAACTTAAAATTCATATATTTTTAGTAATTAATAAATAATTTCAACCAAACAACAATTTTACAGTTAAAAAAAATTACACAATTCAGTAACTACCAAAAGTTATAGACCATTGTGATAAGTTATTACAATTTCAATCCTAGAAATAAATAATTTAACATCAAGCCAAAAAAGAAACAAGAACACAAAAATAAAACATCTGTAGTGATAATTAAAATTGACTGTAAATATTATATTTTAAATGCAAAATAAGTGGCACTTATTAATTACATACTTTTAGTAATAAATTTAACCAGGCAAGTTTTTACACTGAAATGTGAATGAACAACCTGCACGAAAATTTTTATTGAAGAAATGAATAGGGGGCAACAAATTATGCTACTCTGAATTTTTCCAGATTTTTTTGACACCCAGAACTATTTTTAAATAATTATTGAAAGTGCGGCCACGCCCCCTGGAGGCGTCAATAGGCATCTACCCCCATTTTATTTTTTATTGAAAATTCAGGGGTGCCAACTTAACTTACAAAAAATTCAATAATTATTTAAAAATAGTTTTGTCTCAAAAAAACCTGAAAAAATTTAGAGTAGCATAATTTAATACCCTCTATTCATTTCTACAATAAAAAATTTTCATGCATGTTGTCCATTATGAAGTTATAAAAATTTCACATTTGAAATTTTTTATTTACATTATTTTTAAGGTGACATAATGAAAATAATTTAACTTTTAATTATTGAAGCATGGAGATTATAAAAAAACAAAACAGGACACTCAAAATTATGTCAATCGAGCAACTTTATAAGGGCATTATAGGTATTTTAATTTTACCTTTTCTCCATGCTTCGTACATATTTAAGAACTAAGATGAACGTTAAGAAGTGGATATTTTACAATGAGGCATTAACATAATGATTATGACTTAAGGCACACACAGTTTCTGTCATGGCAGGTTATCTATCTTTCTTCTTTTCACAGTTCTTCAAAGTATGCTACTCGAGCTTTGGTAGATCCAGATTTCACCTGAAAGCATGTTAGAACTTGCTTGATATCGGTCGTTATAAGATGAGATAAATTATTATTCGGACATAAGTCTTGTAAAACACATTTCAAATTTTGGGGAATAATGATGTTGCCCTCCATGTTTATTTTTAACTGTATTATGTTCATGAGAAAAAATAATCATTTATATCAAACAAATAATGATGTTTATTCTTAAGGGGCATTTCCATGGAGCGTGGAAAGCGAGAAAATCGCGTGCCATAGCCAATCAGAGGCTCGGAATTTCCTCGCCTTGCGGGGAGCGATTTTTTGCCAACATGGCTACCATACGAGATTGAAGCAAGTGCGCTTTTCTCGCGCCGCCAAGCCTCGCTCGACATCGCTCTATGGAAATGCCCCTTTATAATAAAAGAAATAAGTCCAAAGTGAGATGCCCCCACCCCCCTCCCCAGAAATTTGAAATTTGTTTCTGCACCTATTGAATCTGACAGTAGCACAGTTACCTTGCGAAGGGTGGAGTATTTGTCCTCTCCCAGTCTGAGCTGCTCGGCGTGCAGGGCGTCCATGTTGCTCTGCTTCTCACCCACCTTGAGCACCTCTATCTCCGAGCGAAGAGAGCGCAGGGCCTCCTGGAGGTGCTTGCTCTTCTCCAGGTACTCAACCCTGAGGAACAAATCAGGTCAACCCTGGCTAATATGACCTTGACTGCAACGTGATCCTTGAGTATTGTTTGTTTAGGAATATTTTATTAATACAACAACTGACATATAACAACATGGTAGTCTTTGTCTTTAATTTTTATTATTATTAAAATGAGCTCATATAGAGCCTCTGGGCGCTAATAAGTTAATTATCGGTGAAAAAAAAATTAAGCTCCTTTCTCATCAAATCTTTTGCTATATATAGATCATGTTTCTATCCTGTTTTAAAATTGTAAAAGCTTTTAACTTTGATGCAGAAAATCAAGAGATATCTTTAAATTATGGCTACAGTACATTAGATAAAGAGTTGTTTAGAAAAATTTAAAATCGGGAACTCTCTACATTCTGTTCAATAAAGAAATTAAAAAAAAAAAAAAATGAAGAAAAAAAGAAAGAAAAATTATTTAAATTGAATTATATAAAAAAAATTAAAAAAAAATAATGAAAACTCAAATTTAACGCACATTAAATTGATCAAAAACTCCCCCATTTTAACTACAAATACAACAAGACTGAACTCACCTCTCTTTCTCTATCTCCAGAGACAGCTGTTCGACGTCAGAGTCGGGGCACATGAGCTCGAAACTCGACGAGTTGGACGTGACCGTGGTTGCCACGGAGACGGGAGAGCCCGCTGAGGCCACGGCTGACAGACTGAGGGAGGCCAGATCAGAGGCCAGCTGGGCGGCACTGCTGGGCTGCACCACCGGGTACATGGTCACCACCGGCTGTCAAATTTAGTATTTTATATTTAAGGGGAAGGTAATGTTAAAAAAAATCCCACATGAAAATTAGGAAACATATTAAAATGTTCTCCTTTACATCCCCTATCAGTGGCTAAAATATCAGGTATAATTCAAGCTAGTTTTTTTAAATGAATTTGTTTAAGTTGAATAAATTAACATTGAAAAGTGGAACTCACATATTAAATTAGCCAACTTTAAAAATTAATTAATAAAAAACTAAATGCTAAAAAACTAAAACTGAATATTTGAATGCTAAATTTTGACAGATTTGGATGTGTAATAATTTTTTTTCTTGTTGTTGTTTTGTGTGTGTGTTAATATATTCTTTGTTCTAAAATGATGCGTCTTACCCATGCATGATACCATGTATTTTATGTGTGTACCTTGTATTTGGAATGAGATAAAATAAATAATTTGAAATTTGAAAATTTGAATTTGAAATTTGAAAAACTAGATCAAATTTGTATACCTGATATTTTAGCTGGTTGAATTTGTATACCTGATATTTTAGCTACTGATAGGGGATGTAGAGGAGAACATTTTAAGATATGTTTCATAATTTTCAAACATGTAAACTTTTCTAACATTGGGTTTGTTAAATGTATGTATTTATTTTGATTTTTTTGAAATTTTTGACTTTCAATTTTAGTTAAAATAATATATTTCATACTTAATATGAATTAAAAATTGATTAAACATAATAAGGGGCATTCACAAAGCCCTAAGGCCACATTTAGGGCTCGATAATTTAAAGCCCGATTTTAGGCATGCTTTTTAGACCCAAAATTTCTGGTCTTAAATTATCGAGCCCTAAATGTGGCCTTAAGACTTTGTGAATGCCCCTCAATATATTTTTTTAAAATAACAGTTAAATGATGTGGCTTTTTTTAAAAAATTTCCATTAAGAATTGTATTGATCAACAAATTTCTGAGACTTCTGAGCTGCAATGCTCATGTATGTCACTGACGGATGTTACAAATACTTATAAGATGAGGCAAAAAATCTCAAATTAACTTTCATATATTTTACTTCTGTCTACACAATTCTTTATTGATTTAAAAAATAACAATTTATAAATTGTTAGCTTTGACTTGGGTAGGTGAAAGAATAATTCTCACTTTTACAATTACTGAATGCTTTCTATTAAGTTTAAAATTAAAGTAGAGTGAGCGAAAAATTGACCGATGGTAAAGCTCATTCTCTTGCATGTAAAAAGTTACTTTGGAGCACCATAAATAAGCATCTGAAATCAGTTGAGACCGTCCTTCGTAAAAATTCTGAGCATTTGGGTCTAAAAGTCGATGACTTCGTCCATCTACTCAATGCTAACGCTCGAAAAACGTATCTTCTTTTTTATTCGAACTTTAATTTCTTTCGCAATCTCCCGTAAAATGTGTTTAAAAAATATTCTAAGATAGAACATATTATGGTGAATCAGAAAGTGTCATAACCTTTATTAGCCCTTCATAAAAATTTTGAGAAAATTCTGATACAATACCAAAATCCGAGGCAAATTTTCATTTCAAATGTTGCGGTCTACGGGTTAACAGCTGACTGGATCAACGGGATCAACAACACTATATAACTTCAGCAGATGCTTGTATTGCGCAACTTGCATAAATTTTTACTGCGCAGCTTTTGAGGAGCCGACGTAACTTTTTCGTATGCACATATATAGTGCGTGACGTCATTCCCGTCATGCACTGCGCACTCAACTCGCTGACTCCTCTTTAATATAGCCTAATAGTTTTACTTGAAAAGGTGTATTTCATAATTTTATATTTAAAAATTGGTTTATCATGGTAATTAAAAGCACCAAATGTAAAATGCAAACGGTTGAAATAATTTTTAAAAGGTCCATTAATATTTAGAATTACATAATTCATTTTTGAGCACATAGAAGAAAATTAGTTTCAAGTTGCAATGAATACTTGACTCATTCTGTGTTGTGTTGGCGTTTTAAAGTAAAGTGCGCGCTAGAAAAAAAAGTTGAGTTAGTATTTTCTAAAAATAGTTCAAGTTGTCCTCCATATCAAACCAAAATTAAAAAAATTCTATCTCAAATAGGTTTGCCAGAAAAAAATTCCAAAGTCAGAGTGAACGCGTCGCTTAACATGGGGCCTTACCTGACAAAAACCCTCGAATATCTCGAAAAAATACACCGTTAGGTGGTATGAAAAAAATATAGTGATGTTCTATGACCCAAGCTTTAACCGAAAACCGATTAAAAAATTTTTCTCTCAAATCCATTTTTCCGTAAAAAAATCAAGAAAATCTACCATGTTAATTCCCATAAGATTTTTTATTATTTTTTTACGGAAAAATGGATTTGAGCGAAATTTTTTTTAATCAGTTTTTGGTTAAAGCTTGGGTCATAGAACATCACTATATTTTTTTCATACCACCTAACGGTGTATTTTTTCGAGATATTCGAGGGTTTTTGTCAGGTAAGGCCCCATGTTAAGCGACGCGTTCACTCTGACTTTGGAATTTTTTTCTGGCAAACCTATTTGAGATAGAATGTTTTGAATTTTGGTTTGATATGGAAACTTCAAAACAGTGAAAACGGCAAAACTTGACAAAACCAAAACTTTTAATTTTAGCTCGATTATACTGAAAACACCTGACTCCATGTAATTGGACCCTAGGAGTTCAAATATAAAAGAATTTTGAAGATTCAATAACAAACAAAAAAGCCGGATTTTGATGCCTCAAACTTCAAAACAGTGAAAACGGCAAAACTTGACAAATTCAAAACTATTCATTTTAGCTCGATCACGATTAAAACACCTGACGTCATGTAATTGGACCCTAGGAGTTCAATCATGGAGGAATTTTGAAGTTTCAATAACAAACAAAAAAGCCGGATTTTGAGGCCATAAACTTCAAAACAGTGAAAACGGAAAAGCTTGACAAAACCAAAACTTTTAATTTTAGCTCGATCATAGTGAATACACCTGACGCCATGTAATTGGACCCTAGGAGTTTAAATATGAAGGAATTTTGAAGATTCAATCATAAACAAAAAAGCCGGATTTTGAGGCCTTAAACTTCAAAACAGTTAAAACGGCAAAACTTGACAAATTCAAAACTTTTAATTTTAGCTCAATCATGCTGAAAACACCTGACGTCATGTAATTGGACAGTAGGAGTTCAAATATGAAGGAATTTCGAAGATTCAATAACAAACAAAAAAGCCGGATTTTGAGGCCTCAAACTACAAAACAGTGAAAACGACAAAACTTGACAAAACCAAAACCTCTAATTTTTGCTCGATCATGATTAAAACACCTGACGTCATGTAATTGGACCCTAGGAGTTCAATATGAAGGAGTTATGAAAACATTAAATCAAAAACAAAAAAGCCAATTTTAAACTTCAAAACAGTGAAAACGGCAAAACTTGACAAAACCAAGACTTCTAATTATAGCTCGATCGTGCTGAAAACACCTGACGTCATATAATTGGACACTAGGAGTTTGAATATGAAGGAATTTTGAAGATTTAATAACAAACAAAAAAGCCGGATTTTGAGGCCTCAAACTTCAAAACAGTGAAATTGGCAAAACTTGACAAATTCAAAACTTTTAATTTTAGCTCGATCATGATTAAAACACCTGACGTCATGTAATTGGACCCTAGGAGTTCAAATATGAAGGAATTTTGAAGTTTCAATAACAAACAAAAAAGCTGGATTTTGAGGCCTTAAACTTCAAAACATTGAAAACGGCAAAGCTTGACAAAACCAAAACTTTTAATTTTAGCTCGATCATACTGAAAACACCTGATGCCATGTAATTGGACACTAGGAGTTTGAATATGGAGGAATTTTGAAGATTCAATAACAAACAAAAAAGCCGGATTTTGAGGCCTTAAACTTCAAAACAGTGAAAACTGCAAAACTTGACGATACCAAAACTTCTAATTTTAGCTCGATCGTGCTGAAAACATCTGACGTCATGTAATTGGACACTAGGAGTTTGAATATGAAGGAATTTTGAAGATTTAATAACAAACAAAAAAGCCAGATTTTGAGGCCTTAAACTTCAAAACAGTGAAAACGGCAAAACTTGACAAAACCAAAACATCTAATTTTTGATCGATCATGATTAAAACACCTGACGTCATGTAATTGGCTTCTTGGAGTTCAAATATGAAGGAATTTTGAACATTCAAAATTCAATCATTCAATCATAAACAAAAAAGCCAGATTTTGAGGCCTTCAACTTCAAAACAGTGAAAACGGCAAAACTTGAAAAAACCAAAACTTTAATTTTAGCTCGATCATACTGAAAACACCTGACGCCATGTAATTTGACCCTAGGAGTTCAAATATGAAGGAAATTTGAAGATTCAATCACAAACACAAAAGCCGGATTTTGAGGCCTCAAACTTCAAAACAGTGAAAACGGCACAAATTCAAAACTTTTAATTTTAGCTCGATCATGATTAAAACACCTGACGTCATGTAATTGGACCCTAGGAGTTCAAATATGAAGGAATTTTGAACATTCAGTCAAAAACAAAAACAAAAAAAACGGATTTTTAGGCCTTTAACTTCAAAACAGTGAAAACGGCAAAACTTGACAAAACCAAAACTTTAAATTTTAGCTCGATCATACTGAAAACACCTGACACCATGTAATTGGACCCATGAGTTCAAATATGAAGGAATTTTGAACATTTGGTCAAAAACAAAAAAGCCGGATTTTGAGGCCTTCAACTTCAAAACAGTGAAAACGGCAAAACTTGACAAAACCGAAACTTCTAATTTTTGCTCGATCGTGCTGAAAACACCTGACGTCATGTAATTAGACACTAGGAGTTTGAATATGAAGGAATTTTGAAGATTCAATCACAAACAAAAAAGCCGGATTTTGAGGCATTAAACTTCAAAACAGTGAAAACGGCAAAACTTGACAAAACCAAAACTTCTAATTGTAGCTCGATCGTGCTGAAAACACCTGACGTCATGTAATTAGACACTAGGAGTTTGAATATGGAGGAATTTTGAAGATTCAATAACAAACAAAAAAGCCGGATTTTGAGGCCTTAAACTTCAAAACAGTGAAAACGGCAAAACTTGATAAAACCAAAACTTCTAATTTTAGCTCGATCGTGCTGAAAACATCTGACGTCATGTAATTGGACACTAGGAGTTTGAATATGAAGGAATTTTGAAGATTTAATAACAAACAAAAAAGCCGGATTTTGAGGCCTCAAACTTCAAAACAGTGAAATTGGCAAAACGTGACAAATTCAAAACTTTTAATTTTAGCTCGATCATGATTAAAACACCTGACGTCATGTAATTGGACCCTAGGAGTTCAAATATGAAGGAATTTTTAAGTTTCAATAACAAACAAAAAAGCCGGATTTTGAGGCCTCAAAATTCAAAACAGTGAAAACAGCAAAGCTTGACAAAACCAAATTTTAAGTTTATTTTTTAAATAATAAAAAAATAAATAAATGCACTCACCGTGACTGTGTTTCTGGCTAGGAAGGCGTGCAGACGCTCCTTGGCTTGTTTCTCCGCATGCCTGGCACGTCCCAACTCGTCCTTCAGTCGCTCGGCCTCCACGGCACGTCTCTCGCTCTCCTCGACCAGCCGTGCCGTCAACATCTCAGCCTCGCGGGTCTTCCGCTCCAGCTGCATCTTCTCCTCCTCAGTCTGTGGACAGAAAAGTTGTCACTACAAAAAGATCAAGGGAGAAAGCAAAAATGTTATGTTAAACACTATTAAAAAATTTATTTTATTAATATCAAAATTTAAAATTACAGTACTTGGGAAGAATATGTAGGAGAAAAAAAAACTTAAGTAGCAGATTTTGCAGCTACATTATTCTCTGTTCAATAAATACAGTATTATACTGTATTTATTTATTTAATAATCAGAAATAAATTATTATTAAATAAATACAGTATAATGTAGTTGCAAAATCTGCTACTTTAGTTTTTTCTCCTACATATATTTTTATTATTTATATAACACAATAAAAAGAGATCAAGTTTTAATACGTAGAAGAAAACAAAAACTGTTTTCTGATAATAACTCCCTACAAGTTACGAAAACACTCTATGAAATATGACGCTGCTGGAAGTAAAGACGCCCCACCTTCATTGCGTTGAGACGCATGCGGTTGACCTCCTGCTCTGCCTCTGCTGCCTTCTGGTGCAACAACATGGCCTCTTCCTCAGCAACCCGAGACTTCTCCGCTAGCAACTCTGCTGTCTCCTCAGAACGGCTCTGAAAATTTAATCATTAAATAATTAATTTAATCATCATTGAGCTGATTTTGTGGTATTTTTACTTAATTTAATCATCATTGAGCTGATTTTGTGGTATTTCCACTGCCCTATCTAAACCTGTGTAAAAAAAAAAAAAAAAAAAAAAAAAAAAAAAAAAAAAAAAAAAAAAAACTCGAAATTACTTTTTTGACACTAAGAATTTTTTTAGAGGAAAATAAAATCTTGATTTATTTTAAGACCCGGTAGATGATGGTTTCAAATTAATAACTTTAATAGCTAATGAGAAAAAATTGAAATTTTCTAACATGGAGGCTTATGGAGAAAATTTTCAACTCTTGAAGCCTCCTTCAAGCTAAACTCTACTTGTTTTGTGAACACCCTGCAGTTGAACTCACCAACGCCTCGTTGGCCAGTCTGATCTCCTCCTGGTATTGCATCAACTTCTGCTCCAGTGCCGATCTTTCTCTCTCCGCGGCCTCCCTCAGTTGCTTCTCTCTCGCCAGCTTGTTCCGCTCAACCTGGCGTCTGCAACAACCAATAGACTTGAGTACGGTGAATATAATTAATAATAGAGGCTTCAAGTCAGCTGATTTTGTGGTGTTTCCACCATCTTATTGGAAACCATGTAAAAAAGCAACTCAAAATTGCTTATTTGACAAAAAAAGAAAATTTTCAGTGGAAAATAGAATATGGGGGTAGGAGATTTTTCAAATTCATAGCTTTAATAGTTACCAAGGGAAAAAAAATAAATAAATAAATAAATAAATAGATAAATAAATAAATAAATGAATAAATAAATAAATGAATAAATGAATAAATAAATAAATAAATAAATAAATAAATAAATAAATAAATAAATAAATAAATAAATAAATAAATAAATAAATAAATAAATAAATAAGGAGTGACCTTGACTTCTCCTCCTTGGCCTGCGTCTTCATTTGCTGGACGTCTACGGTGTCCGGTTTTCTGCGGCGCATGAACATGTCGTGGTTGCCAATACAAAGGTCCAGGATCTGAGGCAAGATGGAATTGTACTCAATAACTAGAATATTAAAGATTTTTAGGTCAAAAAAATCATTAAAAAGTAAATGAAAACAAGTTTTATCAACGACTACAAAAGTGAGTTTTAGTAATTTTTCGACCTCAGTTATTTTAGCATTTTGTCAGGCTTTATTAATTCCTGCATTGTTTGGGTTGGTTGCCTCACACCTATGTCAATCAAGGGACCCAGGAAATTAGGTTTACCTCATATCAAGGTTTACCTTATATCAAGTTTTTCCTATACCTGCAATGCTAATTATTTTTGACGGGACAGCGATCTCCTTTACTCAAAATTGAGCTTTAACTAAAGACAAGTTGTTTAATAACGAGTTTTTAGTGGCATATTTTTTTAACAAGTGATTCCATTCTTTTTTTTTTTTTTTTAAACTTGATTTTTGTATTTGAATTGGTTTAAATTGTGGTCATGTTTTTCATTGGTATGATGGTTACAAAATTAAAGTTGTTTGCTCACCAGTTTGTTCATGCGGACTTTTTTCGAGAAGAAGACGAAGTTTGGAGATGCCTTGTCGACGGGCTTGATTGTGAATCTCTTGTCATCGTAACTCACGTTGCGAATCTCAGACCAAGCGAATGACGTCTTGGGGATGAGTTTGTTGTCACGGTCGTAGATGTTGAGGCCAAGCGCAGTCACCCCAAGCCACAGCTCCGTGCTCTTTTTATTCTGGAGACAGAGATTCGGAACTTACAGACATGTACTCTAGTTTCTATGAAGAGTGTGCATTTAAGTTCAATACAGTACATTTAAAAATAATCAAAATCAAAATATAAATAAATAAATAAATAAATAAATAAATAAACAAACAAACAAACAAACAAACAAATAAATAAATAAATAAATAAATAAATAAATAAACAAACAAACAAACAAATAAATAAATAAATAAATAAATAAATAAATAAATAAATAAATAAATAAATAAATAAATAAACAAATAAATAAAATGTTAAACTCACGGTGATGGAGAAGTAATTGACTCCGTACATATCGAGGTCCTGTGCGATCTTGAGGTACTCCATCTCGGCCTCGTCCCTCGCCATCCCTCGGTGGTCAGCATACCTGGCAGGGTGAGAATGGAGATTGAGACCAATTTTTGTCAACAACAATAAACATTATATGGTAAGAATGATAATCATATAATTAGAAAATATTAAAACTACAAATATATTAATGGTTTCCTTTTCTTTATAATAATAAAACTACAAATACTGTACAGTAGTATGAGATTATAGTAAACGTTAAGCACTCATTACAACCATGTATAATAGAAGCTTCCAGTCAAATCAGCTGATTTTTTGGTGTTCCCACCGTCCAATCTAAACATGGGTAAAAAAAAAAAGTTGGAAAAAAAAAATGTTTTTTATTTTAAGTCATTTATAACTTGAAACCTCTATTTGATATAACTATTAAGAAAAATACAAAAAATACAAAGAAATGTAATTTGATAATAATTGTTCACCATATTTTGATTCTCTCCTCCCACATCTCGGGTGTCATCTGGTATTGGTTGATCACTCTCTGGGGCAACAACTCCTCACTCGTCAACATGCGAGGCTGATACGTCGACTCGTCAAAATCTCCATACTGGAATGAGGGAGATTAATTACATCGTTTAGCATGGATCAATGAATGTAGCAGGTATGTGTTATTTACAGGTAATAGATGACAAATTTAGCTGTATGTTTGAATCAAGTAGTTCTTTTTTCTGCAGTTAATGATAAATATCACCTTGGCAGTCTCAAAATTGTTAAGACTATAAACTGAATATATTTTTCAGTCCAAAAAAATGAAGGACAAAATAACTTTGAATTAGCTTATACAGTACAAAGAAAAAAAAAATGATGTAGATTTTGAAAAATTAAAATTGTTTGTATAAAAAACACACCGAGTTGACTAAATAAAAAAAATTAATAAATAACAGCTACAGCAGTCCACAGATTTGGGATTTTTTTTTTTTTCTTGAAAAATTAATTTTATGGATGCATCTGGTTTTCTATAAATTACAGAATGTTCTACTAGCTATGCTAGCTCTGCAAGGCCTATTTTTACTACCACTGACATTATGCTAAAATTAAAAGTTAAACATGAATGTACCTGAGCTTGGACTGCGTACGAGGCTAGCAGAACGGACGTCTCTGGGGGACAGTAGATGTCCATACTCAGGATGGCCTGTTTCACCTGCACACAAAGAAGTCCTCTCTCACGAAACTTTGGGTCTTAAAAGCAAAAGTGAAATCTGAAGCACCAGATTTTTGTAAATTCTTATAAATTACAGACATAATGTTTCTTCAAATTTATTAATTTCAAATCTAAGTTCTGAGAGATAATTTTTACAAAATATGTAACATACTGTATAGAAATTTATACAAAGTCTTGTTAAAGTTGTGGAGTACATTAAAAACTTGTTATTACATAAAATCATTAGATGCTCTGCAACATCGGCCAAACTTGACTCGTTGCCTGGCAGCGTAGCGTAGTGGTTTGACCGAGCAGCGTAGCGTAGTGGTTTGACCGAGCAGCGTAGCGTAGTGGTTTGATCTCTGCCTATCGCTCGGGAGACCCAGGATCGCTTCCTGCCTTGGCTCAGGTGACTTTTCGTCACTTCGAGCTGAAGTATGGCAGCGTGTTCTGGTAAGTTCCCGAGAGATGGCATGTATGTTCTTCCACTATACTGCCTGTATTCGGGAGGTGCCGAAGGTTGTTCCCTTTGGTATCGTCTGCCCCGATGATGGTTTTCTGTGGTTTCCCATCGTCACTCCCAGGCAAATGCCGGGGCAGTTCCTAACACAAGGCCACAGCCGCCTCCTTTCCTATCAATCCATCCAACTGTTGTTGTTAATACTGTTGTTAAGTTTGAATGCTTACACCAATAGCAGAATATGCTGTAGTAAGCTAACATTGTAATAAATAAACATGAAGAGAGAAAAGAAAGAATCCTATCTCTATTGGCTTACTAGAAGTAGAATGGTGTAAAAGCCAAAAAGTGGGCATCAGAAAAGAAGAAGACATAAAATCAAGGGACCCAGGAAATTATGTTTACCTTATATTATGTTTTTGCTATCCACACAATGCTAATTATTTTTTATCTCTCGAGTTTTACCTAACAAGTTTTATAAATAGGAAAATTTAATAAAATATTTGCTAATTTACTGGAGGAACAGTTTCAAGAGATGCAGATCTTCAATTTGGCAGAAGTAACCACACTAAAGTTCACCTCCATGACAAGGTAAGATCTCACCTGCAGGAAGAAAAGGTGTTGTGTGATCTCTTGCAACAGCTCCTCGGCAACATTCTCAGGGTACAGTTTGGCCAGCAGCATCACCCGCACCAGAGAGTTGTTGGTGTTGCGACCAGCCTGCTCTTGAACTGTAACCGTGGAAACTGTCAGTACGTCGTCATAGCAACCACATTCAACATATTAATATGAAGATGGAAGCTCAGTAACCAATGTGTTGTAGTGTAGTAACTAATATAAAACATGTTTAAAATATGTAATTAATTTAGTACACTAAACTTATGCTGTACTATTTATTTTCTTCTATAATTAGTTTTATTTTTTGATAAGTTAATACCAGTATTTATAATGTTTCAGAACAGATTTAGGCTAAAAAAAGTGAAAAATACAGTATTCTGTAAAAAAAAAAAAAAAAAAAAAGATCATTTTTACTGAAGGAATTAATATAAATAAAAAAAAATAGCTGTAAAAGAAATCATTATGCATTGTATGGTAAATTGCATAAAAAAAATGCATTTTAAACCTCATTCCTCCTTTCTATGTGTTGTTCTTGATCAAAAGGGAACATGCACCATTTAAATTTTTTTTTATTATTATTGATGGGATTTTTTAACGTAATCACCCACCTTTCTTCTCGAGCTGCAGCCATGCTATGAAACCCTTGGAGTGCTCGTACTGCAGTCCGAAGTACCACGTCTCTCGTAGACCAATCAGCTGACACACGAGCTCGAACAAGTGACGACCCGTCGCCTTCCACTGTGGGACAGAACGGACATGAGATAACGAGACTTTATTCTTGTGAGATTTAATGCTACCTCAGAAATCAAGTGTCTTGAACATCACACATTTTTGTTGAAATTAAAGACACTATGCCACATGTAGATAAGGTCTATAATTGCAATGACACTTTTATTTTGAGGCAATGGTCTCTATACTTGCCACTCTTGGGCAACAACTTTTACCAAAACACAAAAATAAATAAATAAATAATTTTTAAGGGTAAGGTAATAAGGTAACGCCACCAATGTTAAAAAAAATCCCTGTCACAAAAATTCTGAAAAAAATTTAAAATGTTCTCCTCTATACCCCCTATCAGTAGCTAAAATATCAGGTACACAAATACGATCTAGTTTTTGAGTTATAAATTTTTAAAGTTGACTACTTTAACATGGAGAAATGAAACTCCCATGTTAAATTGGTCAACTTTAAAAATTCATAACTCAAAAACTAGATCGTATTTGTATACCTGATATTTTAGCTACTGATAGGGGGTGTAGAGGAGAACATTTTAATTTTTTTTTTCATAATTTTTATGAATGGGATTTTTTTTTTAACATTGGTGGCGTTACCTTACCCTTAAATAAAAATTGATTGGTTACTGTGACATGTGCAGTACAGTAAATTTAAAGGGGAGTGTTAAGAATTAATTTTATTAAAACAAGAAAAAAAAAGTCTTATATTTTGAGTAAAGAGTATGTTGAGAAATTAACTGTGAATTTTCTTCTACTAAAATTTGGCATCCTCATAGATTGAGATTATAAAGAATGAATGAGTTTTATTTTAAATTTCAAATACATTGAATGTACAGAATGCACATTGCTATAGAGCACTTGTTTTATTTTTATTTACGTGACATAAGTATAGGACGTTGCTATTAATAAATTTTGTTGGCACCAAACTTCTCACACACAAAACATATGTAACATTAAGCAACAAACTTGCTGTAAATTACTTGCTAATTATTTTCAGACACAAATTATATAAATCAGAACCAGAAACTCATTGTTACTAATAAGGTGCTTATTAGTTTTCAAACCTATAATTATGTACTGCATCTATTTTGAGATAAGATTTCACTAAAATGTTGCAATGGGGAGATTTTTCAAATACGTAATCTATACTGGTAGAACCTTTTTTAAATTAAGGCTTTATTGAATATAATTTAGTACTGTAGAGTATCTGTTTTTCAGCAAATAATATTCCTTAAATGCTAATAAATAAATAAAATACAAGTTAAAATATAGTAACCCAATGTAACCAGTTAATCTTTAATTATGTCAGAATTGAATTAAGATACAAAAATGACCCTAAAATACTATACAGTACCATTTTTTTTTTCCATAAATGTTTCCTAGAATGACATTTGCACAGCCAAAGCAGCCTGCCACAAATTCTGTCACTTTAATGTACATTTCATGTTTATTACAGTATTATTATTTTATGATTATTTCTTAATGTTTTCAGATTTTTTGCAACTCTCTAATTGCACTCTCAAAATTTGAGTGTTATTTAATTCTTAGCGCAATACCATTTCGTAGAGCATGGAGTCCAAGAGGGTTCAAAAACATCTGGAAATAATTTGACAGTACAAATACACATAAATGTGATGCAGGCAGGGGGCGAGACTACACACTAGGATTTGAAGCAAATAAAGATTGCTTCTACCTGCCTGCCAGCTGATTTCTTCCCACTATTTCTTCCCACTATAGTAGGAAGTTCAGACCTTTTCAACGTTATTTCATGTTAAGGGACCAGCTGTGATGGTAAGAGGAGAATTTTTTTTTTGCCTCAGCGCGGAGGGTGTAGAAGAGCGGGCGCTAGCTTTCCATAGTATATAGTTCAGTGGATGCAGGTCATGACAGTTCTCACCTCAAGTTGAAAGTCAAGCTCATCTGCGTTGAGGGTTGTGACTTTCACGGGGAACTTCTTGCCTGCGCGCCGGAACGGCATTCTGCTGCTCGAGCTGTGTAGGCCAGGCATCAGGCCATGCCGCGCCTTGCTCGCTGCAAACAACATTACCATTAGAAACATTGCTCGGTGTAGGACAGGACATGTCCCCTTTTTGACTCCTGTACCTAGACACCAAACGCTTGCACTACATATAAGAAAAGTTTGGGACAATTGTTTACTTTCCTTGTATTCAATAACAATTTAAAGTGTAATAATAAAATACTTGCCCCATAATATAGAGACTTTTATATTATTGTCTTTCCTTTTTGTATTAAGAATCAAAGATTTTTTTTTCATTTTGTGGAACAAGTTTTAGCATTATTGAACAGTAAAGTATTTTTTCTTAACATGTGCCTCTTAAAATGACATGAATCTAGTTTAAAAAATTTTCAGCAATTTGTAGATGTGATCCTGAACCTTATTTATTATTGATAAGCCTTATCACAATACTTTTCTTATCATTTGAAATATCTCTAAGGAATTTAATTTTATTTTACAATAGAGATTACAGATTCCTAGGAATTTTATTATGGTCATAAAGTATTCTCAGAGACATTTGAAAATCTGGAAATAAAATTTTCACTATCAGTATATTAGCTTTGTAGAGATTAAACAGGAATCAAATCATTACAATTAGAGCTATTTGTTGCGTGGATTTCGCCTTGCCTTTCAACAAATTTAGTTTTGTTTTTTATTTGTTGTTACTATTCACGAGTCTTGGAGCATTTTTCGTAGCGAAAAAGAGGCTACGAGGAGCTTACTTCTTTGATTCTTAAATTATGTTTTTCTAATTCAGTAAACTCTTGATAAGGGAGCAGATAGAGGGGAGGGAAAAAGACAACGGAGCCACTCCCCTTTCCTAGAAGGTCCTAAAATAATGTATGTTACGGACTCAAGGGGGCAGAGCAACCAATATAAGTTTGCCAATGTGTGTGTGATAGCCTGCTACCATCCCAGGCATAACCATCGTCTTTGGTCTACAAAGGGCCCTAGACGTCTCTGGTTCAGTAAGTATACAACTACTTACAATATACTTGTCAATAACTAGATTTGAATTAAGAATAAATGGCTTTATATTAATTATTCAAGTGATATTCATGAAATGAATTAAATTGGTGCATTCATACAAAACAGTAATAGAAAATAAAAGTGCATAAATTATAGGAAAATGCACCATATGCATATTATGTACAGTATAATTCATACATGGTCATACTGAATACCTAGATTATGTATGTTAATGTATACAGTATCATGCATATACACACATCACAGTTATGAATATATTATGGATGGATTCGATGGAATATGTCATCACGCGCATTCTAAAAGCAATGTTTTCATTGGCCGAGCAGACACTTCCATATATTGGCTTCATTGAGGTTGAACCAACATTATTACCATTCTCTTTGTCAAATATTATGCTAAAAACATCAGTAATACACCAGTATTGAAGCAGTAAGTATTTAATTAAAGATAATTACTAATATTGTGGTATTTATCGAAGATAAAAATGCTTTAAAACTCAAAACACTCCTAAACAACATAATATTTCTGTAAGTTGGCAGGTGTCAAAACGCTTGTTTGTCATATATGTATAATAAAACAAAGGAAAATGTTTTAATAAGCAGACTGATATCAAAGTATATTAATCAATCTTATGAATTAATACAGAAATTTATCACAGAACATTCCCAAAGATAAATTTAACACACTTCTATCAACTTACATTATTTTAGATCCAAAGCCACAGGTGCAAATTTGGTGCACCTTTCTACACAAATTTGGCAGTTATTTTCACTTTAAATTGTTACAAAGAGTGATCAGATACGTTTCTTAATTAACGAGTTATAATTTACAAGAAACCATATCTTGTAATACAAAGATTTGTCATTAAAATATGTAAAATAGTCACGCAATGTGACTCATTCGTGAATATGCAATCGTGCAGCTGGTAAAAAATAAACAAGAAACAGTTGAATATCGAAATTAAATTTCGCGCTTTAAAGTTTGATTTTTTTTATCCCTTTTTTTTCAGTGATTTCGCAAAAAGCTCCATATATAGAAAAGTGCTTATTCTTTTTGTATTTCTTGTAATAAAATTTATTGCTTAAAATTAAAAGTTTGAATTACTAAAATTATTAAACATTAATTACTGATCGACTGTAAAGAGTAAAAAAAAAAAACACCCGCCATCAATGATTGCAAGATTTTCTTGAGATGATCATTAGTCGAGACCAGATTTTATTATAATTTAATGAAGTTTATCAGTTTCGATATAAATGGCCGGGAAGTTTTTATCAGAGGGACTAGAGGGAGCAGCTTATTACTAAAGTTTGAAGCGTTGTTTAAATTAATATTAATTATAAATTTAAATGATTTTATTTAAAATTATTGTTGTATTATTTGTTTATTTCATTGTTCCATCAACTAATTATAAAATGCACAGTAATTAGTAATATCAATTTTAGCTTATTCTTTTCCAATAGAAAAAATTAAAAAATTTTACTGTCAAAAATATATATATTTTTTTAAGTAAAATTAATTTATTTATAGCTTTCATAAATACAAATTAAAATTAGTTACTATTTAATAATAAATAAACAAATATATTACAAAATAAATTAATAATTTAAATATTTATTTAAATATATTTATAATAAATAAGAAAAAAAATTAACTACAATAAAATTAATAACTTTAATTTACAACATAATTACGGCAGTAACTTGTTGACATTAACCTGATTATCAACACGACGTTTGACCTTTACTGGTCAAGATTGTGACGTCACGATCCAGTTAGTTCAAGCAGCTAACGATTGTCGTCACTTTACGTCCAATCTCAAGTCAATGTCATCTTTTTGTTCAATGTTATGCAAGACAGTTCTACGCTCTGTGTGTACAGTGCGCAAGTATTTTTTTTTATATAATATGTTAAAAAATGAAAACATCTTGTATTTTATATTCAGGGGATATCCCTCACTTTTTTTTTTAGAAAGATCTTTGGTATTTGCGAGTCAGAGAATGCAATGCGTATATGTTACATTTTATGTAATTCTTGTTACAAATACAGACATGATATATCTCGGCAACCTCGTTCTCTATATTTTTGTTTCTGAATTAGCTTCAGAGAAATGTTACTGAGGGGGTTAATGTTTAAATTTTTTTGGTTAATCAGATAGTCTCTCCAGAAATAATAAGAATAAAAAAAAAATACTCCAATAAAATTACCTTATTTTCCAGAAAATCAGAAAATAAGGTAATATTTTTCAACGTGTCTGATTTATTATTTATAAGCATGAATAAAAATATAATAATTAATTTAAAAAATATAATTATGTATTTTATGATATGAAAAAAATTTAATATTATTGCTATAATATATATTATATTAAAAATGTATTCCTTAAAACGAAAATTGACAAAAACAAAAAATTAATAATTAAAAAATGTTATTATTTTTTTAAATAACATTTGATTGTCACCATACTTTCTCACGAAAATCGCACTTGCTGTTTACAATTTTTATCAACAAGAGCAAATGTTTACTCGGTCCCAGCTCGCGGGGGCTTCCCCTGCCACGTACATTTAAGTACTCCAGTGAGGCCGCCTGTTTTTTACTATTAAGATGGTGGAGGGGACTTCTTTGACAAGCCAGTCGTGTGATTGTAGTGCGAGGTGGAAGTCATGTTGGTCGCTCAGCAAGTTGCTATGAAATGTAAGGGGAAATTATACTTCGGTATATATATATTATTTTTTTAAATTTTATTTTATTTTTAAATTAATTAACAATTATTAGGATCGTAATTTTAATTAATTATGTTTTCAAATTATGAATAATAATAATACGTATCATTGTTTTTATAAAATTAATTAAGCACGTTTAATTTATTGTGTTATAAACAACAATTTCGTTAATTTGCTGTCGAGTTAGATGATACAGATAAACCAGTAATTAATAAATTAAAAAAATGAAATAAAAAAAGTAGCAAAATGGAAATAAGTATGAAGTGAACAATGTGTAGATATGTAGAAATTGATTATCAAAGTTATATTTAATTTGTTTTTTGATGTGGTTGTTTTTAAAGTCGTCCATCATAAAAAAGAATTGGAGAACTGAAGGAAAAGCCTCCCAAATATTTACATTTTCATCTGCATAGTGTCCAATTTCGACGTAGAAACGTAACATTTTTCTTACTAGATTAGAATTAAATGTAACAGAAAATTTAAATAAATTTATTTTATTTAAATATTTTTTATTATTAATTTAAAAATTGTATTATTTTTATAATTAAATTTAATTTAAATAAATTGACTGTAATTTTGACCATATAAAAAAATAATAAAATTAAAATAAAAAGTATTTAGATTTATATTTGTTTTCACAAACATATTATTTTTTGATGCAATAAAACGTTGTATTGTCATTTGTTTAATAATAATAATAAATAATAATATTTGTTTATTTGGGATAAATTACATTGTAGGGAATAGGGAATTGTTTGCAGCTAAGCATCTGAATTCGTTGGAAAGTTATTGAGATGGTTATAAATCAATTCTTTTCTCCAACATTTTGCTCGTTTCCTTCTCATAAGCGCGCTCATAAGTGTCCCATTTCTCACACACTTTCACTTCTGACAGTCACTAGATTAGTGTGATGTTAATGAGTTACAACTGTCAATGATATTGTAATTAGTGCAAGTTCAAGACTTAAAAGTGATTTGTCTATACTTATTTGATAGAGAGAAATACATAATCGTTGTCTCCTACTTGTTAATTAGGTTTGACAAAAAATATAATTCACTAAAGTATTTTTTTTATAAAGTGACAGTTTTATGGGAATATTGAAATTAAAGCCGCTCATAAAATTTATTTCATCAAATTACTCTTCGTACCGTCTGAAATTCAAAAAGAAATATTCAAAGTTAATAACGAACATTAAAATTACAGAGTGGTAATTGTCTTTAAATGCAGAATCATACTTAATTCCATAAAACTCCCTATCAAGAATTCTACATCATTTTATTCACTGCAAACTTGACAGATAAAATAAATGTTTACACATGGTAATATCAACATCCCCAGACGTAACTTGGTGCTCAATTGTTGCAGCTGCTGTACTATTGATGGCATTGTTGTTGTGGGGGGCAGTCGACTGCAGACCCCAGGACATGGAGACGAGCTCAGGTAACTTGGCACAGAGAAGGTAGTGGGGAAACTCCTGCCTTACGGGGGCGCTGAAGTCGACTTTTGTGAAAATTTTGAATTACGGCATTTTTTTTTTTAAATACTATATTTATTTTTACAGGATGTTGGTATACTATTCTCCGCATTTTTTTCGAGTTATAGCAAATTTAGACGATCCTCCTATACCTATAACACGGGAAGATGCCCCATTTCGTCCCTGTGCTTTTAATATGGTGTCGGACAAAAGTGCCGTTGACGCGACTAAATCTCGACTTCGATTCTAACAATATATGACCATCTACTCTCCACTGTGTAACTTGTGAAATTATGATGTAAACGTTAAAAGTTATTCTCTATTTTGTACAATACGGAGTAAAGCGCAGCAAGTGTATAATGTTATTATGTCCCACTACATTTAACCGCGACTGTAAATGTTCCTCCGAGTAAAATTTTAAAAACAAGGAAAATAACTACATTCATAATATTATATATAATTAAATGCCTAATTTAAAGTATGATAAGATATATAAACATGGACACATGATTTTATTTTTTCCGTTGTGCATTTAAAAACAAATCTTCTATTTCGAAACATTTTACACTTGAAAATTTTATAATATAATTTACAATTAAATTAAAACAAATTGAACGATTTAAAAAAATATATATTTTAAAATAAAATTAAAAAAACATATGTTTAATTTGACGTTAAAAATTAGTCTTAATTTTACAATTAATAATTATAGCCGAAAAAATAATATTTTGTATCACGTTGCATTATTCATCTCCATGAATATTACTTCTTATTCTAAATGGTACTGCAAGACAGATATTATAAAATACATGTAAATGTAGTTTTTGAGGTGTCAAAATCTGGAGACTTATTATTGCCTGTTAAAGGGAGTTTTAAATTTTGATTTATTTGTATGTTTTGTTTGAAATTATACAGAATTATTTTCTTTCCCATTTTATATTTTTTTTTTAATGTGCACAAATTGTAATTTGAATTAATATTAAACGTCGAATCTTATTCAACTTCACAAAACATTATAATAATTTTACTAATCTATAAAAAGTATGAACATGGATACATGATTGCGATTCTTCCACTGATTGTCTTTTATTCCATATTAAGTAATTTCTAATTATATTTTATTTATCACAATTTTGATTGAACACCACTTCCCTAGTCAAAAAATAAGAGTGCTAAGTGATAATTTGAGCAGTATAGTCAAGTAGTTGACTGCTTGTTTTTAAGTAGTCAATTACTTGTTTTTAAGTAGTTGACTACTTAAAAACAAGTAATTGACTACTTGACTATACTGCTCAAATTATCCCTTACAGTTAGCACTCTTATTTTTCGACTAGGGCTCCTTAGACACATACATCTCCCTACATACAGGCTTCAAGTCAGCTGATTTTGCGGTGTGTAAAAAAAAAACTCGAAATTGCTTTTTTAACAATAAAGAAATTTTTAATGAAGAGGAAATTTTGATTCATAATCAGAAAAACCCTAAATAGGAGGATAAGAGGGATTTTCAAATTAATATAGCTTGAAAAGTAAAGGATAAAAAAAAATCGTGGTGGCTTATAGAGAAAATTTTTCCACCGAAGAATACTTAAACCCGAGGTGAAATAAATTTCATGTTTTATTCGTTATTAAACTCTCTTCTCGTCTAATTCCCTCCTATTTTGCACCATTTTAGAGGAAAAGGGGGAGATTGCGTCTTTTTCCCTCTTCTTGAGCTTAAACTGTTAGAAATTTTTCTCCTCACTTTGAGCAAAGAGGAAATAAGATGTGTTTTAGAGGTGAAAATATCAAGTTTAAACATGTAAAGGATGAATTGAAGACGTAACTAGGGAAGTCTCTGCACACAGACGTCGACAGCAACTCCAGTCTGGTGATTCGTCCTCGGTCCTCCTGGAGCGCCCGCAAGGCCAAGGCGGTGAACCCGCTGAGGGTGAACCCGGTGCCCTTTGTGGTGGTGCACCATACGTACTTGCCGGCGGGGTGCGCAACCAGCGGACAGTGCGAGGAGGCCATGAGGAGCATGCAAAGGTCGCACCAGGACGTCAGGGGGTGGCTTGACATCGGCTACAGGTACCTGGGACCCTGATCATTTATATTTTTATTAACGATTAATCTCAGTAACTTCCAAGCATGTATACAGTCGTTGAATAACTTCGACGTCATAATATTGTATTGAAAATTTCTGTCAGACGGAATCGAATGAAATAAATTTAAAAATTCGAGAATATTATGACATATCATCGCTTATATGATGATTTGTTAAAATTCAAGTAGGTCGTTTTTTTCACACCAGTTCCATTTCCAGTTTAGAATAGACAACCCGTCCATAAGGCCCCATGTTAAATTTCTACCTTAAATTTCACACACACTGATAAGACAGATCCAATTCAAGCTGTTGATAGCAAGTTCAAAGTCCCCTGCAACCTGCAAGTCTTGTTGCATTGAAGAGGGAGCCAATTCCAAGTTCTCAATTAACTGTGAGATTCATCCTTATTGTATAGTTGCATGGGTCAAATTTAAAAACGTTTGTGAGATAATAGTATCTATAAATAATCATGAGTTCACTATTCACTATACTCAAACTCTGTTGTTTCATATATTTCCCGTTAAACTAAAAGCTATTGACGGATATTAACATTGTAAAATGTAAGCTCTCTGTTAATGAGCCTCTCTTCCAGTTTCGCTATCGGCGGTGACGGTTTGGTGTACGAAGGTCGTGGCTGGGACACGGACGGAGCTCACGCCCCAAGGTACAACGACAAGAGCGTGGGACTCGCCTTCATCGGAGACTACCGCAGTGAGTGGGTGTACAATCAGAGATTTTATATTGTACAATGTAAACTCTTTGGTAGAATCCCTCGATGATCACGCAGGTCAAAGGGCCAATGTTATCTTATGTGAAAAAAAATTAAATTTCAAAAATCTGTAATTCGTTTTAAAAAAAATTACAATGGACAACATACATGAAAAAATTTTATTGCAGAAATGAATAGAAGGTACCAAATTATGCTACTCTGAATTTTTTCACATTTTTTTGAGACCCGGAACTATTTTTTTAAATAATTATTGAAAGTCCTGCGATTTCAGTTGGCACCCCTGCAGCCTTAATAAAAAGGATATAGACTAGACGCCTATTGACGCCTCCAGGGGGCGTGGCCGCACTTTCAATAATTATTTAAAAATAGTTCTGGGTCTCAAAAAAAGCTGAAAAAGTTCAGAGTAGCATAATTTGGTACCCTCTATTCATTTCTGCAATAAAAAAATTACATGTATGTTGTCCATTGTTGAATAAAGTATTTAGCGGTAAAAATATTAGAGAAGAATAATTGTTGGCAGTTTAATTCAACATTAAATATTGGACTATTTAGGGACTTGCATTTAGCGTTTATTAAACTTTGACGAATAAGTTGAATTATGTGTCTGTAATTAAATTCATGTACATTTTATTTCTGCATTTCAACTGAACTTTAAAGCCAAAATAAAAATAATCATTTCAAGAAAATAGTAACTTGATAAAATCCAAAAAGTCCAAGGAAACAAAATGAGAAAGCAAATTTAAGGATAACTGAAGTAACCACCTTGTCCACAGCAACTCTTCCCTCTGCTGCGATGCTGCGCGCGGCTCGCGACCTCATTTCTCTCGGCGTCTCTCTGGGTAAGATTCGGACGGACCACGTGGTTGTCGGACACCGCCAGACTCGGGACACCGAATGTCCGGGACAGGCGCTGTTCGATCACATCGCCACGTGGCCGGACTTCAGCCCTACCGTTCCTGCCAATCCGCAAGAGTTTGAGGACTTTCTGGAGACCAGGCGGCAAGCAAGCAACGAGTAGTCTTGTCTATAGGGGCTTCAAGTCAGCTGATTTTGTGGTGCTATCGAAACGTAATAAACAAAATAGCTGTTGCAGATTTAAAGAAAATTTTGAAAGGGAAATTTGGGTTGGATGGAAGAGTGGGCCTAATCGCCTAAATCCCGCCCTCTATAAAGACGATTTTATTTATTTATTTATTTAGATTCCTAATTGGCATTCCTAGAAATATTTTATTCGTAAAATGAATACTTGAAGCCTCAATGCTTGACTCAAAGATGAAGAGCCGCCATATTGGATCAATTTCCTATCTTAGCCATGTTAATTATAAAACTATTCATTATTTTTATAAACATAGGGAGTTCCTGTTTTATTATAAATTATTATACATCTATACTTTTTACCTCCATATTATATTTTGTAGTCATTAAATTGTACAATAGTGTAATGTTCTCATTTATACATTTTTAATAATTTTGTCATGGATTATTTTTTTTAAAATTTTGAGAAAAATAGAAATTTTTAGATTCTAGGACTAGATATACGCTACTCTTTTTTTAATTACCATTGCGCACATAATTATGTTAAAATTATTATGTAATGTCTGTGAGTCTGTGCAATTTCTATATATTTATAGCATATCTTTATAATATTGATGTTTTCAAGATTTTAATAAATATGAAAAATATAAATAACATCTAGTGTATTATTTCACTCTATGTAGTTAATTATTAATAATTACAATAATAGTTGGATTAGTTTAAGGTTTAGGCAAATTGGTATTTAAAAAGTATTTGATAGTAAAATAATTTTTATTTTATAATAATTAAAATTTTAAATTGAAAAAATTATTAAATTTTATAGCAATAATGGTTTTAAAAACTTATTATTCTAATTTATAAATATATATATTTACTTTTAATTCTCTCAAAAATTGACACGATAGCGTACTCAACACAGCACGCCAATGCATGTATAATTATAAATACCATTATAAAACATGATTTACTTACTAATATAAAATAAAAATGCTCTAATTTTGCAATGAAACGATCACTACTTGACCTTGATCACTTGTGTTGCGTCATGTTTATTTTAGAGATAAGATTTCGCTATCAATTCTGCACACGGTCACGTGACTTCACATGAAGGTGCGAGCCGGGAGGGAGCACACGTAGCGAGTTGCGTCATTCTTCTAAACGTGCAGGTGAGTTGTGTTCTAGTTCATTCTGAGGTCAATGTCAATTGCAATAATTGTTAAAAGTGACTTGAATCGGCGTTTTATTGAATTTGGTGGTAAGATGAATATATATTACATTGTTCAAGACCTTGCGGTATATGGAAAACCATTTAATTTGCTTTTAAAATAAAAAGAAAAGTTAATTTATTTTAATAGTTGAAAGTATATAAACCAGTGGCGGCTCGTGGGGGGTACTGCTGAACTGCAGCCACACCAGCAAAGTTGGCAGAATTATTTCATTTCTTTAAATTATATTTCTATATTTTTATTTATAATTTTTCTTAATATGATGATATTTATTTAATGTTTTTTAATATTTTCTGGTAGTTTATAGTGTTATTTGTTGAAAAAACATAATTTCCTGTTAAAAAATTGTAGCAGAAAGTTTAAAACTACGAAGAAAACTGCAGCGCTTTCAGACACACGTTTAACGTTGTAGCGCTATCTCGGCCAATTTCTCGCTCAGTATGGGCGCTCAATGATGATCGTGTGTCTGTCTAGCGAGCAGCCTTTCTGTAGAGGCCGCTGCGGAGCTACCAATCACAGTGACCACAGCGCCTAGCTGCCCAATCACAGCGCCTGGCGCGCTGGTGCGCAAAATTTTCAAACATCTCAGAGCATTAGCAGGGTCTCTGCAGCATTAGCAGATTATCTTTTTGAGGTTTTCCGTTCGTAATAGATTAAAATTATAAGTAATTTTACATGTTATTCTATTAGCATCCCTACTTATTGTATTTCTTTTGTTTAAATTTTATATTTACGTTTATTTTCATTTTATATACTCCGTCTCAGAAATAAATTTATTTATTTTATGATGAATTAAATTAAAAAATTCACGACTCTTAACTCTGAAAGTTTAATTATTACTTATTACATTTTGCAGAAAATAAATATTAGTTGCAACTACTACTTATATTTATTTTAAATGATTTTTTTATAAATAAAAAATGGTAGATATTTAAGCGAGAACCGAAAAAAAATCGAGCCTGCGGCGAGCTACTGGGGGGCTCCGCCCCCCAGACCCCCCCCCCCCCCCCCCCACTGTCAGCAGACACACCTATGTCCAAGCCCACGAG
Organism: Siphlonurus alternatus; assembly: GCA_949825025.1. NCBI lineage: Eukaryota > Metazoa > Arthropoda > Insecta > Ephemeroptera > Siphlonuridae > Siphlonurus > Siphlonurus alternatus. The sequence goes on along the minus strand of OX463785.1, from coordinate 24,177,796 downwards.
CCGCCACTGATATAAACTGTAAAGTTAAATATTTTACTCCTCAATTTTTTAACGACCAAATATGATTATTTGCAATTATATTGCAAAAAAAAAAAAGTTTTTTTTTTATGTGTTTAAATTTTATTTAAATTCTTTAATGTAAGGTAATAAAATATTTATAAAAATTTGATGAATATATTTTTTAAATAGCAAGCTATGGAATTAAAAAATTAGCGATAAGTTATAAATTTATAAATAATTGTTTTTTTTAACATTGTCAGTATTATAGCTATACAATTCAGATGACATAGTCAGGACATATTATATAGTATTATCAGTAATGATATTTTTCTACGACCTAATACGATGGTGACAATATTATTAGGATACTTGGTTATTAGTTACAATTACATGTCATTGAAGATTGTACCATAAAATATTTTAATTCAATCCACATAACTCCCCAAATATAAATATGATTTATAATTTTTATAAACACACACTCGATATTTACCTTGTCCCTTCCTCAGGTGCAATGCTATATTACAACTAAAACCAGCACTCAAAATTAAAACAATATATTATTACAAATAAAACCAACACTCGATATTTACCTTGTCCCTTCCTCAGGTGCAATGCTATATTACAACTAAAACCAGCACTCAAAATTAAAACAATATATTATTACAAATAAAACCAACACTCGATATTTACCTTGTCGCTTCCTCAGGTGCAATGCTATATTACAACTAAAACCAGCACTCAAAATTAAAACAATATATTATTACAAATAAAACCAACACTCGATATTTACCTTGTCCCTTCCTCAGGTGCAACATGGCAGGCCACAAGGTGGATCTTACTTACGATGACCTGATCGTCCTCAAGGGCAAGGGCGAGATCACGCTGGTGGACGTCAGGGATCACAACGAGATCCAGGAGACCGGGAAGTTGCCGGACAGTGTCCATATACCACGTGAGTTTCGGGATTCATATTATCCTAATTTTAAAGCCCAATTAAGGTTGTATTACACAATACAATTTTACCGACTACGGCACGACAAAATTTAGTAATGATTTTTTTTATTTTTTCTTGTAATAAATTTTTATCTGCACCTTAAAGCGGACTTCAAGGGATTTGTATACACATTTTTGTTTTAAATTAATTTAAATAAAAAATAAAAGTAATTAATTTTTGCATATTACAAGACAAGATAAAATTTTTGCAAGGTAATATCATAAGCAAAATTATACCATGTATAATACTGGCTCATTAGTCATTCATTATCTCATACTGATAATTTAAATTTAATGATAACATGATAGTAAAAAATTGAAAGCACTTGATAATTTATTTCTTCTTTGAAATCATCAGTCTTCAAAAAGCACAGCATGCATGAGTTTTGGTCGAAAGTAGTTTTTAGAATCACATCTTTATAGATATTAATCATGAACTGGGAAAACTAAAATTTCTCTCATCATTGTATTAAAATTAGAATGTGTTTGAAATTTAATTATTCATCAGTCATTTTTATTCTTATTTGCAACAAAGAGATATTCATTCATTGTTATAATATTTATTTCAATTTAAAAATAAAAGTGTTTTTATTTATGTTGACTTTTTTCTTTCATCTCATTTTCAAAACGGTGCAGTAAAATGAATATTTATCCAAAATGAAGTAGGGAAAGAATAGCAATTTATTTCGTAATCTTTTATCTCTAATTTCATAAAAAGTTTGTGATGACTTTTGCCCTCGACTTTGAAATAATATTCACTGATAACGAACGAGATAAGTGCAACATTTCTTAGAAGCTCTTTTATTTACGTTTCTAATGCAATACTTTAATTGTAGGTGAAAAATCTCTTTGTAATTTATCACTCTGAAACAGACTAAAAATGTTAGAAGAGTATAGAAGGTTCTTACAAATTTTTAAACTGTGGGTTTATTGTTTTTCTTTCTTATAAAATACAGGAATTCATGAGATACATAATAGCACAGAATTTGACTTAAATAATATTAGTTTTGCAAACATACACAATTTTGTACTAATAATAAATTTGCCAAGCATTAAAATCTAAATTTGCTGATGATGTATAAGCTACTAAAAATTTCTAAACTAAAATCTGTGCTATAATATATTTTATGAATACCAATATACTTTAATTTTAATATATTTTTTATCTAAATTATGAATGCTAGTCTGCATTCTATTCTAATTTGAATATTTCAATAGAGGATGGTCAATTTTTTTCCAGTTTTTTTATTGAATTCTCCAAATTTTTTAAAAAACACTGTGACGTCATAGTCATTCAATACTTTTCCCTAGATGCTTGCATATTAACAATATTTGCAAGACTTGGCGTCATGTCACAGATCTACAGCATGATCGATTGTTAATAGAGGTTTAAAAAACACTTAGAAAAAAGATCATAACGTGACGTCCTCTACCTACATCAGCGGTAAAAAACGTGACCTCTAATGCAAATTCTTTTTTGAGAATATGCCGCAATTATAAAGACATGCACCCAAACACTTCCTTTAATACAACTTCTTCTTCTTGATTATTTTTTGAGAATATGCCGTAATTATACGACCATACACCCACGTACTAACATGTCCCGCAGTGGGCGAGCTGCTGTCGTCCCTCGAACTACCCCCCGAGCAGTTCCAGGCCAAGTACGGTGCCCTTCAGCCCTCCAGGGACTCCCAGCTGGTCTTCTCGTGCCGAAGTGGCAACCGCAGTCGCAAGGCCATGGCAGCAGCCCTCGAGCACGGCTTCGTACAGTGAGTAAACCTCTGCAAGTTTGCAGGTCGAACATTAATTTTATTCAATTGTTTTTTTATATATAATCGATTATAGTTCATTAATTCAAGCCCTGAGAAATTTGCCATTCTACGTTAAACCAGGTTTGATTTTCTGTAAAGTTTTTTAAAAAAGTAAAATTAGCTTGATTAATGCTGGTAACTGGTAATTAATTCATTTAATTATGTTACTGTCAATGGGAGTCAAGTTTTGTAATTTTTTTAATTATTTCGCTTACAAATTGCAATGTTGAATAGACCATGATATTCAGATTTTTCCAAGTACTGAAATTATTTACAAAATTGAAAGTTGGGTTTTTAATTGCGTGTCTCCTTCTTTTAATTCAATTTCTGTATTTTTTAATTAAATAAAAATACCGGATTTGAGCATGTTCTTTATTATGTTTTTTTTTTTTTAATGCAGTTCGGACAAATCTGAACAAAACCATTAAAACAAAACAACTTTATCAATTTATCATAAAATAAATCTTAGAATTAGGAAAAAAAAAAAAAGCTTCACACAAATTGAAATTTTTTTTCTTTGTGGTAAAACAAAACTTTAACCTGTAGCTAGCTGTATATTGATTAACTTATTCAGTGTGTAATCTTGGTGGTCCTTTGTAATCTTGGCTTATCAGCTTATTGAGATGAATTTATACGTCAATGTCGGTTGTACAACTCTCTACAGTACAGAGCGAACGTTACTCTTCATTTTGTACAAGTTTCATGCATGCTGTGATGAACTTGCCCTAGTTGAAAAATTACGTCTTCAACTCATCCTTAACTCGATTAAAACTAATCTTTTTGCCTCTAAAACACATCTTATTTCCTCCAAAGTGAGGATGAAATGAAGACAAGATTTTCAACATTTTATGCTCAAGAAGAGGAAAAAAGACGTAATCTCGTCTTTTCTCCTCTAAAATGGTGCAAAATAAGAGGACAAAAGAGTCTACTGGTTTCAAAAACCTCTAAAGACCAAATTTTCAAAAATGGTTTTATTATTGATACATATTCTTTAAAACACATTTTATTTGGTATGAAAAAATTGGGCTGCAAAAACCTCTTCTTCCCATGCTAAATGGGCTATAAAGCAGAAAGTTGGTTGCAAAAACCTCTACTTCCAGGGCGGGAACGTTTAAAAATCACTTTTTCAAATTTTAAAAAATTCTACAACTCCCAATTATTTTTTGAGAATATTTTGGTTGATGAATTCAGCTTCCTGGGGGCCACATTAGTATGGTTAGATACCTAGTTTGCCCAAAACTCGAAACTCATATTTTTATGGGTTCATGGGCAAATTTTTTTAGTTTTTCCAAAATGAAAAAGTTAAGTATCTGACTATACATTAATGACCTCCCTTAACCCAAATATTTTTTTAAAAAAAATCGCAAAAATTTTTTGACACAGATATGGGCAGATTTTCAAAAAGTTAGTTGCAAAAACCTCTACTTCCATTTTTGAAAATTTCCCTAAATTTGGTTTTTGATTGAATGGGCAAATTTTTGTTTTGAATCTTATTTTTTTGACCCAATCAACCCCCAATAAAAATTTCAAGTTGATATGTTAAGAAATAAGCTTGCTACAGTTTTTTGCCCATTACCTAAAAAGTGAAAAACTGGATTTAGAGGTTTTTGCAACCAATAGACTTTTTAAAAAAGACGAGAAGATAGCTTAACAGCGAAGAAAAGATGAAATTTATTTCCACTCGGGTAATATTTAGGATGGCTATTATCGAATTAAAAAAATATGTACCCCTGATTAACATGCAGTCCTATAAGAAGAGGGGCCCACCTTTTTTTATTCTAATGCTCAATCAGCGTGAATTTTTTTATTGGATCGAGCATCTCGATTTTTGTATCATAATTTTTTTTTCAGATTGTTTTTTAACTTTCTAACACCCTCAAAATCGAAGGGAAAGACGCTGTGACGTCATAGTCATGCAACGCATTTCCCTATGCTTGCGTGTTAAATAATTGCATGACTATGACGTCACAGCGTATTGCAGCATGATTTTAAGAATGTTAGAGGATTCAAAAAATCTGAAAAAATATTGACAATACATAACTCGAGGTGCTTTATCCAAATATGAAATAAAAAAAAAAATTCACTAAGGTTGTCCATTGTAGGCTTATAGTAAGCTCTTCTTACCTCTCAAAAGTTTTAATCCACCTCTTTATCTTTCGGAGCAAATCACGAACGGTAAAGTTCACGCTAATCCGAGGTGTACGGCGAAAACGTTAAAAGGTTTCAGTTTTATCAGCGGCTTTTTCCTTTAAGTCCAATCGCCGTAAGTCAATTCTTTGTTAAAAATTTTCACTGTAGACTATCGATTGTTATAGAAACTGTTTCGATTGTTGCAGCTCGAGGCACTACATTGGAGGATTCTTAGACTGGCAGGAGAGAAGCAAAAAATAATCTACAAACATTTTTCTTTTATTCAAATTATAAAAAGGTTTTTTAGTTACTTTTAATAAAAAATTGCTACAATGTTACTTTTTTTTTTGTAAATGATGTTTCAATTGTAAATTGAAAAATAAAGACAAATCTTTTGATTGTTACCAAAAATAATTCATGTATTTAATTCATTACCTTATAATTATTTGCTTTTGTTTTGTATATTATGTACAGGAAATAATAGAAACCTGCAGTAGAAAGACCGGTAAACACAATGGAGGGCATTCACAAAGCACTTTAACCCCAACTTTATCCCCAAGTTTTATCCCTGGTACTAAACATGGAGCTAAAAATGGTTAGCCCCTGGTTTAGCACCATGTTTAGTACCAGGGATAAAACTTGGGGCTAAAGATGGGGTTAAAGTGCTTTGTGAATGCCCCCCATTATAAATTTTTATGAATTAATGAAGGGGGTACTTGACGGAACTCAAAGTGAAAAGTACCTAGACCAGATTTAAGCAAAGACCAAAGTTTTCTCATGAAAATTAACTTCAAGACTTGAAAATTAACTATAAAAGCATATATTCACGTGTGTTATATATGTATAATGTTATTTTATAGTACGTCTAAATCTATTATTATAAATGCATGAAACGAAATTTAGTTTTATCGTATATATAACGTAAAAGTGAAATCAGTATCACGATATCGTAAGTAAGTGCTAATATTTTATCACCTGTCTGGCGATGATGCGCGCGCGTACGGCATTCAATGTGACCAGCTAAGCGCAAGAGCGAAATTAACAAGAAATATCAACGAAGAGGCAGTACGAACATCAAATTACGAACAAAACTGGCACTTTTGAAATCTTAAATAAGCTTTCATTACATCCTGAAAGCCAGTAAGTCATATTTAATTTTAGTACCAAAAATTATTCGCTAGATGTCTCTGCCGCTGACTTACCTGTATTAAAGTCTCATCAAGTTTTGGTCCTGCTATAGACGGTAGGAGAGCAGATGCATTTCAAAAGCGGGAGAGACAGGACGTGAATATACACTTCTTCTTGTTACAATGTATACAAAAAACGAGCTTTATATAATTATGTGATATAAAAATATTAACGAAAACAATTGACACGATTTTTATTAAATGTTTGAATTCTAAATGTTATTGTTATTTAGTGTTGTGTAAGTTATGAAGATGTACGGCAGTGATGAGGTCCTTGATAAGATAGAACTTAAGAGGGCTGTCAGGGCTGAGAACAGACGGCAAAGTACGGGAACTCAAGGGACGGCCACACCGGCAAATGCGGCCGCGATCGCCGCCAGAAGAAAGAAGAGAAAGCGGAGTACGGCGAGCCAGGCCCCAAGTCACAGTTCAGGGGTGAACCTGGCGACTCACAGAGGCAGCAGGGCCAGCAGAAACGACCCTGAGGACGATGACAAGTGAGTGGATGGCAGGGAGTCAGTTCAGTAGGAGATTATATGCAATTGATATATAAAATTTTGAAAGCATCGATATTTTATATATTATAAATGTTTGTTAGAAAAACTAACACAATCAATTGTTTCAATTTTCAAATGTATATTTTTTTGCAAAAACTACTTCAGAGAACCAATACATTTACTTTCTAGTAAATGGTATATAGTTTGAAAACAAATATTTAAATATATATTTTATTAAACAAAAATATAAAATAATTTAACTTGTAAATTAATCATTTTGAATATTTTAAAAAAAATTAACAATTACATTAAATTTATGGAAATTAAATTTTTTTTTTATTGAACAAGACACTATTAATTAGTAAAAATGTTTGTAAAAATGAAAATTAAAATAGGATATAAAATAAAATAATGATACAATTTTTTATTATTATGGTAAAAAATTATTTCACTAATAAACTTTAAAAAAAATACGTCTATATAAAACATGTTTAACGTAAAATTGATATTTAAAAATTGTGGTGTACCGCGAACATTTTATTTCCACAAATACATGATATACTATAAACGAAGTTAACATATCCATTCCATCAGAATCACTTTATATCAGCTCTAAATTTGCGTCAACAAAAAATATTCGATGTTCACTACATGGAACGCGATCGATGTTCTCCGCTACATTTCAGACATAAAAAATGCAACGAGCTCGGTCCCATGTGACGAAAATATTATTTCCAAGTCTGATCTGGTGACGTGTGTCCTTTAAAATTGTGTGCGTTACGTCAATTGTAATTTAACGTTCCAAATTTTCAATACAAGTCACTATAAATTAACTTTATTCTATACCTCGTTGACTGAAAGTACAAATGTAATGTATTAGCTTTGTTATGAATAGATTATGGATGTGATTCGTTAAAACTATAAAGAGAATCAATGATAAAATGCATTTATTTTCCTAGGGGGCAACTTCAACTTAACTTTTCATTTAGCTGTGTTATTATTTGTCATCTAATTTCCATATTGATTACAAAACTCTAAACAGGACAATGTTGTCAATATCTGCGGGTGTCTCTTTTTACCATTTATAACAAATTATAACTGGATAAATTAATAAAGTAAAACATATATATTATTTTTCTCCGTGCATGGACTTACAAAGTAGATACGCACACCAGTATCGCGACTCGTTCAATAAGCCGAGTACACCCGTCAGATAGTGGAAGAATATAATGGTAACGATTGGGTCTCTCAAGCATACTATAAAGTATAAACTTTCGGATAACCCAATTTCTGTAGCATATCAGTAGCAAAAATTCGCTTATACTATCTTGAAGGTTAATAAATGTAAGGTTTGTTTTCGGCTTAATGGCTATCGAATAACTACCATAACTATATCTGAAGAATTCAAAATAAAGTTTTTTGAAAGGTTTACTTTAAATACCTAACGACTAATTTGAATTAACAAGGCTTTTGATTTTTCAATAAAAATTAAATTGTTAAAATATTCAAATTTAATTTCATTTCTTATGATGAGCATGCAATTGGAAGAATGTTTGCAGAAAAAGTTATAGAATGTTATACAAAGAGCTTTACCAAAATCGGTTCTTTGCATTTTCTGATAAAATGTACCTTTCAGGCGTTGTTATAAGGCTCATAAGAAAGTGCAAAGAGACGGTTTTGAGGCTGAAGTTCTTTATTTATTTTATCGAGTGCTCCTTACAGTTACGCAACTTGTTCAGCCACAAAACAAAGCAAGTTGCCTGTTTTACAGGGGCAACATTTTTTTTTTCTTTTATTTGTTGTTTTGTTTTTATTTCTTTGTTGGCGATAAATAAATAAAGATCCAGACATCTTGAAAAAATCCTACAAATAAAATTGTAATGGATTAATCCAGAACTCAGTACAAATAAAACTTTAACATTCGGAAAAGTCAATATATAAAATAAAAAGTGGTAAAGTACGGCTAAGATTTTGTACTGCATAATAAACCCTGTCTGCAGCTTCAAAGTCCCATAAATAACATATTCGTATTTTTCATAACAATAAGAAGACAGTATAGAAATTGCAACTCCATGAGCTGCGTGACAAATTCTAGATACATTTTTGTTGTAGGAAAGTGCGTCTCGATTTGATGTTGAGATATTTTGATGATACTTATAATAATTTAGTTTTACAATTATCTTCTCTCAACAAAATTTCAAACTTTTTTTTTTTCGCCTCAGAATCGAAGTTTGAAATTTCTTCCCAACTTTTTCATGAGTTCGTATTAACTAAAAAAGTTTGAAGTCCACACTAAGTTTTGTAATTATTGGGATACAGGCTCGACAATTTCTACGTTTAATCCAAGATCAATACGTAAATATTTCATCCCGTTAGCGTGAAAAGGACAATTGTCTAATTGTATATAGAGATGCTAAGGAAGCATTTGAAGCATCGATTTATTTTTCTTGTTATTAAATTTTCTCACGAAGAAGCTTAGCTCGCTCACGGAGTTTGAATAAAGATCTCGAACACGACCAGCTTTATAGTAACGCTGCAACGTGGATTACTTCTCCATGTTGTTGAAACAAATATTAATTAATATCCAAAAGCTACCTCTACATAAGTCAGCTAAAAGTCGATAGAAAAGTCGATAGAAAAGTCGATAGTTTTAAAGAACAATGGTTTACTTCGTTACGTACCGTGTAACTAATGTAATGGTTTTATAACACAAAATTTGACTTAATACTTGTGCAACCATGCAGTGGTTGAATGAATAGACAATAATGGTTGCCTTTTTTTATTTCATAATTAGAAAATATACCTAAAATTATGCTTTTCTGAATTTTTTCGGATTTTTTGGAGTGCGGGGACTAATTTTAAAAAAAATATTTAAAATACCTGAATTTGGGTGGTACACCTGATGGGACAACCGTGACGTCATTTGTCGTGCTGTGATTGGCTGTTGATGATGTCACGGCTGCTGTGATTGGCTTTCAATGACGTCACGGTTGTCCCATCAGGTGTACCACCCAGATTCAGATATTTTAAATATTTTTTTAAAATTAATTCCCGCACTCCAAAAAATTTGAAAAAATTCAGAAAAGCATAATTTAATGTATATTTTCTAATTATGAAATAAAAAAATGCAACCATTATTGTCTATTATATGTCCACGAAGAGCTTGTTAGTAAGGGTCCGTATGAAGTCACTTGTGACCAGTGAACCTTATGTTCCATGAAAAAAAGGTTCACCAATAAAAATCGATTCTTTCTCATTGCGTATTTACGAACAGAGCTCTTATGATTTAGTAACACTCCATTCAAATGAAATACTCTGCTTAAACCATATATAAGGACATAATGGGCTTACGGGGTGTAATTTTTTTACTGGCTCAATCAAAAGAGGAGGTCGAAAAATATCCCTTAGATTTTTTGCGATTTTTTTTAGCACTGCATCATACCTAGAAAGGAGATTAAAAATGTCTCTTGACCTGGAGGCTCCATCTGCAACGCCTATGACGTCACTACATTCTTTGGTTCAACTATATAACACTTGTAAAAAATTATTGCATTGTTGCTTGTTTATTAAAAATAATCATTTGTTTCCATAGCAACGTGTTTGTTTAGAAACATTATATAGTTGACCCAAAGAATGTAATGACGTCATAGGCGTTGCGGATGGAGCCTCCAGGTCATCAAGAGACACTTTTATTCTCCATTCTAGGTATGATGCAGTGCTAAAAAAAATCGCAAAAAAATCTAAGGGATATTTTTCGACCTCCTCTTTTGATTGAGCTAGTAAAAAAATGACACCCCGTAAGACCATTTTGTCAAATAAGACATTCAATTCGATAGCACGCTTACAAAGACGTTATGTATGCTGAGTATGGAACTCATTGCATTTACCGACAAAACCCAAAGTAGAGATTACACAAAAATATTCGAGTTGCTTGCTAATTTCATGTTAAAGTCAGAAATAACTTCACCTGATGAAGTCATTGCGTGATGTTTCACAAGTCTTCAAGACGTCCCGAGAGCAAACAGAGCAGACTACACCCCACTGGGACACGCGACTTGAGTAAATCGACGTAGAACCTGTCAAATCGCAACATTGATGCGAGTTTTGTTATAACAATCGTTTTAGGTGGGTATGGGACGCTTCTAGTTCTTAATTTATGTTATAAAAGTGTATAATCTAATTCTATGGGCATGTAATCATATCAATGAATAATTAAATAAAATTCTATTTATTTTTTTATGTTATGGTTTCTTTTAGCTATCAATCCAATAAGACTAATGAGTCAATTGAGAGTTTTTTTCTTACTCAGGGATGTATTAAGCTTGCCGGTTATGCGATGCTAATATACTAATACAATCCCATAATCTAGGAGAATAGATATTAAAGACCTATCCTTCTTTAGGATATCTGTACATGGATACAGATATTTGAAATCCCTATCCATGACAAGAGTGAGCTGGTATAAACCTGCATATAATTATGTTTTGAATATAATGCATGTTAAAATTTTCAAGCAGTAAAATTTAAAAGATTAATTATAATTCTTTATTAAATAATAGAGTATTGACCCCAATTTTTTTTTATTGCAGAAATGGATAGAGCGTGTAAAGTTATGCTACCCTGATTTTTTTCAGATTTTTTAGAGCCCGGGAACTATTTTTAAAAAATTATTGAAAGTTCTTTTTGTGACGTCACGAGACGCCGCTCCTTGACAAAAAGATAGGGCTTGCCGCCGCGTGACGTCACAAAAAGGATTTTCAATAATTTTTTAAAAATAGTTCCGGGGCTCAAAAAAATCTGAAAAAAATCAGGGGAGCGTAACTTTGCTCGCTCTATCCATTTCTGCAATAAAAATTTTTGAGGTCAATACTCCATTACGTATTATTTATTTTTTTGGTATCAAAAGATTATTATTTTTTTTAAGTATGTATTTTTCTTAAATTTTCAAAACATTTGTTCCTGTATATTAATATTTATTTAAAATTGTGCGTCAAAGAATAATTTTAATAACAAAATGTATAAATATTGTGAACCGACCGCAATAATATATGATACGCATTGAAATATATTGACGTCGTTCCTGTTATCTTGTAATTGGTGTAAACTTTTTAATTAAATGGGACTAATAATTAAAAAGTCATAATTTACTTCAATGTAATTCATTATTAATCTAACAAACTCCCTAGAAAATCCATTTCTATGGCTAGTGCGAAACATTAGAAATTTTAAAGTGCTGTTCAAGTTCTTAGTTGAATGTAAGTTAAGAATTAAACAAAAATTTCATATTGTAAGATAAGTACACAATCTACATTATAATTTTAAATACTCATCTTTTAATAACTTCAATATTTATATTACGTACGACCAAAAAGCAGTGGATGATACGAACATTTCATGTTACTCGGTGGTAGCTGTATGGATTTCGTATTATATTATAAAGTAGATTTCCCCTGGGTTTGCGTCTGGAGCTAACAAAATGAGACATAATGGATTCCATTAATGTTATTGCATTGCGTCTTATACGGATTATCATTCATCACATACATTGTACAGTATGTAGTTACATAAACAAGTTTACGATAAAATTAGCAATGAATTATATTATTAATTTTGTTTATGAATGGTTATGTAAATAAAAGTATAGATTTTGTTTGCAATTGTTCCTATCTCAATAAGCATTTTTATAAACTTTTTAAATTAATATTGGAACTCCCTTTCTGAATTAAAGGTAAAACAACAAGCAATTTCAAGTTATAGAAAATTCTTCATAATTTTGCATAAATATGTACAATTATTATATTGTATAATATTGCATTAAATGTAAGTCACAAACTGTTGGTCGGAAATTAATGTAACGATTTCAATTCAAGTAGTATTATTATAAAAAAAAATACTTATAAGGTTGGTGCAATAATATTTACACCTATAATATGGGTGCAATTGTTGATACTTTTAGTGACGCAATCGTGCTTAAACAAAATAGGTTATTTTTAATTGCACTTGAACTTAATAATTGCAGTTAATATTTTCACATGCAGTGAACAAAATTCTACGTACTATTTTAACGTATGATCATAATTCTCTGAACCCTGCCTAGTTTATGAAGCATTAACATAGTATATTTACACTAATATTTTTACACATTACTCATTTCAGTTTTTTCCCAGAATAAAGAGACGTTTCCGTCATAAAGAATTGCTGGGGACAGAAGAATTTACTAAGAAAAATAAGGAAACAGTAAATATTCCACACAAATATTTATAAATAAATCATTTAAATAATATAGAGATAAAGTTAGGGAGTTTTATAACAAATTTCTACAATCAAAGTGCAATTATTAACGAAGTCAATACTTTGAATCAAGCAATCACACAAAAGCGAATTAAGGACGCAATTTTTTAAATATTAAAACTCAGTTACTGAAAATTACATGTATTAATTTCCACTACATTTCTTCATACCATTTAAAAGTATTATAGGAATATCTGAATCCTGTCTAGTCTAACGTTTATATTTTTACACATTGCTCATTTTCATTCATGTTTATAGCAATTAAAACATACACCACAAAGCCTAGACTAGACACACACAAACATTTATAAAGAAATAGTACAATATTATGTATCGGTGGCCTTTGATCTTTACGCGGCACATACGTCATCAGCGTGCGTACAAGTTCAACCTGTTGCGTAGCAACCAAACATCCCCCGGTCAAATGGACCTGCTAGAGAAGTACACTCAAATTAATTTGATATTCCTCCCGGAAGTAGCCGGAAGTGTGAAGTCTGCAGCTCTTCTGTTTGTAATTTAGTTTTGAAACTTTACAGAGTTTCTTCAAGTCGAAGTACTGACCTATGTCTGACCAATTGCTAACCATAACTACTCAGGTTTCCAATGGTTTCCTCAGTCACAGCTAGACAAAACATGTTTAAAAGACACAAAAGGTGGGAAAGAGATGTGACATTTAAAGAAGACATAAAGAATGAATCTCCACTAATTGAGTCTGTAATGACTGCGGTGTGGCGCTTGACCTGGATCGCAACAATTACGTCATGTCTTTTGTCTGACAACAATGACTTTGTGATAATCTTTGCCGCTCCAATTGTTGACTGCAGATATTGACATTTCATAATAACGTTCGTTTGTCAAGGCGTTTATGTCACGGATATTCTTCATAGTAACGATATGGAGAATATAAAATATTTTTACACGTACATTATGAAGGATCACGTTAAAAAAATACATTAAATATTAAATAAAGTTTTTTTGGTTATTAATTTTTTAATGTTTTTAGAGTGCTGGTTAATTAAGTCTCTACAATTTCCATGCTATTCTTCCGGATTATATTCCATATATCTCTAACATTTTATTGAATATTGCCTTTTTAATTCTTCACCGCAACAAAAGAGAAATATTTGTCATTAACTCAAAACACTTCTACAAAAATAATGACATTAACCCTCACAATATTTCAAGGGATTAAGCGTGAAGTGACTTTCTATTATTAATAAAATCCATCCTTAATTATTAATTACAATAATTACTTTCCCTAGTTAACCTTTGTTATCACTACCACCAGGAGCTAACACGTATATGGTTCTTCGATTGAAAGAGTTTTCCTTTTTAATACCTGGGCAAAATTTATATTTTATTAATTTATTTTAATATTTATGATAAATATGTTAGATTTATAAAAATAAATACAAAATGTATACACTAAATAAATAACAATTAAATAATTTTTAATTTTTAAAAATATAATTTTTTTAGTTAAAATTGCAGTATAAAATTATATATAAATAATTAATTATTGTAATAAATTCATGAAAAAATAGTGATAATATATAATTTATATTGTAAATGTACTAAGAAAAAAGAATTATATAGATTTTTATAACGAATGTATTTTTTTTCCCAGCTCATTTATTCTTAATTTTATATCAGATCTGTATACATAATTATTGCAATATTCATTCTTTATAAAGCACAACAAATTAAGAGTACCTCAAGAAAGTGCATATAAAATGCAAATCTTTAAATGTTGCAGCAAGCTGTAAAAACATCCTTTATAACGAAAAAAACACTGACTTCCGGTTACTTAAGAGTTTATTAAAGTGAGTGCATCTTTAAAGTAAAGTGTAATCGGGTTGGTTAATGTCGGTTTAAAAGTAGCGTGCTATGAAATAGCAGCTCCCACGGTTCCTATCAACTCACACTTGTTTAAACTCCGCACAAGACCGGAAATACGTCATCAACACAATCCAGACCTTGATCACGTGACGAGCCAACGTAAACTGAGGCACAAATATTAATTATGTTTACCGGACCTTTTCAGCAAATTCCAACATTGAAACAATTTTCTTCATTTTTTAGAAGCTTCAATTCAAAAGATGGGGAGTTCTGAACTGTAGCTGATGAGATACCAACTTTGATTTGGTTCAACATCTGGCAAAATACATCATCCCTGTTCTCTGTTTATAAAATACCTGGAATATGTATCAACAAACACATAATTAATACGTAAGACATTTCATCCAGGTAACTGACATATAGCTAAATGTGTGCTTATAAGAAATGATTATATAGTTGGTCATTTGAATTACATCAGATTATGTTAAATAATATTATGTGTAATTTTCGAACTCTTTCTATGTATAAAAGTTTTATTTTTTAAGGATTGATGTTAAAATTACTGCATAATTTTGTAATCCAAAAAAAATAAAATTAACTCGTCATATTCCTACTCTGTGAGTGTAGCTTACCAAATGATATATTAAATTCATTGTTATACTGTTTTTTTGTATCACCAATAAAACCATGTCTAGAATTTATCAATTCAAAATGCACACAAAAATTGTAGATTTAATTAATATAAAATTCTAATTTGTTATTGATTGATTTATATTTCACTCATGAATACATAAAAAAACAAGTCAGAGGCAGGAGACACCAAACAGTCCAATAAGAACCTAAAACGAAAAGTGTATAGTATCCCTGTGAAACAAAGTTATAAAAAGAAAAATATATTATAATAACAAGGGTTATTTTTGTAATTTTTATTCCTTTCGTTTCAACGGATATTAAAATTTTTAATATTATTAATAATAATTTATTCAGAAGATTAAAAATGTATTGATTATAAACAAATAAAAACAATTCTCATCTTATTGAACAAACGAGTTCAGGTGATAAAAAGTGAACGCAGGTTTCCTCAACAATTGAATTCACACTGAAAATATTTTGGTTTAAAAATCAAATTAATTATCTGACAGTTTCTCTATACCTTGGACTTCCAATTATGTTACTTTCGTTTTCGTTCATTTTTCTAAAATTTTGACAACCTTTCTGTCATTTCTGAAAGGCACTTGAGAGTCCTCACAGCTTTTTTTTATTATTAAAAATGTCGTAGAGGTAAGACAAATTGAAGAAATTAATTTATCGATTGGACAATGCTTCTATAAATTTTTTATTTTGAATAAAAAAAAAATAATTTTTTTATATTTTTAATTAAAATCTAACATTGTCTCATAATCTTTTTATAAGAATGACGTCAGAGTTTATAATATTTTTTAATACAATCTTTTTAATTAATTACTTCATAATATAATATAGTGTAATGTAATTCATCTCTGCATCATATTTAAAATAATTAATAATAATAATAACCTAAGGTAATAAAGAGCAGATGAATTGAATAAATATATTATTTAAAAAAAAAAAAATCTCATACAGAATTTGATGCGAAACAAAATCAAGATGTTGGAATGTAAATTAGTCATAACACATAAACTATTCGTTTTATAGGTAATTATTATAGAAGTATAATTAATAATATAATTTGATTGTTTCAAATATTAAAAATTAAATAAAAGCAATATCGACATAACCTTATATAAAAAAGATTATTTTATTTATGTTTATTGAAATCTATTGTAAAAAAAAAAAAAAAAACTTCTCATTTAAAGCTGTAATACATTCTGTATAATAATTCATAGCGATGCGAGCTTTCAGCAAACAAAATAAACTCTTTAACATTATTTTTGTGAAATCTTTTCAAAATATCACGGGAAAAAAAATGGAAAAGTCGACTGAAATATGAATTTACCTGGTAAACATTGATAATTAGTTATAAATTCATCGAGGACTTAACGTTTATCTGAAATACTGACCAATAAAAATAAAACTCCCAGACAGATTTTGTGTTTTTCTGTGTGTTAAAATGATCACATTACACTTTCTACTCCATGTTCCTGTTTTATTAGGTGAATAAACAATGTAATAATCAGGTTGTTTTTGCAGTCACTTGTATTTGCCTCATGTTTATGTTTCTACTATTGTATTTTCAGCCTATGGCATACTTGAGAAAATATGATGTTAGTTAAAAATTATAAGAATAAAAGAAAAGATGGGATGAAATGATCTCAAATCAATTTTATTATTTTCTTTTTTATTTAAATTGAAATAACAACAATCTTAATAGGTATTATCTCTTTGCTAAAAACAAAATTATTAGATTTCATTTAATTGTCTGTAAATTTCTTCGTACAGTTTGTAAATTTGAAAATGTTACATAAATTTAACAGTTCCAAAATGATCATTGAAGGGTATTGAAATTCCAGTAAGTGATCAATGCACAAAAAGAACTCCCATTATTATTCACCCAAGTACATAAATACAAAAAAAACAAAAAAAACATGGCAAACAATTGAAGTGAAAAGGATACAACACACGGCAGAAGCAACACCATAACACAGAGTATGTAGTATTAAATCCAATTTACATTAAAAAAAAATGTATCAAAATAAATATAAAGTTAAAAAAAATTGTATAATATTTAGTCTGTTATTATTAACATTGTCAAAATTATTGATAACTAAATCTGAAATTTAAAGGCCCCAAGGTAGGACCTTCACAAAAATTTGACGCTGCATTTTCACTCCTTGGCGAGTCTCCAAGCGTGCAGTTGCAGCTGCAACCCCATGGCAGTGAGGGCGAGCCACAGCGTCAGGAAGACAAAGAGCTTCAGTCTTTGCATCTCGCGTCTGTCGTGTCGGGGGAGGCAGTGGAGAAGCATGTAGAACAAAAGCATGGTGGAAGGAGAATTATAATTTGTTGGATATTTATTTATATATAATTCATCAGTATAATACAATATATTTCAAATTAAATATTTATTAAATTTAATTTTCTACGCATTTTAATAAAAAGGAATTAATATATTTTTTTTTCAAAATTTGTCATAAAAATTGATTTTAAATATTAAATTTATATTTTATATCTTTTGTTAATTAAAACTTATTTTGTTTAAATTAAAGATTAATTGTTGTAAAATTGACGAGTAAATCGAAATTAATTTTTGAATATTGTTTTATATCATAATAATTAAATTTAAGCCAAAATTAAAAAAAAATATATTTTATTACTTATTAACTAGATATTATACTAATGAATTTATATAGTTGTTCCAAGCCAAGCATGAGAGAAATTCGCTATATGTTCAACGTATAATAATAATAATAATGTAATAATATTTTCCTTTTTCCTCTCTATATTTCAACTAAGCAAACATGCGTTCTCCGTTCTCCGGTACTATAAAATTAATTACTTGTCCATTAGGTCCATTAGGCTCCATTAACAATGTAATAATTGATCGTTTTAAATTTATTTATATGATTCATATAATATGCGAATTAAGATTTTTTATCAAAATTAATTTCCTGTTCGCACCATCAAATTATCAAAATTTTCAAAATAAAAATAAATCTACGTTGGTTTCATGTCAGTGTAAAAATAAATAACTAGCATTACAAAGATGGGGGTGGAAATAACCCATTACTCTTTTAAGGCGGAAAACTATCAAGGACTATATACAGTATATAGTCCTCGGAAAACTATTGCTTAAAATCTGGAAAAAAATTTAAACCTTAGCCAACGACAGAAAAATAATGAGGAATATTCGGTAATATAAAGAAGAAATTGGTGCCTTGGTGGTTAGTTTAACTCTCCACCCCCTTAGTAATCCTAGAATTTTAATGAATCAATTCCGACAAAATGTTCTGCAAATTTAGTGCTAGCATGTATGCTTTCTTACGTTTATACTCCTATTGGATGGGCTCTAGGCTCTAAATGCCATATAGAAAAAATACCATGATGCAACTATAAGCTTGAATTCGTAAACGTATATAAAAATGAATACGTGCGTTGGTTTTCCTATCAACACATTATATAAAATTTTCTTGTGGATTTTTATTTATTTTTTTTAATATATTTTAATGTTTTGCATCATATGAAACTCCCTTAACATATAACATATAAGTGTAACATATAACGTACTGTAAATAAAAAAAAACTGTTTAAAAAGTTATATAATATTTATTTTTTATCTAAAAAAATATTGAGCGTAAATTGCATTAAACCGGTCCCTCTAATGGGTGATATAATATTGTGAAGTATTACATAAAGTTTGAATATATTAAATTATAATATTTATCATACATTCATTTTTGTATGATACTCTGATTTATTTAATTTAAAAGCAAACATTTATTTTATTGATGATGAAATCTTTATATAATTTGTCGCGACTTCTCAACCGACTCCTTGGACTTGTCTTCATTAGAAATGGACTCGTCACTCCTTGAATCCAAAACTCCTCTGGACTTCAAATTATCAACAGTAATAGCTCGCGAGTTCTCAATCGACTCGTTAGAATTTTTTTCATCGGACTCTCTGGAATTGGACTCGTCGCTTCTTGGCCCCAAAATTCCCCTGGACTCGATATGATCATCATTAATAGCTCGCGAATTTTCATTGGACTCTCTGGAATTGGATTCGTCGCTTCTTGGTCCCAAAATTCCCCTGGACTCGATATGATCATCATTAATAGCTCGCGAATTTTCATTGGACTCTCTGGAATTGGACTCGTCGCTTCTTGGCCCCAACATTCCCCTGGACTCGATATCATCATCATTAATAGCTCGCGAATTTTCATTGGACTCTCTGGAATTTGACTCATCGCTCCTTGGCCCCAAAATTCCCCTGGACTCGATATGATCATCATTAATAGCTCGCGAATTTTCATTGGACTCTCTGGAATTTGACTCATCGCTCCTTGGCCCCAAAATTCCCCTGGACTCGATATGATCATCGTTATCGAATATTTTCTTCGTCAATTCTTTGCGTGATTCTTTGGACTCTTCCAAGGATTCTTGGGATATGTCCTTGGACTCAATGAGGGCGTCAGGGACTTGCAGAGACCTGAGAGTCCCTCTGATGGGAGTTCCAACACAGAGGCATGGGATCAGAAGCAGGAACCAAGCGGTGATGTTGCTGAAACATATTACAAAAATGAGTTTCATGTTTACGTTTTGGGTAGCACGGAGATGCCCGAAGCCGACCGAAGATTTTCGGGATGTAGGCAGAAAACCCTAAAATCCTTTGCTCTGCGTTTTAACGTAACTTACAACATTTCTTTTTAATAATAGTTTTGGTCGACAAATACTTTTCTTCAATAGCATTTTGGTTCTTTTTGTCACCATTTATGAAAGAAAATTAAAAAAAAATATGCGAATAGCCAGGAGAAATTAATTAATAATTATTCTTATTAATTAACACGTATATCTGCTATGCCGCTGCTTTGCCTACAAAATCGTGACGTCTTATTATTTTATGACGTTTGGTGAAAGATAGGTGAGAGAGAGAGAGAGAGAGAGAGAGAGAGAGAGAGAGAGAAGAGAGAGAGAGAGAGAGAGAGAGAGAGAGAGAGAGAGAGAGAGAGAGAAAGTAATTAATTCCTAATTTTAGACAAAATAATTTGGTATGGATCATTTAAGGTTAGTTTAATTTTTATAAGGCTTCTTCAATATAATAAAAAAGTAATAGTTTCAAAGAAATATGAAAATCAGTGACTTCCTTAGCATTTATTTTATTAAATTGCATTATGTATCGTCTGGAATTCTGAAAGAAATTTTAAAGATCATCACATACCGTTAAAAAGTAAATTTAAATCAAGAAATTATTCTTTTCAACTTCGGCGGCTAGTGTGGCATTCACTGCATACTTGACGAATAAGAAAAATGAAAATTCCAAGCTGGTACAAAAATAGCAGGAAATAATTATAATTCTCCAAAAAATCTCTTGTTTTATTGTATTTACTTCTATTCCCCGAATTTATACAAAGCTTTACATATAATGAAACTTTACAATTAATTGCAAAAAGTAGCTAATTAACATTAAAATAAGGCGACGATTTTACATAAAGATCGTTCTTGCATGACCTTGTGACCTACATCCTAAAGTGCATCCTCGTTTGCAGTCGTAAACATTATCAACTATGCAGCCCATTAAAAGTTGACAAAATCGATACCAAAAAGTTATGAAACAATTTTTGGAAGAAAACGACGATTATAAATATACTTCTGCATTTTTCATGAGTTACCTTGCCAAAAAATTATAGCTGGTCGGGGTTGTGGCTTATTTAATGCCTTTTAGACCAATCCCGGGGATAAATAAAATATGTTAAGTACTGCAATCTATCTTGTATAACATGGTTGTAAGTTAAACCCTGAATGTAGTATCATTTAAGTAATTAATCGAACATTTTAATTAAATATTCAAAATTTTGAAAAGTAAATAATCGAACATTTTAATTAAATATTCAAAAATTTGAAAAGTAAATAATCGAACATTTTAATTAAATTTTCAATGAAGGCTTCAAATGTTCCCCAGCGGGAAATTTTCTCCTTAAGCCACCATGTTAGAAAATTTTATTTTTTTTCTCAGTAACAATTAAAACTATGAATTTGAAACCATATCTTACCCTTCCTTCCTATTTAGAAGTCTTTTGATAATGAATCAAGAACTTATTTACCCCTAAAAAACACTTTAGTGCCAAAAAAGCAATTTCGAGTTTTTTTTTTTTAAATTGATAGGATGGTGGAAACTGCAAAATCAGCTGACTTGAAGCCTCCATTACGAAGAACACCAGCCGAACAATAACAGAGGTGATAATTGTGCACGCGCTCACTACGATTTTATTCCGAAACCTTCTGACAAAGCAGCATGTAATTATAAAGATAATAATTAACTTTGATTATTGGTTGTACAATATAAGTTAATCATGTCATTAACTCATTACTATTTAACATGCAAATATACACATATATTTAAAAGTCACTTTTAATTCATATTGTCATCACTGAAACATCACAATTAAAATTTGCAATATAATTTTCTAGCAGTTAATATCGAAAAATATTTTAAACGAATCTCTAATTATTAAAACGAATTTCAATTGTACTTTTAACAATTATTATCAATGTAACTAATACATGCTGGTAGTGTTAGTATTAAAAATAGAATTCACAAACGAATTTTTTTTTTCTTATTTGCCCTTTGCATGGCCCTACAAAAATTGTTGCCAATCAGACGTAGAGTATCCGACATTATTCGTTAGAAACATAATTTCAAATCAGGAGGCTGAAAACTTGTGCCAGGTCAGGAGAATCACACGAATTTTCTCCGCCTGCTCAAAGCCGAATTAAAGACCCCTAACCGCAACATGGCAAACAGGAGCAAATAGTCGCATAAGTATGAGTGTCTTCTGGTTTTCAGAAGTGTAGTTAATGGTTTGGTACTATTTTTGTTTAAATTTAAATTAATTTTATTATTTTTAGCGTTTTAAAAAAAATTATATATGAATTCTTACAAAACTCCCTATTTAATTTTTTTTTTAAAGTTGAAATTTAATATTCCATTTTTAATCATTGTAAAAATAGCTTAAAAATAGCATAAAAATCATTGCTTAAACGTAACATTACTCAAAATGAAAAGTCTTTCGTGAAATTACGTACTTGTAACATAATGTGACCAGCAGACTATTTGTAACTATTCAACAATCAATTTTCAATGCATTTGCATGCTATTTAATTATTTAATAATTTTATTTAAATTTTTTTTATTTATAAAAAATTAATTTTTTTTAGATTAGTTTCATTTATCTTATTATAATAATACATTTTTTATTGTATCATGTTTAAAAAAAAAAAAAAATATATCACTTTTGATGCTTTTTAATGAATTAATTTTGAGTATTTCTTTAATATATTAAATTTTGAATTCGGTGTAAAGACAGCTGCAAATGCAATAACAAGCAAGTGAACACGGAATGACACATGCGTAATTTTTCTAACACATTAAAATAATGAAATTATTGTTACCTGATTATTACTTTCTCTCCCACTATAGGAGTTTGACACACAATGAGAGGGAATTTATACCGTACATGATTCATATAATATAACTAGATAACTGTACAGTCTTTGTTCAATCAGTTATTTGTAATTTTCTTTAATTAAAAATATCAAAAGTAAAAGGAATATTATAATAAATTAAAAATAAAGTATTAATTATTCTTTTCGTTGAATTTTTGTTCTCCGGTTTAAGAAATGTTTACTAGTGAAACGTAATTATAATTGTATGAGAGATTGTATAACAGAAAACATGATCAAAGCTTTTCATGTAAATTAAAACAACATGGAATATAAATTATAGCTTCATGACTAAATATAAGACATTCTTTGAACAATACGAAGTAAAATTACCTCCAAAAGTATTTAGACATCGCAAGTAAGTTAAAGTTACAAGTTATAGGCATGATCCCAAATTGACAATTTGCAGCGTGTCCCTAAAATTGGTACTTGTACAAAGATATATAAGAACATACTTTGATTGGAGCTAATAAAAGTGCATACTCACATTGCGTTCATGGTGATTTAACTTCTATGAAAGACGATGCTTGACTTTATATGTAGGAAGCTACTGACGTCACGATAAAATACAGTTCAATTAAATTTACATCCCCACTTGAGTATCAGGAAATGCTGCTTTCTTGAATTCTAACTTGAAAATCTTCACGTCAGCTGATTTTGCGGTGTTCCCACAGTCCTATCCAAACCTACGTAAAAAAAATCTGAATTGCTTTTTCAGGCACTAAAGAAATTTTATTAGAGGAAAGTAAGTTTTTTGATTCCTTATCAGAAGACCTCTAAATGGGGGGGGGGGTAAGAGATGGTTTCAAATTGTTACTGAGAAAAAAAAAAGTGTTCTAACGTGTAGGCTTATGGAGAAAATTTTCTTCCCGACCAGGAACACTTAAAACCTCTAATATGTAAGAATTTTCAAAGCCAAAATTGAAGTAGAAATGTTCAACTTCCGGTATGCGACTAAAAAAACAATTGGACTGTAGTATGGAGTGATGGGCAAATATTGACTCCATTGTGAGATAAGGCGGGAGTGTCAGTTATGTTGGCAATATCACCAGCTAATTGTTTTCTCCACGCCTCAACTTGTGTTAATTATTGCAAATATATTATCTCTGTTTGTTCACATGATGTGTTGGCATTGCACTTAAAGGGGAAAGTAATATAATATCTTTTTGTAGGAAGGGAGTTCCAATTAAAAAATGTTGATAAAATAATTTTCACTATCAGGGTTTTATTGAAACAAGAAATGTACTGATTAGTGACGTACTTTAAGAACATGTGGAAATGTCAATAAAGAAATAAAGAAAAAGGTACCAGTGAAATAATTTTAATGAAAGATCGGTAAATTATAAAAAGAAGAAGCTGTTGCTCAAAATAGTTTTAATAATTAATTATATGGCCACCACAGTAGGTCGATTTATATATTTTCCCAACATGAAAAAGGACAAAGAAAAATGTTACTTTTTTTTTTTTATTATTTGCCCTACAAAAATTGCAACCAGTACTATTAGAGATAATAAGTACTATTGACTAGAGATCATCTCTCACTTCAATCATAATGTCCATCAGGATCGTTGAAAACAGGACCATGGTCAAGAGAACAGCCGAGCAGAATAAATGTATTCTCTCTTGTACGCTCAGCCGAGTTCACGATTCCGAATAATAGAGTGAAACACGTTAAAAAACACGTCTAAAATCAAGCTTTAAATTATCGAGCCTTAAATGTGGCCTTAAGACTTTGTGAATGCCCCTTATAAGTTATAAGCAACAATATAATGTCACTAAGGAATAGTAGGCTGAAAGTTCTCGTGATTGTTGTTTCTAACTACTAAATGACAATTGTTATAAAACTACAATATTTTATTAAAATTTATTACATTTTTTTGTTGTTAAAAAAAAATTGTTTCCAAAAATTTGAAATTGCAAATTATTTATTTAAATTTAAAAAATTTCATAAAATTTATTAAAAATTTATATTTATTTGTTTTTAATAATATTGGTAAAAAAAATCAGCGACTGCTTTATTATTTTCAAATGAATGAAACTATTTAAATTTTAAATTATAACTTAAATAAATATTATATGTTAAAATTAATATGTTGACTAATCAAATTTTATTAAATTTTTATTTAAGTTGACAAAATTTATATTTAAGGGTTATTTTAAAATTGACCAAAATGTTCATTAAAATTGACTCCAATACATCAAATCTTAAATCACTTTAGTTTCTGCAATTTCCATTCAATGAGGCTTAAATTTATCTTAGGAACAGCTTTTGGTTTTTTAACACAATTTGCTTTTCTTTTCATTTTTATCAATATAATTCTATGACCGCTACAGTGAGTCGAGAGATATTTTATTTCTATATTATCCCAACATTGCAAAAGAGAAGTAAAAAAGTGATCTTTGTTGTACTTATTTGCCCTCTGCAGGGCCTTACACAAATAGCTGGGCATCAGGACTAGAGGTTACTCAAAACTCTCACAATTGTCATAACGTCCACCAGAATCGTCCTGGAACACAGCATCAGGACCAGGAGAGCAGCCGAGCAGATCAGGTGTCTTACCTCCCGTCTATTGAGAACAGAGTTCGACAACCCGAACCGTAACGTAATGTAAATCATTAACAGTACGAGGTCGCACAGATATACTTGACTAATGGTCCTCATGATTGTACATGAACCATAGTATAACTTTTATTTGTCATTTTTAAAATTAATTTTATTTAAAAAAAAAATTGTTATAATAAGTGTATTGTAATGTTTAAAAAAAAATATAAATAAGTAGCCATTTTTATTTTTAAAAATGTTTTTATAAAATTGTATTAAATTAAATAATATAAATATAAACATTAATAAAATTAAATAATGTTAAATTATTTTGAAAATATAAAAAATATTTTTTATTTCACATTTTTAATAAACTCAATTGTTACATAAAATTTAAATTGCACAAATGCATTTATAATCAAGAAATAATTAATTTGTTAATCGAATATTGAATGAGAATCGGAGATATCATAAAACGGCACTGATTTAATCAAAATTATGTAATGACATTTTTATTGACAAGTAACGTAAAAAAAAACAAGGAGAATGATAATCTTTTTTTTACTTGGTGAGTCGTCCAGAAATTAAGAAAAGGAAACATAATTTACATCCTGAAATGTACATAATAATGTACATCAGGTTAATGTTATAAGCTGTAAAATCTTAATATAATGTTATTTCATAACCAACTCGTTATACTTTATTTACAGCTAGATGGTTGCTCTGTTACTAAAAACCTTAAAAATTACTTGTCTTGGTATAGGGTTGCAGGAGAGAGAGACAGACTCATGCGACAGCTTAACCTACCACAGCAATAAAAACTGTATATACGAGATGACATTAACGGTAACACCTTCACATTCTTAATACAGTATACAGCTACAGCATGTGACACTACTGCTAAACCCACGTATATATACGTCTAAATGATGTAGTACGTAGAACACACTAACAAGTTAGAACGACTTTTGGTATCATGCAGGACATGTGTTTATATTAATGGGGTCAAGTGGTTCAACAATACTACCGTTTTTTGTTCATTTGTATTATATAATTTTCATTAACTTGTAACTTTTTACAAAACGGCAATCTACATTATTTTATATTATGGCATTATATTTGCATCATTATAGTTAACAGTGCACTTGGTTTAAATAAGAAATGTTTATAATTCAAATTTGCAATGCCGTCTACAGGAAACTGCAGCTCGAAGCTAATTTACATGGTAATGTTATGTTGATATCTTGCCAACAAATTTAAATAATTTGATCATTGTAATAAACCATCAACTTTTTTCGTAACTTAGAAAATATTTTTGTTATAAAAAATTATTCGATTTCATCAGCATGAATCTCTTAAATTTTAACTTCATTTTTGTGTCCGATTCTTCTTTTTAAGCATAAAAATAAAATCCAATTGTTTTAGCATTTGTTTCAAAGCCTATATTATACACCATAGTATACTGTAGGCTTTGATATTAGTCTGTACCTCTGTACAGTACCTACTGCAAAATATATCAACTTAGAATAAATTTTAATAACTAAAATTAAATTTCAACTTTTAATAGATGTCTAAAATTAGTCTATTATTAAAATTTCATCCTCTTGCGCATAATTTCAGCTAAAAAGGATGCCCGAGCTAAAATAAATTTTATCTATTAAGCTCACCCCTTTCCCCTTATTTTGCACCATTTTAGAGGAAAAAAGAGGAGACTATGAGACTATGTCTTTTTTCCTTTTATTGAGCATAAAATGTTAGAAATATAAATGGTTGTTATTCACGAAGAGTTAAGTAGCATTTTAGGGAGAGATATTTTAAGAAGCGTTTTTTATACCAGGTAACAGGTAAGAAAAATGCTTCTTAAAATATCTCTCCCTAAAACGCTCCTTAACTCTTCGTGAATACCACCCATGTCTTCATTTCATCCTCACTTTGAGCAAAGAGGAAATAAGGTGTGTTTTAGAGGTAATAAGATTAGGTTTAGACGTGTAAAGGACGAGTTGAAGACGTAATTTTCAACTAGTTTGGAATTAAGTCTTTTTGAGGATGAAATACCAGAAATTATGGCACTAATACAACCTCGTTTTTAGCGAGTATGAAATAGAAGTGTTTTTCGGTTGAAGATAATAAAGTTTAGACTAAACTTGTTGAAGGAATATAGATATGAGAACTTACGCTTTCAACTAGGGTAAATCTTCAATACTTCTGTGTTAGATTGTACAATATCCATCACTCTATGAAAAAGATTACAGACTGTTTAGCGTTGTCATTATTTCTGCGATGGACTGTACAGTATCCACTCTAAAGGCTGTCTCACACAAAATCGTATAATATCGCAGCATATGATAAAAAATTAAGAACCTTCATGTCGCATCTCGCATGATATCGTACGTTTTTCATTTAGAACCGGTTGTAAATTTTCATCATAAGAAGTCATATGATACGATACGAAGGCAGTGTGCGATCTTCCTAAATCTTCACCGTAAGGAGAACTGCCAAATAATTATTTTATAGTTTTTTTAAGGGGCATTCACAAAGCCTTAAGGCCACAATTAAGGCTCAATAATTTAAGACCAGAAATTTTGGGTCTAAAAAACACGTCTAAAATCAAGCCTTAAATTATTGAGCCTTAAATGTGGCCTTAAGACTCTGTGAATGCCCCTTTTTATGCTTTGTAAGTTATGTCTGCATCGGTGTACGGATGAAATATGTACAAACTAAATGCGATTATTTCTGCGCCGGACTGTCCAAGCATCACAACAAACAACGACAGAAAGGAGAGCCTCCTTGGGGATTGTTGGGATCGATGTTCGGTCCTCTCAAATCTCGAGCAGTCGTGACATCAGCTAGAATTGAAATAGAAGTAAAAGAGTAACTTTAAAATATATTTTTTGTCAATTATTACAGAATAAATGATCAAAAGTTTAAAAATGTTTTTAGAAAAATTATTTTTTTTTAATTATTTTTAAAATTAAAACAAGTCATTTATGTTTAAATTTATTTTAATATTTTCTAACTGTAGTGTTAATTTTATACATTTTTTACAATTATTTAATTAAAAATTTATAAAGTTAATCTTAGCAGCATACGATTTTATTAACATAAAAAATTTGTCCCCGTTTCCAAGGATTTGGTTCATCATAATTTCCAATAATTGGATTAAATCTCAACCAAAAATGTGTGTACTGTACACCATATATATTTCAAAATATTTTTATTTCTAATAGGAAATTCTAAAATTACTCAAGTGTTTTCAATTAGTATTCATAATAATCACGTTAAATTGTAACGCTAAAAAGCCTTCTCCTTTAAATACGCCTATAGCTTCTATGTGAATTGACATGAACCAACAAATGCCATGAATTCGAATGAAACTGACACAACACAATCCCCGTGAATGTATTTAAAGTTAAATTTGAAAATGTTTATACAGGCCATCATTCGAATTGTGTGATGTCCATGTTATTTTTCGATATTACAAACGTGAGTTAACATTGTTTGATCAAAAGAAACAAGTCATCTTTGTTTTCAGTGTTTATGTTACAATGTTATTTGAATGGAGTAATAGTTTTATTTTAAATTAATATTATTTTGTTTGAACGTTGTAAGAAAACACACCATACTGATATAGATTTAAATAACCCTTTTTTTTTTCGAAAAGGTATGGAATAATTAAGCTATTAATAAATAATAAATTTTATTTCAGTGTAATTAAAAATTTACTAATTTAAAGTTTAAAGTGAATTAAAAGATTAAATTCCTGGGTGTTTTCAATCTTGTAAGCTGTATGTAAATATGGAAGAAATGTATAATCAAATACAGTATTATTATATAAAATATTGTCTCCAAAAGTGATAGAAGGAAATAATTTGCTATGTAGTTTAGCATTAATTGTAATATTACACATGGCACAGTTCAGTCAATGTTTACTAGACTTATTTTATTATACAGCCAGCCCCTCTGTAAAAAAAAAAAAAAAACTAAATTTAAAAAAAGAAATCAAAATAAACTTTAACAATTGAGGAAAGAATTTATATTATAAATATGGCTGTATTAGCAAAGAAAATGAATTTTATGAGGAAGAAACCTAGAAAATCAATTAAGTAATGAAACCAATATTGACTATTCATTGCATGATAGAGAATAAAATAATGAAATTTAATCCACCAACACGAATTAATATTGATATTGTGCGATGATTCGTGAATTTCATGATATTATTGAGAACAAAAGTCTGACAGGAATATGGGAACTTGTTTTTTTTTAACATTTTTCTTCTTTATTTTTCTGTACACCTCGGGACAGCCTGAATGTTATATTGTTCGTCTATGGAAGTGTGGCAAACTTTTGGGATGCCTAAACTTGATGTTAATTGACCTCTTTGTCTTTTTTGAGCTTCAGTTCCGGAGAGGTAACGTTCGTGCTGTCCAGAGGTTTACTTTGCATCCCCAACTGAAACCTTGTATTTATAGTACCAATATTTTTTCCCTCAAAACTATGTATTTTTTAACCCAATAAACAATTATTATTATAAAAATGAATGTTCGTATATCTTCAAAGATTTGCAAAATTATGAAAAACTATGTAAAAAAAATTGATTCTTCCAATCCGTGTTTTTTTTAATTATGTATGTTAAAAAACAAAGAATTTATGACTTTTGATAGGTTAAAAATTTCCTCTTTTTTTTTACATTTAAGTCGAATAGGGCGGTTCAAAATATAAATTAAGAAGTTTATGTAAGAAATTCTGTGAAGTAGTTACGATTGCTAATGAAGTTCATACTTCAAATTTAACGAGTTTTCGAAATAATACGAAAGAAATATAATTATTACAACTTCGTTTTCCGAACATATTACACTAATATGAAAACTCTTTTCCTATCTACAAGAGAACGTAGCGAGCATGTAGCAACATGATAATTAGAGCCAGTACACAGCAGAATATAAACTTGGCATAATGTGGCAGTTCAACAAGTTTCAGTTACCAGATTATCTTAGTTAATTACGTGACAAAGTATCATAGAAGCAAGTAAACCAAAACTTCGTCAAAACAATATTACTAAACTTTATTATTGTGTAAAAATAAATGTGATTTTCTCATGCAAAGTGCAATTTTCTTGCTGTTATAGTTTCAGTTTATCATGATTTACTGATGTTTTGAAATAAAAATAATTACAAAATAATTACTTGTTACATTTAGATCAATAATTTGCAATTAATTGGTTTTCATCATACAAGTAGATGTACATGGGATTTGTTGCTGGTGATCACTCGTTTCCATGGTTACGCCGCATGACCCTGTTCAACGTGGTTATTGTTTCTGACATTGTTACACCGTCTTCATGGTTACATTGTTACAGGGAGGGAGGTGAGCGACGTCGCATGGCGCTGGTGATCAGCGTGTTTATTGTTTCTGACATTGTTACATGGTTACATTGTTACAGGGAGGGCGGCGAGCGACGTCGCATGGCGCTGGTGATCAGCGTGTTTATTGTTTCTGACATTGTTACATGGTTACATTGTTACAGGGAGGGCGGTGAGCGACGCCGCATGGCGCTGGTGATCAGCGTGTTCGCGGCCGGACTGTTCCTGACTGCCGTCCTTCTGATAGCAATCACTCTCAGAATGACTCCCGCCATCGACGAGAGGAGTGAGTACCATTGTTGTGATAAACCATTGTTGTGATAACATTGTTTGAGAAATTCCCGTGAAATATCCAACTCTTAATAATTATTGTATGATAAATGAACCAATTTCGTTAAAAAAATTTCTCATTTGTTTTATATTCTGATTATTTTACTTTAACTGTTAGGTGGAGAAAGGGATAATTGTGCTCATATCACGAATCTTTATTATATATCTTGAATTAATTTTGTTGATCTTTAGCGGCTAATAGCTTGGTTATTATCAGTGGACACTTGAAAGTCTCATCCATTGAAAAGAACTGTTTTTTTTTTTTTTTTAATAATTCTTTAAGCACCAGCAATCTCTTTAGGATTTGACATTAGCGACGAGGATTCATTTAAAAAATATTTGTAATTAACAAGTGTATGAACATTTATTGTATTAACATTTAAACCGAAACAAAAATTTAAATTAGCATGTTCGTAAAATGTAATCAGTTTAATATTTTTTTTTTCATTTTTATAAAAATATAATATAATTTAAATTTTTATAACTAAAAAATATCATTGACAAAGCCCTAAGGCCACATTTAGGGCTCGATAATTTATAGCCTGATTTTAGGCATGCTTTTTAGACCCAAAATTTCTGGGTCTTAAATTATCGAGCCCTAAATGTGGCCTGAAGGTTTTGTAAATGCCTCTTATAATATATTTTAGTATTTTTTTTTTAATACTGTTAAATTTCTGCAACAAAAAATATAAACTTTAAACTGACAACACAAAAAGTGAGAGATATATTATTGTGTGATCCCATTGTTGTATAATATTGTATGAGAAAGAAATATCGATGTAATTTATAATTCTAATTATTTTTTAATAAGAGAATCTATATTATTATATCAAGTAGCGAAGAAAATTTTCTTGTCTTTTTATTTATTTATTCTGAATATTTCTGATTGTGTCATTCACTGTAATAGAGTATTGTCCTCAATTTTTTTTATTGCAGAAATGGATAGAGCGTGCAAAGTTATGCTACCCTGATTTTTTTCAGATTTTTTAGAGCCCGGTAAGTATTTTTAAAAAATTATTAAAAGTCCTTTTTGTGACGTCACGCGGCGACAAGTCCTATCTTTTTCTTAAGGAGCGGCGTCTCGTGACGTCACAAAAATAACTTTCAATAATTTTTTAAAAATAGTTCCCGGGCTCTAAAAAATATGAAAAAAATCAGGGTAGCACAACTTTGCACCCTCTTTCCATTTCTGCAATAAAAAAAATTGAGGACAACACTCCATTGTTACTAGAAGAGAAAAAGAAATGAGCAATTTTAGCCTAAATCACGCGATTCCTATCTTTAGCGAATTAATTTTATATAATCCTATTATTGCTTCTAGATTGTACAACAATATAAGCACGTCATAATTATTAATAACAAAAAAATTGAAAGTACGTCAATAATACAAATTATAGCAAATAATCATGCACACAAACAAAACAAGTATAAAATTGAAAATCAAATCGCTCCTTGCAATTGATTTCTAATAAATCTAATAATTAATCCAATAACTAAATATTGTAGTAATACAGTAAAATTGTAATTAAATTAGTTAAAGTTTTTATAACATATTTATAATTAGTGAGCACTCGGACATCTTACACAATGAAAATATTTCAATTATTTTTTTAAACATTAGAAATCCTCTTAAGGTAGAGATAACGCCGAACAGCTGATCGACGTAATACCCTTTGATTAACATGTAAACCTTAGCAAATTGACAAAAATTCTGAAATTTTTTTGAGAGGCAGATATTAGTGCCTAAAAGCCATAGAAAAAAATTCAAAACGATTTAACGAGCCGATTTTTTTTAATTAATTTTTTTAATTTTCAGCATAGGGCTTTCCCATGGAGAGCCAAACTAAAAAATTAATTTAAAAAAATCGGCTCGTTAAATGTTTTTGAAACTTTTGCTATGGCTTTTAGGCACTAATATCTGCCTTTCAAAAAAATTTCAGAATTTTTGTCAATTTGCTAAGGTTTACATGTTAATCAAAGGGGATTACGTCGAACAGCTGTTCGACGTTATCTCTACCTTAAGGGAGTTGCATTAGCGTATGAAGTCAAGAAACATATTTATTTTATTATTATTTTAATTAAATTTTAAATTAAGAAATTCTTTTTACAAAATATAACAGTTAAATTAACGTTTTTATTTACAAATAAAATACGAGTTGAAATTTTATTATTAAAAAAAACGTAAGTATTAATTTTTATATATTAATTTTTTAAAAAATATTTTTAGAACTGCAAAAATTCTTCACCTTGGTTTATACAAAAGTAAGATATCAGTATGGAGTATGCAGTCAGGTTCTAAACAGTCTCCTTTCAGACTGTATCATGAATAGCAGGGATGGTGAAAGGGTTGCGGTGAAGTAGGGGGCAACATCCTGGGGGTGGATAATGACGAGATGGCAGTCTTCCGAATCAATACACGCTGACCTCACTAAAAAAGCATCATTTTCGTCACTGCTTGTATTTTAGGTAATATCTAGAGAGCAGAAAAAATTCATTTTGCCTCTTTGTGCACATGAGTACTATTTTGTTGTCATTTAGGATGTCCACCGATCTCCGGAAGTGGATTAAAATGAGCCTATATAAAAAAAGACTATTTAGACTATTTTTGGTTTTTGAGACTATTTTGGCAAAATATGACTTTTTGTGGCTTTTTGACATATTTTAGTGCATTTCAGCTCTTTTCTTCATATTGTAAAAAAAATGAAGTAAATAAATATAACAAAAAAATTAACTTTAAACACACTTTAAAATAGCACTTTTAAAACGCCTTTTTGCTGCATTTTCTAAAAAAAAAAAAAAGTGACTTTTATATAGACTATTTTTTAAAAATAAGTTACTTTTTTGTTGATAATTTTCCAAAAATAAGTTGACTTTATGGCGCCTATTTTTCGAAAAAAATGTGAATTTTTTCCGCGCTTAGACTACTAATATTATATCGTTTTTTGTTTTTTTTAAGCATATACGTTGAAATTTTTAGACAGTTGTAAAGTTAAATTTATTTTGTTTTAAATTCTCACTTGCTAAAATATTGAACTCCTTACTGAACGCCGTGTACAAGTGATCCAAGGTACGATTGATGAAAAATCTTCAGTATAAAATTTTCTCAGTATATTTCATCACTGAGAGTTATTTGAAAATAAATTACTTACAGTAGCATATTTTTACAAATAAAAGGAAATTGATACAATGAAATTTAATTTGGCACTCAATAAATTGAAGTTTATATTAATTCAAATAAAACTGATACTCATTAAAATTGTTCTAATTGTATCAGTTATAATCAGGAAGCTTTCATGGATCTTTGTAATTTAAAAAAATGTAGTCATTCACTTCACGCCACTATGGTTATTTACAGTTTTGTAATTTCAAAGGTTAAAATATTTTAGTTCATGTTTCATAATTAAATCTACATACTTGCTAGTGAAATTATTATTCTGTTCTATGACGAGATTTCTGTGCTCTAGAGTTACATTAACGTGGAAATTAAACAATTTTCCTTTACAAAACTTTAAGCCTTTAATTAAAAGTTGGATACTTAAATTACAAAAGAGCTCAGGTGTTCATTAAAATGAAAAACTTTTTTTAATATAATTGTGGCACCAATTTAAATTTGTAATATTTCTAACTAAATATATCTTACTTTAAATTGTGAGAGATACCATCATTAGGTACCTTTTTTTATCAATTCCTGTAACTATAATTAGTAAATTTATGAATCAATACTAAAATATATATATACATATATAATATATAGCTATCATGAAAATATGTGAAAAAGCAATACTAATTGTAAGTATTGAATAAATACCTTATTATTTCAATCATTACCATTATATATGCGTTGATGTTATGTACATAATTATATTAATACTACAGTAAGGTGGATCGGAGTTCATCATTTCGAGTAGACTTCCCGAGCGAGCGATGCACACTGATTTATTTCCTGTTTAAATAATGATTTTTCTCTCTTATCAATAAATTATAACTCGTTTTTGAATAATTAATATTCAGAGGAAAATATTTTCTTTATTATTATATGGCTTAAGCATTTCAATTAATAATTATATTTATAATTAAACAAATACAAGTTTATAATATTTAAGTAATATTGCATCTAAAAAAAATACAAGCAAAATGGTTTACAGGTATCGATTCTATTACTTTCAT
Organism: Siphlonurus alternatus; assembly: GCA_949825025.1. Classification (NCBI taxonomy): domain Eukaryota; kingdom Metazoa; phylum Arthropoda; class Insecta; order Ephemeroptera; family Siphlonuridae; genus Siphlonurus; species Siphlonurus alternatus. The sequence goes on along the minus strand of OX463785.1, from coordinate 24,142,505 downwards.
GTAGAAATGCTAAACCTGTTCTTTGCAGCTTTTTAAGTGTTTTTTAGTTGTCAAAAATTAAATTCGAAGAGTTTGCCATGCAGTTACAAGTTAAACCCATCACTAATTCGTAAGTTGTAGCCACCTATCCTAGAATAATCCAAGGATTATCGGAAAATATTTTATTAATTAACATTAAAATTGTCGGACAATTCTCTGATTTTTCTAGGATAGGTTAACTACAACTTACGGCCATTGATGTAATGTTTTTCATTTTCATGAGCCAAAAATACAATTTTCCTTGTTGGTATACTGCACGGTCAAAATTCAATTCACTGTTCTTCGTGAATCTGTAACATTTCTTGAGAATTTTGTCCTTTCAAATTGGAGTTGTTCTGGCAGAGCAATCCATCCCAGAATTTGCCTAGTTGAGATTGAGGAAACCTCAGTCATTGAAGAAAAATGCCATAAATCACTTCCAACGGATAGCAACCACCTTTAAATATAACTATAATAAAGGTCCGTCCCCCCCCCCCCCCAATACAAATTATTAATATTAACAGAATTCTGAAAAGATATAAATGCATAATTGACGCATAACTTTTTATATAAAATCATCCAAAATTAAATATGAATACAACAAATTAAGTAAATAATGTATTTATAGTAACAACCATTCTTAATTCACGTATCAGTATAACGAAATATCATTTCATTATCGTAGTCGTAATTAACCAAAACGTATTAATTATTAAACCTTTAATTATTAATCAGTTTTATTAAAAATACAATAAAAAATTACTATAATATAAATATGATACAGACTATAATTGTTTTCTTTAAGTAATACAAGTTGCAAGATTTTTTTTTTTTTTTTTAAAGTGTAAAGTAGATTAATACAGAAATCAAATTCTTACTTTTCCCATGCACTTTCAGCCCCTGTATGTTATGTTGTCCGCTTCTCAGCGAAGTTGAGCAATTTGCCTAACTTCAAGGGAATTGTTTATTTGTAAATGCAGTGGATTATATTTATATACTGAAGCCGGTTTTATACGACAATTTTGAATAAGATTTTTCCTTTCAAGAAATTTACATTCCATACAAACAAATGAAGCTGAAGTTTTATTTTAAGTCCAAATTGTGAGCAATAAATAACAAAACAATGTATGATGTAATACCGGCTTAATATAATACTAAATAAGGGTATGAATTTTATATTTAATTTTTTAAGAAATTTTTATTTTAGTAATTTTTAATTTTTATTAGTTACCGTTTTCATCTTTTGAATTCAAGAAATAGCCAATCAATTTTAAGTCATCTACCTTTTAGATCGATATATTTGAATAATATAGTAATTTATTGAAAATTTAATTACTTTAACATTCTGTAAAATGTATATTATAATGACACAATGCATGGCAAATAGAAAATTAAATAGTAAAAATATGTATATTGAACTCCCTGTATACAAAATCAGGAAAATATCGTCACTGGAATATAATGCATTCTACTAAGCAGTCGACAAGGTTAATGAAAGACCATGCATGACCAATACGTAATATTGTCATAAATAAAGTTATATTTATTCTGACACTATGTGAACAATATACAGACATTTCCTCAAAATTCGGTGTATGAATTACAATTTATATTTGTCATAAACTTCAATTAATTTACATCAGACCGTTCATACTTCATTAATTTCATTCCTTTTGATTACTGCCAACGACTTAGCGTTGATAAGGATTGTTAATTAATAATAACAATTGTTTGAGTTAATTAACGCTACGTGTGATAACAATGAACGTTATTTGTAATTCACAGACTCAAATTGTCATCATAACAATGTGTTAACTACAGTAGCTGTCTAACTTATGGTCGTGTTTGTAACGCTCTCAGTCATTGGTAGTCGGTTTGTAACGAAGGACATCATTGGCCGAGCCGAGCCGAAGACAACCGAGCGCTTCTGAACATTAGTCAGTTAAATGTGACGGCTACTCTAAGTGCTTCAATGTAACCTTTTTACTGAATCTCTGTATGTGGAGGACTTATGAAGAAAATTATCATTGCTAAAAAGAAGTTAAATTTTGAATGGAACCTGCTGCATGATTATTTATATATGAGGTGATTTCTCTCTCCCTGATGCCTAGCTCTCTCTTCCTAATTCTCTAATTTCCTCATAACAATACAAACCAACGTTTCAGCAAAGGTTTCAATAAATAATATTTTTTAATAAAAGTACACAATAATGAATTGACTTAAAGATTTTTAACGTCGTCTAATATTTTGTTCTTGATTCAACTCTCAATGTTAATTCTAAAACACGAAAAAAGCTAAACTGGAAAAATAAAAAATGAAACCCTCTCTGATCTAGTAATATAATGACGAAAATAAATAATGAATTAAATGAAAGATGCAGAAAATTTCAACTTTTATTCGTTTCTCGTATTTTTTCCTCCTATTTTGCAACATTTTAGAGGAAAAGACGAGATTACGTCTTAAATCCTCTTATTGAGCATAAAATGTCGGAAAAACTAATCTCCATTTCATCCTCATTTTAAGCGAGGAAGAAATAAGATGTGTATTTATGTAAGAAGATATACTAACTTGTAAGATTAGATTTAGACGTGTAGAAGTTGAGTTGAAGACGTAATTTTTCAACTCGTATGATTTTCTTCAATATTTCACCGCACGTAATATGAGCATAATATATTTATTTTACATGACTTGAACTAAATATAATAAATTTATATCTTTCTACCGTCAACCATACAGTCACAATAGTTAATAGTTTTATAAACTACACGGAACAATACTTGATTTACATGTTAAATGTTATATATACGTTATGGTAAATGAACGTTAAGTACAGCGGGTAACTAGCGCCAACTCTGCCATTAGGTTCTGTTCTCTGGTGGCGAAGTCAGGTACTACATTCACGATAACTGTTTCAAAAGCAACAAACAAAATAATCACAGTGCACAAAATTAAGCATAAGTAACAAACATTATTTACAAAAAAATGTATATTTATAAATATTTATATTATATTTATTTATTATATTAAAATACAATTTAAATTAAAAGGTATCCTATGTACAATATAATATCAATTATATTAAGAGTTCATGGTTGCGAATAGAATATGTGGTGTATTTATTTTCAGATTAACATTGCGTACATTGAAAACAGTGAAAGTATCGACCCGATATGATAGTCTTGATGACATAAAACTAATTATTTTGTTCCATTAGCGCCTGTCAAGTGCGACATGTTTATATAATGGAATTCTAATTAAGATAATGGAAAATTTTCATAGAGTTTTATTTTTAAAAAAAATAAATATCAATTATACTGTATATAAAAAAAGAGAATCTGATAGAAAGCTAGAATTTGCTATCATTTCAATTTATTTTATGAAGAGATTCTGATTTTATTGTAAGAGGAGTAAATTTTTTTCTAAAGCCGGTATTATACGATACAATAATTTGCACACAAATTTTCCTTATACAAGAAACAAACTCCATTTGTTTGCATTGAGATGACATTTTCTTGTGACGAAATATTGTATCTAACGAGTCTAAATTTTAAAGTATTTGTTTTAAATTTAATGCAACCAATACATATTATTTTAAAATAATTTAGTATAACCCATGATGTAAAAAGAATATAGTGTAAATATTAAATAATAAATTTGTTTATACAAGATTGTTTTCAATGCAATATTTTATACATACATTTAAAAAGAAAGCCATGTTTTATGTTCAGTGGCATAATAAGCCAATTCAAAAGAAGGTATACCGCATGTAGTCCTAAAAAGAAATTGTGAATTAAAACAATAAGCAAATATTTAATAAATAATTAATTAATGAAATCATAAATCAATATACAGCTTATTAGGTGCTGTGGTGACTTCAAAATATGTTACATAAAAGTTATCGATTTGGATTCTTTCAATTGGGTCTATACACCATAATATAATTGTATAAATTTTACTCAAAAATTTGTTGCATTAAAATTAAATTAATCCCGAATCCTAAATTGTGTCCTAAAAATTTCTACCAAAATCCATGTTAAGACTTTAGTATATTTATGTTTTGGTATCTAAAATATTAATGTCCTCTCTGAAAAGTTCTCCTTGTTAATCCCCATGCTCTGTGAGTGGATCACAATGGCAATTAACGAGGCTGCAACTGGGAACTTTTCTGAGACGATGAATGTACTGTCTTCAGCTAGCTTTAATTATTATCCACACTTAATTGTGGAAACCTGTGGCGTATCTTCGTTGCCGCTTCGTTCTAATTCAATACAAGCCCCACAGGTGCGGTGAGGGAGTTCTAGTTTTGTCCGAAAGAGGGCAGCTGAAAACAATTTGTAAAAAGAGAAAAGCTTTTACGTTTTGACTATAGAGGGCTAGCAAAAGCAAATTTTATAAAAAATTCTAAATAATAATAAATAATTTTAGTTTATTTTTAATTCTTACAATAAAAACGTAGTATTTTAATATTTTTAAAATATAAAATATGTAAAATAACATTTAAACTTGATAAAAATTCTTGTGTTTTAAAATTGAAATATATTTATTATTAAATAAAAAATTCAATATAGTACCGCGATTAATATTTTTATAATTATAAAATGTTTTCAACATATAGGTACCGTAACATATCTATCTATTAATGGCGTTTACTTGCAGTGTATCTCCTTTTTTTCTATTGTGGTCTTGACAGTAAATTAATTTAATCTTGAATTATAAATATATATTTGAGTTAGACATATATGATATCAATGTTGTGATTTGAGTAAATTAACTATTAAGTAACTGCTCTGTATTTATGAATTAATTAATTCATCAAATGGGGAATTCTCCTACATTTATTTTAATTTTTTTTTTCAGATGCTCTATGCCTTGAAAGTAAATGTCACAAAACAAAAAAGTTTCAATTTTCAAAATTGGAGACAAGGGAATTTTTTAAAAATCTTCCTTCTTTTGAATTTAGCGCCAAAACGTGACGTAGAAGCTGCCTAGCAGGCGAAATTTTCCTGCAATAAATTTATATTTTCGATTATCACTCTTAAAGTAAACTGATATTAGGGACAAAACTATTGATACTAGGGTAGAAAAACCAGCTGATTTCGATCGTGTTACTAAAATTTATAGCCAATCACTCCTTGACGCTCAAACTATGATATCAGGCAGTTGTTGTGTGTTAACTAGGGAGTTTCTACGTCACAATTTTCAGGTTTGCGCGCGGGTTGCATACTTTGCCCCTATTCTAATAATCCCTTCAGAGTCCCCAAATTTGAGTTAAAAAAGTTGAAACTTAAGTCAAACTTATTGTTAATATGTACCCTATCATTATATAGTAGTTTAATTAAAATTTGATTTGTAAGAGAATTCCCCATTATACATTTTTTTATTACGAGGCGGCATGATTTACTCTTAACGAAAAATAATATTTTCGACCAATTAGTCAATATGCACTTTTTAAATTTTGAGATTTAAAAAAATAATAATTTAAATTATAGTATATTAATTAGTTTGCATTTTACATGGATGACATTTGTACTCCCTATGATCTGTTTGTGTTAAAATTTAATAATATTTCAAAATTTCAACTTTTAGTTAACTCGGCGAACCATGGCATAATTATGTTACTATATTTCAACACCTAATTATATATAATATATAAGGCTGTTATGCTGTTATAGCCACGCAACATTTATTATACGACATATCGTTGCCATGTACGTACAGTATGTAATATTTTTTTTATTTGAATCGATGCTCTTATCTCTGCTCCACTATTCTTGACCAAGTGTGTACTGTAACCTCCAACAGTAACGACATTTCATGACTACAATCGTATGGAGATACAATCTTTTAGCCAACTTGATCGTACTGTGTTTTTACTGCTCTCCATTTACTGGATAAACATATCTGCAGTGTGCTACTTGACTACCATTGGTCATTGAATGCAAATTACTGAGATACGGACTAACAGTTTTATGTGAAAAAAAATAAGTAAATGGATAAAGTTGAAATGGGGACAAAATCACTTTTTATTTTATTTTTAATTAAGATATATACTAGTACAACTCCCTATTATAAAATAATGAATGTTAGTACAACACTTTCACAAATTGTATCGCCACCAATTTTTGAGTCTAGTTTTCTAGACATACGGATTGTGGCTGCGTTATACTAATTGTAAGAAGTATAATACAAAGAGTATAAATTTAAAGTGAATATAGTACCAAAATTTAAAACCAAATTCAATTAATGCTACACTGACAGAAATAAATGTAAGATTTCAATACATTTTGCTATATTGAAGTAAAATTTTTACTTTATATTTCATGATTATACACTATAATACAGATATAATGTAATAAAACACAATTAAATGTAGCTAGTAACATAGCAAGCTGTATAAAACAATTTTATGAACTATGTAGTTAGTAAGTATATAATACAACATAACTAAGTTTTTAAAATAATTTACAATTCTTATAAATCAACACATTAGCCTCTTTTGTGTTTACTCAAACAGCTATATACCACAATATAGCTAGATGTTAAAAATCGTAACTATAACTCTAAATAGTGCCGCTTCAAGACTTATATAGAGAGTTATGCTGTACAATATACCTGAATTGTTGAGACACTACAGTTCTCGTATTAGACGACATAGAAAATATGTTACAAATGAATATTTTTTATTAAAAAATGCCATTTGTACGCCATTTGTAACAAGAAGATGATGTAAATATACACCGTTATTAGTTACCTGGGCTGGATTGTTCTCTATCTGTTATCACTTCGAGTGTACGAGTATCAAAATTATAAAGGTATGTAAATCTTTATATATACAGTATTTTAATATATGAAAAAACTGTTTAATTTGATTGTTATTGAATTTAAAACTGTTGTTTTTAGGTGCGCATGCTTGTTTCCTCCGACATGCATACTACTGCATTCAAACGTTTAAATGAAGCCAGAATGATTACATTAATAATTAACAGGTAATTATCAGTTACTGAAGTTATTGTAACCAGGTAAATAGCCTGTGCAGAGATTATATTTTTTGTGCATTTGTCGCAGATTCTCGCACTTCCCGCAGATGCAATTTGATATTCTGAACTGCAATGACCTTGCACCTAGCTGCATTGAGCTGCAATGAAGAACTGCAATGAACTTGAAGATTTGATGGAAACACACCAACATCAATCTCGGTACTAGTGATCCACAATCCTCGCGTGCCCCTCGATATTTCTTCCTTTACTGCATGCATGCTCGTGAGAAAATAGAAACGTGTTGTAAAATTTTGTTGGATATTTTCACATGAAATCAAATGAATTCATTAACAAAAGCTCCTTCTAGGAATACGGCCCTATTGTAGATTAAAACAACGCACATAGAATGACATTTTCCGTCGATTTTGGTGTTAAAAAAATTTTTAATCAAATTTGTCAGCTGGTATATTAAATTAAAGCATTATTCTTGTAATTTTTAGTGGGCATGTTCATTTACTTTCAATTACGATATCATTGTTATTTCTCATTTGTTGTTAAATTTTACTGCATGGTAATGGTTATAGTAATAGTAATAATATATTGGTCGATTTCTGTTATATTTGTAAAACAATTAAAAAAAAAATAATCCTATACTCTTTCATAAAAAACAGAAATAAAACTGCATGCATGTGGCCCTAATGTAATATATTTTTATTGAAAAAGAAATTGCCTTTATTTTAACGCAATTTGAAAGTTATGCCACTATGTTTTTTTTCCTGATTTGTTTATATAATAACTATGAGATATTAGAATGTGAAATTTTTAGTGGCTTAATCGAAAGAAGGGGGTAAAAATATGGTACTGTGAATTTTTTCAGATTTTTCTGAGACCGGGAACTATTTTTAAAAAATGATTGAAAGTCTATTTTATGACGTCACGGGCGTCACTGCCCTATCCTTTTCCTTAAGGAGAGTCACCCGTGACGTCATCAAAATAGACTTTCAATAATTTTTTAAAAATAGTTCCCGGTCTCAGAAAAATCTGAAAAAATTCACAGTACCATTTTTTTTACCCCTTCTTTCGATTAAGCCACTAAAATTTTTACATTGTAATATGATCTAATATCTCATTATAAGATAAATATATAAAAATGAGGTCTTTTTGGAAATATTTACTATACAAAAAGCTATGTATACAACCAGAATCTTTATAGTATTACTTTTTTTCATGAACGTGCATTTTATGTATCAATTAATAATTAATTGTAATGTGTGTTATATTAATTAAACTCCCAGTTATATATAGTATTGAAATAAGATGTGTTTATTTCTTTAACATTTACCTTTTTTTTAGCAAGTTATTCAGGCAATGTCAATCATGCATTGCTTATACGATCATATTTTAGGCTGAGTTAAATTTTGAATTGCATTAAGCTTTGTACCTGTTCATACTGCTTTGTTTAATCTATTTAATCTATATCTATCTAAGTTAAAGAACAATAAATAATTATTAATTATATCTGCTTGATTTTAAAATGAATTGCAAAGATTTTAGTAACAAATTAAGTATAGAAAGAAAATAATAATATTATTACAATTACATAATAGTTATATATATTAAATCAAATAACCAACTATATAAAATTATAAATATATAAATTAAATTTAAATAGTAGCTATATTGTAGCATATAGCTAAGCTGTAAGTTTTGAGAAACAGTTGCTATATAGTACAACATAGTTCAGTTATAGAATTTTTAAATTGTAGCTATATTGTACAATATACTTCGATGTGCTGATTAAGAGTTGCGCTGCATTTTACTTTAATACAGCAGTTCTGGTTTCCAATATAAAACTCTTTTACCCCAAAAACAATACATCTAATTATGTTGCAAACCACAATAATTTATAAATTTTTCTGTCAGTGTAAATTTAATAAGTGTTAACATAATTTTATAAGCGATAATCTAAACAAAATCTTTATGAACAACACCTTTTACTATATATGTTATACTATGTATATTTTCAAATTTAAGGCTGGATTGAGGTTTTAATATAGGTCATCAATAAGTTATAATTTATGTAATGTTTATGTATTAAATACTTTCATTGTTTTTGTATAATAATTATATACATTCTTAATCAGTAACTTTTAAAAATTAGTTACATTAAATTATTGGCTTGAATAAAAAAATTATATATATTTACAGATAAATTCGTTTAATTTTTTCATAATTTAATTAGTGTATGTACTAGTATTTTTCTAAAAATCATTTCAATGGACTTATGCTATTTCTTGCTATACTATCCTATGTAGTTATGCTCCTCTCCACTGTGAAATATCATCCTGAAATTCAATCTGAGCGGTTTGGGTGTCAAGTTATTTGCAGTTAAGCTGAAATGCTCCCCAGCACTCGAACCTATGTCAACATAGACCAATCTGTGCTTGGTAGGTGAGCAGATTAAATCACATCAATTAATGTAAGCTTCAACCTTATCATTTCATCACGTTTATCGGAGATCAAATCAAAGCTTTGGGGTCTAAATATTGAATTTGCTACATCGAAAAGTAATCTACCATAAGAAATTTACTTACGTGAACCGATACACAATTTTTTATTTATTGGATTTTTTTTTTTTTTTTTTTTTAGAATAAGGCAATCTACAAGCAATTTGCATTTAAATAAATAAAAAATGAACATGCTCTTAAGTCTAAATTGAATATGAACTTGATAAGATTTTATTTTACTTGCCATTGAAATATTTTTTTTTATCAATGAGGGAGTTGGGAGTATACTCATATTTTTTTATTTATTATTTCCATGCTATAAATATTTTTTTTAACAAAATCACAGAATAAAAAATCAATAAAATTCTAATATTGTAACCAGTTATAGAATAAAATGCTACTATTTACTATAATGCCGATAAAATATAAATACATAATTATACAGGTAAAAGAATGTTAAACAATATTTGATATAGAAAATAAAGTTTTCAATTAAAAAAAATATATTTTAAACATTTGCTTCTGAAAACCCCTGATAATTTGTCATTTAACGAAGTTATAAGAAAACTCCACGATGACATTTATGATTTATATTTTTAAAACATCTAAACAAAAGTGACCCAATTTAAAGTGACATTTTGTTAACGACTTTGAAATGTATTGTGTACTCCTTGTCGAGTGTTATAGTCCATAAATCTGGTTTGCTTATTGACTCATATCAGTCACGGTGACACTTAGGATGTTTACGAACATCTGCTGTATCTTCTCCGTCTTATGAAAGTCACGTGCTCGCTTCCGGGACGTCCCTCGTGCGTATGGTCCTTGCTTAACTCTCCCTGGAATGTACCCACTACAATTCGGGTCAGCGGGAATGTCATTGACATTGACCTGGGGTTGACTGACAAATATAATTTTTATTTTCTATTAGAATTATTATTATTTGAAATAATTTTCTACAGAAGCTTGTTAAATTTGATACTTCTTGAATAAACGGTATGCCTCATCCCTTCCAAAACTATAAATTTTTTATGATCTTGGACCTCAGGTTTGCAGCAAAATCAGGGTCTTCTGTCCTGTGATGTAACCTTAATATAAATATTAACATCAGCATGCAGGTGAGTGGCAGGTATTAAAATTTACATGATCGAAAAACATTTTATATAAAAAATAATTATACTGATCATAAAATAATAAAATAAGTTAACAAATGATTTACACTATTCATTGAATAAAAATAAATAAAATGTTATTCAGCAGGATCATTTATACAAAATACAATTTATCAATGCAGCAGCATTCAAACCATTAGTACACCATACGGCAAATTGTTACCAATAATATTAATGAGGCGTTTGTGTACTTCGTGAGGTAAATGTTACTTCTTAAACTTTGAAGACTTGATAGAGCAGTATTAATTCAGATTCTACAATAAAAGGATGATTATAATTATGTTTAACATTTTTCAATGAATCGGTAACTAATTCCCTATAAAACCAATTCATTGTTATAATTATAGTACCAAAGAAAGTAACAAAATAATTTTATGATATCCATAATGCATTACAAAATTTTTAAAAAATCATTCACAATAATGATGGTGTCAATTTATTTACGACTGTTGAGGGTCTAATGGTAACGTTTGTATTTATCAATGAATTTTTTTTGTGATCACTTTTAATTTCTATTTCATTTCCATTAATTTTGACGATTCAAACCTTGAGTACTAACATACTCTGCCACAACCTTTATGTACGTTTGAATGCTCTAGCATAATATTAGCATTTTAAATTATACATGATATAAATTAAAAAATTAAAATGCTAATTATGATAAAACCATTTTTAGTATAGATTCTTGTAAATTTATACACAAAACAATCTCATTTATCAATACATATATTATGATAAAATAATCACTGTATAAAAAATATTAAACTCTCTTGGTAAAAGAAATTACAAACATTTTAAATTAATAAATTATTTTCAAACGTTTAATTTTTTATAATACTATGAAATTATGAAGCATGATGCAATATTATTAATTCAAAACTTAAAACATTGTTTAATATTTATTTTTAGTGTCATTAAAAGTACATATATTATAAAATTTGCCTATAATGTATAGCTTACTTGTACAGCCGTTATTATATAGTTATGTTTATCCCATGCAATTCACCAGAATACCAAGTAAATACCAATTGTATTGTTTGGTTTAACTCGGAAGTTTATTATTTTGACAGTAAAACGTAATTTTCGGTAATTTTATCGATTATGCCGCAATATTTGTATAATTTTGAATATTTTAAGTAATAAAATTAATTTTTTAAAAAAAATCTATCAATCCACAGAATAATATAATTCGAACCCATATCGTTGTTATATTGGACTTACGTGTCCACAATAACGTATAATTAACTTTAATTTTTCTCAACTATCATACTGTATTTAATAAAGCTGTGAGCGTAAGATTTAACAATTATCGTCAATATAAAAAAATTGAACCAACTCCCTGACCTAATAATTTGTAACAAATGTTAGTATAAAATTACCCATAAAACCAATTTAACAGTGTTGCTATAATACGTAGTAAAAAATGATAAAAAGGATGTATAAGAATAGTCTTACAAATAAACTTTTTCTGCAGTGAACAGCTATGAATACACATACACGAATAACACCAAAGCATATGCGAACAATAGTAATATTGTAGTAAAAACTACTACAACTCAAGTTAAGTATACAACATTATGTTGAATACATTATAACCAAGTTAAATATAAATTTAACCTCAATTAGTTTAACTCTGGTTAGGCTCAAACATTTTCTTTTATAAACTCCGGAAGTTGCTGCACGGATGCTGCAGCTCAGTTTAAGAATGGACCTTCAAGATGAAACATCCCTCTCAGAGGCCGAACTTCTTCAGGCCTGGAGACTCAAGCTTTTGTACCGCAGGAGGAAATCGGAGGCCTCGATACAACACCACAGTGTCTCGTTGTTGGAGGAGCCCGTTAATTTACCGGTGCGTCGCAAACTGTCAGCGCCAGAAGATGGATTGTGGGCAGGATTGGTACCAGTGCCACCGGCATATCAACAACATAAAGGTAGGTTTATTATCTTAGGGTTTTAATGTTTAATTTATTTTTGAATATTTGTATGAATAGAGGTAATGATTTTAATATCAAAAATTTATACGTGATTTTAATAAAAACAGTAATAAATTTATTGTAATTTAAAATCGGTTATTTGCATTCTTTCAAAATTTGTGTTGAATAAACTATTTTAATGTTATGAACAATTAGAATTAAATTTTTGTTTTCTTTATTTATGTTTTTTTTTTATTTAAACTCCCTATAATTCATATTTGTTACTTTCAATTTTTTATTAAAGTATAATTTTTATATAAGAAAGACAATCGTTTACTGACCAGGTAAACAGTTACAATCATCTTTTATGCGAAGTGGATGCCAGGAGATCCTAAACGTGGAAAATTAAATATTTCATTAATTAATAAAAAGATTGATTACTACAAATTGTATACATTTACAATATATATGCAAAACATTATCTACTGTCGGTACTTGTGTGAATTGTTTTGGAATTTTGCTTAATTAATTTGTTTTAAATATTTTATTTTTATGAATAGGAGACATTAAAATAGCATTAAAATATTTGTTGTGCTTTCTGTAAAATAATAGACAATAAAGTTTAAAATAGTATTTAAGTGTATTTAACTTTTTTTAATTTATTAATATTTTAATTGAAAAAAAAAACAAATAAATTTGAAGAGTACTTTATTTACAATATAAATATTCTGGATTTTATTTCTTGTTTTATTTTCCTATTTTAAATAAATAAATTAATTAAAACTCTCCAATTACTTTTATTATTCACACGAAATCCATCGATGTTGTTCTTAACCAAGTGTATTTTTATAAATGCAAAATAATTCAATATACATTACGAATTACCTACTATTAGTGATTACGTTAAAATAAATTAAATGTCTAATTTCTATGCTGTGAATAAAAATATTTCAAGAAACAAAGCACACATTAAACCATGTTAAGGTAGAGATAACGCCGAACAGCTGATCGACGTAATGCCCTTTGATTAACATGTAAACCTTAGCAAATTGACAAAAATTCTGAAATTTTTTTGAGAGGCAGATATTAGTGCCTAAAAGTCATAGAAAAAATTTCAAAACGATTTAACGAGCCGATTTTTTTTAATTAATTTTTTTTAATTTTCAGCATAGGGCTTTCCCATGGAGAGCCAAAGTAAAAAATTAATTAAAAAAATCGGCTCGTTAAATGTTTTTGAAACTTTTGCTATGGCTTTTAGGCACTAATATCTGCCTCTCAAAAAAATTTCAGAATTTTTGTCAATTTGCTAAGGTTTACATGTTAATCAAAGGGGATTACGTCGAACAGCTGTTCGACGTTATCTCTACCTTAAATCTTCCTCAGGAGGGCTGATCATCCCAAACCGCCACAGCGTGTGTTCCTCGGCCCGCCGCAGCTGCACGCCGAGTGAACTGGACCCCTGGGTGATGGTGCTCAAACACCAACAGAAGACGCCTCCTCGAAGGTACAGCACGCGTGCAGACCTCGAGAACCAGTGCTCCATCTCCGCGGATCACAAGCGAAAGTACGTGGTGGGGGTGTTCGCCACCTTCGCCGTCATGTTGCTGTGCCTGGCCGTGCTCATGATCACCGTTACTCTCAGAATATCGCCAGAAATAGACGAGATAGGTGAGTGAGGAAGGTCATGGGTTCGAATCTCGTCTAGGCTGGAAGTATTTTTATAAATTTTTTTCAGGTTGCCTTTTATTTGAGAGGCACATCTGAAGGTGTTTTTTTATTAAATTTACATTATTTAAATTCTTATATTTGATTCTCTGACGTAAGTGTCAACACGTCTCGTCCTTGAAAATTTCAGCTCGTCTTCCAAAGCTCGTCAGTGAACGAGGCGGCGTCTTTGTTCCTCGTTTGTGAGCAGTAAAAAGTATTCTGGATGTTAAACAATAAATTATGTTTAGAACAGTTCCCAGGAAACTATTTAAATTGATGGCTCCCCAGTCGATAATTGACATGCTGGACGAACGTTGTATAATATACGATCAATACATAAATTATATAGCCAACAATAAACAGGTCGTATTGTTGCAAGAAGATTGTCAACAATGCAGCTATAGACGTCAATATTACGTTATTACTGAGAATTCCCAAAATATACGCTTACAAAATTAGATGGAACTTTTTTACAATTGTTTTCTAAGAAAAAAATTTTATGTCATGTCAAATTAGACACGTAATGGTAGTTTGAAAATAACAAATAACGCAATCGTAAAATTATTACAAGATTTTGAATGCATTATTTGAACAAAAAGAGAATTAGAAAGAGATTAGTAATGAAATATTACCAGACTTTTCCCACTAGTCTAGTTTTTGACAGGGTTTAGTCATTGAGGTGCTATGGCAACTTTTTTGACAGGGTCTGTATATTGCTACGTCGTGACAATTTTTTTTTTTTTTTTTTTACTGGGTTTGTGCATTGACGTGTCATGCCACATTTTTGACAGGGTCTGTACATTGATATTCCATGACAATATTTTTATGACTGGGTCTGTACTATGAGGTACCAATCGGTGAATCTTGAGGTCACAGACAGTGCAGAAGATCACGCAAACTTCCAAGACATCATAAGTTGGTCATAAAAAAGACAATGGTTTATAATATTTTCAATATATAATTCGAGATTCAGATATTACAATATTATAATATAGTTGGATAATTAAAAAAAAAAAATTGAATTTCTTCATTTGAAAAATGAGGCAAGTTTATAGAGTTAAATCTAATATATTATCCTGAAAATGTATAATCATTTTTTTAAATAATAAATAATAATATACAATCAAAATTATGTCCATCAACTTTCGAATAGGTACAAATTTATGCCAAATTGTACTATTTATATAAATTTTCTTTTTATTTATAATATTTTGCAATACATACGTATGTTACATTATTTGGTATTTTTACCCGAATCGTATATACGGTAAACGGAGAAAATACCCTTTGATAAAATACCCTCAGATATAATACCCAGACAAAATACCCTAGGACAAAATACCCTCAGACAATTTACCCTAGGACAAAATACCCTTGGATAATTTACCCTAGGACAAAATACCCTTGGACAATTAACCCTAGGACAAAATACCCTTGGACAAAATACCCTGGGATAAAATACCCTTGGAAAAAATACCCTAGGACAAAATACCCTTGGATAATTTACCCTAGGACAAAATACCCTTGGACAAAATACCCTTGGACAAAATACCCTAGGACAAAATACCCTCAGATAAAATACCCTCAGACAAAATACCCATGGACAAAATACCCTTGGACGAAATACCCTCGGACAAAATACCCTTAGACGAAACACTCTTTGACAGAATACCCTTTGACAGAATACCCTCAGACAATTTACCATATATATTATAATATATAACAGCATCTTAGGTATTTCGTAGAATGATAAAAATTATACCTACATCATGCAAACATTTTGCACACATGTATTGTATATACACTGTACAGTACAGTATTATATAATATTATTATTATTAAAGGGACAGGGTACAATAATTTTCATGTTGCATAAAAAGTTTCCTATTGATGTAATAAAATTAAAAATGTGTCAATTGCCCCAAAATACCAACCAACCAACCAAAATTAAAAATATATGATATTTCGGATTTCAACAGTACCAATAATTATAATCATAAATTTATGATTAAAATTTCTATAATTTATAATATGTTATTGCGAATTGCCCATGAAAAAGGTAAAAAAAAATTCACTGAATCCTGCGCATGATACTTTCACAGCATAATTTATTTTTTTATACGTTTAGTTGTAGAGTATAATAATTAAATATTTAGCACCTTTTAATTATTTTATTATTTATCATGTTATTTTTTTAAGGGTAAGATAACACGAAGAATCGATTGTTGTAGTCCCATTTGATTAACATGTAAATCTTAGCAACCTCATAATAATTCTGAATTTTTTTTGAGAGACAGTTTTTGGCACCAAAAAAATATGGAAAAAATTTCAAAACAATCGGACGATCCAATTTTTTTAAACGAATTTTTTAAATTTTTAGTATAGGGCTTTCCCATGGAGACCTAAACTAAGAAAATAATTTAAAAAAATTGGATCGTCTGATTGTTTTGAAATATTTTCCATATTTTTTTGGTGCCAAGAACTGTCTCTCAAAAAACATTCAGAATCATTATGAGGTTGCTAAGGTTTACATGTTAATCAAATGGGACTACAACAATCGATTGTTCGTGTTATCTTACCCTTAATGTAGGTTAATTTGGGTGCAATAAATTTGAGCCAACCCAGGCAAAAAGGACTTTGGGGGGGGGGGAAATAAGTAAATGTAAATGAACAGGGGAGACTAAATAAAACATCGCATAATAATTATGGTATAATTATTTTACAATGAATGTATGAATGCATTTTTTTCATTATTTTTTAATAAAGAGCAAAAACAAAACAAAAAGTAAGAATAAAAAATCGTCACCTCATGAATAGAAGAAAACATTGCTTCCCCACCCAATTTTTTACGTATTAACATAATGTTACATATTGTAAGGTCGACAAGAGATACATTGCTTTTTGCAGTAGAATGTTCTATAAACTTACTCATGGAACCCAGCTATAAAATTAAATGTTCATAATGGTTTTAAAATTTATGTTGTCACGGGTAACAACCAGCACAAAGCATGATAGTAAAATACGTATTGCTATTTCAGTTATTTATTTGTTATTTTATTGTACAAAATCATTATTTACCAGAAAAAATTATATTTAATTCACATTTTTAATGATGAGAAGAAATTTTATATTTTTGAAGATATAGAATTACATGTACACTGGGTACATAATAAAATTATCTTTAAAAGTATTTAGTTGTGTTAAAAAGCCTTTATAACTTCTTAATGCATATTAGTGACTTAAAAATATTGAGACACCGGGGAAAAAAATCATATACTTCTTTCTTACCGAACTTTTAGTTATATAATTTTGACAAAAAGACCAGACTACGGAGCCGGCCCCGTTAGGAAAAAACGAGCATTGATGTGTATAGTATATTAAAAGATATTTGAGTGAGACGACTATATATGAACGAACTGAACACGAGTGGGGACGTGCATTTTTACCCAAGCGTTTTGGAATTGAGATTCATATATCTATTATATATTATTCAAAACGATGATTATTCTTTGAATGAGCTAGTTTATGAATGTATTGCAAATGAAATATTCCAGTATTTTCAAAAATGTGAATTTCTCGCCCTGAATTGAAACTGAAATTTTTCCCAACCTGAAAGTGATGGGTATTTTATCCGAGGGTATTTTGTCTAAGGGTATTTCGTCTAAGGGTATTTTGTCCAAGGGTATTTTGTCTGAGGGTATTTTGTCCAAGGGTATTTTGTCTAAGGGTATTTTGTCCAAGGGTATTTTATCTGTGGGTAAATTGTCCAAGGGTATTTTATCCCAGGGTATTTTGTCCGAGGGTATTTTGTCCGAGGGTATTTTGTCCAAGGGTTAATTGTCTAAGGGTATTTTGTCCAAGGGTTAATTGTCTGAGGGTATTTTGTCCAAGGGTTAATTGTCCGAGGGTATTTTGTCCAAGGGTATTTTGTCCTAGGGTATTTTGTCTGGGTATTATATCCGAGGGTATTTTATCAAAGGGTATTTTATCCGTGATTCGTATATACATATGCTTTAGAAAAAAAAAAACATGATAAAAATAAGATAAGGAATGTAGATATTGAAATATGTCTGTAAAAATATTCCATGGGTTCTAAATTTTTATATTGACAACCTATAAATAGCCTTTATATGTGATTTATTCTGTTTGTTGCCAAGGATATTTCACGTCACTCCGTACCTCGCTCCCAGCTCGCGACATGCGAGATGGCCCATGTTAGGACGCGCGGAGATATCACTTTTTATCACTGTACGGACTTTTTGTTGCAGTGGCAATGCGCAGTACGTTTTATTGCGAGTTTTTTTTTTAATATAATCCGCATTGTATAACATTATACTAAAAAATTAAAAATTAGTTTTGTTTATAATAGAAAATACTAAAAAAATACAATAAATTTAAATTTATTTTCATTTTTATTATGTGGTAGTCTTGATTTATATATTTAAAAAATATATTTATTTATTTATTTGTTTTGCTTTGTTGTAATAAGTACGTTTACCTTGTCAGTTTATTATAATTTATATATATTTTTATAAATAGATTACAGGTATTAATTGAACATTTTCAAATTTATATTATTACAATTAATAAGTAAAAATATTACTTTAACAAGTAATAAGTGATAAAATCATAATAACAAGAAGCAACTCCTTCATGAATGCTGTCAACTGCTCAAATTAACGCAGAACCTTGCCAAGTTATTGCAAACATATTTGGTACTTTCAATTTATTTAAAGTAGTAAATTTATATTAGTTTGCTTTACTTACTCCATTTCCAAATCGGAACTTTTGACTTACCAAAGACTTTTCACAAATTTCTCGTATTTTGCTTTCGTTTCATGGACTGCAATATAAAAATGCACTGACATGTTAGTCAATGTTATTTTCACAAGAAAGCAAAATTACATCAGTCTGGGTCAAGTACACATTTTTTTTTATACAAAATGCATATAAATTTATTAAACGGAAACCGGTCGCGGGTGTTATTTTCATCGTAATTTTACTACAAAATATTCAAATTTTCTTCAGTCTCTTAATACTAAATATATTGTGTCTTTAAAGACAATGCACATGTCTTGCAGACTAGAGAATTTGTGTTAAAAGCTTTATACTTCATAATTCTTTACACAGTGTCATTTGGAACATATCTCATACTTTAAATTAATTAAATGCACTTAACTTGATTTAAAACTTTTTCTCCAAAACTTTAATACTTTGCTCTTTCATTGCTTTTAAAGTTTCAACTTTATTCTTGTGATTCGACCTTGGGTGACTAACGGTTATGTCCAATAAATCACTTTCGCTCTGTGTTTTACCAAAGTTTATGTAAAATTAAGTGTTGCAGTAATATACATATATTATATGGTTACTAAAAATGTTGCGTTATGATATAAATTCTATAATAAAATATTTATAATGACAATTTGAATATTTCAACTAGTACCCATAACAAGTGTATAACAATAAAAAAAGTATAACTCTACTGGCTACTCATTACCATAAAAATTAAAAAGAAAAACACAATAATATTTTTTTTCATTCTTTTTTATTATCATTATTTTTTTATTCTAGAGAGTTTATTAACAGTTGAAATGATAAGAGGGGAGGTAAAAAGTAGGGGAGGTTTAAAAAACACGTTCGACAGTGTCACCAATTTAAAGTCCCCTCTGGATTTGTCAAATTTTCAAGATTCCTTTTGAATCTGAAGATCTGAAACTTTAATCATTTCATCATTAACTCTACTATATCCATGCTACAAAATTGCATTAGTGAAATCAAAATATAATTCCCAATAAATCTGATACATTATCTTACTTCCTTTCGTAATTTTATATAAATTAAAGTGTTTGGAGTCAGGAAGAGCACGGGAAGAGAAAATTGATACAAGTAGCGCCACTCGGATCGAAGTGAGAGTATCTGTAAGTAATACGGGAAGCTGAGGTTACGCCTGTGCATCTGCAACCAGCAGCTCCACAGTTTGCTAGTCATGTTTGTCGTCTGTGTACGTGTGTGTGTGGTGATGATTCATCTCATCAGATGATCATGTATTTGTGATTATAATTATGTGATATTATTAAGTAAGTTAACTTCATTTTATAAATGGTAATATCTTTAACAATAATGGAGATATAAAAAAGGAGAGGGTTACGTTATAATGGTATGCAAAGATATGTTAGGAATGTTTGTGGTCGAGATCCCATATAGTAAGGCATTCTCGTACATGTCTGTTTGTATTACAATTATAGTTAGGTAATGTAAGGTATGTTTACAATGGTTCAAGTATGTAGGAAGTACAAGCCTTTGAAGTGTTCACTTACTATAATATGGTCATTTAATTGTTGATACTTGGATTTCTTAACGTGCATTGATTGCTTACATTATATTATATTAAATGCAGTTATTAAAATTGGTAACGAATTAAAGTGTGAAAATGATTATAGTATAACCCTTAACAATTGGATTATGTGTTATTTTAATAGCAATATATTATATTCATTTATTTTCAATGTCCTATGTAATCTTATTACACCAACTTGATGATTTTTTTTTTTTTTTTTTTTTTAAGATAATATAGCAGCTCTTTTAAAAATCTTGTATAAAAATATCGATAAATTTAATACGTAATTTTCACAATTTTCAATATAGATTTTTATTAATTCACGCAAATTTAAGTAATTAAAAAATATAAAAGAAAAAATATAATGTTATTTAATACATAAAATCATATTAAAAATAATTTTATTTTAAATTTTAAAAGAACGGATAACAACAATAGCGACGTAGTAAATATAAGGAGTTTCAATATTTTAACATTTTTATTTAAATGCATGGCAATTCTTTGTATAAACAATCTACATCTAATTCTTAAGGAATTCAATCTTAAAATTGCGTGTGAAATCCGTTAAAGGCGATGCAGTTTAATAATATTGATTTTATGTAAAATTTTTAATGAGTTTGGGTACACCATTCGTATAATTTAAATCATAAAGTATACAGTCACACATAATTAACAATATGTTTCGTTTTATTGTGGCCACTCAATCTTGCCATAGGACGATAAGACATGTCTATGCATAATTAAAACAACTTTCATTTGGCGTTCAAAACGATTGCATGTTTCTGCTTGAATTAATTATAAATTCATGAGAATTTAAATGTTTCAATCAGTTGAGACCAGTAAATGCAAATAAAGGTCCCTATTCACTTGAAGTTATAAGGAAATAGCTCTTAAAACAAATGTAAGTTTAGTTTTGAATCCTACGTTTTTATCTACAAAACTCAGTAATTATTTTAGGATCTTTTTTAAATAGAGTTAAAAATTGAAGAAGTATTTAGATTTATCACCCAATGATGAGGTCCAACTTTAAGCCAGACCTAACTTTGTTGATTTCAATTATTGCAATCAAAATACACGA
The DNA here is from genome assembly GCA_949825025.1 of Siphlonurus alternatus. Classification (NCBI taxonomy): domain Eukaryota; kingdom Metazoa; phylum Arthropoda; class Insecta; order Ephemeroptera; family Siphlonuridae; genus Siphlonurus; species Siphlonurus alternatus. The sequence goes on along the minus strand of OX463785.1, from coordinate 24,120,799 downwards.
AGTTAAGCCTGAATTAAAGTTAGACCTCGTCTATGGAATTGGGTGTAAATCTTTAGCTTCAAAAGTTATCATTTTTAAAATTTTAGTATTTAGTATAAGAAACCACCTGCCAAATTGGACATTATTTTAATTAAAACCCTTAAATAATTTTGAAACAATTGCAAATAAAATTAAAAACAAGTATGAATTATGTTTGAAATATTTTGTAAAATAATAAACCGAAAAGTGATGAAATATTTAAATTTCAATGTGACAACCTTACGAAGTATGCAATTAGTTTGAAGATTCCAATTCATATTATTGTTCTTTAAAAAACGTATGACAAAATACAATTGCAATTTTTCTATGACCCACTTTCTTTTACTTAAATCTTACAGTTCATGGTAATTGACACTGAAGACTGAAAGTTACAATACTCGGTAGTATTGAAAGCTACAGTGAGCTACTCGGTATTGGAAGCTAAAGTGAGGGACTCGATATTGAACTGTTACATGAGCTCCTCAATGTCGTACGATCAACAACGACAGAGCTACTTGAGAGCCCTTGACGTGAAGTTCCGATCTGCCATTTCTTTGTTCTCCGACCAAAGTCGGTCGCACGGAACTTGAAGCCCCTTGGAGCGTAGGCAACTTTTTAAGCTCTTCGGTTCTGCTGGTTGTATTTCTTCTTAGGGTTTATTTGTAACAGTTTTATATGAAATTATTATATTTATATTTTTAAGTGTTTATTTTTATTCAACATATTAATTAACTTATTAATATTTGTTTATTATTACAAATATAAATTTTAATTGAAATTATTCGATTTTAAATGACATATAATATACTAATTTTTAAATACCAGATTTTTAAGACCATTGTATTGATTTATTTTTTTAAAAATGAATTTTAGATCATGCTATGGGAATCTATATAACTTAAATTTATCGAATTTACAAAATATAAAACACGAAGAAATTAATATTTTGGTGCTTTTATAGAATTAAGATAAATCATGAAATTAGGAATTCAGTAGAATTTATGTCCAGTTGATAGGGTTGTAATATACGTTTATAATGTAATCTCAAAATTTTTGGGGGGTCAAAGTAGCATTGATCACTCAATGTTTGATATTCTTTTCCATAAATTTTCACTCTCCATCATACCGTCATGTTCCTACTTTGATAAAATATAAACTGAGAATGTAGTACTATTTAAATTTGCCTTTTTTTTTGGGGGGGGGGGGGGTTATTATTAAATTGTGTACAAATACAGTCCAACCAAGGCCCTAAAAGAAGCCCTATTGGATAACATTCTATAATATGAACGATAAATAGCAATTAATACATTTGATAATAAAAAATAATGTAATTGTAAAGCAGTAATATTTAAAGTATAGTAAAATAATTGTAATAAATAATGTTTTATAATTTAAAAATAATAATAACTAATTTTTTTTAAAATTTTTATGATGAACCTTCAATATTTAAATTATTTTTATTATTTCATTTTATTAATACTGTTGCATATCTTATAATAATTTAAAACAGTAAAATTTTGCATCATCAAAATTACTTAATTAAATATTCATTAAACTAAAACATTAATCTTCCCAGAATTATGTACTACACAATGATATTGCGACATTTTGCATGCGATATTTTCCAACGACGAGGTGAGTTTCATGCTGAGAGCCGGACCATTCGCCGAGTGTAGGGGACGGGTATGACTGCCACGTAACCCATATTACAGACAATGTGAGCCCTCCCAGCCGCTATTCAACACTAATCAGAAGGTCACGAGTTCGAAACCAGACAGCAACTTTTTTTATATTGTAGTTGGTGTAACAAACTGACAGTAAAGTTGGGCCCTCGAGGTTTCAACTTACTGACATCACGTCATAGTATTGAGCTTAAAAAAAGTGGAGAAAAAAAATTGTAAAATAACTCTTACACGTTTTACTGCCAGATAATTATGATAGTTTAACTTTAAAATTAATTTCAGTTTTCTGCTTAATTGCAGGAATTCGTAAGTGATTGTACCTCAAACTTAAAAATGAAAATAAATAGGAAATAACGTTTACAATTTTAAATGTTAAAAAGGTAAAATTAAAAATGGCTTTCAGTTTTATATTAAATGTTGTCACAAAGAACTATTTCACATAAATATTGTTAAAAATTTATGGGAAAAGTTTGAAAGTTAATATAAAAACTGTGCACTTTGTGTAGTATTAGAGTAAGAATGTTCATATTTGACAATTAGAATTTATGTTTTTTAACTTCATATTATGGAAATAAAGGTTTTTCTATCCGTAGGGTGAGCGTCCGATTAAAAAAGTAAATTAAAAAAATAAATACAATACATATATTTTTGGAATGCTAAATTAAACAAATGAAATAAAATATCTGAGTAAATTTTTTCGTAGTTTGATACATCATTTAATTTTAATACTATTAAAATATAAAATGGACTCTTAAAAATACTCCATTTCATAAATTTACTAATCTAAAGAAAAGTTGACTTTATTTTAAAACGAGTCCAGCTAACTTAACGACTTTTAGTTCGATAAATCAAAATATTAGGTACTTATATTCCGCCAGGTAAATTTAATAGTGCGTGAATCATTTTCTGCACACGCTGCAGTGGCTTCGGTCCATTTTCTGCTAATTTATCTTTCCATTTTTAGGGTTGAAACATACGCAAAGATTGGAACGTATAAAATTGTTCACGTAGAAGAATAATTTATTTCATGTTTTATGTGAGCTCAGTTTGATTGAAATCCCTAACGTAAAAAAATATTTTCAGACTGAACTTTTACATAGAAACGTCAATAAATAAAAAATAACAAAAATAAAAAAATAAATTGAATTTCTTTTGTGAGAAATCCCGAGCGATTTTTCTGCCAAATCAGTGAGTGGAAATTCCAATGTTGAAATATATCCCAGCCTTTTATTGTTGCAAATATTTATACTTGTTTCGTTCTATTGAGAATTTAACAATAGTTTTAATCACAACGTACAGTTGAATGAATTTTCTTTAAGAATACAAAAGACATAATACATATTGCAGGAAGTTTGTTAAAAATGTACTTTCTTAGAGTTTAATTTAGTTCAATGACAAAGGACTTTAGAAATGTTTAAAAGATAGCATTTTTCATGTACAAAAAAGTGAGAGAGAAAATACATTCTCTTATTTATTAAAAAACTTCCCATTGTACTTCATTATTATATTCATAAAAACATTAAAATAACCTTACTATATTTAAATTAACATGATAAAGTACATCTAATTAATGTGATATAAACTTAATTTACAACTTACATTTAAAAGTTGAAATGAAAATAAAGTTTTAAATATAAAAAAGAGTCAAGGTCATTTCATGTAACGGTTACAGCAAAGTAATTTGCAAGTTAGATTACAATTTTAATACCTGCATGCATATTTCTTGAATAAAAGAAATAAACTTTTAAAAATGAGTCAACAATTTGAATATCTGAATCAATAAGTTCCAGCGACAAGCCGTGGCAATCACTTCTTTATGATGCAATGGAGTATCGACCTCAATTTTTTTTATTGCAGAAATGGATAGAGCGTGCAAAGTTATGCTACCCTGATTTTTTTCAGATTTTTTAGAGCCCGGGAAGTATTTTTAAAAAATTATTGAAAGTCCTTTTTGTGACGTCACGCGGCGGCAAGTCCTATCTTTTTCTTAAGGAGCGGCGTCTCGTGACGTCACGAAAAGGACTTTCAATAATTTTTTAAAAATAGTTCCCGGGCTGTAAAAAATCTGAAAAAAATCAGGGTAGCATAACTTTGCACGCTCTATCCATTCCAGCAATAAAAAAAAATTGAGGACAATACTCCATTCGACGTCGAAGGAAGTTTGTATGTATCCGCCCCGGTAAGTCATAACACTTAGATAATATCAGATGTTGCTGAGTTATGTTGAAGAGTTTCGTAGAAATTCAATTTAGAGAGCAAGCAGAAACAAACGTGATTTGAATGAAGTTTGTAAATTCCTGAAGTAGTAATAAAAGGCACAAGCATTCAATATATAAAGAAGTAAAAAATGATATCGTAGGCTGTGCAGTTTTTTTTAAAAGATTGAAAATTCTTACTATAAAATCATATGATACCAATATATATATAGAATAGAATAGAATAGAATAGAATAGAATAGAATAGAATAGAATAGAATAGAATAGAATAGAATAGAATAGAATAGAATAGAATAGAATAGAATAGAATAGAATAGAATAGAATAGAATAGAATAGAATAGAATAGAATAGAATAGAATAGAATAGAATAGAATAGAATAGAATAGAATAGAATAGAATAGAATAGAATAGAATAGAATAGAATAGAATAGAATAGATTTATGCAAGGCATGACAGTTGTATTTTCTTATAAGAAATATTTTCTTATAATAGGATGTTAAAACTGACCCTTATTGCAAATATCAATTGTCTTATTTCCTGCGAGTACCTTTGCAAACGACCGCTGTCAATAATATTCTACCAGTGATGTATCGCAGCTAAGGAGAAAACCAGAACGAAAGTAATGAGACTGGAGTTCAAAATTTCCCTTTTAAAATTTCAAGAATGTTTATGGATGACTTGCTTTTCAGTAATGGACAACATACACATGAAAAAATGTTATTGCAGAAATACATAGAGGGTACCAAATTATGCTACTCTGAATTTTTTCAGTTTTTTTTTTTTTTTTTTTAGTCCCGGAACTATTTTTAAATAATTATTGAAAGTTCTGTAATTTAAGTTGGCACCCCTGAATCCTTAATAAAAAGGAAGAGACTGGACGCCTATTGACGCCTCCAGGGGGCGTGGCCGCACTTTCAATAATTATTTAAAAATAGTTCTGGGTCTCAAAAAAATCTGAAAAAATTCAGAGTAGCAAAAATTGGTACCCTCTATTCATTTCTGCAATAAAAATTTTGTCATGCATGTTGTCCATCCTTCAGATAACAAAGGGAGTTTGTTTGCAGCAACTAGTAATAATAATAGTTGTTTATTGTGTTAATTATAATACATAACATGCAGAAAAAATGCAGGCCCTGTAAAATGTCAAAAAAATTCGTGCTGTTCCGAGTTGTTTCTAGCAAGCAGTGTTAGATATTAAACATTTCACACCAGCGAGCAGTCAACTAGCAGACAGTGTGTTAGATACATTTGACACTAGCGAGCAGTCAACTAGCAGACAGTGTGTTAGATACATTTGACACCAGCTGCTGCTGAGGCTCGTCTGATAAAGTCACGTGGAGGACTCTGAAGTGCACTGAACGTCTTCTCATAAAAACACTTCGCAAGTACAATTTGTTAGTGCTGTAAACTGACAGTATAATAACTTTGAGTTTAAATCATTAGTTTTTAATTTTATTCAAGGTTTTTTTATTTATTCGTAAAAATAAATATTTAAAGATATTTTAAAATTTTATTTTAATTTATTTTGTAAATAGGTTAAAAATTTAAATATATATTTTTCATATTATTTTACATTTATTAATTTATTTGCATATTTTTAGTATTCACATTAAATTAACAATTTATATAAACATTCAATACATATGCATTAAATAATGTGAAAAACATAAATAAATGGATAACAAGTGTGTGACCCTTCACACTGGAATCGAAGAAACCACAAAGCACACAAATTCAAATCGCTTTGCTAAATCTTACTATACGGAATAATTCCATTCTACTTAATTTAATGTATATACAATTATTAAATATTTTAAAAATAAATATACTAAATTTTGTGTATTTCGTAACCTGATTCAAAACTTAATTAATTATGAGTTCATTCACTGCATGGGATGTACTCTGGATGTATCACACATAGATAATTTGGGAATTAATATTTTCGGTATGATAATGACCCAGGATATCGTCCGGAATAATGAGCTATCTGCTGACCATGATCTTGCTATAATAATGATCTATCTGCTATTTTTGGTGAACGGAATTATGAGCTTTATTTTATACCGATTTGATTGCGCTCACCTGAAATAGCAGATAGCTTATTATTGCAACGAAATCGTGGTAAACAGACCCAAGTTGAAATAAATTTCATCTTTTATTCACTATTAAGCTCTCAAATCGTCTAATTTTCTCCTATTTTGCACCATTTTAAAGGGGAAAATATGAGATTACGTATTATTTCTCTTCTTGAGCATAAAATGTTGGAAATATTGTCTTCATATCATTCTCAATTTCAACGAAGATGAAATAAGATGTGTTTTAGAGGTAAAAATATTAGGTTTAGACGTGTACAGGATGAGTTGAAATGTAATTTTTCAACTATCAAAATTACTCTGGACGAGGGACGATATACAGTAAAGATAATTTGGCAGTTCATTTCGCTACATGATAATGGCTAGGGATGTATCACACATGAAAATCGTGTAGTCGGACGTGTCGAGAGAAATGTTATTTGTACTGCGGGTGTGACGTCATCATGCGACGATAATTAACTGCGGTCCTGCCGACTGTGTTCCAGCTGATAACGCGTGTGTTGGACACAATTAATGCTGTACATCGTGTACGCGTGATGTAGTAATGCGCACTTTGTAATGTGTGGCGTTTTATGTAATGGTTAGTTTTGTTGCTAGTGAAATATGAAAATGTTTTATAAATTTGACTTTTAAATCATTGAAAATTATGGGGGAAAAAAATATGTTTTTAGTTATTTATACAATTTATTGTTAAAAGGGCAGGATTATATCGATAAAATGTTTTCTGTATACTGCACTGTATATATAAGGTATTAGCTTTGATAAAATTGCGAAATAGTTTTATGAAAAAAAATCAAGAAGGTTTGTTGTTCCCTTGCTTATCAATAGAATATGAGCCTTATCGGAAATGGAAGAAGAGATTTTTGAAACTGAGAGACTTGTATGTTGTTGCGTATATTGTGAGTGTCAATGTTAATTTATATGTACAAGTAACACAATGCAATTATTAAATTGAAAAAATGTGTTATGCAAACGATTCAATCTTGATCTATTTATGTTAAAAGATGGTACAATATATACTGGCTAATTTTTCTACTGATGAAAATTCGTCGTTGTCATGGTTGTCGTGTATTTGATCTATCTGTAAGCAAAATTGTACATTTGAGATTAGATTTTACTTGCGCTATTTCCAAATTAAAATTACATCATGTTCATATATTCTGAATATTGGGTTCTAAGAAAAAATAATTTGAGCAAAAAAAAATTAAGAAATAATTACATACATATTATATTGAATGTCAATGGAGGCTTCAAGTGATGCGCTTTCGCTGCGCAACTGTTTGTCGCTAAGGTCCATCTTGCACTTGAAAATGAAGCAAAGTGTTTTTTTTCTTTTCTCGGTTATAAATCATGTAAAAACTCTAAATCTTGAATTATCTACTTTAATTTTCAGTTTGGACCAAAGTTCCGTAAAGGAATTATCCCTGAAAAATCTTATTCTTGGTGAAAAAACGAATTCACATTTTTTTTACATAGGTTTGGTATAGCGGGTGGGATCACCAAAAAATCAGCTGACTTGAAGCCTCTATAATTTTATTATTGAAACTAATAAATCAAGAGGGACATAATCGATCAAATTATTTATGTTATTGATTATCTAAATCAAAATACCATTATAATTCGAAAAATCAACTCCTTTATGAATTATATTTATTTTATATTAAAGATGTTACCATTTATATAATATGTTTTTCAATGTCAAAATTTATAAGATAAAACACACGTAAAAATATTTAAGATGGTATTTATTAGAAGAATTAAAAGAAATAATTAAAAATTATATTTTCACAGAAAATAAAATTTACTATCGTAGAACATTATTTTTCTATGAAACTAATACTTCAAATAACTACAATTATAATCACAAATAATTAATTTTTTATATTTTTACAGAGCAATGAATTAAAAAAAGTAACACAATGACAAGAGACAGTGTGGTACACAAAGATAACCCCCCTCCCCAAGTGCCATGACTTTACCAGTTGCATCAACATCCACAGAATGTTGCATTACCGTAGTAGCGTCTATGGCCGACAAGTCGGTGTCTACTGAAGATTTACACATGTATTCACCACCACCTGTCAAGCCAAACAAGATGAGTTCTGTTGTTGCCAACGAACTATTACGTCTCGAGGCGGCTCTCAATGCGGTCATGGCCGCCACCTCCCCCACAGAAGACGAAATCCCCGTGGTACGGCGTCCTCGGAGTCACTCGCACCATCATTGTTACCACGACATCACGGCGGTGCATCCTCGCAGGTCGCGACGATCCGCCAGTGCGATTGTTCTCCAGAACAGTCCGTACCTTTCGAGTCACCACCTGAGCACCAGGGACATAGGAGGACCATCCCCTGGACCTAGCACCATCAGTAGTGATGGATTTTCTAGAGGAAGGATTAACTCAGATCATTTATGTTTACCAGTGACAGAAGTGGAGTTGCAAGGACCGTTGTTTTCAAGAGATAATAGTAGTAAAAGACGTAAAAAGAAGAGAAAAAAACGAAAACTCAGTAGTGCAATTGTTGTTAGTAAAGTTAGGGATCCTGGGGAATTACCAAAGCGTGCTAGATGGACCATTGTTGCAACTGCAGGATTGCTATTGTTTATGTGTGTCCTCTTAGTCGGCATTACTTTGAGGATGGCACCAATTATTGATGAAATGGGTGAGTAATGATTATTGTTGTTATTAAAGTATTGTTCGATTTAATTTTAGATTTTTTTTTTAATGATGGAATGAGAAAATTGTATTTTCTTGTATTTTAATGCATATAACATATGTTATGAACAAGGTATGTAAACTAAATAGAGGGAAAAAAATTAATAAATTTTCAAGTGTTTCAAGATTTTTTCTTTTCTTATGTCATTACGGGGCATGATCGTCAATTTAAAAAATATATATATTTTAACTTAAACAGAAAAATTCCTCTTAATTTATGGTATAAAAATTGTTCCTACTCTTGGATGTTTCATTTAAAACATAAAATTATGTTGCATCCTGGTCATTAAAATAAATAATGATGAAAGTGTTAGATTTATTCGAAATAAGATTATTTTTTATAGCACAGTTTACGTCTTAAAAAATACTATTTATTTTTTATTAACAAAAGAACTAATGCAATTTCCTCAAGCTAATTTTTTAATCTCTGAAATATAAAATAAATAAACATATTCTCTTGTAATAGCTCATCGTGATTACTGGTCAAATACCTTGGTCTGCTTTTGATCGGCGACAGTAAATTAAAATTTGTAGCCTAGTAGGCATGATTATATTAATGTTGATATTTTATAAATAATTTTAATTTTATATTCATCTTTATGCTTAAAAGCGACCGACAACTGAAACACACAATAATATTTTTTATCTTTGATAATAGAAACTAACTAATCAGAGCGAATATGAATTTTGAACCACATATGGTTCTTTCCTCGATTATTATTATTATTTTTTTTTTAACAAGAAAGGTAATATTTCTGAATAACTATAGTTTTAAAACATCTTAATTCCAACTAAATTAGTACTTCATTTTTTTTTATTTGGGCTAATGTAATATGAAATAATAATTTAAAATGAAATACGCACACTTAAATTCTGAAAAAATTGCGCATCCTACTCGCGCTAGTAACTGACTCACTGGCTCGCATGAACTTCAAAATGTCACCCCTGCTGTTCTTTGTCTTGAGAAATTTGGGAAAGTATGCAAAATACGAGCGTTGTACGTCGTCTGGAAAAGGTCAAAGCTATTAGAGTTTCTGCTGGAATAAATGAAAATAAAAGCAAGTATAAATTACAAAAAATCCTCAAATCTACATGCTGGAGTTTTCAACTTTTTTATTAAAAAAGTATGAGAAGTTCATACTCTGAAGACGAAATACATACCTGGAATTTAACACACAAAATCCTATAAAACTTTTCTTAATTATATTTTTCGAGTATTGTACTGTTTTCCACCCACATGGCACATGAATTTAATTTACTTTCTATGCTTTTCATTTTCTATATAATCATTATATTGCTCAACTTACTGAAAAATTTGTCCTCTTCATCAAATTAATATAATATTTTTATCAACTATTTAAAAAAAATCGGTTACACAAACAAATAATTTTAAATTATTGTTTTATAAAAATATTAACTTACATAATACAATATAACTTGTTTTCAATTTTATTTTAATTTTTTACCTTGAAGTTACAAATATCGCACCTTTACCTTTTTATTAATTAAAATACAGCCCCCTGAAAACACCAAATCTCGTATTGCACGAGAGTCTCGTCGATGTTTATTTGTCGTCAAAGGTCACCACGGCTCAACTCGAGGAGTAATTGGAGGAGAAGGTCAAACGTCGCGCGTCTTTGTCGGTTAATTGCAAGGTGCCGATTTAATTGTAAAATTGAGTTGTAAGTTAAAATTTGTGTCTGTTTTGAAGTAAATACTATGATAATACGTGACAGAGATGGGAATTACGTAAATAATTTATTTTTTATTTAATATCAATGTTTAAAAGTTATTACCATGCACTTTTCATTTAGTTATTTGCAATGTTAATTAGAACAAGGAAAAATAAAATTATAAGTAGTGGCGAGCACGTCAATTTGTTTCGCGGGTGCATTTTTCCGATTTACTTCGTTTTTGTAATAATTTCAATCAATTTAATTCAATATTTTCATATTCAAAACTTGAAATATAATTGACAGCATTTTCGTGCCTAATTTCTAACATTACCTGATGACATTGCTAATATTATTCAAAATTAATATGTATGCACCACCCTTTTAACAATAAACTAATAATGAAATTCTAAGCAAATTACATAAATATTATATAAAATTAACCCTGCAATAAATTATACACTACATCACGTTGTTTAAAAAAAGTAATGTTTCTGTTTACTCATGCAATATATTCTAGACACGTTGCCACATATAATTTATTTTATTATATTTAATTTGCAAACACGTAGGGTTGCAGCTACTAAATTAAAGAGAGGGTGTTGTTTTTACCCACCACCACTGTATCCAATTCCACATTTCTCACTCTAGTTTTATATTGCATTGGTCGAGGAGCATACTTTGAATGAATCATGAAAGTCCAGCTACAAACGCGGGGATTAAATTGCCTTGGTTATCTCCGTTCTGACTATAAAAAAAATAAATTAACATTTTAAAACTCCTATGAGAATTTCATATATGTAAAATTTATTGTTAATTACAAAAATAAACAAAGAAAATTGAACAAACTATTTCAAGATTGAAATTTTAATCAAGATTTATGCAATACCAAAAAACTTTTATATAACTTAGTTAAGTAAAGCTGGCACGTAGTTTTATCTTATTAACATTATATATGATACTACATAATATATATTTATTATTGGTCATTATGTCATTTGGTTATACAGATCAACCAAGGGTATACAACATAACATTACTGGTTAATTGATACAAATTAATAATAGAGTATTGTCCTCATTTTTTTTATTGCAGAAATGGATAGAAGGTGCAAAGTTATGCTACCCTGATTTTTTTCAGATTTTTTAGAGCCCGGGAACTATTTTTAAAAATTATTGAAAGTCCTTTTTGTGACGTCACGAGACGCCGCTCCCTAAGAAAAAGATAGGACTTGCCGCCGCGTGACGTCACAAAAAGGACTTTCAATAATTTTTTAAAAATAGTTCCAGATCTCAAAAAAATCTGAAAAAAATCAGGGTAGCATAACTTTGCACCCTCTATCCATTTCTGCAATAAAAAAAATTCAGGACGATACTCCATACCCTAGCTATTACATCTTCAATTTTAATCTTAATTCAAAAAATTCAATATAAAATATTAACCTTCGTATGACCTAATAACAATAAAAGTAATGAAATTTTATCGAATATTTGGATACAGGACCTCGAATCACGTAAATTTCTTTCAATTCTCTTGATTGAATCTTATAACACCCTCAAAATCATATAGTGCAAACACTATAACGTGCATGTAAATAATTTACACATGAAAATACATTGAACTGCTTTCGTAACTATGAGCTAAACCTGTATTACACGGTATAATTTTTCTTTTGAAGAAAATTTTCATCTCTATTCAAACAAATGGAGTTTTAGCTTACTTGTAAGGAAATAATGTATGCAATAATAAAATTGCATCATACCGGCTTTACAGCGTGTTTCTTCTTCATTGATGGCGTCTTCTAAACGATGTAATGAAAATTCACGACACATTAAATCAAAGTCCTCTACTTGATGCACAAAAGTTACCGCAGATTACGGAGTTTTAATGTAATCTGTAATGTGAAGCTACGAAATTTAAGGTAGTGAATTGTAATAGTGATTTGTATATACACATCAGATTTGTAAGACATTGCACTTTAATACCTGATTGTTATTAGAATTAAAAATAATTTAAAACATTAACATCAAAAATATTGTTATAGTTTTAATCATAATAAATTAAAATTTAAAAAAAATAAAAGAAATATATATTTTTTTTACAAGTTAAATATTTAATGTTAGAAAGGAAATAATAAAAGCACTTTTTATTTTTATGTTTCTTAATTTTGAAACTTCAAATTATGACTAAATAGGTAAATAGTTATGTATATTATACGTATGTTGTATAATTGTTTACTAGATTGTCGTGAAGATTACATAATCATTGATATTTTGAACGTGTGATGATATAAAACCGGGACATTTATGGTATAAAAACTCCCTGGTGCATTTAAAATTAATCATAATATGCAAAGATTACTAAAAAAAAAAATCACTAGGAAGTTGCCAGCCTAACTCTCTGGATAACTCGTGAATCGAGCCCATGCAACGTGCTGCAAACAATCGGACCATGATCGTTTGGTTGAATGTATCCCAATTTTATCTGATTTTTATGTGAAGAAAAAACTTACCAGTAATTTCATTTCGGTTTGAAGTGCACTTGCGTGTAGTTTCCCAGGCTTTGGACATTACTTTGGTCCATTAATAAAAAGTAGAGGTGTCCGTCCTGACTGAGGTTTCCAAGGGTTCCCTCAGCCACAGTTAATGCCAAGACGCGTAACAGACCTTGGCAACCATCTTTTCTTTATCATAACAGAACTCAATCACCGCTTCAAGCTCAAAGTAGTAATACATTGATTAAAAAAAAAATAAAAAACTCTATTCTTTACCTTATATGACAATCTTTGATGCTATAAGAATCAAAGAACTGCAACAAAGAACAAATTCAAAGTATAGAAATATAATAGTTACATCATTTCCTTTTCAATTTTGTCGTATTCATTCTACCAATTGGAAACTTATTTTATAAAAATATATTCCATCAAAGACAGCGTTCTTAAAATTTCTATACTTCAGAACTTTTAATCAAATTATTAATGCCTTCAAACTAGCTTATAGATAATTAAATAAAAAAATGTAATTTGATTAACGTGTGTGTGTACATTTTTTTTTTCAATCTAAAAGTCTCAAGAGAACTGGCAGATTAATTAAAAAAACAAAAGGTGGCAAACTTTTCTGTCATTTTTTTATTTGGTAGTTAGGGAGTTTGAGAGCCTTAGAATTTTCATCGTCAGTTCATCCCAAACTAATCTTTTGTAGTTTTTTTTTAGAAATTAGAAAGATTTGATTGTTCGGCAGTATACATGCAGTGAATAAATCACAATACGATTGTAGAACAAATCCTAATACAATTAAGCACACATTTTAAATCTTTAAACACTTAAACAGAATAAGTAATTAAAAATGAGGATGTTAACATAATTTTTATAATAAAATCCTAAGTCTCGGAACCTAAAATAACTGCTGATTCATTTGGAATGTTACTGGTTCAGAAAACGTCTATCATAAAAAAACTAAAGTAAAAAATATATATTTCCTTGCTTGATTAATATATACAAATTAAATTATTAAAACTTTATTTTTTTCTTTTAATATATTTCTGTGATTAAAAATAGATGAAATAAAAAATAGTAATTAATAATTCCTAATTTTGATTGCTCATTAATATTCATTGTGGTTGAAATTTCAAATAAATCCAGTGTCCCGATGTAACTGTATTTTTCTCCCATTTAATCCGAAGCTGGTAAATATTTAACGTTATTGTATCCCACGATGATGCGTCCTGTACGGAAGTATCTTGCTCTAAATTCGCTACAAATATAATCTAATATTTAGTTCTATGGCACCCAAGATGTCAAGTATTTTCGTGTTCGCTGTGTGTAAAAAGGGGGCTTACCTCTCTCGTGGGATATATGAATACGGAGAAAAAATAAAATTAACAGAAAATATGTGACTTTTTTTAAATAGTTATTTTCTATTTCCGTAATAACATAAAACTAAATGTTTAATTTTAATATAAGATTTGCTGACATTTTTTTCTCTTTAACTGAAATTAGTTTTAAGGTCTTCCTGACCTAGCCATGAATATTTTGATTCCTGCTCTAACCCAGGCCAATATAGAGACTCTACTTCAAGTGTTCCCAGGCAGGAAAATTTTCTACATAAGCCACCATGTTTGAAAAATTAAATTTTTTCTCAGTAACCATTGAAGTTATTAATTTTAAATTATATCCTATGCCTCCCCCCCCCATATAGGGGTCTCCTGATAATGAATCAAGAGCTTATTTTCCTCTGAAAAATTATATTTCCAAAAAAGGAATTTCAAATTTTTTACATATAGGTTTAGATAGGATGATAGGAAAACCATAAAATCAGTTGACATTTGATTAGTTGTGCTTGAATTTATATATATTAAGGAACTATGAAGAAAACTTACTTGTCAGTAGGGATGGTCAGTAATTGAATGTTACTAATATTGGATGCACCAGTTAATTTAGCTGTAAACCAGCACTGCAGTGATTTGTGATTTTCAAAAATAATGCACTAGTAAAGCATGTTCCAACCAATATATATACACTTGTATGTATACTTTCGTTAATATAAATTTTAATATCAACAGCATTATGTTATACCTGTGATGTGAAAATTTATGATAAGGAATGAGTACAGTTTGTTCTAGGGAGTACTAAGATTATATGATGTGTGTTAAAAAATGCTGGAATTGTAATAAACCAACGTTATAATAATGAAAAATAATAAAATTGTTTTTTTTTATGGAGACGGAATTTAGGCCCAAATGGCCCACTCTTCCATTAAACTTCAAATTATGAATTACAAAATATCCCAATGTCTCGATTTCCAAATAATCGTTTTCAATTATAACTAATTCAAAACGAAAATATAGCAATTTATTCGTACTGCACTACACTGATTATAGAACTATTCAATTTAATTCATTTTACCTCATAAAAATATCTCCAAATAAATTACAGCAACGCACAAAAATTAATCTACATTACATTATTTATAAAAATATTGAACGCCACAAAATATATCAAAATATAACACTAATATTTAATCCCAAATATCACTGCTACTTGGCAATTATTAGCGAGTACGGATGTTGTTTATTGGCACTTCGGCTTATATAATAAGTAGTTGTTTATTTATAAAAAATATATAATTAACACTTATAATGTACTATTATTTTTATTTACAGTAACATTTTTTTTTTTTTTTTTTATGAGAATTGCAGTTGGTGTTACTCGTACGATTACTTTGTTAGCCAACATTTGAAATATTTAATAAAATATCGAAAGTTAAGATTAACAACTAACATTGCTTTTTTAAATACGAAATTAGTTTAATTTTAATATATAATATAAATCAAAGAAAATATAAAAAATTATTAATTAAACTGATTCAATTTTAAAAAACATTTGTGTAAATTTTAAATATTTCCTAAAATAAAATTTAATTTAATATTTATGAAAAATAATTAAAAAATTTCCAAATTTATTATGGATTATTTATTATTTGATTTTTTGATAGCATTGACTTAACTTGTTATTCCATGCAGGAGTATTTTAATTCAATTTTAATTTAAAACAATTTCCATCCATCATATAAAATATATTCTATTACATGAATAATAGACACACCCAACTATTAATATCTACCAATTTATAAAACAATATAGCCAATGTACTATATATAGTTTAAAATATGTTTCAATGTTTAATACTTATCCCACGGCACTCCCGCATACGTAGGGGGGGGGGGGTCTATTTCGGTCGCGTGGTGACGTCACTGGAGCAGACCTCGCCGATATCAGCTGAGAGCGTCACGAGCGCCGCGGAGTGGCGTTTAATTCAAACCTTACCAGGAATAATGGAAACGGTTGCGTTTTTTTTTTTTTTTTTTTACTAGGATACACCCCCAAGAGCTTACAGCTCGCGGCATGGTAATGAGTAGAGAAAGGATGGTGGCCACGGCCTGTTATGCGTTACAGCATTCACTGAGGTGAGACTGAGGGAACCGTGGAAAACCTCAGTCAGGACGGACACCTCTACTTTTTATCTATGGACCAAAGCGATGTCCAAAGCCTGAGGAACCACACACAAGTTGTTGTTGTTCATGATAATGTTGCATGACAGTAGTAGTATTGTTTCTTGTTTTTTTTTTGGAATATTATCATTGTTATGATTTGTAAAAGACTATTATATGTTGGCAGAAAATAATATTTATCATTTTAAATTATTAATGAATAGAACAATGTAAGAGTTTTGTTGCATTTGTCTTGATATTGCTATATGGACATGCACTAATTAAATGAAGAAAAAATTGAAACATTTTTTATCCTGAACGAACCCATTGGACGAACCCATTTTAGGAAAATTTAGTTCTTATGTGGTTTTAACATTTTTAACATAATATAACATTTTATAATTAATTATCTCTAATATTGCACTATACTGACTTCTTCTGCGGGAAAGAGAGAGAGAGAGAGAGAGAGAGAGAGAGAGAGAGAGAGAGAGAGAGAGAGAGAGAGAGAGAGAGAGAGAGAGAGAGAGAGAGAGAGAGAGAGCGAGAGACTTCTTTTAGGGTTGCATTTCCCTGTGGGGATATTAAAATATATTTTTACGTTGAAAAAGTTGGAACACGTACCATCAAACTTTTAATTAAAACATTGACCGCATGTAACTTTTTTTATTGCGTTATTACATTATTTTTTCTTAGCATTTTTTTATGCTTTACAAGCGAATGCTACATGTCTTCTACAAAATGGGCAATATTTCAAAAGACAATTTTCTTTGTCAGGGGGATAAACAAATATCCAGTTAATTAAAAACCCAGGTAAGCTCATCCAGAACTGGGTTTCGAGTAACTTACATATGAGTGACTTTGGGGACTGAGGGAACCGTAGAAACTTATAAGGATATTGCACTATTGTTGTTGCTAGTAATGCTAAGTTATTTAACATTACATAATAAGAAATGCAACTCCCTATGTATATTTTTATTCTTTCAGGGAGTATTATTGCAAAACCTGGAGAATCATGCATTCACAAACGCTGAGTAAAAAATTATAACTTAAAATATACTTTGCATGAGATTTTCTCAAATATTCTCCTTTTTCTAATTTAATATTATATATTATATAAATAATTTAATATTATATATTATATAAATAATTATTTACGTTTGCAGTGACGTTGAAGTTAAGAAATTGTCATTTTTTTTCTAGGATCATTATTTTTACAGAGCATTTTTTCAAAAGCATTTATTGTTCGAGGAATCCAATAAAACTCTAATTACACATTGTGTACCTTCGTAAGAAGTTTTAATTGCTTGCTTATGTAGCCATCGTTGCATGCTGATACGTCTCAATAAAAGCGTATATTTTTTATTTCCTAAGTTGTTCCTGAAATTCAGCTAATCTACATTTTTCCATTTGAAAAAACACGTTTAACTTTGTTACTACAAAATTTAAAAAAAAATAGAAATAAATTTTTTAATTAAATTATATTTTTGTTGAGAATTCTGATTTTTGTTTTACAAAAAGTTAAATTAAATAAAAAAACAAATTAAAAAAATATAATATTTTACGTAATGACAATTTTATAAAAAAATTATTGTTTTATAGTAAATAAAATAAATCTATATAAATAAAATTACTTAAAATTTTTTTTATCATTTTTAGAAATCACTAAATCATCAGGATTCTGACAGCTGTGCAAACTGCAAATTTGTCTAATCTATGGCAAATATTATTTTAATTAAACAATTTATATTGCATAGAGTAAATATAAATTCGTAACGTAAATAATACACATTTAATTATAACTTTTATTTCAACACAATCATCTTGACATTGCAAGTGTTGTGCGTCATGTGAGTCAGCCAACAGATCTGCACGCTAGTGTGCACGTAATTAAGATGCATTTCTGCTGCAGTTGCATTGGCATTGACTTTGTGACGTCATGCACTTGTGAAATTGTGCAAGCAACTTTCCGACAATTTTATAATACAGAGCTGCAGTTATAGTTAATAATAAAATAAATATTTTTACAGTTAAAATTTCATTGTTCGTAATTTAATTTTTTAAAAGCACTGAAATACTATAACTAAATTATCTAGCAAATTAAGATAATAACCTAAGAATGGAAGAAGTATTGGTTTTATTTAAAATCAAATTTAATTTTACTGTTCGTCGTTGTTACATATATACTACTTCAGATATTTTTTTAAATAAATTTGTTTTATTTTAAACAGCAGAGTACAGTACATAATTATATCAACCATTATAATGTGTTCAAGAAGTGTTATAGACTCCAAATGAATCGCGAACTTCAAACTCCAATGTGTTTTTGGGTCAGTTTAGGTACTAAATTTACAACCAAATTCAACGAATTAAAAAATTATTGAAAGTAATGAAAATATTATATATGATTAATATTAATACAAAATATCAGTTAACATTTAAGTTTGAGCTTTATTAAATTCTTGTTTGAAATTTAAGTTTTTTTAAAACATCCCAAAAAAGAGTCGATATTTTTTATTTTATAAGTTATAAATATGTAACGGATTTGTTACTCATTTTCCTTCAAAATTTTGTTATCAGATTTAAAGCAAAAGTGGTACTGTATTTTTCTTCACTGCATGCACACATTGAGGGTTTCAATTTACCATATATATCCGGTATATTAATTGTATTTGTGATCTAAACAAAGTAGTAAGCATTATAATAAAATAAAATCTGCATTAATACTTCCGCTTAAAGAAACAGTAACACCGATTTAAAACACATTTTATTTTACTTTTTTAGTAAGTTTTGACATACCAGGTTTGGTACTTGTTTTAACGTGAGGTAAATTTCCATGACAAAGCATTTTTAACCCCCCTCTCCTCTCCATTGCATCCATCATTTGCTACAGCCAAATTTATGTGATGAACCGGAAGTGTAGAATATCTGGCCTTCCTATTCAAATTTAAAACTTTACAAATATGCCAGTACATCTACTGTGCAAACCCGTCGCAACGTTTCAAAACTGACAAGCCACCAACTTCACACTTCCGGTAGTAATTCATTTGAAAGTACGTAGTGACGTCACTGCAACTCCAGTGAGTTGACATGTACTTTCCATTGCCAAGAGGCTGCACAAACTCGAAATAGAACTTTACTGCTCGCCTCAGTGACTCACGCCAATTTCATATTTCTGGAAGAGCTAATTAAATTTACGGTATGGAATATTTTTAGGGAATTAAATTATAAAACTGACACTTTTATTGCACGATTAGTAAATGCAGTATCTTGCAATCTTGGGTCCAACCCAACATGTGTATGAAATTTGAAATCGATTTTTTTATAACTTTGGAACTACCCCATTTGAGTAAAATGTTAAAAAAAAAAAAAAAAAAAAACATGAACTGATGAACCTTTTACAATTCAGGATTAATTTTCTTACTTCAATTTTAAAAGGGCGTTGTCAAGAATATATTATTTCAAGTGCTACCATAAATTTTTTTATATTTATTTTCTCATTTTAATAATTGTAAGTTTTGATATTAATTATTGATTAATCATAGATTATTGTTGTTACATGTATATGATTGTTAAGCAGTTTAATTATTTATGTAAAAATGACGTATGTCAAATTCTACTTGTACAACCAGTGGTCAATTAATAGATAAATGAATTTATTTTTTATTTTTTCAGAAAGTTAAAAAAATAAATTTAATAGTTTAAAATTAAAATCATAATACGGTGCTGATTTTTATTAAAAAACGTTATTTTGAGGTTTATTTTAGAACATAAAATAAATAAACAGAAAATAATGAAATATTTTGAAATCTTGGACGTTGTGTATAAATATCCTTGGTTACAAACGAATGATAAACATGCATGGCACAAAATATTCATTTCTATTTTTATGACGAAAATCAATTCAGAGATGACAGAGGTATTACTTTTGATGGAGTAGAAAAGGGCGTGCAGCTAATATTTCTGTTCCAACTTGTTCTGTTTCAAAGGACGTGCAGTTGATATTACTGTGGCAACATGTTTTATTTCAGCAAAACAATACACCGACTTATATTTTCAATAAAAATATTATATAAATTAATGAAGCGCAGCAGTTTAAAGAGAATTAAGCGATGGCTGACTTGACTTAAAGGCATTATGAAGAGGAAATACAGTAAAATATGTAATATTTAATATTTGAGAAAATCATGTACCATGATTTAATAATTACAGGTCGTCTAACCCTTTTAGAAGGACTGTACAAGGATTTTTCATAGTGTTAACTAAAACACTACCATCTTTTAATTTGATTTGTTTACTGGTTCCATTACAGAAAAGTCCTTGTTACGGATTTACTGATGCATAAATATACTCATACGTACATTTTATGTGATATTAATTATTTTATTTATTATCTGCTGCGCCAATGTCAGATTGCATTGCATTGTACTTCAAAATGCATAATTCCACAAGTTTAAAATTATTTTAAAAAATTTAATTTTTTATTTTTACATTAATAATAATAGTTAAAGAAATGATCAATATAAATATCTATTTAAAAAAAGTATTTGAGCTTTTTACAAATTAAATTTACAAAATTATTAATTTTAAAAGTATAAATTTATTAGTTAAAATTTTGATAATACCTTTTTTTATTTTATAAATATTTTATGCTCAATTTATTAAACATTATCATGCACTACACAAATAAACAAAATTGTAATTTTTTCTTGTCTTCATATTTAAAGTAATTAAAATTCATATTTAATACAAGTGGCTTAAAATCTGATACATCTTATCTTCAGTGAATAAACATTATTACATTGGTATTATTGTATTGGTATTATGTAATGTAGGTCTTTACACGTCATTGCTCATTTGTACCAATGGTATTGATTTTATTTTATTACACTTAATTATAAAACTAGGTCAACTTTATAATTTTCACTATTTCCATCTCTGTTATAAAAATAAACAGCGCATCCGTCATATACGATCACAGGTGTTTCAATATTATTTATACGTTTTTATTATTTACATCATGATTTTACGGCCATTTTTACATGGTGTTTATTTAGTATATAATCGTTCTGTGTTCCCGCAACTGCTAGGTTTTATGTTTTATCCTCTCGACTTGCTGCTGCTGGCAGATTTATGGCAGTTTGGGGCTGGGGAAACAGGAGAAAACTTTCTGTGACGTCAGACGAGTACAGAGAGAGAGAGAGAGAGAGAGAGAGAGAGAGAGAGAGAGAGAGAGAGAGAGAGAGAGAGAGAGAGAGAGAGAGAGAGAGAGAGAGAGAGAGAGAGAGAGTATAGTACTATATCCTATTGTATATAGTACTATACAATAAAGAACAAATTTCAATTTAACATATAATGTGAAATTTGAAGGTATTAAACCAGGTTTGCAGTAACAGTTTAATTGATAATGTATCATTTTAATTAATACTGGATCGTTTTCTCAAAAATACAGTACCATTTAACGAAAGTGTTAATGTTCTTTGAATGTATTGTTTCTTAATATGGAATGCAGTATTAAATTTGCAATAATATATTTTCAATTCAATATTGACAAGTTGCAATTGAAGAATTAATTGCGGGATGGTCGTGTCTTTACAGTTCATGCTAAGCACAATAATTTTATGCTTATATAATTTAACTCCCCACTATACTTTTTAAGGGAAAACCAAAATGTTAATAAAATCACAAAACTGCAAATTAAATTGCAAAAAGGTGAAGAAACCGAATGATAATGTTGATCTGTAGGTAAAAATTGACCAAAAATTATATGAAGGTTTCTTCAATGCAGTCTGTCCAACCTTTTCAATTTCTATTGTTTTTCTATCAGTTTTATTGAGAATGTTCATTTATACGAAAATGCTATGTTGTCTGTATCAAATTATTGTCCCAATAAAAACATTACTACCAAAAACTTGTTGAAAATGTCTTGTATGGATTGTATGCAGTAAAATTCTTAAAAACATTTTCTCAAATCACAATGCTCAATGAATGCAATATTATTATTGGATCACAACTTCCTATTACCCGCACAGTATTTTAATAATGAACCATAAAATTAAATTTGACAAAAAAATATTTATAAATAAATATACAATATGAAATATAAGTAGAAAAGTTTAAGAATATATAGAGACGGAGAGATTAAGGAGAGGGTACACTACTTTCAACACGTACATAACAAATTTAATATAACTAAATTAGCCAAGTTCAAAATAACAGTTTAATTTGTAATGTACGGTTATAGTTAATCCTGAATATTTTTCATAAAAAGGAGTACTTTTTAAAAACAAAGTACTAATCATTGATTTTGAAATGCATTTTTTCAATATGGAATGCAATTCATTTAAATAAGATATTTTCAATTCCAATATTAACAATAAAGTTGTAAATTGGAGAATTAATCTTGGCGGGTGGTCTGCTTCTTTCAGTTACACAAAAACATTTTTAAAATAGTTTTCAATTTTTATAATGGTTAGCATAATAATTTATAAATGAATCGTAATAATAACATTGAGAAAAGAATATTTATAATTAAATATACCAAGCTAAAATATAAACAATGAAGTAGAAAGAAGTAGAAAGAGGGAGAGAGAGAGAGAGAGAGAGAGAGAGAGAGAGAGAGAGAGAGAGAGAGAGAGAGAGAGAGAGAGAGAGAGAGAGAGAGAGAGAGAGAGAGAGAGAGAGAGAGAGAGAGAGAGAGAATGTGCAGTACAGTACATACAATACTACAAAATTCCAATTAAACATAACTACATGTGGTTATTAAACCAGGTTTGAGGTAACAGTTTCATTGATAATGCATCATTTTACTTCGTATTTATATTTTCTTTTTCAAAAATGTATCACTATTTTAAAAAAGTACGGGTCATTAATCTAAATATTCATTATTTCTTAGCATGTAATGTTATAGTATTTAAATAAAATATTTTCAATTCAATATTGTTGAGAAGTTGCAATTGGAAACTTAATGCTAGAGGATAGTATTCTCTAAACGTTGAACAATAATAATTTAATGTATATACAATTTAACTCCCCATAATACATTTAAGGTAAAATCAAAGTGTTAATAAAATCACAACTCCCTGATTAAATTCCAAAAAGGTGAAGAAAATTAATGATCATATTGATCTGTAAGTGTTAAAAATGAACCAATCATGTAATAGGTTTATATTATTAAATGATTTCTGATTAAGTCGTACAGGTATTATAAATACAAATGATAACAGCACAACTTACAAAACAATTTTTACGATATAAAGTTAAATATACAAAATAAAAGGTGGGGAGCGAGAGAGGGAGAGAGTCACTTGTGCTCTTGAGTGTTGCTAAGTTTGTCTGGCGTGCTCAGTATTAGCCGAGACTTGCTCGGACATGGATCCTGTGGCTTTTCAGTTCATTGACGAGGAGGCGAAGCTCTCCCGACACAATTCCACGTCCTCGTCCAAACGTGTCAAGAGACGAGACTCGGACCCGAGGAAGCCCGTCAAGCGGTCTGGTTCCAAGTTGGACCGGAAGCGGTCCGGGTGTCACGGTGTCAAACGGACCCGCACGAACAGTATCCGGTCCAACTTGTCGTTCCAGCAAAAAGACGCAGTTTTGACGCCCAAGGAGATCAGGAGACGGAGGATTGTGTTGGTGGTTCTCCTGACGTTCGCCTTTCTGTTGATCTCGAGTGTCCTGGTCGTGGTAGTGACGTTGACCCAAACCACGTTCCATAGTACCGCCAAAATTCCCTTCTATGGTGAGTTTTGACCCAAACCACGTTCCATAGCACCGCCAAAATTCCCTTCTATGGTGAGTTTTGACCCAAACCACGTTCCATAGTACCGCCAAAATTCCGTTCTATGGTGAGTTTTGACCCAAACCACGTTCCATAGCACCGCCAAAATTCCCTTCTATGGTGAGTGTTGACCCAAACCACGTTCCATAGCACCGCCAAAATTCCGTTCTATGGTGAGTTTTGACCCAAACCACGTTCCATAGTACCGCCAAAATTCCGTTCTATGGTGAGTTTTGACCCAAACCACGTTCCATAGTACTACCAAAATTCCTTTTTATGGTTAGTCTGCGGCGATTAATATGTTCAAGGAGCTCTAGAAGGTATATGTGTGGTTTCATACATCTGTCAAATTAAAGAAAAAAAAGAAACATCAAACATTTTAAAATAAAAAATATATAAAATTTCATAAATATATTTAAAAACAAATATTTAATTTAAACAACATAATTATACCATTGAAGAAGCATGATTGAAATTGTTAAATTTTTGTTAATATAGCGACATAATTACAACAATTGAATTTTTCATAAATAATTTCTTATCACTTAAGTACTTAAAGTGATCAATTTCGTAAACCAAAGTCAAGTGTGTTCTCCGATAATATATAAAATAATAATTCGTTTAAATAAAGGTTATTTATTACTGATATACATTTGATAATGATGCAGCACTTAAATGGTTAACTGCAAAAATTAAAAATTAGTTATACAAGTTTGGTAATAATAAACATTGTGTTGAATGATTATAATAATAATTTATTTCGAACAAAATTTTGTACAAATGCTGTAAAATCACTGAGGGCATTTTCAAGAATCCTTCAAGAATAAAAATTTTAAGTTTAAAATAATCATATTTAAAAAACATTTTAAATGATAAAGTAATTTTTATTGAAAGAGGTATTCTTGGAATGATTTTTTGTTGTAAAATAATCTCTGTAAAAACAGCTATGAGCACTCGATTAAAAAAGTGTCAGATATGTTCTAAATGTAAATCTGTGACGATAGGTTAACAGAATTGACTGCTTAGTGATTACAGGATGGAGAGATATGAGATTGGAAGATTCAACATCTTTCCTTTAAAATTTAAATAACATCGAGCTAAGAGCTAACATCTTTTTTATGTATGAAAACTCGTGCTTGATTGCAAATATTACAAGCACGCATTTGATGGCACTTTTGTAATTTATTTAAACCCAAAAGAAGTGTTGAAATTAAAATATATGGCATTCTAAATACTTCCTGCCTTTATATTTAATTTCTATCAATTTTATCATTATAATAAATGTATTTATTTTTAAACGTATCAGTATTCAAAGAGCTAACTTTTATTTATATATTTTTTATAATGCAAATAAAAAAAATTAGGTCAAACGTTAAAAAATCAGCTGAAAAATAAATAAACTGGTACTATAATTTGTACTCAATAAAAATCTTCCACAGATCTCACTATTTTATTTTCAAATCCAGTTATATTCACAAAGTTATATCAGAAATAAGCTCTGCCAGTAAAAATATTACGAGAACTGATTGACCCCAAGTACTTGCCCGTATTGATTTAAGCGTCTCATTATTTTATTTTTAGCGTCCATTGACGCGATATAAGATTGATGTTGGTTGGTTAAAATTCAACTTGAAATTCCTCCTCGGATCAGTCTTACGTAGCAGACCTAAATTTGATCTATTTTTAACCACGGCTGGAGGACGTAAGTGTATGAAATATATGAAGCTACCGTGGCCGAGTAATGAGCTACCAGCCTGTAAAATTGTATCAGCTCAAGTACTTTGGTATCAGGATTCAATGCACTGGAGAACCAGATGAAATTATAATTTTGTATTTGTTTCTTATCATTGTGCGGAACTTTTATCACAAATATTTAAGTTTTTTGTGCTAAGATTTTCCATCAGAATTTTTTTATAAAAAATAAAGACATAATAAATAATTCAAGTCAATATTTTAATCAAATATATGATTTTAAATAAAAAAACAAATATAAAATTAATCAGCAAATTTTTTAGAATAGATTTTCAATAAAATTGAAATTCTAACTTTTGCTCTGCTGTTTGTCAGGTGGATAATCTTGGTGTTGAACGGTTTGGAGATTAGAGTGCCTGCTGTTCTTACCTCCTTTGAAATTGCTAAATGTTTCTTGTAAATTACGCAAGGTGATGTTCAACTCTGTGTTCAAATGAAAATGCCCGATCCGATTGTGTTAAATCATAGCCGGATTATACATTTATTTTTTAATTGATTGTACATATTGACAGTTATTGAAGGTAAAAAGAAGTGAACTAAATATTTTGAGTAACAGATCACCATTGGGAAACCATTATTTTTGACTAATAATAATTTCGATACTTCTGCCCCTTGCAACGCTGGATAAATAAATTTAACAGCAGGAGTTGTGGCACGTTCATAAATTCTATTTTGAGCAAAGTACGCGAGTGCCGAGAGTATTATATTGTGGAGCGTTCTTTGATGTGTCTATTTCTGTATATTATGAAGTAATACAATGAACGGAGTGGTGAGGATTCATGCAAGAGTTCATTGTTGCTTGTGCTATTATTATATAGACATACGTGAAAGTAATTAAAAATTTACCTTTATCAATGACAATATGTGCAATGTTACCTATAGATATTTGGATTATATGGACTAGCCATAAAATATATTTGTAATTTTTATTTACTTTTCCAATATTAAGAAGGGGGGTTGTGAAATGCAAGATATTGTTCAACAATTATTTCGATTTTCCTCGACAGGGAGTTTTCAAGTATTAAATTACAAATTATTATTAGGAAAATAACTTTAAAATTTTTTAATTAAAAATGTATTTTAATAATTTTAAAAAATACAAATTATTTTAAAAATTTAATTTTGAATTTATTTAATTTATATTGTTATAATATTTTTTTAAATAATTTTCGTGATTTTTTACCCTACTAAAAAATAAAATTTAAAACAATATATAGTGTGTCTTCTTTCTAACAAAATTTTTCAATAATTGTTATTGTATGAAACGGTACAGTGCCCTCTCCGTGAAGATATGGATCAAATTAAAATTTACATGTAAATTTACTATCGGAAGTTGCTTGAGGTAATGAAAATAAATATATTAAGTAAATCCTACTGAATTTGTTATAGAATGATACTTCTATGATACACGTTTCAAAATTGATATGAAATTTAATAGTTGGTATATCTTATCAGTATCATTTAAAATTATGAACAAGAATGTGGTATTGTAGCATTTGCATTATATCTATAATTTGTATTATGGTGAAATAATTTGTGTGAAACATTCTCCACAAATTTCTTTATAATTCTCATTTGAAAAAAACAAAAAAATGTTTCCAGCAAAGCTACATAAAACGTGCTGTACTTGAGATAAATCCTCGACTGGGTGTAAGTCAGTTTGACGTCATTGAGCGACACTTGCAACGTTCAAATAATTGAAAATGTTGACCTAATTTCGAGAGTCCTTTGTTTCCTGTGAGATTGTTTAGCAGCGATCCTCCAACTTGAGATGAAAGAAGAGGCTTTATGACCACCTTTGTTTAACGACTGCACAGAAATACAACGCTGTTAACCAAATCAATTATTTACTAATATTTATGTTTTATTTTTAAAAATAATATTTTGTGACGTGCTGTTTTCTTTTTTAAGATTTATTACGACGTTTGTATAATAACCCGAAAATGGGTTACTTTATATGACCTAATACTTGTAGCAAGGGAGTTCTTTAAATCAGGCAAAAAAAAAAATTCAAAATACACTGAAATGAATTCTAAAATAAAACAAATTAATTTAATATTTATTTTGTGCGTTCCAAACTAGAATTAATTATACACATATTTCTCTTGTAGTTTTCAGTAGTTATTTATAATCTAACTTTTTCTAATATTTATTTTGTATCTTTTTTAATTACACTTAATTAAAAAAAAATATTATTTACGTAATATTTTTAAAAAAATTAACAATAATTTCTAATTTTATTTGAATTTGAATTTTTATTTTAAAATATTATTATTTGTTCATATTGTTTTGTAATATATTTAAAATTAATAAAAATTATTTGATAAATGAAAAATTAGTTACAATTGAAGCACGGTTAGAAACTGAATTACCAAAGCCTACTGTCTACTGTAATCATAATACTTGGTAATATGCAATTTGCAATGACAGTAAATATTATTTGTACACATTTTTCTGTAATATAATTAAATATAACAAATATAGTGTAGTGTATACATTCTGAGCTTCGACAACCAAGTATGTACAACCAGTGTTCCGATAAAAGTAAATAAATAGTATTCTGTGCCATGAATAGTGGATGCATTGATTATACAGATTATTATGAGTATAACAGATAAATTAGCATAAGGTAAACAGCCATTTACACTACTTCTCCTTACAAAAATAATGCTAGATGCTCCCCCCTACTATTATATTATATAACTCGGGGAACTATGGAAACGATTTACAAACGGTCCCCTCACATTAAGACTTTTCATGATGTTGTCCTTGACATCTGAAATTAAGTGAACGCACTGCGTCATTCTGTGCCATAAAAATGTTGAACGGCTGCCAATGAAGGTCTTTGTTTTTGTTTGCACTCGGGGGAGGCACGAGGTTCACTGCAGGGAGCTGATACAATCTCTCGTGTGCATCGTCACTTTTTGTTGTGGAGTATAGGATGTCTCGTGGATTATAACTATTATATAAACGAAGTACACTGAATTTACAATACCTGAAAGAATTTTTATTTGACAATATTTTAATGCATAATTATTTAAATTTATTTTAGTTACTGTTTTGACTGTAATTAATATAAGAAAATATTTTATTATCAAATAAAGAATTAAATGCTGGAGTTATAAACAAAATTATGTAATATTATTTTAAGATTATGTTATAAATGTTAATAATTTTTTCAAAGTTTATTTATAAAATTTTATTTTAACCATACATCGTGAAAATGTTCACGTTAATTAAAAGATAAACGGCTAAACTTTGAATCAGGCAATATTAAAGAGAGAGAAAAAATAAGTCAAGTTGGCATATTTAATATAATTTACCGTATTTACCTGAATTTAGATTTTGAGACATTACAGTATAATAAATTGAACATTGATTTTGTCCACAATTTTTAAATTACATTGTTGATCTGGACTTTAACAATAACTTAATAATTAAAAATAACATTATAAGATGCCCATGAAAACGTTCGCGTGGAGGTTGTAAACTCATTTTTATCTTCATTCAAATACAAAAGACTAAACAAGAGTGAGTGAAAACAGGCTGGGTGTTCGTGTTGTTCTTTAAATATATTTTTTTAACTGTCATATTGAAGGGCAACAATAAACAAGTCGTATTTTTAGCATCAAAAATTTAAGTACACTCCTTGGGGAATTTCCCTTTTTTACGTTATTTTCGTATCTTGCAAACTCCACGAGGTGACACTTCGGGATTTCACGAACGTTCCCTCTACTCTTTTTGTGGACGTTGTCGTACAATCGATGAAAGCGTTTCAAGCGAGAGTCTGCAAATTACCGGAAATTACGTATATTACGTACTTCCGGTTTCATTTAACCCGCAGTCGGAAGTGAAAATGAGTAGAAAGTACGTCGTTATTTCCGGAAATTTTCAGACGTAAACTCTCACTTGAAACACTGTGTTGAACTTGAATCGGGAGATGGCTAAAATGGATGCTTAACTGTCGCAAAACAAAACGTCTTTACCTCTTAATTATTCACGTTTCGTTCGTGTTGCATGCAATAAAAAATAGATATCAGGTTGTAGGAAAAAATTAAACAGAGTTGCCTGTAAATTATTTGCCTATATTATTAATTTGATAAAATTTTAGATACCATATGTGTGTTATTCTTGCTTTATCTTTTTATCTTCTTACTATAATATACAGCTTGATGACAGAGTTTTTCCACGGTTCCCTCAGTCTCTCCTCAGCAAATGCGGGACGCGTAACAGGCCTTGGCCACCATCCTTTCCCTACCTTATCCCTAACCATGCAGTAACCCACCGCGAGCTGTAAGCTCTTAGGAGTGTAAAAAAAAAAAAAAAAAAGCTTGCGTTGTTACATGTGAAGATTAAATACAGATTCAAAAGGCTTTTATTTAGAAAACACACAATACAATACAAGATTGGGTTTAAGTACAAGACTTTTTAACCAAATCAGCCAGATCAGACGGTAAAATAAACTAATGTTATGACAATAATTTACATTAATGTCAATTTGCTAAATAAAAATACTATTTATTTATTATTTATTATTATTATTAAATGATAAGTGATAAATGACATTAATTTTCAAAATATATAAGTTGGTAAAATTATGCATCAAAATTGAATGGTATAATTTTTGAATATTAAAATCAAATTGTCAGACGTCACGTTGCCCCTGATGTTTATACAACCCGCTCTACTTGGGTGTCGAACTGGTTGCCTAACCTCATAGAGAAATAAACTTTTAATTGAGAAATAATTACGTACGTATATCATACTACTTTTTTGTTTAATTGTTCGTTGTACCACCAAGATGGCCGCTGTGACCTTGAAAATGACGTCACATGCAAATTCTATGTAACAATAATAATTATTTTATTTTTTTTTTTTTTTTAATCAAACCCTATTGGGTACTTTATTATTAGAATTTCATTAACAAGTTTGAAAATTTGTATGGTAAAAGTCTGAAATAATACAGTTTTGTAATCAGTATTGATACACAATTGAAATTGAAATATTTTAAATTAAATAAAGAATAAAACCAATTGACAATTCAGAAACTTTTATTTTATAAAAAAATAATACATGTTATTGATTTTTAATATTGCCAACAATGCTGAATTTCTATTGTTGAGAGCTGTAAGAACATTTCTACTTTAACCATCGCAATATTTAGTTGGAAAATAAAGTAATAAAGGTAATTTTCTTGCTTTAAACATACAAATAACGACCTTATATCTAAATGTCTTGTAATCTTTTTCGAAAGCGTCTTGATCGTCCAACTTTCAACGCCGAGGATAAATAACCATAACAAACAAAATCAAATGTCAAACTCTTGGGATAAATATACAAGTTGAGTGGATATTTATAAAACGTTTTCTATTTTCAAACTTGGATCTGGGCCAAAAGAAAAACTTGTAGGTTTTGTTTTGTTTCACAGCAAAATTAACATCAGAAATACTGACCCATATTTTATTCATGCATTTAATGACACTGTAAAATTTATAAATAATGATTTGAAATTCTTACTGAAAGAACATTTTTGATGATTTTTAAAGTTTCATGAACTATAATACAGTAGTTATGGAATGAAAGAAATATTCATAAAATTAATAAAGACTTAGTGGAAATAATTTAATGATAACAAATGAAAGGAAAATAATCTGTGACCAAATGTAAATTCATTCATGCGATTATTATATACGTCACAAAAATAAACTTAATTTGTACCTGAATAACACAGAACGACAACTTATGAACTTTAATATTTACAGTGCTCAATCTGCCAAATTATTTTCAAGTGATGAGCAAAATTTAAGTGAATATAAGAAGGGATTAATTTTTTATTTCATAATATTGTATAAAATAATATTTCTATACAGGTGTTAAAATATTTTTGTAATTGAAAGTGATTTGTATGTGTTTGATGTGATTAGGTACTGTATGCAGATGGAGTATTAGGGAAAATATTTTGGAAAAAGGGGGGGGGGTATCATCCCTTTCTCAGCCCCTTTACTCTCTGACTTCGCTACTTGAGGTGCTATGACAAATTCTCCGTTCTCCAGTGTGTACATTGCTGTGTCAAATTGTCCGTTATCCATGCAATACATTGCTAAATTGTTGTAACAAATTCTTCGTTCTCCAGTGTACATTTCTATGTTAAATTCTCCAATATACATTTCTAAGACAGTCCTCTCTTACGTCCACAGTTCGAAAGGAGAACGAGCAGCTTATGAACTCGTTGAACCGAGCCGGCGTGGAGCCTGTTGACGACAACGCCTCTACCGGCGTGTTGGCCAACCTGACTAGTTCCATGATCACCACTCCAGAGGGCAGCACGGTCGAGGTCGCAACGGCGTTACCTCCAGAACCGTTACTACAAAACCAATCATCAACGGCTCCACCCCCATGAGAGTAGCTTGGAAATTAAAATGGTTCCCGTTTTATTTTTCAAAATTAACCATTGCATAATTTTGGTTTGGTGCATTAAGTTGAGAAACAATTATTTTGGTAGATAATTGTGAAGGCGTGTACTACAGCTTTTCGGTGCTTTTCTACATAGCATAAGTTTCAAAATATTAAAAAGAAGCACGAATTATATTATTAGTATGTAATAAAATATTTACAGAACGGCAAAGGTTAGTCTTATAATTGTGAATTTTTCATACAGTAAAAATTATTGTCTTAATTAATTTTGGTTGTTTTGAAATGAGCAGGAACCATTTTAATTTTAACTGGTGATCAATTAATACTTGGGAAAAAATATAAAAACTGTTAATAATAACATGGACTACAATAAAAAAAATAAATAATAAAAAAATTGTTATGTTAAATACATTATTGTTGTAATATTATAATTAAATAATAGTAATAAAAATAATAATCTTTGCAATATTTTATGACAAAAAAAAAAAGAATACTAAATGGCTCAATGTTTTATAATAAATTGTAATAAGGTTGATGAAAATGTTATTATTTTAAATAATAATGAATTGTAATACTGCTGCAGGATAAAAACTTGTTTTATCTCGGGTATTTTGGATAATTGGGGAGGAAGATTTGTTTGTTGTTTTGTACAAATCAGTGACTTGTGCTGATTCAGAATTTGGAATTAATATAACGGTTAAATAATTTAATAATTAAATAATAATTTGTAATTACTGTAAAATTAATGTCAACATTTAAATAAGAAAATTAAATAATTTTTCCTAAAAAACTGTAACTTTAATTAAATACTTTATTAATTTTTAGACTGTAAATGCACTAGCTGTGAGTTACATGTATGTGACATTTTAAAATGCCGCCATTTTGGTGCTTAATAACAGAATACATTTACCACCTGTAGAGAGTTTAAAATTACACACGTTAGAAGAAAATTCAGATTATGCATCGAAGGCATAGAACTTATACAGCAAAACAGCTTATCCACATAAATATTGGACTCGATATTATAACCAATTTTCTGAAATAGTTATCAATAAACAATTGTATTTTTTTTAAAGTTGCTACAATTTTGCTATAAAAACATGACCGCAATTAAATATAACCCCCCCCCCCCTCCCCCCAACTATCAGCTTTTTTGTCTATATCGTAGAGTAAATGAATTGCAACATATTAAGCTGTTTTGCAATTTCAACTTTTTTCCCCCTTGCTTTGCTGTATTTGCGTTCACAAAAACTTCCTATTTTGCATTAACCTGGCGGGACTAAATTATTTGACAATGTAACTCATAATTTTGTTAAACAATATTTTGAATTCTAAGATTGGTGACAAACTTTGCTCAGATAGCAAGCAGTAAGCTGAGATAGAACTTAACTAACTTCACAACTTATCTCTGTGTCACTAGACAATCACTTCTTAATGTTGATCACGTTAATTTAATTGTTGTAAAACGTCATAATTAAATCATTGCTGTCATAAATAAATCATCTTTTAACAATAAATTTCAAAAACAAATATATTTACAAATATGAAATAATTTCACTGAAGTAGACCCGGATTTTTTCAAATTCCAGGCACTAATTAAGAATTTGTGTAAAATTATAGATATATTGGAATTAATAGCAATTAGATGCATAAAATTTTGTTTATTATTATTTTAAAACATCATGCAATGTAAAATTTTAGAAATCCAGAAACTTGCATGACGTACGTTTGTAAAAATATTTTACATGAATGGATATCTTATTGCAGTCAATATTTTAAATGTTTAATCGAGGGAAAGTATATTCAAAAATCGAGAAAGTGATCAATGAAATGGCGTTGATGTCGAAAATGATTGATTGATTGATTGATTGATTGATTGATTGATTGATTGATTGATTGATTGATTGATTGATTGATTGATTGATTGATTGACTAATTGTAAAAATTTTACAATCTTCGGCTACTTCAGTGTCAATATTTCATGGCATGATATTTAAATTAAATAAATATTACAAAATCAAAGAAAATGAATAATAAAATTTGAAAATAAATAAATAATTAAATATTTTTCTAAATAAAAGACCAAATAAATAACATTTTAAATAATTAAGTTTATAAACATTCAATTAAATTAGTCTTCCGAATCTTTGAGCGTTCATAACCATTCTAATAAAAATAATTCTCAATAATTTTAACATTTTTAACGAACTGTAAGAATAGCTCATTCCCTGTCTTTGTCTAACTACTTAAAAGTAGAATAAGTCTAAAAATACTGTTGTCTTAAAAATTATACATTTTTGTCTAAAATAATCTTTCACTGTACTGTTTAGAAGTAGAATAACTGTCGAAACACTTTACGAATGTTCTCGCAATTAAGTTAATATAAAATTACCAGAATTGATGGAGTACAATAGCCAACAAATTCATGTTTAAACTTGAAAAAAATGTTTTAATAATGCACAATTTTTTATAGAAAAAAATAATTGCATTTATGTTAAAGAACAAGTATAATAACTATAAAAATTATTTTATAAATTTGACTAAATTTAATTTAGAATAAATTTATTTCAGAGTTTAAAAACTGTACTTCATGCTATTTCAAGGGTAATTTTAAATTGATTTTATTGTAATTTAAAAACTTGAAAATTGATGTATTTTCTTCACCAAATGAAGCTTTATAGTACTCGAATCTGTAATAAATTATAAAGGTTTGGTTAATTATTATGTAAAATAAATTGTTGTGTTTTTGGGGATTTCATGCTGGTAAAATTTAACATGTCTTTATAAATCAGTTTTCACATCGTAAAAAATGTACGAATTTCATAAAAAAATCATAATTGTTAAAGCTCATTAACATTGCAATAACTGACTTTCGAATTGATGTATTTTCACCTAAGATATGAAATTTCAACAAAAACTTTTGGGTTCATTGCTTCAACACGAATTTTTAACTTAGAGAGTATAAGAAAATCTGTAAAACTTCAACAATGTTGCTCTGTTTTTCATTTCAAAATTAAAACTGTTAACTTGACCATAATAATTATTTTATCAATTCTTTAAATTATTTTTAATAACATCAAAATGTAACTATATAATATATATATATGGGACCTTTTTATAGTAACCTTTTGGGCCCATTAAGAATTATAGTATAAATTTTTGACATTTTAATGCGCTTTTTAGCTGCATTTATAATTATAATAATTATTTGTAAATTATCTAGAATTTTTTATCGCTTATTTAATATTTTTAACTACGCTACTTTTATAATCTAACAATGAAAAATTGTAAAAATCGCCTCAGCAGCTATTAAGCAGAAATAGATATTATTTTAGATTTAACAAATAATTATTAAACGAAAACATTATTTACATAATAATAATAATCTATTCCATGCCTTTATTACTTAATTAGTAAAGAATATTTAAATTAAATTAATTAATGTCATCAACGAAAAGAATCTTTAATTATTTAATTTAAAGGGGGGGGAAATTATTGTTATAAAAAAAAATATATATAGCCAAGATTTATTCTAATGTGTTATTAAATTTGTAAATAAATACTAGGATGTATATTGTACTGCATAGCTTTAAATTATTCTAAACTGGTTTTAAAGGTATGAGTAACAAAAAATTATTAGTGTCATGAAAAAAATTGAAAGTTGATCAATTTTGTAAAAATTAAATTAAAAATAGTAAATTCAGACAACAAAAATCAAATCAAGAGCAGAGGCATTTTTTTTTTTAATAGCAAATTGGCTGTGCTGTTTAAGTGAAGGGAGGGGGGGGGGTCTGTAGCGGAAGGGTTCTTGGATTCATTCAATATTCTAACATGGTTAATTAATATAAAAATGTTTATTTAATTATTTAAAGCGATCAAACTATTTTTTGACTCACACTTTTAAGCACAATTATTGTAATATTCTAAGTGGATGACAAACATGCCTAGCTTTGTTGATGGTCAAAAACTGGCGATCGTCCAAATTTGAGTCGCTAACTTTTAAATTACTTGTAGCAATAATTGTGCTAGGAGTTCGGATGTTAACAACATTTCAGGTTTTAATGATTCAATTAACGACACTCTTCTTAATTTGATTGTTACCTTCTTGGCATTAAAACAAACTCACAGTCGCTTTTGCTAACGCTCCTCTAAAAAATACATTAGGGGGTATTGTCCCCCTCCTAGCATTTCATAATTAACATTATGGAATAAGAATATCCATTGGCAGAATTCAATAAATAAAATTAATTTTCCAAGATGCAAAAAAACTACAGCATAATTAATGAAGTGAACAAATTTGTATTAATTAAAAGATTGTGCTTATTAAAAATTATAAATCTGATTGAAGGTTTCATATGAAATGAGCTACAGAACTTCTGTCCGATTTTGTGCATTAAGCTCTATCTGATTCTGCAATACACTTTTTATACTTCTACAATCTTTAAAGAGAACTAAAAGCATTTGTCTTGTTTTCTCTCTTTTTAAATCAAAAGTTTTTAATGCATTCCCTGCTTTAAAAATATTGTTCAATATTTCGTATTTACAACAAAACCAATTGTATAAAAAGTTATTATTTGTGTATAGTATAATAATATATTTTTTTTTTTTTTTTTTAGT
Source organism: Siphlonurus alternatus (assembly GCA_949825025.1). Taxonomy (NCBI): domain Eukaryota; kingdom Metazoa; phylum Arthropoda; class Insecta; order Ephemeroptera; family Siphlonuridae; genus Siphlonurus; species Siphlonurus alternatus. The sequence continues at coordinate 24,083,853 of OX463785.1, read as the reverse complement.
GTATGAAAATTTAATATTATAAAGAAGTTATGTATATTATCATAGCATTTTGTTTTCTCTAAGTATGAAAATATTTATATATTTGTTAAATGTTTACATGAAAATGTTAAAATAAAATATTTACAAAAAAAAAACTGTTAACAATGTAGAATAAAAAAATAATTTTAAATTAATCTCAATCGATTTAAAAAAAAAAATGTGTCACTATCTGAAAAAAAAAGTAGATTTTACGGGTGTTTTACTAAATGTATAAATGACCATGATTCAAATATTATAATTTTAATTCCTAATTTATAATAATAACAAAATATTGTAATTATATAGATGACATTTATAAACAAATTTAAGCAATAAAAATTTTGAGTTTTTCATAAATTGATGTTTATTGAATTGTAATAGTATTTTAGAAAATATTTTAGATGTTGGTTTTAAACAAATTATAACTTAGTTTAATTAGTTTAATCACAATCTTAAATAACAAAGCAGTATAACATGAAGTAGTTAGATTCAGATTCAAAAGGCTTTTATTCAGAATGGTCGAAGCCCCTACGTCGCTGAAACTCGCAATACTTAAGAGCTCAAAAAGTTGCATAATTACAGGGGCTCTGATTTTTCAACATACTGCCTGAGATTAGTGCTGGGAATAACGACAAAATGTCAGCTTGATTGGGCGTTTTTTGAAGAAATCACCAAAATTTCAGGGTTCATAGGGGTCATCATAAGGATCATTTTTGTAAGGGAGGCAGAGTTGGGGTCACTTCCGGTTGACCTGTGATGACCTCCGAAGTTAACCCCTTTCCCGTCCCAGCTTTTATTTTTTTGCGGCTTTATGGTTGCCCGGAGGAAGAAAATTGTTGTGACAAAAAAGTTTTATTACAATATAAGCTACTTTGTAAAAAGAACAAAAAAAAATGGTCCAGACCAATGCGCACGATGCGCATGCGCTGATTTCTTTAATTTCTTAGCGCAGAAGTTTAAAATGTAAACGAGAACAATATTACTATCTCGCTTTTATTCCATGCAAGAATATAAAATAAATAACATTGAAATGTTTTCAACCTAATTTCGCATTAATGGCATAAATCAATTAAAAAAAGAGTTCATTTTAATATATTTGATTTAAAAAAATTGTGTTATCTTTCAATTATTTTAAAAATTACTTTTCATCATTTTTAAAATCATTTAACACATTCGAGGAAAGGAAGGTGTCATGAAAGGGGCCATTTTATCTAATTTCCTAATTTTTTAATAAATATATGAAAATTCGCATTACGACAGTCAATTTTTCAATTTCGCGAAACTTTCGCGTGAAATTTCGCACGAAGTTTCGCGCACCATACATGTTTCGCGCGAAGATTTGCATCTCTGGTGTTGCCACGATATTTTACATGATAGACAAATTCTCAGTTATACCTTAAGAGACAGCTAAGTAATAAGATCTACAAGGACAGTAACTAATATATATATATATATATATATATATAAATATATATATTTATTTATTTATACATAATATATTAAATACACACACACACATACATTAAAAATGATGTAAAAAATCTGTTCAGGAAAAATAGTACCATAGACTTTTAATATTTATTATTTTGAACTCTGTTGGTTGCACAGGGCATATTTATGGAATGCACGTAAGATTAGCAAGTTATAATAGTACAAATAAAAGTAAAAAAAAATATATATATAATATATATCATGATTTCTATGCCATTTGCTATATAATTTATTATTTAGCTTAATTATGAGCAGGTAAAATTACAATTAAGTCGACCCGCACACTTTATTTATTGCAACAATATATTATACTATGAATGCCCTATTTTATGTGTCCAGGATAATTTATTCCTAATACATAATTAATTTTGTAATGGATATATTAGTTCTATGTTACAAAAAACTTAATATATATCAACTTTCTAAGCGTTTTTATATCAAATTATACTGCACCATAAAATTCCTTATAAATCAATTACTAAGAAAATTTGATTTGTTGCTTGAATCACTTTTTAAACAGTTTTAAATATCAGTCGTATAATTTTTATCATGCAGTTCTTTCAGCTGAAATTGAATTTATTGAATTATTTTTACCAGCCTAGAGACAGTGCCTGGTCCTGCCTGGATATACAATTTTTATTTATTTTTTTTTTTTTTACAAATGATTCATATAAATAAAACATTAATTTAATTTAAATAAATTAATATTTAATTCTTTAGATGTCTACAGTAAAACTAGAAGCGCAACACAGCAGCCCGTCACAGGTAAGAATCCAGTTACTGCGAATATTTTTTCAGTCACTCCAAAAAATCCCCAGAAATGTTTTAAACTTTTGCAAGTAACTAGCAAAAACATACGTCCACATTTTCTTAGCAACAATTTGAATCCCCCAAATCCTGACGGAACTTCGTTTTTCCATTTCTGACGTAAAAGATGTAAAAATAAATAAAAATATGATTGTTGTTCCAATTTTCGGAGTTCAAGACTTTCTTTGATCCTCGTTTTAAAATTGTAAGTTGCTACTTTTTTATCATAACATAAAATTAACTTGTCTATTTTTTGTTGTAAAAATGAATCATATTCACAAATTGCTATTTTTTCTTGAATATTATTTGTTTTTGAAATATTTTCTAATAATTTTCTTCTTTTTGCGTCTAATTCTCTAATTTCATACAATAGTTGTTGACTTATAGTTAAATGTTGATTTTTTTGACTTTGTTCAAATATATTTTTAATTTCTTCTTTAATTTTGTGTCCTGGTTCCTCTTCAATAAACCCACAGTCATCATCTTCATAATTAATTGATTCAGTTTTTGATTGGTCAGTTAAATCCAAACATCGTTCAGTTTCAAATTCTTTCATATTTTCTTTCTGTGGTAAATTTGCTATTATGTTTTTTAATTTATTATTTAATTTATTATAATTTATTTCTAAGTCTTCAAAATTTGTTTGACAAATCGAGATGTTGTAAGTTACAGGCGTCTCTTCACATTTCTTCATTTTAAATATTTTATCTCCTTCTTCCAGTATTTCATTTTTATAATTTTCATCGTTTTTTGTATCAGAACTTTGGGGTAATGTTGCATCATTTTTTAAGTCAGAATTTTGGGGATTTGTCAAATTATCATTGGGGTTAAAATTTGGGGTGTTTGAAGCATTATCAGAGTTTGGGTTTTTTGTAAATTCAATTTCAAAACTTTTTATTTCTAAATTCTTGTGTTCTTCATTGTTTATTTTTACCTCAATCTTATTTAAAATCTTGTTTTTACGTTTCTTACCAATTTTTCGAAAACAAGAACAAAATCTTGTTTTTTTAGAAGTCTTGTTATTTGTGGTACTTTTATTTGCTTTTTCTATAACTGATAATACATATCTTCTTATTTCAGTTTGACTCAAGTTCGTAGGTTCTTTTCTAAAAGATAACATAGAAGTATAAGCCAGAGCATAAACTCCTGAAACTTCGTCTTTACAAATCAATTGTGATAAGTTTTTTATTTTAAGTTTACAATATTTAACATTATAAGCTCCATATAAGAATTTTGTAATGTCTTCTTTATTTGTGTTGGGTTTTGCATTATATAAACTCATATGTCCATTTTTATTAATGTAACAACAAACCCAGCGATCGTATACTTCAAATAATAAAATAATTTCTTCCGTTTTTCCACTTCGATCTTTTAAAAATCTTTCTCGGTTTTCGTAATAATCATATGTTAAACATTCCACTGGTATTTTAGATATTTTGTTTAACATTTTACAATATAGATTCATTAAATCATAGCTTAAGTTTTTACCATTCAGAATTCTTGAAATATCTTTAGTTTTTAAGATACACATACTGTACTGCTTCTATTCTCCGATGGTATATAATGCCATTTTAAATAAATCTGAAACAACAATATATAAAACAACAATGGAATAAATATCTATTGTTATAAACAAACATGATTTATAGGGCGCAATTGTAAAACTATGAACTATAATAGAAAATACGCAAATGCAATGGTATAATGATATTATATAATGGTTAATTAAATATCTAATATTATATCAATATAGTGATTGTATATAATATATATAGGATATATACTTGCTATAATAGCTGAAGTACGTATTATTTTATTACCATGTCCTATACATAAATATATATTATATATTATAGCCCATATTGAAAAATGTGAAGAAATGAACACAATGAAAATTTCAAATTAATCAACAATTTATATATATAATATAATTATGCATAATATAGACACAAAAGTAGTAATTTATTTTAAATTAATACAAATAACAGATGATCATGCAGCTATATATATGATACAACTATGACTATAAGATGCAGCTATATAGGTGGCTTGCATGATTACCCAGTTTTATTATCATTGTTATAAATGTGTTTTTCTACAGAGATCCTAGCTACTGTTTTTTCTAGTTTTCTAGCAGGTAGTATATAAAATGTGTTAATATTTTCTATAAGTTTTAAATTAAAAAATAATCAAATGGCAAATTTTCTTATTTATTAAAGGCTTTTTATTATTTATAATTTTATTGTATAATTTAATATATATAATATAATATATATATAATAGTATTACTATTATATATATTATATATAGTATTATATATAATATATATATATATTATATATATAATATATTATATATAATATATATATATATATATTATATAGTATTATATATAGTATTATACTATAATATATAATAGTATAATATAATTTAAATATACTGAAATATAGAAGAGAGCCTAGGTAACTATAAAAGGTAAATAAAAAAAAATAAATAAACATATCAAAGTAGAGGAACTTTGAATAAACATTTGATTTCAGTGTTTAAAATTTCCGCGCATTTTTCAATTTAAAAAAGTTGAGCATCAGCAAGCGAGAGATTGTTTTGTTTTCCCGGCTAAAAAATGGCAGAAGTCATCGGAAGCCCGTTTCAAGACGAACTTAAAAATGGCATAGAAAATGCCAAACTGCTCGTGGTTGGAGCTGGAGGGATCGGCTGCGAGCTACTGAAGAACTTGGTCCTTGTTGGATTCAAAGAAATTGATCTGGTAAGTCAGTAAATATCGTTTTTCAGCACCGAGTCTCGGAGGCCTCATGGTGGTTGACGTTTCAACGAAAATTTGGCAATATTTCCCTGCTGAGAGCTTTGCCTGGAATTTTCCTCAATAAATTTATTATATAACGAGTCTCTTACATTATGTAGATGGGAGCTTAGTCCGGATCTGGAAATTAGGTTATTGTTCAAACATTTTTAATCGTCACGTTTCTTGGAATGTCATGATTATTTGTTTCATAATGCGGCATGATGCCTATGTATGCATAGCTCTTTGCACATTACATTATGCATGGAGCATATTATTTATTATACGCGAATCTATCACATTTTAAGCATACAGAGCAGGAAAACTACTGATTCCATAGGATATGCATATAGTTGCTTAACGCACTAAACATTTGTGAAAGTTGAATTTTATTGTACTGTAGGCATAATATGCATCATACTGTAAAACATGCATACATACTGTACAGATATAATATATTATGCATAATATAATATACTGTACAGTTTGCATACAGTATACGTATTACGTACAAATATTGGTGTATGCATATTCATACACCGGCAACCTTTGCATATTACTAGCAATAGGTGACTTGTCCTTACACTGATCCTCGCCATCTGTGAGTGGCGCTGCAACTTTTTGCAACTTGCAGTTCAAAGTCGACCAATCACTTGACAGCATGACGTCATGTCGTTCTAATCCATCAATGGCTGCTCTGTGGTCAACCAATCGCAGAATCGCTTGGCAGCATGGCGTCACACACGAGCCGCGGTGGCCCGAGGTAGTTGCCTTTATCTCGCTAGTATTTGGAATTGAGCAGTGCTAGGGTGAAAATAATTGCACTGAAGCAAACTAGAATAGATATTCCACGTTTTGGCAGTGAAAAATGTTAACTTTTTATTTTCTTTCGTACCTAACTCGCGGTTCACAAAATTTCCCCCCCATCTTCGCAACATATTATTTCGTTTCTACATGCTTTGACCGTAGACGAAGTTGCAGCGCCACTCGCACAGATGGCGAGGATCAGTGTAAGGACAAGTCACCTATTGGCAATTATTGCACAGTAGTTTTGATAAAGAATGCGTATCTTACAGAGATTATGCCTATGATACAATAAGTCTGTGTGACTTTTTTCTTGTCTATAAATTAAACATCATGTTACAAACAATACTGATATTTTGGTTTATCTTCTAATTTGTTTCTCTATTGAAATAATAATTATATATATAAAAAAAAAAAAAAAACTGAATCATCTTCATAAATGTTTTTTAGCTGCAGGACCCAAAATTCAAAATAACAAATGAAATATTCAGCTTTTGCTATTCAGTACAAACTTCAAATACTGTAAAACTTGCAGCACTCTCATATTTACTCAACTTGTCGACAGATTGACCTCGACACGATTGACGTTAGCAACTTGAACCGTCAGTTCTTGTTCCAACGTTGCCACGTCGGCATGTCGAAAGCCCTCGCAGCCAAGGAGAGTGTCCTGCGCTTCAACCCGGAAGTCACTATCAACGCACACCATGACAACATCACGGGGTGAGTGAACCTCGGCAAGACCCTGCACCAGTCTTAGGATTCTCACAAGATTTTCCAATACTGTACACCACTTGGCCCGGTTTTGGACCCCCTTGAGACATTTTGCACTTTTAACAATTTTTATTTGCCATATTTAAGGCTCTTAAAAATTAAACAAAAAATATAAACATCTTTAATCATTAATAGAATGTAGCGGTTAAGTTCATCATAATTTCAGTTCCATATCAGAGCATCTCTTTGAGTAAAAAATTTTTTTGTGTGGAGGCAATGATTTTTAAAAAAGTACCGTATTTGGACCCATCATGTTATTTAAACATTTTGTGACGTTTTATAAAAAATAAACAAATCGATGGTGTTCCGTCAAAAACGTCTAACTCATTTTATCGCGTCCTCTCAAAAACGACTAACTCGTTTTATCGCGAGCCGAGATGGTTGGTTTTGCACTATGGGTTTCCAGGTATAAAAAAAATGTATACCTGGAAACCCATAGTGCAACAGCGACCATCTCGGCTCGCGATAAAATGAGTTAGTCGTTGTTGAGAGGACACGATAAAATGAGTTGATCGTTTTTGACGGAACACCATCGAAATATATATTTTGGGGTTTTATTCGTTTTTTAATTTTTTTTTAACCAGTAAAAAAATTATCAAGGTACATATTGCAGTTGTTATTTTCATGGAAGCGAGGGTTTGGTTAATCAGTTACAATTTTCTTTTTTTACTTATTTTGCCTATAAGGAGCCTAAAAGCAGGTCAGAACCAAAACTGGGCTATGCACTGTAGGTCTGTTCGTAAATGCAGAATCATGAATCAAAGATCAGATGACCCTTCTGTGCAGGGAACTTCCTGGTTCATCAAATAATTTATTACTTGTTGATTACTCCATGTATTTTTACGAACAGACCTAAAGAGTTCATATTTTTTACAGTAATTAGTCAGTCAGTATATTTTTCACTAAAAAAAAAAAAAAAAATCAGAAACGAAACCTTTTTTTTTTTTTTTTTTTCCTTCAGCAGGTTAACTGTACTCCCTTTATTTTTAAGTTCACCATCAATCAGTAAAACATTCAAAAGTATCAGAAATTTTTATTTGCCACTCTGATGTTGACATAATTTTGCCCACAGAAGCAAGTACGGAGTGAGTTACTTCAAAAAGTTCGACTTGGTGTTGAATGCCCTCGACAACGTCGCTGCTCGGTCTCACGTCAACAGAATGTGTCTGGCCGCCGACATTCCGTTGGTGGAGAGCGGCACTGCCGGCTACACGGGACAAGTGGAGGTGAGGTTAAATCTAGCTCTGATTTGTCCACATTTTTGTAACCATAAATAAGACTCCCTTTACTAAATAAATATATTACGTATTAAAAACAAACAGTCCCAGTAGTGTTGTTACTTGAAGGAACATTCTAATGATTTTGGTTGGTATTTTGGGGCAATTGACACATTTTGGTCATGTATGCCCCCAAGGAACATCCTAGTCGAGATAGAAAGTATAAAGACTATTGAATGTCCATGAAAATAATATTACAGTACACTGGCAGAGAGAAAGCTTATAGGAGATTTTTTAGTCATAAAAATTTGCAATTCAATTATTTAACCACTGGTTGTACAAATACAACATGGGTTACTTCATTTTTACATAAAACAATTGCAACAAGACATTATATAACTTAAAATAAATATCAAATACAGCACTTCTTAAAAATAATGGGGGACATTCACAAAGCACATTAACTCCCACTTTAGCCTCGATTTTTAACCCTGGTGCTAAACATGGTGCTAAAGTATGAGCTTAACATGGTTAGCCCCTGGTTTAGTACCATGTTTAGCACCAGGGTTAAAAATTGGGGCTAAAGTGGGGGTTAAATTGCTTTGTGAATGTCCCCCAATAATAATAATAATAAAAAAAAAAAAAAAAAAATGGATAAAATATCTTCAGGCAGCTTATTTCTGAAATACATCTTCACTGAATAAATCTCATTATGTACTGTATTAAAATATTTTTCAATTTATTTTTTAAACAGATTTTCATTTTTAATTTACCTCAAACTCAATAGTTCATAGATTTTAGCATAGATGGTAGCATTTAATTAGATACAGTAATGTAATTTGGTGATCGTCCCAGAAAATTTTATTTTCCAAAAGTTGATAATTTTTAAAGGTACATAATAAAGTTTCCTCATACTTTTTTCACTCCACTTTGATATCATTGGACAGGGTGCTAGCTTGTGTGTTAAGTCCCGGAGAGTAAAATCAATGACGTTTTGTTCTCAGGTGATCCTGAAAGGCAAGACGGAGTGCTACGAGTGTCAGCCTCGCCAGGCCCAGCGTACTTTCCCAGGGTGCACCATCAGAAACACCCCTTCCGAGCCAATCCACTGCATTGTGTGGGCCAAGCACCTCTTTAAGTGAGTACCTTATCCTAGGTTAAAAAATATACCATAGCCTTGTATCAGTCTACCTTGTCCTAGGATTGTAGAGGAATGAGCACTCTAGACAATGGGGTATGTACCACAATATCGGCTGTTTAGAAACTTACAAAGTTGGATTACATCTATATTAGTAACAAATCTTCTATAATAATATTTCCTTTCTAAAGCCTTGAGAGTGGATTGTTGTCAGCTCTCTGTCCTTACCCATTCCACTTATTTCCCTTCTTAAGCACCTGGAGAGTGGATTATTGCCATTTCTCTGTCCTTACCAATTTTACTATATAATTCGAGAGAGAGAGAGAGTGGTATATTATATGGTTATACCCATTCTTCTACTTATTCTACCTTGGCTTAGATTCCTAGATTAGAAAATATAACATAGTCTGGTGTAAATTTTATTCTAAATTAGTGTCTTAGTTTAACTGTCAATACATTGATTGTAGTCTAGTATCAGTTTTAATATAAATGAATAGAACAGGATACAGGATGATTTATACTGTAACTTTTGTGGAGAGAATGTAATTGCTGTTTATTAAAGCACATAATATGTAGCTTTAAATAATGTGTTACTAGTACTGATTATAAAAAAACTGTTCTATTTGGTTAAGATTGAAACAAAACTTTTGCAGTAATTCAAAAAAATAATACAAAAATGTAACTTAAAGTATGAATCCAGAGACCCTTAGAGACCTCTGTATCTTATGGCCAGAAATTTGATGGCCTGAGCGGGGTCCAAGTGTGGCGGCGCTTCTGCTGCGGTCCCGCATGGCCCGGCTCTCGCTGGCTGCCGGCTGCTTTCGCAGCTGAGAGCCGGGCCGTGGCCTAACCGCGCCCATGCGATGCAGCAGCGCCGCCACACTTGGACTCCGCTCAGGCCATCAAATTTCTGGCCATAAGACACGGAGGTCTCTAAGAGTCTCTGGTATGAATCTAACCACTGTAAATAAAAAAATTCTTTCTTAACTTCCTTATTATATTGTTTTTAAAAGGTCAAAATCTTTAATTTTTGAATTTAATAACTTCTAATGCAAGTTTTGATTCATGATTCCAAGCCCTCACTCATCCCTCACCTCCCCAAATTGAATTAATTAGGTATTGACCTCGGGTCATTGTCTGTAAACCCTCACCACTCCTTTGTGTCCGCAGTCAGCTGTTTGGGGAAGAAGACCCAGATGAGGATGTATCACCGGACACTGCAGATCCAGAGGCTGTTGGTAAGAGTTTGAGCTTTCTCAGCTTTTTTTTTTTTTTTTTTTTTTTTTGTTAAACTTGATTCTGGGATCTAAATTTTAATCTGTCTTTAAAAAAAAAATATACTGTATGTTTTTTTGTTTTTTTATCTGTAATAATAAATATAATAAAATAGACTTTGTTAATTTGAATGGGCAACTTGTAGAAAATTTTTTTACATTCATTCCCATTTTCTTGTGATCAAGTCTAAAAGTATTTTCGTATGATGATCAACACAAAATCATTTAATTTTATACCATTATTAAGACCGTCACTGTATTTAACGTCAACAGGCGGTGCCGGCGACGAAGCCCTGAAGGCCGTCGCCCAGACAGACGGTAACGTCGAGCGGACGTCGACCCGTCAGTGGGCCAAGGCTCACGGCTTTGACGCGGAGAAGTTGTTCCGCAAGCTGTTCCATGATGACATCAAGTACCTGCTGAGCATGGAGAGACTGTGGGAGCGAAGGAGGCCCCCCACCCCCCTCGAGTGGGGCAAGCTGCTGGACGCAGGTGAACAATGTTGTGGCCTATCTTACTAATAGAACAATAGAAGCTTCAAGTGTTCCCCGGCGGGAACATTTTCTCCATAAGCCTCCATGCTATAAAATTTAATTTTTTTATCAGTAACTATAAAAGCAATCAATTTGAAAACATCTCCTACCCCCTCATTTAGGGGTCTTCTGATAATGAACCAAGAACTCATTTTTCTCTAAAAAAATTTCTTTTATGCCAAAAAAGCAATTTCAGGTTGTTTTTTTTACATAGGTTTAGGTGGGACGGTTGGAAGGTTGGAACACCGCGAAATCAGCTGACTTGAAGCCTCTACGGAGGCTTTAAGATTTTGCGGTGTTCCCACCGTCCTCTCCAAACATGTAAAAAAAAAAGCTCAAAATTGCTTTTTTTTTGGCATTATAAAAAAATAATAATAATAGAGAAAAATAAGCTTCTGATATATCTGATATATTATCAGAAGACCCCTAAGAGATGTTTTCAAATTAATAGCTTTAATTGTTACTGAGAAAAAATTCAAATTTTTATATCATGGAGGCTTATGGAGAAAAAAAAAATGCTGGGGAAAACTTGAAACCTCTATTGGACAATGTCAGTACTGGTTTTCTAAGCACATAGATTGTAATAAAAAAAAATTAGATTGGAAATGGAATTTATAAACAATGCTGATAATATTTAGAAGCACTTGCATTGACATCACTTGAGTTATTACTTACATTTTGTGTATCCGTAAGTAGCTTAACAACAAAACAAAACACAAAACAAGTTGTTGTTAGTGAAATGTTTTAAATTTTCTCCATTTGCTTCACCTGATATGTACTTTACTATACAGCAAGCTTTAAAGGGGTACCAAAGTGAATACTTTTTTTACATATTCGGGCAGCTACAAATTATTCTGATATCCCTGTGGCTCAATATTTTCATACAATGCCTAGTTATTTTACAATTAATTATTTAGTTTGAAAAGTGAGTTTGATAGCCGTTAGTTGATTCAAGCCGATGCGCTCCAGCAGCAGCCGCTGATACGACGAGAATCTCCCGCGAATCGGGGGAACCTCCTCCCCGCCTCCTCCCGCCCCCTTCTTGTCGTATCATCGGCCGCTGCGGCCGCGGGCATGCTTGAATCAACCAACGGTTTTCAAACTCACTTTTCAAACTAAATAATTAATTGTAAAATAACCAGGCATCATACGTAAATATGGAGCCACAGAAATGTTAGAATAATTCGTAGCTGCCCGAACATGTAAAAAAAGTATTCACTTTGGTACCCCTTTAACCCAAGTCACCAGTATAATTTAAACTGTGTTTAACTTTAAACTACAGTTTAATTTGAAATTAAGGTTTAACTTTAAACTAGACCCTACAAACTTTGAACTAGGTTAACTTTAGACCCCAACAATCAATAGCATTTAAACGGACACACACGAGCACCTCTTCTCACGGTCATATGTTTCAGTTGCTGGCAGCAGCAGCAGCGGCCAGGACTCCGGACTGAAGGACCAGCAAGTGTGGAGTCTGGCGGAGTGCAGTCGCGTCTTCTCCGAGAGTGTCGCCCTCCTGTCGAAGCGAGTGTCGGGCAGCGAGGACGCTCTGGTGTGGGACAAGGACGACGAGGACAGTTTGGACTTTGTGGCGTCCTGCGCGAACATCAGGGCCGGAGCGTTCGGGATCACCCAGCACAGTCGCTTCGACATCAAGGGTGAGGAGGGGACTGAAAGTGGAGTATCGACCTCAAAATTTTAAAATTTCAGAAATGTATAGAGGGTGCAAAGTTATGCTACTCTTATTTTTTTCAGAATTTTTAAAGTTCGGGAACTATTTTTAAAAAAATTATTGAAAGTACAGAGAAAGTGACGCCTTAATAACGGGATAGGACTTGAAAAGGGAGTGGGTTCAAATCCAACCTCGGCAAAACTTTTTAGCAATACTTCCTGGGCTCTAAAAAATCTGGGAAAACAAAACAAAAACAAGAGTAGCCTAACTTTGCACCCTCTATTCATTTTTGCAATAAAGAATTTTGAGGTCAATACTCTAAATATGCTTTCAGCTCTTACAACTAAAATTTTCTAAAATTTTAAATTAGCTTTAACAGCATTGTAAAAAATCAGTATAACATTTTAAAAGTAGCCTCTGAATGTTAAATATCTTGACTTCAATATGTAATTTGTGCAATTACATATATTTGCAAATATTCAAATAGTCATGGCAATCAATGTGCAAGCTTTCATTGATTTTCTGTACTGTCCTTAAAACTGACTCAGTTCATCAAAGCTGAGAGCATATCTCAAACTGTCATCATAGAGGCCTTTTTCATGTATTGTGCTTTAAGTTAGGGGAATTATCCAACATTTTTCAACTCTTTGGTACATCTTTTACGGTACAGAGATATTATTATCGATTATAAAATTTTCTTTTGGAAATAGTTTTTGAAACTATGCAGAAAGATAATGTAATCATGTAGATTTAATATCTTTGCAAATTTTAAGGACCCTTGCTCATAGTTAAGTCCTGAATCTGGCTTTTCTGTGAATAATTGTTGTATGTATGTTGAGCTGGAATTATAAAAGTACTTTTTGTTGAATTTTTAATATCATTGTTGTTTTAAAAACATTTACTATAAATTTCTGAATTATCTTGTTTAAAAATATTTACAATTACTTATTAATTCAAATTTTCTTTAATAATAAACTTTTCTTAATTTTCTTAGAAGCTCTTCATAAAAAATATTGGCTGTTGTTTACCAACAAGCAGAATAAAACTTTAGACACTTGGTACTATTGATTATCACATGTGCCTTAACCCCTATTTTTATCGAGAGAGATGAGAAACGTCAAGTGCTGCCCTCTGTCCTCAGCGATGGCTGGTAACATCATTCCCGCGATCGCAACGACCAACGCCATCATCGCCGGAGTGGTGGTGATGAGGGCCTTCCAGCTGATTCAGAAGCAGTTCGACGCCTGCAAAACTGTGAGTGAAAATCTTGTCACAATACTGCCGCGTTGACTTATAAGCAGACATAGTTAAAACAATGCAAATATTCAAATAGTCATGGTTTTCTCATAACGGCTCCATTTCTAAAACTGGTAAAATATCTCCTACCTTAAGGCCTCAAAATCCGACTTTTTTGTTTGTTATTGAATCTTCAAAATTCCTTCATATTTGAACTCCTAGGGTCTAATTACATGGCGTCAGGTGTTTTCAGTATGATCGAGCTAAATTTAGAAGTTTTGGTTTTGTCAAGTTTTGCCATTTTCACTGTTTTGAAGTTTAAGGCCTCAAAATCCGGCTTTTTTGTTTGTGAATGAATCTTCAAAATTCCTTCATATTTCAACTCCTAGGGTCCAATTACATTGCGTCATGTGTTTTCAGTATGATCGAGCAAAAATTAAAAGTTTTGGTTTTGTCAAGCTTTGCCGTTTTCACTGTTTTGAAGTTTAAGGCCTCAAAATCCGACTTTTTTGTTTGTTATTGAATCTTCAAAATTCCTTCATATTTGAACTCCTAGGGTCTAACTACATGGCGTCAGGTGTTTTCAGTATGATCGAGCTAAATTTAGAAGTTTTGGTTTTGTCAAGTTTTGCCGTTTTCACTGTTTTGAAGTTTAAGGCCTCAAAATCCGGCCTTTTTGTTTGTGAATGAATCTTCAAAATTCCTTCATATTTCAACTCCTAGGGTCCAATTACATTGCGTCATGTGTTTTCAGTATGATCGAGCAAAAATTAAAAGTTTTGGTTTTGTCAAGCTTTGCCGTTTTCACTGTTTTGAAGTTTGTGTCCTCAAAATCCGGCTTTTTTGTTTGTTATTGAATCTTCAAAATTCCTTCATATTCAAACTCCTAGGGTCCAATTACATGACATAAGGTGTTTTAATCATGATCGAGCTAAAACTAAAAGTTTTGGTTTTGTCCAGTTTTGCCGTTTTCACTGTTCTGAAGTTTAAGGCCTCAACATCCAGCTTTTTTGTTTATGATTGAATCTTTAAAATTCCTCTATATTTGAACTCCTAGGGTCCAATTACATGACGTCTGGTGTTTTCAGCATGATGGAGCTAAAATTAAAAATTTTCAATTTGTCAAGTTTTGCCGTTTTCACTGTTTTGAAGTTTGTGGCCTCAAAATCCGGCTTTTTTGTTTATGATTGAATCTGAAAAATTCTTTCATATTCAAACTCCTAGGGTCCAATTACATGACATCAGGTGATTTCAGTATTACCGAGCTAAAATTAGAAGTTTTGGTTTTGTCAAGTTTTGGCGTTTTCACTGTTTTGAAGTTTAAGGCCTCAAAATCTGGCTTTTGTGTTTCTGAATGAATCTTCAAAATTCCTTCATATTTGAACTCCCAGGGTCCAATTACATGGCGTCAGGTGTTTTCAGTATGATCGAGCTAAAATTTTAAGTTTGGGTTGTGTCAAGTTTTGCCGTTTTCACTGTTTTGAAGTTTAAGGCCTCAAAATCCGGCTTTTTTGTTTGTTATTGAATCTTCAAAATTCCTTCATATTTGAAATCCTAGGGTCCAATTACACGACATCAGGTGTTTTCAGCATGATCGAGCTAAAATTAGAAGTTTTGGTTTTGTCAAGTGTTGCCGTTTTAACTGTGTTGAAGTTGAAGGCCTCAAAATCTGGCTTTTTTGTTTGTGAATGAATCTTCAAAATTCCTTCATATTTCAACTCCTAGGGTCCAATTACATTGCGTCATGTGTTTTCAGTATGATCGAGCAAAAATTAAAAGTTTTGGTTTTGTCAAGCTTTGCCGTTTTCACTGTTTTGAAGTTTGTGTCCTCAAAATCCGGCTTTTTTGTTTGTTATTGAATCTTCAAAATTCCTTCATATTCAAACTCCTAGGGTCCAATTACATGACATAAGGTGTTTTAATCATGATCGAGCTAAAATTAAAAGTTTTGATTTTGTCCAGTTTTGCCGTTTTCACTGTTCTGAAGTTTAAGGCCTCAACATCCAGCTTTTGTGTTTCTGAATGAATCTTCAAAATTCCTTCATATTTGAACTCCCAGGGTCCAATTACATGGCGTCAGGTGTTTTCAGTATGATCGAGCTTAAATTTTAAGTTTGGGTTGTGTCAAGTTTTGCCGTTTTCACTGTTTTGAAGTTTAAGGCCTCAAAATCCGGCTTTTTTGTTTATGATTGAATCTTCAAAATTCCTTCATATTATGTTTTAAAACATTTCTAGTTGTTGTTTTTTTACACAAGATGGTAGAAACGCTGAGAAAGTAAGCTGAGTTGAAACCTCTAACCAGAATGAAACCAATAGCTCCATTGCTAGTTTCTTCCAATCAGGTTTCTTTGTCTGTTTTTACAAAACGTGTAAAATAGATTTTTAAAAATATCTTCTACCTTCACCTCCTCCCATTAAGGGTAAGGTTACAACGCCACCAATGTTAAAAAAATCCCTCACACAAAAATTCTGAAAAAGAAATTAAAATTTTCTCATCTACATCCCCTATCAGTAGCTAAAATATCAGGTATACAAATATGATAATATGATCTAGTTTTTGAGTTATAAATTTTTAAAGTTGACTACTTTAACATGGAGAAATGAAACTCCCATGTTAAATTAGTCAACTTTAAAAATTCATAACTCAAAAACTAGATCGTATTTGTACACCTGATATTTTAGCTACTGATAGGGGGTGTAGAGGAGAACATTTTAAATTTTTTTCAGAATTTTTGTGAGATGGATTTTTTTTAACATTGGTGGCGTTATCTCACCCTTAAGAACTTTTTTTACCATTATTTATTTTAAGTTTTTTTTTTTTTTTTTTACACAGGATGTTAGAAACACTGAGAAAATAAGCTGCTCCTCCTAATAGCTGGTTTAAATATCTTTGTCTCTCAGGTGTACCTGCAGAGCATGCCGAACCCCCGTGGTCTGGTCCTGGTACCTGAGAAGCACCTCATCCCCGCACACAAGTCCTGCTACGTCTGCGCCGACAAACCTCAGGTGAGAGAGGCCAAATAAAATTCACAATATTCTACTTGGTTTGTTTATAATGTCTGTACGATGAAGCCTTTTTCATTATTAAGGGGATTTTAGCCACCAGAGCACAGAACGTAATGGCATTTTTGGTGCTAGTTAACTTACCATTTTTTTCATATTATTGTTTTCCCATAAGTTAAAATGCAAATGATTCATGATTCATAGGATAGACATTACTAATAGATAATTTGTTTATAAATTAAGTTTGCTGTATCAAAAGACTGTCATTAATTTCCTTGTTTTTTTAAGGATAAGGTAACACACCCAATGTTAAAAAAATTCCCACACATAAAAATTATGAACCATATCTTAAAATGTTCTCCTGTACACCCCCTATCATTAGTTAAAATATCAAGCTAGTTTTTTATTTATTAATTTTTTAAGTTGACTAATTTAACATGGAAATTCCAATTCTCCATGTTAAATTAATTAGTCAATTTTAAAAATGCAGAACTAAAAAATTAGATGGAACTTGTATACTTGATATTTTAGCTACTAATGGGGTATGTAGAGGAGAACATTTTAAGATAAGTTTCATAATTTTCATGTGTAGAAATATTTTTAATATTGAGAGTGTTACCTTACCATTAAAGGATTTTTTAAAAATAAACCTTGGTTTGCACAACCGAAGAATGTAAGTCACGAGTCTCAACATGTTCCAGGTTCAACTGTACGTTGACACGGAGCGCATGACGGTGTCTGAGTTTGAGGAGTTGGTGCTCAAAAAGGCCCTCAACATGGTGGCCCCAGACCTGCTGGTCGAGGCCTCGCAGTCCATCGTCATCTCGAGCGAGGAGGGGGAGTGTGACAACGGAAGCAAGCTGCTCAAGGTATTCCAAGTTGGAAAATATTGTCATCAAGTTGTAACATTTTTGTTGTACTTTGGGGACATTCTTAAAGCTTGAAGACCATAAGTAGAGCTCAAAATGTTAATTATGGCTTCATTTTAAACTAAATTTAAGAACATCAATTTTAAGTCTTTAACTTTTGATTCCCAAATGTAGCTTTAAAGGCTTCAGCTTTTATATTTTTATTGATTTATAATAATGACATACCTATTATTGCACTCCCAAAAAAGAGTCGCCACCTCTGCTTTCTAAGAGTAAATTGTCCCCTCGTTAAATAACTCAACGGCTCAACACAACGGTTTGTTGCAGGACATTGGCATTGTTGACGGCTGCCTGCTGAAATGTGACGACTTCTTGCAGAACTACGAGCTGTCCCTCACCGTTTTTCACAGGTTGGTACATGAACCAATGTAACTAAGTTTTATTTCTTTTAATTAAAAAATTGAAGTTTTCTTCTCATTGCTTCTATTATTTAAAAACAAAAATATGCACCTAAAGTTTTAGATGATCCGTAGAGATGGCTGAGACAGACAAGCTTGGGTTTGTAAAAAAGTTTTCTCACATTTGGTCAGTCAGATGTTTGGCAGGTTTAGATGTACTTCATCAAATTATACTGTACTTTGAACTGTAATAATAACTATGCACTGAATTTTCAGTATTGTTCATACCAAAGTCATCTACTAGCAATGTTTATTACGTAAAGAAACCATCTGTCCAATAAAATCTTTTTCATTGTTTGATATGGGTCAACATAGTACTTAATTTTGCTACCAGAACGCTGGCATTGGCACTAGTTATCAATCAACAATTTTATTGTCTCATGTTTTCCCCTTCACCGGACAGACATTACCAACAATACTTTTTTACAAACAATGAGCAGAATTGTTTATATTTCTTTTGTTTCAAGTTAGAACTCCCGAGTCACACGAGATTTGTTGTTTCAGGGAGGCGAAGAAAGACGAGGCGCTCTTCAAGGTGGTGGCCAACTCGGACGAACTCAAGGCCAAGGAAGACGACAAACCAACCAACGGTGAGTCGCTGAGAGATGAGGAACTTGGTGGTCAAACAGTCAAGGAAGTAAAAAAAAAACAGAAATGTTACACATTAAAATATTAGACTGCTACATCTTATCGTTACAATTTTTTTTTGTGTGTTCCAATATTAAATTAATGAAAATGGGAAGAACATAAATTTATTTATTAATTCCAATTTTTTAAATACACCTGATTGTAGAGATGTGGTTTTACATGACCTTGCTGTTCATACAGAGTAAACTGTAGTTTAACTTTAAACCTTGTCTCTGCAATTTACAAATTTACTTATCTTCTGTTGTTATTTTTGTACAGTTGTTCCCTTAGTAAATTTCCCTTTACGGCTTTGTTAATCACCATGCTTCTTAAAAATAACACAAGTCTTGGTTGCAAGTAGAAAATTATCCAAGGTGACAAGTATACAAGAAAATTAATTTTCAAATAAATGTAAAATATTAGAATTTAATTTAATTCGTTTATTCAATCAACTGGCTGTACAGATACAACATGGATTACGTCATTTCTAATAATAATAACATTAAAATTACATAACATAAAACAACATCAAAATGAAACGATAATTCATAAAATTATCAAAATATCAAATGCAATTACGACTATCGGTAATAAATACAATCAATTAAAAAACAACATTAGACAGTATATCTTCTGGCAACTTATTATTAAAGTATAGAAAACATTTCCTTATTTATTAGCTGGCCATGTACAGGGATATTATCAGACACTGCTCACAACTAACGTACCTGGTTGTCGCAGGTTCCTCGGAAGGCCACGCTGACGTCACGGAGGTCCACGACGGTGAGGATGACGTGGTGATGGTGGAAGAAGAAGAACCGACTCCCGTCACAGTGGCCGTCAAGCGGAAGACCTCCCCCGCCCCCGAACCTTCGGCTAAGAAAGCCCGAACCTCCGAGCCAGAAGAGGCACAATTACCGCCAGACGTAGTAGATCTGGCTTGAATCAACAACATTCTTACATACCAGCAGAATACTTAGAGGTTGAAATGATACATAACATAGTCTGATCAACTTTCATCCTGGCATCTTAAGAGAATTTGCTACTGCTGATGGAACTTAACAAACTTGCTATCAATTTTAAAATGTACAGCTTATTGACGTGCTAGTGGAAAAATGTACTATCTCCATTGGAAAGCAAAATAGAATTAGGACATTTTTTTTCCAGCTTACCAATGTAGTTAAGATATTTTTCTGCTACCACTCCGTTATGTTGATCAGACTATATTTGAGACTGTCGGACAAAAAAGCAAGGTGATAAAGATTTATTTTTTCTTATCTCAAAACGTTAAACTTTATCACAATTAACTGGCTGCGTCTTCTTCTAAGTATGTGCTCATTATGTTAGGAGCAAACTGAATGAGAGATTTTAGTACCTCCTATTTATCAGTTTCATTTAAATTAAATTATTCTTTATTATAGCTTGATTGGTAAAAAAAAAAAAGAACTTACATTTAAATTTTTGGTGCTAAAATTTTCTCAGCTCCTTTGTGAAAATATTTCTTCATAAGTCTTAATTTTATATCATAGGGGAAATAAAATCTTACCCCTCATTCTTTTCCTTAAAAACAATAGTCTATCTTTATGTTTAAAAAAAAATGATACTCTAAATTTGTACTCTGTTTGGGTTTCTATTTGAAGCAAATTAATTATTTCCATATTGTGAACTGAATTTACTGAGAAGTTCTGAAAAATTGTAATTGTTGTGATATTCTGGTTCAAAATTATTAATTAACAAGTCTTCTGAATCCCATCTAAAAATAAACATAAATTATTCTGTCTTTAATTATTTAGCACCCAAGTATTAAACTGCCTTTATTTTAGTCTAATTCCACCCTTGCTTCTGTCAATAAGACTGGATTAACATTTCAAGGCATTCAAATTTCTCTTTTGGAAAATAAGTGGCAAAATTTGGAAGAACGGTGTAATTTAAATATCATGAAAAAATTGTTTAAGGGTAAGGTAACGCCACCAATGTTAAAAAAAATCCCTCTCCCAAAAATTCTGAAAAAAATTTAAAATGTTCTCCTCTACACCCCCTATCAGTAGCTAAAATATCAGGTATACAAATACGATCTAGTTTTTGAGTTATGAATTGTTAAAGTTGACCAATTTAACATGGGAGTTTCATTTCTCCATGTTAAAGTAGTCAACTTTAAAAATTTATAACTCAAAAACTAGATCGAATTTGTAAACCTGATATTTTAGGTACTGATAGGGGGTGTAGAGGAGAACATTTTAAATTTTTTTCAGAATTTTTGTGTGAGGGACTTTTTTTAACATTGGTGGCGTTACCTTACCCTTAACTTAATTACCCAATATTTAAATAGTAGACCTGCTAAATTAAAAAAAGTATCTCAGTACCTTCCGAATTCCTCCTATCCTATTTTTTACAGAAAAAAAAATCTTATTTAAGGAGTGTCTACATTATTTTCAGTATCTATGATAACTTTATTTTTTTAATTGTTCAATTAAATTTTTGTTTCAGAGTACTGAATTGTTTCTTTATAATAAAAATAAATTCTCCTAACTTATTAAAAAAACAAAAAAAAATAATTGTTGGAATGAAGATCCAATTTGTTTAATTTGTATTTTTATTTCTCTGCTAATTATTTATTCAGTAAGAATGGAAAATGTTAAGAAAAATATATCAAAAGGATCATTATATTGTATCAAAAATTAAATTATTATTTTTACATATCAATAAAATAATTGGTTGTATTTTCTCATTAATTCTTTTCAATTATTTGTCAATTAAATCTGGAAATCATATTGAAGAAAATTTAGTTAGTATGATAGCAAAATGTTAGAAATAATCACTTGTGCACACACGAATTCAAGCACTCTTCCTAACCTTCCTATTGAGCATTCAATGTTAAATATTTTTGTGTGGTGATTGTTCAAAATTATTTCCAGAAATTTTGCTCTAATTTTAAGGTAAAAAATATTAATATTTCTTGATAAAATTGTTTAAAAAAAAATGTTCTACGTATAATTTCAATAAAGTATTTTTAAAATGTATATTATTGTTTTAATATTATAAATTATTACCATTTGTATGAAATAGTATAACATTTATTTTAATTAAAATATTAATGGGGGAACAATTAGAATGGAAGCTTCCTATATTTCAATTCAATCAATAAATTATGCAGTTAAGAGATGAATATCTGAGACAAAAATCCAGTAGGGGAAGGGTGAATGATTTATTGAACATGACAGTTTAATTGACCAACATTTGTCATTTGACTCCCTGAAACCTCACTCAAATTAGACTTTCAGTTCAATGATAATTAATTTAATTAAAAAAAATGATCATCATCTTAATTATACTGTAGGGTTTTAAATTAAATAATACATTAAAATTAAATGTAAAAAATATGTGTAATTAAAGGTAACACGCCCAATGTTAAAAGAAAAAAAGAAATCCCACACTATGAAAATTACGAAAAAAAAAAAATCATAATTTTCATGTGTGGGATTTTTTTAACGTAATATATATTGGGCGTGTTACCTTTCCCCTTAATTAAAATAAAAAATAATTGTTTATTATTAATAAAATTATTCCATATAACAACCATATATATCAAAACAACCTCACATAGTCTATTAATTAAAGTCTTAATTTGATTAATTGAAGTATTGTTAAACATTGATATCTAGCTCTGTAATAAAATCTAATCTGCATATTCATCAGCATTATAAATTTATTATTCTTTAATTATATTATTATAAGGATAGAATTCAACACAAACATTATTATATACTATAATATATACAAATATATGTAAATAGTTTAAAATTAAATTATTTGAATTAAACAGATGATAGACATTAGATACTTACATATCATTAATAAATTACGAGATGAGACAATTCAGAGTGAGGAGATGAGAGAGTAAATTTAGGGGAAAAGTGGAGGGGATAGGTAGGGGTAAAGGCGGGAATATTTTGTGCTACTCGCGGCCTGACTCCAGACCGTGTCTACCAGTCGAAGAGACAACATGTCTCGCGCTACCATGCTACTGTCTCTTCTCGCGGTGTTTTTTATTATCGGTAAAGCGGGGGCGGTGGGATCTTGCCGGGAATCGCGACTGTGCTGCCCGGGCAGAGATTCGTCTTGCGTGGTCCAGAAAACCCCAATCAACGCCATAATCGAAGATCTGAGTGACAAGCCATGCTACTGTGACCACGCTTGCCTCAAACTTGGCGACTGCTGCGAGGATTTCAAGGACGCTTGCGGAGGTAAAAAAAAAAAAACTTTTTTAACACTTGATACTTTTTTTTTATCGGATTAAGAATCAATATAAAAGTTTGTTAATTAATTGTTGGATATAAAAAAAAAAGTGAAAAAAAGAATGACCTTTTAAATAAAGTTTTTATTAATTTTTAATTAAGCTTTATATTCTTTAAATCTTTTAATAAGATAAAATCAATTAAAAAGGTTAAAAAGATATCAGGTGTAATTTGTTAATTAATTTTAATTTGCTATAAAAAGTCGCTGATCTTTTCAGGTACTTTTAAAACGATTAGTTAGTTTTTATTTTTTAATTCTCGCGCATATATCTTTTCAAATTAGCATATTTATTTTACGATTAAATTTTAATAAGTAGATAAAAAGGTGGAAACTACGAATAGCTTGCCTAAGCATAAGTTAGTTTATTTACTGAATATAAAACGCTTTGAATAAAATTCATTAATATATTTTACATTATTATAAATATCAATTAAATTTAAAAAGAAACTTCCTTTTAGGACTTTTAGTTTACTTTATATAAAAATGTTCTCAATTGAATAAAATTAATAACAAGATTACAAACGAAATGGTTACAAATTTTATATTAATTAATAATATTTTTATTGGTCCATTGAATTTATTGATATAATTTTGAAAGCATTATTTATATAAGCACTCAAGTAGCTTAGTTTCAATAATTTAACTTTTTTTTATTAAAATTACGTTCATATTATTATACTCTTATACCAACTTAATTGCTATTTGACTTATTTAATTTTCTTTATAATGGACTTGTGTCATTTCCCGATCTCACTTTGTTGGTAAGCACGTAGAACAAAAAGAGGAAACCGCGTACGAGATTCGAACGTGACTCGCAGCTGGTGACCCATTGACTCCCAGCGGGTAGGCAACTTTTTCCGCTTGTAGTTCGCGACGTAACTAACAAGCTTTACGATGTATTTACTAATGTAAATTGTATAATAAAAAATTATTATTTTTTAAAATTAATTTAATGAACTATAATTTTTAAATAATTCAATCTTAATTTTTAGAAATATAGTTGTGGAGGTTACGGATTTTGAGACAAAATTTAATTAATACACATCAAAAGGTATCATGGTTGCTGTAATAACCCTAATGATTCAATATTCCCATTAGAGAATAATTTTCTTTAATTTTTTTTCTTAAATATACTTATATTCTATATAATCTTCATTGTAAATCGAGCATGAAAATTAAAATTCAATATGTATTTAAAAAAAATTAAGATATACGCATGAATCGACAGACAATTTACACTTATAGCTACTATGCATGCATGAAATGCAAATATTAGAATATTTTCATTCCGAAATATTCATTTCATCAAAAAATCTCTCCTCTCAAATGATTGTAAGTTGAATCACATTGAAATCACCGAAGATGGATGATCAACTGACCTCATCAGTTGTTCGAATTATTGAGTTATGTGTTTACGTCGTGTGGTTCGTGGGTGCATTCTTGTTGTGATTTATTACGCTCCTGCATTGCTGTGACAATGAATTGAATTGATAATTAATCAGAAATGACAAATGTTCAATATTATGCAACTCGTTGCAATTGCTGTAAGAAAAATGAATGTATAATATTATAGCTCCATCGAGTCTCTAAGTTTAAATTATTTTTCTTTTTTTCTTATTTAAAAAAGAGGATTGTTGGACTTTTTTTATTTCATGAGAGTCACAAGAAGTAATTTTAATCCTCTGAAAAATTCATAATAGTATACTAGGTTACAAAAATAGAAGGAAAAAAAGTACAAGAAAAAGAATATATGAATTTTGTATACAGCAAAGACTTGTTTGCTGGAACAGAATATAGTGATGAAATTTTCTATTAATATTTTATTTTATCGTCTTTCACTTGTTTTTATTAAATTTTATTTATTATTGTTGTTGTTTTCAGTTTGTTGTTTAAATTACTTTGCATTTTTATTTACTTAAAAAGAAACATTGTAAAAAAGTACATTTAGAATTTAAATATTAATTCACAGGCTTTTTTTTTCTATTTTGAGCCTTAAATTTTGATCAAATACCAAGATTCTTAGTTTCAAGTTTGAAGAAAATGACTTGTATTATTATATTAGTTGAAGTTAAAAAAAAAAGTTAAAGCAGACATGGAATTTTGTGATTGTTGAACGAGGGACTTGAACATTGTTTAAGACACGTTCGTGGTGGCTTTGAGATTTTTAAAAATCAATTGTGTGGTCCTATACCTGAGCTATAACAATAAAAGCTTATGGAGGGTTCTACAGAATATACCTGTAATTTATTGTGAAATTTTAATGACAGCATAAAAATTCCTTGTTGATATTGTACTTGAAATATATCAAAATGTAGGCCAAGGGTATGATTTGGAGCCGGTACATTTACATTTATTTTACAATGTGACAAAATTAGGTGATTGGAGAAAAAAAAAAGTGCGAAAAAAATAATAAATAAAATGTAGATTGTTTTTTTCAACAATAATTTTGCAATAAAATTAAACATACCCAAAGTAAAGAATAAATACGTGAAAAAGGGGGGTGCGCATGCTCGCACCTCTAAAAAAAGGTTTCAAATTGAAATAAAACGCCCGATTATAAAGTATTGATGTAGCTTGAAAACTTTGCAAAATTTCAATTTATTTCCATTTCATTATTTTCATTATAAACCTAATATGGATTTGATTTAAGTCCAATCAGGACTCAAAATAATTAATAAAACAAGCATCTAAGATGATAAGAAGTAAGAATAATTCGTAAAATAGTTTAAAAAAAATAATACCAACCAACTAAAAAATTGGTATTTTTGAGTAAAATTTCTTACTAACCATAAAACTCACACTAAAAATTTATATTTTCTTCGAATGTATTTTATTTTAATAGCAATTTAATGTCTTAAGGGTTAAACCACAAGCACTTAAAAACGTTTTAATGTAAAAACGTGAATCAAAGATAAAATATTTACCATTGTTTTAGATAAAATAAAATACTCACATATTGTCGTGATGACGCGAGGAATACAGAATTACAACAATTAAATTCCCGGTGCATCGCGGGCAGGAAATCGTCCCAGACAATGGACTATCCCTGTTGTTATCAGGAATATCTGAGAGCTGGGTCGAATATTGAAGGACGATAATTGGAAGTCATATTTAAGAAAATTACGTTGAATCAGTTACTGCTGCGTGATCAACATAAATGTTTTAAGTTCATTAGATAATTAATCATTGGAATGCAATGAAAATGTTGAAAAAAATACAGCATAGTGTTGTTGTGTTTGATATTAGTTTTAAAAGCTAATTATGACATTTCCTAAGGGAAATAAATACAATATATATTTTGTATGAAGTTATTATGAATATAACTGATACTCATATTGGTGCTCTATATATTTTATTATGTATTAATTTATAACAGATGATTTTAAATAAGAAGAAGAAAAAATATATATTATTCCAGTATTTTGAAGTATATGAGAAAATTTTCCTGTTGAAACTCCCTAAATGCAAAGAATTTACCATAATTTTGAAATATAATTAAAAATAATCATTTCTTAGAAATTCTAGATTTTTTTTTCTTATAAAGTATATGAGAATTTGAGGGAGCATATTTTTTTTATTATTATTTCAAGATTTTCTTCAACAGCTGAAACTCCCCTGAAAGAATTACTTCACTTCATTTCACTTTTAATTAAGGGCCTTGTTATTTTTAATTACATGCATATCTTTATCTTATATAAAATGACTTTTGAGAGGCGAATTTTCAATCCATGTTAAAAGTGAAATGCCTTTTAATCAAGAGCCACAATATCAACATGATATTTTATTTTTATTTGAATTTTCCAATTTCCTTTTATCATTTTTTTTATTATTATTCAAAATGAAATAATAAATTAAATTGACATTATACAATGATTGAAAATTTAATCAAAACTCCCTATCACCGTACAGATACTATAAAATATAATTCAATTTTCCAATTTACCTTTAGTATAAATTTTTATCACATTAATTCCCTTGTCTGTCATTTTTTCTTTTTTTCCAATTCCATAAAATCATGAACTTATATCAATACTCAATCCATCTTTATATCGGATTAAAAAATAAATGCAGCACTTTTGGTATTCGAATATCACCACAAAGAAAAGGGGGGGGGGGGGGCATATATCTACCATCCCTGGACCGTGAACCTGTCAAAACAGGCACACACCCAGTTTTTGTAGCTCCCCTAGCAGCTTTTGAATGATCTCCGCCCATGATCACAATGTGTTTGTAGTGGATGAATGAAAAGTGAAGAATGTGTGGAATACATCCTTAATTAAATGATAGGAAAATAGAGAATTTGTGAATTATTCAAACTAAATTAACTTTATTCAAACGTTTAAAATACAGAAAATGTAATCTTATAAAAAATGTTTTAGTGCGAGGTATTGATTAAATTGTACAGAATATTTTTGACAAAGTATTGGTTTTAATTTTAATACATCACATTAAACAGAGTATTTATTTATAATTAATTTTTATTTGTTATTTTATTAAAAAAAAAAATTGGAATTTTATGTTTGATTTTTTTTAATATAATATGTACCTTAAATTGAATGAAGTTAAAAATATGAAATATATATAATGTTAACTTTTAAAGTCATATTTATTACGTGATTAGCTTTCTTTGAGTGCTTATGACAAATTATTGAATTTCTAATGCTTTTAAAAGTTACGGAAAATAACTACAACATCATACCAACTAAAAATAAATTAAATTTTTATATTTATTGAATATAAATTATGATTGATAGAGTTTTAGATATAATTATATATAATTTAATTATAAGTGCCATAAAGATGATATAAATTAATTTGTCAAGGTAATTAAGCAATATTTAATTGAATATTAATTGACATTATGATTGAAATTAGGTCTCAAAAGCAGCAGCATATCGCCTTGAGCTTAACTCCCCACCATTCAAAGTTGGGAAAATATCGCGTGTGTCGTGTATGAATGGAAAGTACGCCCCAAGACGCTTAGCAAACAAATTTTAAACTTTGTTATTTAATAGAAACCAAGTTTTTTTAACTCAATATAAACTTATATAATTACATAACACATATGGTTTTAGCACATGCAATACATTATTATTTATAGAAAATGTAGAGTGACTACTTATATTAAATTTAAATCACTTTATTTTTATTTTACATAGCAAATATAATTTAAGTAAACATTTCAAGACAGTATGAACGTCTGTGTATATGGATGTTGTCAAGAGTTCTATTCAAACTTTTGTTCTTTTTTTTCGTAATACACCGAGAGACAGCATGAATTCATAAAAGCTGCAGCTGCATAAGAAGATATGCAATTTTGGGAAGGGTAAGAAGAAAATATATTTGGTTGCCTCAAAATGCAAATCACGTAACTACAACAAATATTGATGGAACTTCGACGCTTATGTTGTAGTAAGATAAGGTTTAGAGTTGCATCAATTTTTTTTGTAGTTACGTGATTTGCATTCTGAGGCGACGATTTGGTAATGTGCTCCATCTACTTATAAATTTATAGTTATATTTTGACAAATTTATCAGTTTTATCATAAGCTATAATTGGCTAAAATTGAAGTTCCCCGATCACGTGTTTTTCAAACTCTTGGATTTGGTTTACTGTGTATTTTAAGGTAGAGATAACACGAATCAGCCTGTTCAACGTAGTCCCATTTGATTAACATGTCAACCTTAGCAAATTCACAAAAATTCTGAAAATTTTTTGAGAGGTAGATTTTAGTGCCTAAAAGCCATAGAAAAAATTTCAAAACAAACGAGCAGTTTTTTTTATTTATTTAAGGTGCTTTTCCATTATAGGCACTAAAATCTGCCTATCAAAAAAATTTCATAATTTTTGTGAATTTAATTGCTAAGGTTTTCATGTGTTATCAAAGGGGACTACGTTGAAAAGCTGATTCATGTTATCTCTACCTTAAAGCCTGTATTACACGCTACAATTTTGCATAGTACAATTTTTCTTTACAAGGAAATTTCATCCCCATGCATGCAAACTACAAACAAATGGAGTTGAAGTTTTCTTGTATAAACGAAAAATCGTGTAATACAGGCATTATTTAATGTGTCTTTTTATCTGTTTTAATAATAAATAAATAAATAAATAAATAAATAAATAAATAAATAAATAAATAAATAAATAAATAAATAAATAAATAAATAAATAAATAAATAAATAAATAAATAAATAAATAAATAAATAAATAAATAAATAAATAAATAAATAAATAAATAAATAAATAAATAAATAAAGGAACTCTAGGGAGTTCAGTTTCCCCACACCTCCATGGACTGCAGCGTAACAAGCAGAGCTGGGGAAACGTTAATTCGTGGTATCCAGAATCACAGGGGTAAATAAAACTAAAATGCTATAGGAAAAAATAATCAGAGTTTATATGACAGTTCTATGAACAGTATACGAACTCTCTGATGGTATTAGATTTGCAGGTGAAAAAAGTCCAGGTAAAAATGAAACAATGGGACAAAAAGTTGATTGGAATTTTAATTACTTCCTTCGATTCAACGTTGTGATGAAATAAATTAAAATTTTATTACCAATTAATAATTACATAATAGTTTTAGATGACGTAGACCAATTTTCTCTTTAATAATATTATTACAAACTATAATACTGCATTTGCTCTGCACTCCTCTAACTGCATTATATTTGCATATAGTTAGTTTTAATATTGATTAATTATCGGGATAAAACAATATCATTGTATGAGGGCTGAACAAACTGGATTTGGTTGTAAGTACACACCAATTAAAATTAATTAATTATTTAATTTATCCTTGTGAATAACTTTAACATGTATTGACATAAAGGATTAATAATCAGAGAACTCTGAGAGTACTAAGAACAGATTTTAAAAATATCAGATTTAATAAACTGGAATTTATTAGTAAATTATATTCACTTCAGGTGAAAATAAAATTTTCTCCATAGCCAGACTATCACAATTTCTGACAGCGTCACAAAATTAAGTATGTAAAAACAACCCGAGAATTTGAATATTTTATTATCCATATGAATTATAATTTCGTGGATTATTACATTAATTTATAAATTTCGTAATTGCAGTAAAATGTTTGTTATTTTAATTTTATAAATTGAAAATTTTCGTATACCTAAAATGGAAACAGAATTTTTTAAACAATTGTAATGAAAAATAAGTAGAAAATTCTTTAAACAATTTTTCAAATAATATATTTTTATATTGTATTCTTTATTTATTCATAAATATTATACATAAAATTAAAATTTTAATGATATACCAACAGCTAATGGATACCAGTGAAAACATTATTTAAGAGATAATAATTGTAATTATATATAAAATAACATTTTAATTCTTTAATTATACATCTATGTCCCAAAACCTAAATCATCAATGTAATTTTGAACGTCTGGTTTGGAAAAAATGCGTGTGTAATCCGTAAATGATAAAAAAAAAAAAATGTGAGGAAACTTTGAAATAGAACAACAAATTTGAAGTAAAAATAAAAATGATTATTTTAGGTGGAAGTTTCTTGGAATTAAGAAATCTCTCTCTCTCTCTCTTTCTCTCTCTCTCTCTCACTCTCTCTCTCTCTCTATCTCTCTCTCACTTTATTTCTTTCTCTACCAGGACATCAGGGACTTTGGTTAGCAAACGAACGCTCACAATTTCTTCCACCTGGTTGATTTATATAACAAGTTACCTTTACAATTCTTTCAAAACAAACGATAGCTTCTATTTAAATTAAAGTTGGTGATTAACACTAAATAAATAACATACATTTTCCTATTACTTCGTGAACGTTGTAATCGCTAGTTTGTTTGTCATTTTTTGTACAAAATGCTCTAAATTTAAAGTAGATACGCCACGAGCTAACATTATTATGTTAACCTTTACAAAATATAATTGTCATTTAGGGAGAATGTAAACAGTATGTTTAGGGAGGATAAGTATTTGAAAAATAACATTCTGCATTTGTTTGTATGTTTTTAATCTATTTAAACGCTCATATTATAATCCTAAATAATGTTTTACAATACATAATATAATTGTTATAGCGAGAAACAGAATAAATTTGAGATATAATTAACAGTGAAACTAAAATTCAAATCTCCATATTTTATTTCATTATTTATATTTTTTTTTTTTTATAAAATGGAAATTTTCATGTAAAGAAGAGGATTATATGAAAAAAATCAATGTATTGCTAAAATATAAAAAAAAAAAATCAAAAGAATCGCAAATCAACGTTTCTTTTTCATCCTAAATTCCCAACTATAAAAAACAATAAAGTTTGTGTTTTGTTATTAAAAACCTTTTGTCTTTGTTTAGCATTCTCAAATTTCTCCAAGAACTTGATACTGCGAACAGTTTCTTATTTATTTTCAAAGATCAGCTTGTTATTTTGAACCTCGAATTAATGAGGCTCGTTACTTCGCCCAAAGATATGGAACTCCTTTTTAATTTGTTCAAGAATAACAATGTAAGGAATATTTTAATGCATAAATATAAACAGTGGCTACAAAAATATGGTACTTAATTTTTTGATCTCGATTTTCTAAACACCTCCAGAGGGCGTGGCCGAACTTTTAATGAAAAATTATTAAAAAAAAAAAATAAAATAAAATAAAAAAATAGGTCCCAAAATAAGAACAGCATTTTATTTGGTACTCTTTTTTTTATTTGCAATAAATTTTGTCACGTTTTATCCTACAAATAAATATTCAATTTTATCTGCGCATATTGAATATTTAGTAAGATTTTAAAAGTGAAAGAAGAATTCAGACCTCCTATGAATCTCTAATGTTTAAAATTCACCAGCGAAAGTGACTAACTCTTCAAATGTCCAGAGGTTTAATTTAAAATACGAGTTTTCAAATCGAATAAACAAAATGTTCTGCCTTCTTTGTATAAATCGATGTTAATTCTTTAACACAAAACAATTAGAAACAAAGGAATTAATTAATTATAATTCATAAAACATGTAAAAAAATGTTAATATTTTTAAAAGTTTTTGTGTAAAATTTATTCTTTTGTATAAAAAGGAACGTAAAAAGGTTCTTCTAACATTTTTTTTCTTTTATTACAAAGCAAAGAATGTAATGTAAGTTCTTTACATAATTGGTTTGTTTTATTTTTTTTTAAAGGGCTCACTTTAGATGCCCCGAGCACTGAGTAACATCTTCCTAATTACAGCCTGTCTCGCTTCACTACTCTATACGTACTTTTAACTGTTTGAGAGAGAAGAACCAAATCATAATAAATGGTTGTCATCAAGCATACATTTTAATTATAAGTTCCAGTGTTTAATATTAAAAAAATCTTAATTTAAATGAATATTCATTTTAATTTTAGTGCCTGAGAAAAAAAAAGACACCTAAAAACTCACTTTATAAATTACTATACTTATGTTTTACAACAAGTTAGTTAAATATGCAAAATGAATTATAACTTTATTAGCATTTATCATGAAGAAATTATGTAAATATGAATTCTTTAATTTAGACATCTTCTTTAGAAAAAAATAAAACTCGGATAAGATTTAATTAAAAAAATAAGAAATTCATATATTATATTATACGAATTCTTATTTTCTTATAAAATTATGTATAAGAAAAAATAATAACTTCTATGGGTTTTGTCTGAAATAAATACATATATAGGGATATGATAAATTTGTTGTTTGGTTTAGGTTATACAATTTTATTAATTCAACATTGTAATAGAAAAGAAGCATTCAATATTAGTAATATTAGCACCAAAATAGAAACAAGCCATCACTTTGTAGCTATAAATGAAAATCACGATTTGTAGTAATTTGTGTCATTTTGGGGAAAATTGTAAATATGAACATACATTAATAATGAAAATATAAAAAATAGTGCTAACACACTAATACTCAACTCTGTTAGTATGAAATCATATAAAAATGCTGACTATATTATTAAAATTTTACTATATATTTTTTTTCATTTATTATTCATATGGCACAAACGTATTTCAAAAATATATATAACATTATATATGAAATTCATGTGTATATCACTATATCTAGACGTCTAACCACATTAAAATTCTGTAAGTATTTGAGTTATGTAAAGCAACAGCTAGGTAAACAGAAAACGTACTCATGAAAAGCTTAAGGCACATGCAGACTAAAAAATGTGGGGAGTAAAAAAAATAGAGAGAGAATGTGTTTGAATAAAATGAATTTACGTTATGTTAGCCACCAATAGGTCTGTTCGTCAAACCTGCTCGGTGTATATTTTCAGCACTTAATCGACCTTATGCACATGGACATAAGGTCGATTGGGTGTAGAAAGTCAGGGCGTGAATCTGGGGGATGGTCCCGCAATTTTAAAAAGGTATTTGGAGACCTTTGGGGGGGGGGGGGGAGGCTGCGATCGCTCCCATCGCCCCTTCTTGGATCCCCGCCCCCAGAAAGTGTACACCGGACTGGATTTACGAACAGAGCTAATATTACACAATTTTATATTTTCCCATTTAATATGGCTACCATACATAGGAAATGCCTCGTATTGCGCCAGTACGTTAAATTGTTTCCGTTTATTATACAGTCGAGTAAAACCATTTTTACAGAGGCAGAGAGAGTTGATATCAAAGGCAACGCTGCACACAAACACTCGGCTGTACACACTCAGTACACAGTAAAGCAACACACATAATAATTCTCGCGGTCTCACACACGAATAATTTAATATGAGAAGTTACTACTGTAAATAAATGTATGGAGAGCAGCCACCGCAGTCAAGTATTTCTACCACACATCAAAAAATTTAAAATATGCAGTTGGGATTTACTGCATGTGTAAACCTTTGATATGAATTTAATAAATATTTAATAAATTATAAAGAACGAGTTGAGAAATATTAAAATAAATATTAAAACTGTGGTAAAACTATTCCAATTTTAAAATTAAACACAAAATTTATTTTCATATCTT
Organism: Siphlonurus alternatus; assembly: GCA_949825025.1. Classification (NCBI taxonomy): domain Eukaryota; kingdom Metazoa; phylum Arthropoda; class Insecta; order Ephemeroptera; family Siphlonuridae; genus Siphlonurus; species Siphlonurus alternatus. The sequence goes on along the minus strand of OX463785.1, from coordinate 24,049,865 downwards.
CTTTATTGAAAACAATAGCAATGCATATTATTATAACCAATGCAATATAATATTATAATGATATAACAATGCGGTTAGGTGCAAGAAATAAAACTCACCGCAAGAAAGATATTATATTGTAATAAAATCTGCATTGAAAGAACACAGTAAAAATATTATTACCGTCCATCATTCAAGAGTTTCCATGGTTCCTTTACCAGTTGATAGAACGATTTCAAGATTTTCCTCAACTGTCGTTTGCAAAGATTCAATTATAATTTCTTGTATTTTAATTTGCTTTGACTGCTGTGCGAATTAAACTGAAAGAGTTTTATATGTGTGTGTTATAATTTTTTGTTGAAATAAGCATATTAACATTTAATTATTTTTTTTTATTTTAAAGCACAAGAACTGCAGTGATTTAAATATTCATATTCTTAACTGTTTATTTTTGCTAAACGAAAGACGAAAAGAATAAAATTCTCTACAAAGCAAGTACTTTATAGTCAAATATTTTTAATGAAACAGAAGTGGATAATAATTGTTGTGATAAAATTGTAATGAAAAAATAATAAGCGCTTTGCTAGAGTTCAAACAGAAGCACAGAAATATTTAATTATAAACGGCTTAAAAATACTCAACCTCTTTTATGCCATTTAAATTTAATATAAAAATAAACTTTAACATTATATAAAAATAGAATATTATTTATACAGAAGTAAAATAATGAAACAAGAATTTCTAAAGTTTATATCACAGAGTTTAGTTCGTGAATATTTCTAAAGAAGATTTGAAATTATGAAAATATTTTTACATTCATGAAAGAGCTTCAACATTTTTTTACTTAAACTTTTTACAGAAAATGCAATTTATGTTTAAATTCTAAATACTTTTAAAGATGAACACATTTTACAGTAAGTTATTAACAATATTTTCTTTAACATACATTTACAATTCGCAGTAAAACCCATAAGGAAAATTTTAATTACAGGAAAAAGTAAACTCTGTTGGGGATTATATACAATTTTAATACTGCAATGTACAGCGGTAGGGCGAACGTTTGGTTTTACACCGAGTGAAGTTGTGCTCATTTTAGAGAATTTAAACTTAGTTTTTTGACCTGAGATCTCGGACTTATTCATTTTAATGAGAACATTATTTATTATATTTAGTATTTGATGAGACTTATAAACCCACCATTAATAGGTGGTATTATACATAATAAAAATTATTATTATTATTATTATTAATTGGTGGTATTATACATAATAAAAATTATTATTATTATTATTATTAATTGGTGGTATTATACATAATAAAAATTCAAATGTAAATTTAACCTGGATGGAAACCGGAAATAATAAAAACAGCTGCTTGAATTTTCTCAAAACATGTTTCATATTTCAAAATTTTCTAAAAAGAAAAATTATTTTATTTCAATCGAATCTTACAGAAATATTGTGCAACTGGCAATAACTGTAATAATTGAGAAGTAATTAATTTAATATTATTTACTTGTAAAATGAACAATTCTGAGCTACATTATATTAGTAAATGTTAGAAAACCATCATTTTGTCCTACTTTTAAAAACTTTTTCCTCCTAAAATTAGTTTTTTTCATTTTCCCAACCCTTTTCCTACTCGAATCAGGAAGGCTGATGCTATCCCGATGCATGTACTGTACATAAACATATTACGATATATTTTCATGTGACAGTAAAATATAAACGAATTTTCGAGTTCATAATTCAATATAAAATCATAATTTAATTTTGATAGCAAAGGCAAATCATAATTTTGAAAAAGTAATCAAAATTTAATTTTAAAATACCTCTATCATAAAAGCTTTATGTATTTTATTAAGTTATAAGGCCTCTATATTTTATGGTATAAATTTTATATTTTAAATCCTATCTATCTTTTGTAAAATTAAATACATAAATATTTTCAAACTAAATTTACGATATTTAAATATGAAATATACGTAATTCAATTTTGAACACTAAAGAAAGCTCTTTAAATTTTACGTCCTATATGGTGAAATTACCATGCAGTGCCAAATATTAAATTACCAGCGCTATAATTTCGTACACACTTTTATAACATCGTTTTGACCAGAACAAAGAACATTTTGAAAGAACAGTTACAAAATCGTAACAACAAATTTGGGATTTTTGGTTTGGAGATTCACTATGAAAAATTGAAATTCTTTTAATAACATAAATTATAAAAATTGATTACAATTTTAAGCTGTTTCAAATGAAATTACATGAAGGAAAAAAATAGTAATTTAATAAATTTTAATTTCTTGACTCGTTCCATATTTTCTATAGTTTTCTTGTTTTATAATCATAAGGAATCAATCATAATCCATATAGTTTTTGACGCTATAAAAACAATTTTCAAGTAAATAAACCTGATCTAATATTTGTATTAATTATGAACTAATCAATATTTTTATTATCTAATTAAATGTTATATTATTTTTTAAACGAATTGAACTCAGAACATTATTACATAGAAATATTCTACATACAATTCATAAAGCAAAAAATGCATAATTTTAACTTCTCTACACAAGAAATAAAGTCGAAACACACACGTCATTTTTATTATTCTTTATTATATGTTTTTATTAATTGTTTCCTTCTCAATGCAATAGAAATAAATAATTGTACATCAAAAAATTATAGTAGAAGAAATTAATAACAAAACAGATACTAAAATTTAATTTCAATGAACAAAAAAATATAATTTATGACCGTATCAAGAATGCAATGTACCATAAATAATAATTATACTAAATTATGTTTTAATAATTCAGATGAATAAATTTGAGAATATTAAAATTCGCTTGGGGGACAGAGATGATATCCGCTTACAGCAATTAAAATGGGGGGAGGATTCTTGCAACGTCAAATGTTTTGATTCAGAGTGCTTATGTACAGCATGTTATTACTTGAAGCACTCAATGAGAGGAACGCCCTGGTAAATGTTGCCTGCAGGGCTTGTATATCGACCATCGAAGCTCAGTGAAATATAAAGAACTTTTGGCATAGAAATATTTAGCACTATATAAATTTTGATATCAAATTTCAGTTTTAATTCGAATACTAAATCTGGTACTAATTTTGTGAATAATTTCCAAATATAATTATATACTGTAACCCCACCTAAATACCAATTGACAGCTTAGAAATTTATGTAAATATTAATTTATTTTTTTTTAATAGAACCATAAATAAAGTTATTAATCTTGATGTATACTTTTATTAAATCGAAATGAAAACCAAGCAAATAAATATTTAATAAAGGTCACTTTTAACACTTAAAGGTAGGAAAATAGCTCTTATAGGCAAGTACCAACTGTCTGGTTTTGCATTTGATGTTCTTATAAATTGCATTTCGAATAATGTTGACACTTTATTTAGTAAATTTTCATTGAAATAATATTTTTATACCTCGGTCTATATTGAAAACTTAGATTATTTAAACTAAATTATGCTGAGAGCTCTGATGATTCTAAATGTACCAACTTATTTTATCAGTGTATTTAAAATAATATAATACAAAGAAACAGTTACATATATATAACTCAGAGCATGTAGGGTGTTGGTTTTGATATTCTGAAGGGCGTATTCGAAATAATAATAATTATTTAGGCACAGGGAAAATATAGGGTGGGAAAAATAGAGGGATAAAAAGAAACAAAGAGAAATGATTTTGTCTGCACACGCCCACTACATGGCCGTAATAAAGGCGTGAAAACCACGTCCGTGTTTCAATGCAGTGTCTAAATAAAATTGAATATTGTTAACCAAAGTTGGAATAGATTTTCCTTTTGTAGCCCTCGGTTATAATTGAGATGCAACATAGTGGAAAATATGAAATTTCATATTTTACTATATTTCCGTTTAATATTTAATTATATTTTAATAAAGATTCTTTCAATTAAAATGTAATATTAATACTCACATGTTACCTGAAAAAAAAAATCTCTGCATTTTTTTTATTATACTCTTTGTGGTGCTTAATTCTTTTAATGACTGAAAATGTTACACAGAGATTATATCTTTTATAAATATAGGCACTATAAAAAAAAGTAGTCTGAGGAAATTAACAAACTCTTTGAATAAAATTCAGAAATGAGTTTTTCATGGAGGTTTTTCAAATTTTCGTACAAAATATAATTAAACAAAAATTCATTAAAAGGAAATAAAAAAAATCTTTTGTTTTACGCCTCCATAATGTTCATATATATGTAAAATAAGGCAGTAAAATTTATTTTACTCGCTATAATATGCAAAGAATACATTAATAAAAGTCTATGGAGTGATTGAAGTGTTTGAATAGTCTGCAATTTTCCCCTCAATCAAATCAATCAAATAAATTGGTGGAACTATTAGTAAAATTGTAAATAAAATCTCAGTTGGTTTTCTATCATTGCTTTCACGTTTATATAATTACTTTACAAATTAGAAATCACTTTTGATGGAGTTGAAATCATTAATTAAATAAATTACGATTATTCACAGCAATTAAAGTAATTATTAATATTAGATTTAAAGTAAATTAAGCATAAATTGATTTATGTAAAGATAATTCCATATTTATTTGGATATAAATATAAAATTCGAGAAAAAAACATTTAATTGGTCGTAATTTTCTGAATGATTAAAATAATTTATTAAATAATTTTTGTTTACGTGAACCTAAACATATATCATGTATTGATATTATCATTGTAGGAGAAATGGAATTAATAAAATGTTTTGAATTTGAATTTTGAATTTTTGACAGCTTCCTAGAGGCCTGAATAGAAAATACAACGCTCTTATTCCTGGTTGCCACGCTGTTTTTCATGAAAATAATTGTTTTTATGTTTAATTAATAGCCAGTCATTGTTATTAGAGGTTGATAATTAACATTAATTGTTGTAATCAAAGGCCGAACGCGTCCCGAATATTCCCGAACATCAAAACAATTAATAAAAAGTTACATGTGCAGCATTTTTATATTTTATAAACTGTACAATAGTTCTGCTTCACTGTAATCTTATCTGTATAATGTTAACTGATGCATGCATTTATAAATACAGTTTTATCACATTTAATTTTAAATCATTTTAATAAAATAATATTAACGTTATACTTTCCTGTAAATCCAAAACTTCTGAGTTGAATTTAAAATGGACAAACGGTTGGATGAAATGATTTAAAAATTCACTTTTGTTACGAATTTCAGTACAAAAATAAAATTACTCTTTTTTTATTTATTACAAGCAGACGTGTTTCGAAAAGAATTATTTTTCTTACAAAAATTCTGTAGCGCAAACTTCTCTTCTGTGTAACACAAAATGCCATTCAAGCGAAAAACTGTCTGAATTTCTCATCGGGAGAAAAAAAATCAATATATTTATTTTCTAAGCATTTCAAACAATTTAGTAAAAAAATAAACCTTTTGTTGTTGCAGAAAGCTCTCTGGTATCTTCTACAATCACTGCGAGTTTATTTATTAAAAGGATACGTTTTCCAAGACTAGCTGCTTTTTAATAAATTATCAATAAAGTTTATATATATTGTTAATAATTCTTTACAGTAACTTTTACAATCTGGTATAAATAAAACTATTTCTCTATAGATAAAATCTAACATAAAAATGCTTGGGGCTAAATTTAATTTATTAAATATTTATTAATATTGATTTTAGATAACGATAAAATATTAACTCTATATATTACGAAAGCTCGGGCTCATATTATAAATATTTTAGGATTTAATTTTTACATGCGGTACTGCGTACTTTTTTTTCGATCAGTGTTGATTTTAAATATACATGTTATGTGTATAGTTAATATCGTGAGGAATATAGTACGATACATATACCCTTTTCATAATTAATACAACCCTAAACATCAGTTTCTTTCTTTTTATTAACTGAACCATTTTGGGCCTTTTGTAAGGTACACTGATGTGATTTTTATAATTTAACTTACCAGTTCTTCATGGACTATTTGTGGCTTAGAATTTTGTGGGTTCCTTTCAAACCGGGATATAGCAATCCATAATAGCATTTGACTGTTTATTATTGAGGGAACCATTGGAATCCTTTGTCAGGATGGTCGTCAATTGATGGAGAATTCTTTTGCATTCAGTAACCTCTACTTAAACGAAATGGTGTTCTTTAGCAACCATCAACAGAAAATTCCATGGACTCACGATTTTTCGATAATTGTTATAATTTGCTCCTTCCCTCCCCAAAATTGCGAACCTTCATCTATTTCACCATCAAGTCTAGCAGAGATATATCGTTGAAGATGATGAGAGTTATGATTTTTTTTATATGAATTTGTGTCAGTTTTATTTAGAACTAATTCTCGTTCACCCTGACATGTGGAATGAAAAGCATCCACAAGATTTAATATTTATAATATTAAAAGAGAAATGTCTGAAACTAGACATGTTTTTATTCACCTGTCGCGCAAGATTACATTCCTGCATGCTATGACATAAATATACGTGGAGGAGGATAACAATTTAATATGCAACAATGCATTCCTCGAATATATTTTCATATGTAACATAATATTGTCTTCTATATAACATACAATATAATTTATTAGAAATGAACAGGAAAATGAATTAAATGTTATATGCAAATTATTTATTACAATATATGTACAGCAGAGAACTATAATGCTGAGGTGAATTATTATATTTAATTTTAAAATGTATAATTTTACTTATTTTTATTCGTTATTAGAGATATATTCCAGTGTATGGGTGATGTAAGAAATTTCAATATTGTTTAAAATCTACTTAAGCCGCACATTATTATATTTATGAAGTGTTTTACAATTATAATAAGACTAAAAGCGAAACAATAAAATTTGTTTAAGTAAAAAACACGTACATTTAATTATTTATTTTAAAATTAAATTTTATTTTTAAAAATTTTCTTTAACTTTTTTATAACTGTTGATAAACAAGTACCAAAAGATTCATATGTATTTAATTTATTTAAACTGACTAGACTAAATAATTCCACGATCTTCTACGTCTAAACCATATGCATGCTATCCCATATACTTGCTGGAGGTAAAATCTACTGTCATACTGCGTATATATCTCTTGCATAAATTAATTATCGTACTGGTTATACAGGTAATATAATTTGAATACTGTCACACTAATTTCGAATTAATCTACATGCAAGGTACAATGTGTCATTACGCTACATGCACAAACATGCGTTACAATGTTCGTTCTAGTATGTTAATAATTCAGGGGGGCGAAATTTACTATTGTCAGGAATTCTTGTGTTGGAAATTAGATTACAAGACATTGTTTTGACATTTGCCTAATCTGACTAAGGGAACAATGAGGAAAATACTTGTCGAAATACGGTATTTCTCTATATTAAATACACATTATAATAATTATGCATCAAGGTATACTGAATATTCCATGGCAGCTAACTTGTCATGGGGTTTCAAACTCTAATATTATAGACCTTGCGCATGTATCTAAATGTACATTAGGTAAGCATAAATATGTTCGTAAACTCTGAAAAATATTGTGAGATTTTGCACTTTTTTTGTCATGTACAGTTGTTGGCGTGGTATGTTTCCATCATCAACAAAGCAGTCATAGTGTCAAACGTGATAATTTGTTAGCTAATCATATGTAATAGAGCTAAAAAACTGTCAATGCTCGATGATTTTATGTAATAAACACTGCAGTGTTGTGATTGTAGCGTCAATCTCTTTGAAAAACTCTCCAGCAGGTATATCATATACACCTGTCTGTGTTCTGCCCCAGTATTTTGCATGTCAAACAATTTTGTGTGCAAGCGACGTCGCTTTTGCTATCAAAAGAGAGTTGTGTTATGATTTTTTGTTGTGACGTTTCAACAAAAAAATGTTGGTGGCATTTGTCAAGTTTTATATACAATGCTAATTATATATTTTACCGTACAAGATTGCTTTGTGTCTCGTTTGACTTCTTTTATATATTTTTAATGAATACTCACTCCAAAGCGTCGCAAGTATATTTATATATACAATAATATTTTAATTTCAAAATTACAGAGCTTGCATGGTAAAAGCTAGGGATTTAACAGTGTTAAAAAGCATTGCAAATTGTTGGCACTATTATTTTGTAAAAATTAAATATAATGGACAACATACATGAAGTTTTTTTATTGCAGAAATGAATAGAGGGTACCAAATTATGCCACTCTGAATTCTTTTACATTTTTTTGAAACCCAGAACTATTTTTAAATAATTATTGAAAGTGCGGCCACGCCCCCTGGAGGCGTCAATAGGCGTCCAGTCTCTATCCTTTTTATTAAAGCTGCAGGGGTGCCAACTGAAATCACAGGACTTTCAATAATTATTTAAAAATAGTTCCGGGTTTCAAAAAAAATTTGAAAAAATTCAGAGTATAGCATAATTTCGTACCATCTATTAATTTCTGCAATAAAATTTTTTCAAGTATGTTGTCCATTGTGCAGTTTGTTATGAGCCTCTGATAAAACATATTATTTATAATTATTGATATTCCTTGATAATATAATTGTCAATTAACTGCATCATAGGGAGTATTCACAACTCGTTGTCATTTAGACAATGTCCGTTTATTTCCTTTCGTGATTCGAAAATTTTATAAAATTATTTCATTTAAAAATATTAAATAAAATAAAATTAAATGAATTTTAATTTTTTTAACAAGTTTTATCATATTTTAGATTGACATTACTAAATTAAAAATTAAAAAAATTAATATTTTTTTTTAAATTCATTTTTATTTCCTAAAAAAAAAAAACATTAAACAAACTTCTTTTACATGCTTCCTTACTACTGCAGGAATATTTTGAGTCCATCCATATTTACGATATAAAAAAACAGCTCGATTTTTACAAATTGGTTGCCTTGTAACACAACTGCAATTGACGTAGGGGGGTTATATTTTCGAAGTGAGGGTAGTTTTCTGCAGGCGACGTTTTCATTGGCCCGCTGACTGCGAGTGTCGCCAAGAGAAGCAATTTCCGTCCGTCATCACGCCGCATGCAATTCGAACAAATCTCCCGACGGAAAAACGCGTAAATTGTTGCAATATTTGTCGACTTTTTGTATTAGTTATTTCCGTAAAACAATTTCAAGTATTTTCTGTAATTTATTAACTATTTTTATTTTTTGCCTGATGTGTGATATGCTTTTACATATTATATATCAATTATGTGTTTGTTGTTTTATTAATTGTTTAACTTTTCATTTTATTATTTTGACGAAGTAGTTACAATATCATTGTCTGATTTATATTATTTTCTTTGGGTGAATGTACGCATTTTGTGTATGGACTTTCGTCTTTTGCATTCACCAATTGGGTTTTGTATATTATGTTTATTTATTAATATTTTCCCTATACTTTGTATTTTTAAACCCAATAAACAATTATTATTATTATTATTAGTAAGAATTCATTATTAAAACAAGTTTTATTTTATAACAGAAATTGAGCATGAATCTGCCTAAAAGTAAAATATACAACATGAATTCATGTTTTATATTCCATCGATGGCTCAGAAAACTGAAATTGTTCGATTTCAGGGAATGGCAAATAATTGTTGCAAAATTGTACCATATTGTTTAAATAAAAATAATCCCTAAAAAATATTACACAAGAGCACATTGCTTTAGTGAAATTTTAATATGTATAATGAATTGGCAACAACTTCTTAATTATAGTTAATTTTGAATTTGTTAATAAAAATTTAGTGGCTGTATCTTTTAATTTTAAGATTCCATGTTGCCAGAGCAAAAATTATGCCAAGTAGCATAATCTTTTCTCTGATGTTGCGCAGTGATTTTTGTAATATTACGCTTGAATCAATTGAATCACATGCATAAAACATGTAGAACTCCCTGTTTAGCTTGTTAACTACATAGATTTTTTTTTCTCCTTTTACTGAAAAGGAGATTTTTTTATTTTTTAATATTTTATAAAATCAAACTATAAATTTATCAAAGAATTCTTCCAATAAAACTTCACACAAAAAATGTTACAAATTATGAACATAAAATAAAATTTGAAATATTTACACATCAGCGCTTTAACTTTTTTTAACATAAATTTCGTAACTAAAAATAAACAAAACTTGTACTTATATAACAGTAAAACTTGGTAACATCTTACAAAATGTGCACACGTTACACAACACTATTTTATTGATAAGACGTGACGTACATGTTAAGAAGCGTTAACAATTACCAACACATTTTAGGGAGGCAAACTTTGTGAAATTATAACTTTGACCAAGGTAATTAGTACGAGGGAATGTTAAAGGGCAGGTTTGCTGCTTTATAATAACGCGTTATCTTGCCTTTGTATAAGCTCTCCATTGTCTTCTTAAATAAAAACCGATGCTCCTTATGTAATATATAATCATGAAGACGATTTTGTCACGAGCAAACTCATTAATTTAGAAGAAAAAATGAAGCTATATATACGAGTATCCTTTGGGGTATAGAAAAGTCTTTAAAATTATTTTTTTATAAGTAATTTGAGGATTTAATATTATATTAAGATAGAAGAAGAAGCAAAGATGGAAAGATGGATGGAGTGAGATGAGAGAGAGAGAGAGAGAGAGAGAGAGAGAGAGAGAGAGAGAGAGAGAGAGAGAGAGAGAGAGAGAGAGAGAGAGAGAGAGAGAGAGAGAGAGAGAGAGAGAGAGTGGACTCGAAATGTGAGAAAAAAATAATGAGGCACTTTACATATAAATTATAATAATTATAAAGTTCTCAAATAATTTTTTTTAATGTGTGCTTGCTTTTAAAATTCTGTACCTGCAGCCATCGTCAAACAGAAATTTTGAATTAAATTCGATTGAGTTTATTTGATGTATATTTTTTTTCCTCACACAAAATGTAAAAATAAATATTCACATTAATTTAATATATCAACAGGACCAGAACGTTACCATAATATATTTTTTGTCATTTTAAATACACATTCAAATCTCAAAACTTTAATTGATCACGATATAGAAAAGATTTGTCTTATAAGACTAAATTTTTATAAGTCTCGGTTTTTTGTAATTATTTTGCGTAACAATTTTTAAGATTTAAAAAAAAAAGACTAAAATTTACAACATTACCATTGTTAGCATTACCAAGGGGGGGGGGGGGAGGGGGGAGGCGAGATGACAAATCCAAAAAAATATGTGAAATAATGCTCCAGATAGTAATTATAACTAATTTAAACTGTGTTTTTTTATTATTGGTTATATTAATTATTCTAAATATCAATCATGATTACAATTAAATTAACACAATCTCATTCACAAATAATATAACATAAATTTTAAATAAGAATAAATATAAAAACAGCCACAAGTTATTTTCAACAACATGACGATTATCTCGCACTATAAAACTGCTCAACAGGCACGCCCAAAAATTTGTGCGCTGGTTGCAAAAATCGCTTATCAATAAAATGAATATTTTATTTGATAATGGAGATTGAAAAGCAAGCATTTTTCGTGATTCTTCGTAGCTTGGTTGTGTTCGTCGATATTTGTCGATTTATGCAGAATTATATACGATAAGGCACATCATTTTTAACTCAATTACAAATTGTTCTATCATCCATATGTTTTATTTTTCTTCAATATTATGTTGTATGCTCCATATTTTTTACTTTTTTGGGGAGAAGGTATAAGTTATATGCTATAGAATCAATACGCATAAAAGCTCAGATTTTTATACATTTTAAAATAAATGATAATAGATAAAAGAAATACAAATACATATTACATGATAAACCTTAAAGATAATATAACAATAATTATAAATCCCTGTTATATTCCGTATAACAAATTTAAATTTAGATGCAAATTTAAATCAGTTCATTATTATAGATTTGAAATCCTAGTCTATTTTTGACCAACAAAAGAACTTATTAGACAAAGGGGTATATTTTTATTAACAATAGAAGCGTATTATTTTTATAACAACAACATTTTGAACGAAGGACATAACGATATAATATTTTAAAAGCTTTTATATAGCAGTACTTTACAACATCGACTTTTTTTGTTCTCTTTTTTAATCAGTTCATTGGAGCATAAAAAAATATATAAAATGTATTTTTCTCTTAATAAGCAATTAAAATATTCTAGATAAAATCGAGTTAATAAATTTTTAATAAACTTCTTTTCAAGTGGAAGAGGTTTATTTATTAAATTAATTCAGATGGTAAAAGAATTGAGGGCCAGCTTCGTTATCTGAAAATAAATTCAACTACAGAAAGTCAAAATAAAATTGTCTTTATTTGAAAGCAAAACAGGAGAAATAGGATTTTAACTTTATTTATTTTTAATTTTGATATAAATTAATTAATTTAAGTCGAATAAAATTTCAAGTTTATGTTAAAATAAATCAATGATTGTCAAATTTTTGTCAGACAACTAATACTGTAGTAATTTATTACAAAAAAAGCTCTTTGGTTCTGTACTCTGCCTCATACTTAACTTGGTCTTAGTCGTGTTTGTAACATCTTCAGTATTTGGTTTGTAACGAAGAACTTTACTGCCGAAGGAAATCCGAACGTGTCCGACAAAACCAAGTTAAATATGAACCTACTATATACTATATACTTTTTAGTAAGTATATAGCAGTCTCAAGATTATTTTGTAACAGATTAGTATGAATATTATGTATTAGAACTTCACACAATCATATTTAGACTTGAAAATGAATTGTACTGTAAAATATAAAATTCTTTTTAAAATTAATAAAGAATAAAGATCATTATTTATTTATGTACCTTCTAAAAAAGATAATTAACAATTTAGAATATTTTAATAAAAATATATTCTTTATAAAAGTTTATTAAATTTACTTTTGATCCCCATTTTCAAATTATAAAATGGTTCTAAAGAAATGAAAATTACAAAAAATTGAAAACATTTGCAGCTTTTGTTTTTCACTTGCTCGGAATGCTCAAAGAGTGTGCAAATAAGGAGATACGTGTCTCATTAAAAGTTTAATTCCACAGAAATGCATTGCAACAATCCGCTCATTATGTCAAAGCGTCTTCTCAAATTAAAAAAACGATGACATAATTTTCCATCCTTCATTAAAATTTAAGAGCGCTTGTGTTGACACCACCTTTAGTTATTACGTGAACTGTGAAATTAAAATCTCTCTGCTTTCGAGCATATTTATTCATTACATTTAATGTTACGTTTGCAGCCAGTCGCAATGAAAAGGTTTATTTGTCATTATTATTTAATTATTGCAAACACCTAAACACCGGTTTCAGTTGTTGAATACAACAGCCAATTGTAACAAAACTCCCTTATTATATTTATTTATTAACTTTTATATATTTTTATTACAAAAGAGAACGAAATAATTTCAAACATTTTTTTTTTAAAGTACAAGAAGTACAATATTTTATTCACGTTTGTTGTATAAAATTTTCAAAAATAAGTGTTTAAAAATATAATTATGAAAGAGCTTTATAAAAAAGTAAACTTAATTATATAAATCCCGCCCTTAATTAAATTAATGACCATTTTTATTGCGATCTGCATTATATAATTATGTATTTAAATAGAAAAGGCCGAATGATGTATTTTAAAGACCATATTAATTATTGTTAAATAAGTAAGCGTATAGACCCCATTATAATGTTTATTATTATTTTTTTTTTTATTGTTTAGTGTTATTACTCGATATTTAATTTTAAAAATATTTAAATTTCATATTATTAAATAATTTCTTAACAATAAATAAGAACAACAGAGGCCTCATAATAAAATTTCAATCTTTTCGAATCACATAAAAATTTGTTGTAATTTTAACACGTTAAACATATAATGACATTGTCGTACTTTGCTGCTCGCAGTTATATTTACATAAATAAAACATTAATTGTGCCCTAGTTGGAAAACTGCCTGCCTTTGTGTTATAATTATGAGTGTAAAACAAACAAAACCGATACTTCTTGTAGTAAGAAAATTGTGCGGCATGCATGAAGTATGAGTGCAGCATAACAGCTGCTGTTTGGTCTGTGAGAATAATAACATGAAGGCGCCTCACAAGTACGTGCTAATAGTGAGTCATTATCTTTGCAACATTGTTCAAGTACTTACATGCATTATTAGAGCTACCGTGTTTTGTGTTATGTGCATGCCTCAAATACTGATAATATTATGCTTAGAAAAAGTTTTTTTTAGTTAAAAAAAATCGTAAAAAATATTAATTTTTTTTTAATATTTTTTCAAGTATTTTCTATTATATTAAATTTATTTTTTATACAAACTTAACTTAAAAAGAAGCTGCAAAATTTTAAAAATTAAAATACTATTGATGAAATAAAAATTGTAGTTTAATTGCACAAAAATATAAATAAATATAATACAAATGCCATGAAATTATCAAATTGTAATATTGACAATTCAATTTCTAAGGGTAAATTGATCCATTTGTCGGTTCGTAAATTGTACTATATTTTGAATGATGAATTAATTTATACAGATATAGTGTCGCTATTAATTAATGTGGTAGCACAAACTCCCTATGTTTATGTGTGGTAGCTAATTTAGCGCAATCCATATTCTTATTTCTTAGATCTGTAGCGCCAGAAAATTGTGACTTTTTGTGGAATGTTCTAAAAATTTAAAAGGAAGATCAAAATATATATTGTTTCGTGATATATTAAATTGTATTTAAAATTCACTATGAAATACAATGTGATAACATTTGTAGTTCAGTTATACTATTCAATGATTAATGGTAACACTCATGTAAATAAATAAGGTAACCCGAGTAAATTAACTTCCAAAATTTATACAGTATAAACATGTTTCGACTGAAAATGTAAATATTTTTTAACCAGTAACAAAATATAAATTTAAAATATTTAATATATTATGTAACGTATACAACTTTTATTTAGCCTCCAACACAAAGTACCATGTCACATATTTGCCAACCCTCTGAGATAGAAATGGATATTCCGAGAGCCCTGCTGCACAAATGTTTCTTCCTAAGGGACTTCAAAAAAGCAGTATACTTGAACTATCATTCAGGACTAGGTCCCCGCGATTTTGAAACTTCGTTACGATTGGCTGATGCGATGATTCGACTTGTCTCTCGAACTCTCACGAAATCTTCCGAACTTGATTTATTTTATATTCGGATTAACTTTTGACACAATTTGGTAGTGGCTTTCAGGAAAGGGATTGAAAAAGAAATGAGAGAGAGAGGCAGGGTGGATTATGCCACCTGAGACTCTTGCACTACTCTATAAAACTTTATTTCGACACTATATAATATATATAATGTGATGTGGAAGGCTCACTTTTTACTGAAAATAGAAACTCAGATCCTATGGAATTGATCAAGTAATTACACTGTATTTTGTTGGATTTAATGTTATTACATATTTTTATTTTTTTGTAAATTTGTAAATTGTTGCAAATTTCATGAATATTCATCAGTTACATACTAATATAATATTAAATTAACGATTATAATCAAGGGAATGAAGCAAGCATTAAGTTTTTAATTTCTTCTATTGCAATATTTATTTTAAATTTGTTTGCAAATAATATTTTTTGGTAATATTGATTTTTTATAACAACTGTATTGTAATATTTGCCTACTTTGATATACTATTTGATAATAATTATGTAGAGTGAATATGCTTATTTTTAATTTCTGTGTACGCATTATGAATTTGAGAATCTTTTTGGAAAGGAATTTTTGATATCAAAAAGAAAAACTGATTTTAATGTTATTTTAAAGCTAATACAAACATAATCTTGGTGCATTTAATTTTATATCTGGTATAAACAAACATCCTACTCTTTGTTCTAGAAATAAAATAATTGAATAACAGTAATCAATACATTATTTTGTACTTGTAATTCCAAACAAATTTAGAACTAGATATTAATTTTAAATTGATTTATTTCCTATTTTATAAATATTTCATTTCTACAAAGAATACAACACTTAAATTTGATTGTAATATTTGATGTACTTTGATATTGCTTGGAGTACTTGACGATCGGTACAAGGCACTTCAAGAGCTCGTTACATAGCTTGTAGTTTATAAAGTGCTGCTTAGCGACTACAACATTTTCAGTGGAGCAATTTTCAGTGAGATTATTGAATTAAATTTTGAGATGATCAAACATTTTGCTTGAACGGTTCAAAACAAAGTTGAAATAAGGTTTGTTCTGAAAACAGTGAGGCTGAGGAAATATTGCCTGCAGAAATAAACTTGTTGGGAAACTGTTTTCTTTAAGTATTAATAAAAAAATTAAATAAATAAAATTCAGTTCTCGATTTTCAAAGTAAAAAAATTCAATGCTGAACTTGACATGGAATCAAAATTCTGCTTGATCATTAGAACTGTGTACTTTCTAGGACCTCTCTCATTCTTTAATTAAGATTAAGTCTACTACTCGCAATGGTTGTATAACAATGGTTAAAATGTCTTGTCCAATAAATATTTGTCAATGGACAACCTTCATGAAATTTTTTTATTGAATATTTGGATAAAGGACCTTGAGTTATGTATTGTCAATTTTTTTCAGATTTTTTTGGCCCTCTAACACCCTCAAAATCGAGGGGAAAGACGCTGTGACGTCATAGTCATGTAACGCATTACCTTATGCTTGCGTGTTAAATATTTACATGACTATGACGTCACAGCATTTTGCAGCACGATTTTAAGAATGTTAGAGGGTTCAAAAAAATATAAAAAAATTTTGACAATACAAAACTCGAGGTTCTCTATACAAATATGAAATAAAAAATAATTTCATGAAGATTGTCCATTGTTGTCCATGCGACGGTGTAGTACGTGATTTCACCCACTAGAGAACAGAACGTAATGGCATTGTTGGCGCTAGTTACCCGCAATAATTTACCATATATTAAACTAATTTCACATGGCACTATTTAGCACAGATCAGTTGCAGGATAAAATTGAGTGTCTTCAACGCATTTAGATGAAACAGGCTCATGTAATCGCAGTTAAAATTGTCAATACTGTTGAACTGTGAATGCACTTCATATTATATTACGTATAAAAGCTATACATGCACTTTGTGAAGTTGGTAATCTTGGAAAATGTTATTGTACGTAATAGATTTAAGCCAGCACTTTGAATATGTACATTATGTTCAAGTTGAAGCTAAAAGCCTTTATAACAAGGAAGTTTGTCGAACTTGTCTAAATGTAAAACCTGAAAACTTTCAACAGTAATTCCAGGAAACTTACCATAAGAAAATTGTAATTTTTTGTAATTTCAAATTGCGATACAAACTATATTATAAGTTAGAATGTGGTTAGAGAGTTTTGAACTAAAATTTTGTAAGTTACACCAATCTTACATCAAGTTGAAGGATCAAAAACTTACATGAGGTTGGATGGTGATTAAAATGTTACGTTCATCATTGGATTAATTTACAGCACTTCAATCTTTACGTTTTGAATTACATTTCATCTAAATCTTCTTGTTTAAATTAATTAAATTTAGGCTAATTTCAATTAGAATTAAGTATGTTACATATATTATGTAATAATTGACGTGATCCATGCTGTACAGTCCATGATCAAAATAAAAATTTGAATTTGAAACATTGTAGTTAATTAAGCATGATGCAAAAACAAAAATGATTATCGTATGATATTTGCAAGCTAGGACTTTTCCTGCAAAATCAAAAATATTTTTTTGTATGGGTTTTATTTTAAATTATTGAAGTTTCAATTTAAACTAACGTAAGGTAAATAAATTTTATTATTTTATGAATTTTTAAAAAAAAAAAGTCCATTGTATCAGTTTGTGAAAAATTATAATTATTTACCAGCTTTTATTAGAAATATTAAGAGAGACATTATTGTTGTTTGTTTGGTATGCTCCTTAATTCTCCAAGATCTACAATTATTGCATTTTTCTTGGAGCTCCATACAGGACTAACGTTCGTACTGTCTCGAGGTGTAGTGAAGATTTGTATTGATTCACTGAGGCTGAAGAACTCCCGAAATATAAAGAGGCGACAGAAACAGCCTGCTGTGAAGAAATTCTCTCAATTGAATATAACAACTCAACGAACCGAGTAAAAATAATCAGCGAGGCAAAATAAGTTGATAATTGAGAAATTTATAATTTCATGTCTTCTCTTTCGAGTCTACCGTGATGATGATTGTAAAATGTGTAATTGAGATAATATTTATATTAGGAAGTAAGATTCAAAAGTTATAATGGATTTTTTTAAAATATATTAAAGAGTTCTCTATTAAAAAATGTTTTTTTTATCATTAATTAAATTTTATTTTATTTTTGTAAAAATTTGAGTCAAAAGTATTTATCTTGCAATTTTTTCATACATTTAATATGAACCAATTCAACCTTTAAGGGATTTTCACTGATCATTTAAACCGTAATGAATTTTTTCAAGCTGCATGATGCAAATTCATGTTATATTTGAGAGATTACATAAAAGCTAAATTGCTAATTTATATAAAACCTCTTACATTTACGAGTTTTTTTAAGTCAACGCAACTTTACAAACAAAACCATTACGTGTTTTTTGTTTGAGTATTTACGTCAACAAGGAAATGACAAAAACAAGCAAATGTTACTTTTTACAATTACTTTCATTTTTGTGAGAGATTCGTTCCGTTTGACGAGCTTCTGTCAGCTTTGTCGCAAAATCCTTCCCGGTGATAAATTTTTACCTCGCGTAATTTAATGTTTCCAGTAAGTATGCTTTTAGCTACAGACATTTTTTACTGAGAAAATATGATGTTTTATTATGTACATAAATATGCAAATTGAAGTAGAAAGATGCATCATGTTATCGTTCGTTATTTATATATACTCGTTATAAAATCACATATTTCTCAAAATTCCTTATCCATTAATCATATTAATGCATATGGAAACTAGTTAAGGCAGAAATATATTGGGAGGTGTGGCGCAGTGCGCTTGACCGGGTCTCGTCAGATCACCGAAGTCAAGCAACGCCGCGCGTGGTTAGTAGTTGGATGGGTGACCATTTTCAACAAAAACCACGTTTCCCACCCAGGGGTAAATCGTTGCGCTTTTCCACTATGTGGTTCCCCTGGCTTTGGACCATTGCACTTCCGGTTCATTGACAAAAGCTGTAGCGTCCATCCTGGCTGAGGTTTCCACGTTTCCCTCAGCCGCAGGCAAATGCCGGGATGGATTTGCAAGGCCGTGGCCGCCCCCGTTCCGGAAGGGCCCGCGAAACGCTCAAGTTAGGGTTTCGGAAGGTTCGGGGTTTCAAAGTAGTATGTAATTAGTAAATAGAAGTACCCAATAGGGTTTGATTAAAAGTTAAAAAATATTGTTTAAATTAAATTAATTATTTAATATTAAAATAATGCATGACGCTTTTGATATTTTTAAAAACTTTAGATTATTTGTTTAATTAACCGTAAGACTGATAATAGGTATGTTCGTAAATACATAATCAGATAGAATCGATTATTTGTAATGAATCTTATGATCCATGTATTGTACAGAAGGTTCATCACAAATAATCGATTCTTTTTCTGATTGTGTATTTACGAACAGACCTTATATTTTATTAGTTGCTTCATAAAGATCTATTTCCAAAAATATACATACATTTTAGTAATGAAAATTTAATATTTTGAAATTTGAATTAATATAATAAAAAAATTTATATTAATGATTGTATTATTAAAAAATAATTATTTTATAAAAATACTAATCACTAAAAAGGAAACTAAAACATTATGTTCATGTTTGTATTTTTATGGTCATTTAACAGCTACATTGATAGTCATCAAACATTAAAATATGGAACGTCCAAAATACGAACTTCAAACGAAAATCTTCTCCTCATATTCAGGTTTTAATTAAGCATGCAGGACGTAATTAGCGCCAAGTGAGGGGAGGACAGCAGAGCTCTTGTAAATAACTTAAAACCGAGTCTACGAGTCCCTTTTATTTAATTATTTATTTAACAATGAGCTAGAAGTCCCTTGTTGGAAAATACAATGTGTGGCCTTGGAAATTGTCTCTAAAAAGTTGTCTAGTGAGAAATAAAAGGGATTTTCGTTTAGTTCATTGTGATGCGAAATTGTTTTTATTTAACTTTGAGTATTTTTTTAATTTTCAGCACTAGAAAAAGGCTGTAATGATATAAATAACAAAGTTGTGGTGTTACATAATAATAAATGTTAAATTTAATTTAAAATTAAAAGCTTCAAATCTCATCGGGACTTGAATAAATTATTGTCAAAAGTTTATTCTACCACTAGGTGTGTACATGCAAAGGAAAAAAAAAACATTAAAATTATTATTTACAAAACAAAATTTAAACATTTTAATTTTGGTATTAAATCATTTTATTTTAAACTGTTTTCAGTTAAAATTCGTTTTATAAGCAACTGAAATGTACCAAGCTATTTGCCTATTTAATCCAATAATATATACAAAATAGGCCGAGTGATCATATGCTATTTTAGACAAGGCTAAAGTAACGACGAAATTTATTATTTACAATTTTTTGTGATACATTTCGTTGTTATAAAGTTGGTAGATTCTAAACCCCTCACCTGTCAGCCTCTCCATCATCTCCAGCCATCAATCATCTGAGAGGCTGTCATGGATATGTTAAAAAATCAAAGCCTTTTTCTAAACAAGTCGCCCTTTTTGATCCTGATATTCAAGAGTAGATTGTGCTCGAGTGAATCTACCGAAAGTAAAAGGAAACAAGACAGTTGTCTAAAAAATGTATAAAGAATTGAAACTTAAAGTGGGGGAAAAAATATGAAAATAAAATGTTTATTAATTAATTTTTTTTTTTTTTTTTTTTTTTTTGTAAATATAATAATATTAAATGTTTTGTCGTATATATAATACAATGCATTGCAGGGAATTTATCTTATAAATTTTTACACACGAGGTTCGTCTTGAAAATTTAATTAAGATTATGAAATAATTGTCACTATTTTAATACCTTATAGAACTGAATAATTAATACCTTTTTTTTTTATGCTTGATATGTAACTTTGCTGTAATGACATTCAACTAATATATTATAATAAGACTTAAGGCTTAACCATTGAGCTCTATACAAGGCTAGAGGGATAATGCCCTATACTTCTCAATGTTAAACTGTGCGCACGGTCCGGCGGGAGGAAGTGGGTGGGAGATTGCGCTTTCGTCACACATTCCAACGTATTCTCCTCAGAATTGCCAACTGCAGTGTAACTTTTAATACTTATTTTATAAGGAAACTTTCTTAGGTTGGTCAACCAAGCATTCGATAGCACCGACCACCACCCACTTTCCTCCCAGACGCCGTGCGCGCCTAAAACAGCTGATTAGCCCTCTAGCCTTGTATAGAGCTCAATGGGCTTAAGGTCTGTCGCTATGCAGCCGGCCACCAGAGGCGCGACGTATGCCTTTTAAAAAATAATTATTGGATGAATTTTGTTCGGCTTCTTCTGCAGAACGATAAATTATATTCCATTTTTGATGATATAATGTTATTCATACATATAATCTTTAGGAAACCTGTTAATATAAATTCATATCGGTAAGATTTTGATGACTTTATTAGTACGAAAAAATACATATAATATTTCCCTACTTCCTCACAAGCCATTTTGCTGATTTATTTTCGCCGCAGATGTACCGTACTGTACTGTACATTGTTCCATTGTTGGGGACGAGCGGCCGGCCTGCACCTTGCTCGCTAGCGGTCAGGCAGGCGAGGCGGGCCACTTGGCCTGCAGACTTTCACAAGGGTTGGCGCCTTGCGGCTCGCGCGACGCAGATATAATATAATCGCGGGTCGTGCTTTTACCTTATCTATGGCCAGGAAAAATGAATACATAAAAATATTGCACCATTAATCAAAATGCAATGAATGCAGCATTTATTAATGTGATATAAATATTATAAATATAACATACATTTAATATAAATTTATAAAAAAGTATATAAAAATATAAATTATACAAAATATAAAATAATATTAAAATATTAATATAATATAATATTTAATATAATATTAAAATTTTTTTATAAAAATTGAAACATATTACTACAACATTATATATACATATTATATATATATATATATATATATTTAAAATGTATATATGATGTTGCAATATTTATGCATTTATTATGCATAATTTACTGCATTTTGATTGGTGCAATTTTTTCATTTTCTCCTATGAAATATAAAGTGGTGTTCCCAAAAATATTTATACATTGCATTGAAGTCTGTTTGTAACTAGGTTTCTGTCTAAAACATATACTACATTCTTTTCTTCACCTTTCTCAAAGAAAAGAAAGGTTTATGAATGAGGATAGCAAGGGTTGGGGGAGTAAAATACAAGTTATTTTCTTGAGTTCGTTTACCCTTCTGACCTGCGCGCGACAGTGAAAATTGTTGTATTTATATAACAATGAAAACTTATAAAAAATAAATCTATATTTTATTAGGAAAATTATGAATCATAATAAAGTATATTGATTTCACTTTTTCATTATTATTCAATAAATTTAATTTCAGTCTCTCCAAGTATAGATGATCGTCATGAAACACTTGAAAAGTATTGCTTGAGAGGATACAAAAAAAAAAAGGAAGGATTATTATAATAAACAGATTCAGATTTCAAATTCATCGTTATATAATACAGGTCGAGAATATTTTAATTATTTTTTAAAATATTAAGTTTGGAGGGAGTTTTATCATTAAAACCACACAAAAAAATTGTATATATAATATATAAATATTTGAAAAATATATATCATAATAATTTTGATAAAAAAAAAATGTGCCTTGAAAATTAACTTTTATTAAAAAAAAATTTGATCATTTTACGCGTACAGCAACGCATTCAGCACGTAACGCCTGCTCTTTTTTTCTCTTCTCCCCATCCTCCCCCGTCCTCTCCGGACCCAGGAAGGAAGTGAAGAAAAAAAAAACTGCAGCTCGCGAATGCAAGCAGTAGCAGCGCGGGGCAATTGCATATTCTACCTCATGATAGCAGCATTCTCACTCATGATGTGGTCCACGGACAGGAGCAAAATACATTGAACTTCAATGTGAAAAAGTTACTATAACAATAAAAAATAGTTTCTTTTTTCTAAACGTCACATTTTTAATTTAATTTATAATTTGACATAATTAAAAATACATCTAAAAAATTAATCCACAGTTCTTTATTAGTTTGAGCATACATTAGCATTTTATTCATTTTCCATAAATTTAATTTTTTTACTCCTTCCAGTAGATAATTGACATGATAAAACTGAAAAAGTATAGCTTGAAAGGATATAAAAAATATAAGATTTTATATGTCCGATTGGTGATTATAGTATTCAGATTTATCCTATATATATAAAGCCGATAATGTATTTTTTTTTAAATTAATTAGGTTAGTTTCTTTATCTATATATTATACAAAAAAGCAACAAAACATTTTTTGATACCTATTAATTACTACAAAAATTAAATTTATTTAAAAAAAAATAATTCATAATAATAACAGAGAATGCTGTATACAAAACACTCTGTTACCATATTTCTATTTTCTATTCAATTTACAGTACAATACTTTGGAGTCGACCTCACAATGCACTCGTCACGGCACGCATGGCACGTAAAGGACGCACTCGCAACGGCACGCCTGCCCTCCTTGTTTCTTTCCTTGCCTTTAGCTTTTGCTCTCCAGTAAAATGTTGCATACTTTTAATTACTATAACTCCATATATAATGAATATTTTAAATAATGAATCGGTAGAAGGCATAGGCAAACAACACGTTTAAGCCCTAAGTTCAACAAAAACGCTTAATTTTCTTTATTTTCATTGCTAATGCCGAATAAAAATCACCGAATCCCGTATCTTTTTTACTATAGGCAGGTAGCGACATCTCATTTAATTTCAGTTGCATTTTTTCATAGCGACAGACCTTAACCTGAGAAATTTGGACGAAAAATTCGCCACAACAGATTTTCTTCAAATTAATTTGGTGGACTCACAACAATCGTCAAATTAGCTCTGAATTTTTTCGGAATTTTTTAACCGTTGGTTTAATTATAATTAATTTATTTAAATGAGAATTTTGTATCCTTCCAATGTTAAATTTGTTAATTAGCATTGCAAAAAAACTATACAACAGATTCTTTTACTTTTTTTTTTACTAAAACCTAATTTTTTAGACTATTTTTCTGAATTGTTTTCATATATTTTGAACCGTGGCGATGATCGTTTCCTATATGTGATGAGAAATGTGGCAACGTTCTCAAGGACTGATGTCACCACCCCCTCCTAAAAATTTATGCGTATTCCAATGCAAACAGTGTTGCCACTATAGCCACGCCTCTTGACCTTGACAGACAAATTCTCAGGTTATACCTTAAGTGTTCCTCTCTGCTTCGTAGTTAATATTCCTTTGTCACTGCAGCTCTTATTTATAAGTTTGATGTAATGTATAATATATGACAAATTAATTGAATATGTGATGATATATTTTGAGGTTAAATAAACAGATTTTTCATGTAATATTTTTCTTTTTGTCACTGCAGCTTTTTAATATTTATAATCTTGTATGAATTCCACCCCTAATTTTCTCCCTAATGTTTCAGTGGTGGACTGCACGGTGTCCCCCTGGGGCTCGTGGTCGGAGTGCGACGCGGAGTGCGGCACGGGCACCATGATGCGAGAGAGGAACGTGATTCGGCAGCCGGAGAACGGAGGCAAGCATTGTCCGGCACTCTCTCAGCACCGCGGCTGTCAGGGAACCAAGTGCAACGTCAACGGTCGCAGGCCAATCAAGGGTGAGTTACAACAAAAAATTGACCTCAATTTTTTTTTTATTGCAGAAATGGATAGAGGGTGCAAAGTTATGCTACCCTGATTTTTTTCAAATTTTTTACAGACCGGTAACTATTTTTAAAAAATTATTGAAAGTTCTTTTTGTAACGTCACGAGACGCCGTTCCTTAAGAAAAAGATAGGACTTTCCGCCTCATGACGTCACAAAAAGGACTTTCAATAATTTTTTAAAAATAGTTCCCGGACTATAAAAAATAAATCAGGGTAGCATAACTTTGCACCCTCTATATCCATTTCTGCAATAAAAAATTTTGAGGTCGATATTCTAATAAAGATTTGTGTCAGTCGGATGATGAACCACCCTGAAAATTCCAGAAAACCGTCCTGACACCGTGAAATAATTTTCCATGAAAAAAAAAAAAAGTAAACCAAAATGGGTAAAATTTTTAAGATATTCAGCATTAAATAATATCATGGCATTGTTTTAAATGGAGACTGCTTTGAATTTTAGTAAAATCAGCATCTTTTTCAGAAGAAAAAAGTTAATTACTCAAAATCTATCGCGATGATATATTAATCCTTAATTAAGTTTCATATTTCACTTGGTTTTCATCGGAAATGCTCGGATGTCCTTCGGCTCAGTTGGGCCAATAAAGTTCTTTGTTACAAAGAACACACCAATGACTGAAGACGTTACAAAGTTAAATGTGGACCACAGGATTATTATAGCCCATATATTATCTCGTCAATAAAGAGTGATTCGTAGCAATCGGTTCAGAAGGTATATTCTCCTGCGCTATTTTTTAGACTTAAGGGTTGGAAAACGAATGGGGGTGTATGGTACCTCCAATCTATATAAGACCTAAGTTCGATAGGAAGGAGATTAATACTTCTATTGTCCACCCCCCTCGTGAATTAGGGGTTAATTGCACCCACTTAAAAAAAGTACAACCATTTAAATTGAGGATGTAGATTTTCTCCCTTTTTAAGGCTTAACCTGAGAAATTTGGACGAAAAATTCGCTACAACAGATTTTCTTCAAATTAATTTGGTGGACTTACAACAATCGTCAAATTAGCTCTGAATTTTTTCGGAATTTTTTAACCGTTGGTTTAATTATAATTAATTTATTTAAATGAGAATTTTGTATCCTTCCAATGTTAAATTTGTTAATTAGCATTGCAAAAAAACTATACAACAGATTCTTTTACTTTTTTTTTTTACTAAAGCCTAATTTTTTAGACTATTTTTCTGAATTGTTTTCATACATTTTGAACCGTGGCGATGATCGTTTCCTATATGTGATGAGAAATGTGGCAACGTTCTCAAGGACTGTTGTCACCACCCCCTCCTAAAAATTTAAGCTCATTCCAATTAAAACAGTGTTGCCACTATAGACACGCCTCTTGACCTTGACAGACAAATTCTCAGGTTATACCTTAAAAAAAAAAAAAAATCGTCAGAAAGGTAAAAAAATTGTAATTTGTTTTTAAATGTGTATTAATTGTTGCGTAATATAAATTGATTTAGAAATTATTAAAATGTGGCATGGGATTTAATTTTAAAATGTATTTAATATTATTGAAGTATCAACGTTTATCATGGTTTTTAAAATAATGTAAATAAAGTAAATCATTTTGCAATGTTTTGTTTAAATTTAGGCTATTTTCTTAAAGCTGATTTGTAAAATCTCGTTAATATAATGTTATTATAAAGTATTCCTCCATGGCCCTAAGCAAAGCAAAGGATTTGATTATAGTTTTAAACGCTTCGAATGTTTAGTGAATAATTATTTTAATAAACAAAACAATTCATATTGACATCAAACTTTTGATTTAATTCAATTAATATATAGCTTATGGCTTTATTACCATGATTAATCTCTCTCTGTTTATTTATATAGAACAATAAATTAAACACAATAATATTATTATTAACACATACCAACAATCCACCCTAAACCAATTCAACCATTAAATTTAAACATACACATTTGATTGCAACATAAACCTACGGCCTTGATATTACAAGAATTCATTAGGTTTGTTGTATCAACAATGATGATTATTATATACCCCGGTCAGACCAGATGCCTGGCATATTTGTTCACAATGTGTTTCATTAGCTATATTGTGTTCCGAGAAATCATCGCCACTTATGGAGTTAAAAATACACAGGGAAATTATCAAAGGTTCTTGTCTGCATGAGCTTGCCTCAGATCTGGTATGTTTTTATATCATAGCTATACTGTACGTGGACGTGCTGTATGTTTTCCCGGAAAATTAAAATATCAGTTTTATTATAAATACATTGCAGGCCATAATCTACATACTAGTTAAAAATCAATATATTTTATTTTATAATATATTTTAATAAAAATTTGAATCATTTGAACTAACCTTAACAAAATTAACAAGTAATAAAAGGCTAGTAAATGAAGGAAACTAAAAATAAAGCAGTAAAACGTATGGTCTGTAACTCGTCTACATAAAGAAAAAACTCCCAAACTCCCAGATTGCATCATATATAATTAAAATTAGTCATGAAAATTGAAATTATTGGAAATTTGCTGTGACGTCGCCTTGGGTTACGTTGGGGGGGTTCAATCTCTGGTGATATCTGATCAATTAACAAGGGGGTGGGGGCGGGAGGGGGGCGCACGTGAGCAGGTGTGCAGGGGCCAGATTGGAGGTGAGCACGGCAGGGTAGACACCAGGTAAGACGAATGTTCTAGTCTGGAAGATTCGCTCATGATATCGCGAGAGAAATTCTAAACGTATTAACGATTGACCTCAGTTACTACGCGAGTCAAAAGGAAATTAATCGAACGAGACAAATTTTAAAATTTGATAATAATTTAAAACTCATAGTTTAAGCAGATTCAAGGGAGCGGTTTCTTCACAAAAGCTCCATTTCCGGTTTTCGTCCATGAGGCCAATGTTAAACTGCTACCTCATTTTTCTCAAAACTAATGAAGACTCACTTCCAAAAATTTGCATGCCACCTATTGATGGTGAGTTCTAAGTTATCTGCAGGTCTTTTTTTGTATATTCGATTTTTGTATATGCTATGCTTACTTTGATTGTGCGGCAATTATAAATTGTCTCAGCGTTTTGCAGCAATATTTTGAAGGTTTTTAAACGATTTTAGGTTTTTAAACCTAGGTGTGCCCCTAGCGATTTGAGCAAAGCCCGAAATTAACAAATATTTCGGGATTTGCTCATTTAAATTTGATTATTTCTAGAAGTGCTCAAATCGAAAAAAGCGAACCCCGACGAGAAGTTTTATTTCGGAGTTTGCTCATTTAAATTTGCTCATTTCTGAAAGTGCCCAACTCAAAAAAAGCAACCCCGACAAGAATTTTTATTTCGGGCTTTGCTCACTGTTTTGATCATTTCTAGAAGTGCTCAAAGCAAAATGAAAAATAATAGTTGGAAATTGTGCCGTATTATAGCAATAAATAATAAAATATTGTAAATTTTATAATATTTTAACTATATTACTTTTTAATTTATTGATAAAAATACAAATTTAATATTAATAGCGTGTATATAGTATTTTTTTTTTTTATTAAAACATTTCTTTCTGTATTATTCAAGTCATATTGAAAAAATACGATTTTTTCACACTGAGAGACACTTTTAATTTTTTTACTATCATTTTTTTATAATTAAAGGGTATGATTACAATTTATATAATGTAGCAATAAATTCCAGGTTGCAGATGAACAATTTCTAAGTTCAGACGACGTACCACACATGACAAAGAAAAGAGTGTCTCAGATCAGCAGCAGCATTAGCAAATTCAAAGCAAGGTTTTGTGTTTTGCAACTACAAAAAAGGTTGTCAAAATCTAAAACATGTTGTGCAAAGAAAAAATTTAGATGAAATTTAAAATACCATGAAAGTATCCATGGTAATCCCTGCAAAAATAAGTCAAGTTCAGGTAATAATAAGATCAGGTAATAATCAGTTATAATATTTATTTATTTATTTATTTATTTATTTATTTATTTATTTATTTATTTATTTATTTATTTATTTATTTATTTATTTATTTATTTATTTATTTATTTATTTATTTATTTATTTTAAGTTAGTACTTTTGATACTATCTTGAGGAGCTCTTTGCTTCTTTGCGAGTTCTGCAAATAAAGTTAAAATGATTTTGTAATATATCAGCTGTAAAAAATTTATTTAAATTAACTAACATACAATATTAATATAAAAAGTGTGACAAAATAATATTTTTCAGTATCAATTGAATAAAACAGAAAGAAATATTTTAATAAAAAAATAATATACAAGCTAATGCTAAATTTGTATTTTTGGTACTTAATTAAAAAAGTGATGTAATTATAATATTATTAAATTCACAATATTTTATTGTTTTAATTATTTATTACAAATTATTACTATGATACGGCACAATTTATACAATTATTATTATTCACTTTGCGTTGAGAACTTCTATAAATGATCAGAACAGTGAGCAAAGCCCGAAATAAAACTTCTCGTCATACAGGGTTGGTATTTTTCGAGTTGAGCACTTCTAGCAATGAGCAAATTTAAATGAGCAAACCCCGAAATGAAACTTCTCGTCGGGGTTTGCTTTTTCCGATTTGAGCACTTCTAGAAATGGTCAAATTTAAATGAGTAAATTTAAGCCCGAAATAAAACTTCTCGTCGGGGTTTGCTTTTTTCGATTTGAGCACTTCTAGAAATGTTCAAATTTATATGAGCAAAGCCCAAAATATTTGTTAATTTCGGGCTATGCTCAAATCGCTAGGGGCACACTTAGATGTGCGCATTGAATTCGGGCTTTGGTGCCAACATATATAAATAGAAAAGGAAGGAATAAATAAGGAAATAAATAGAACAAGTAAATTAAGTTTCTTCAGGAGGGGTACACATGCTACGTTAAGTGTTCACGGCACCTATAATATAGTACCGGGGGACCAAAAACAATAAAAAATATTGCATTTTTAGACCTATACCAATCGAATCAGAATTAAAAAATTACACTAAAAAAATTTACTTAATTTTTTTTTAATTTAAAAAGTTATATAGGGACGATTTTGAAAAATTTTAGTTTAAAAAGAAAATCTAAAAAAAATGCAATAAACACTAATAATTGACATGCATAAAATGTATCGTATCAAAATATATTACACATTAATTTTAATTCGATATGAATGATATGATAAATTAATGCATAATGCATTGGCCTAACGTTGCTAACTTCCTTCTTTAATACGACGCGCGTGACGTCAGACAAACGACAGAAAAACAGACTTTATAAATAAAGTCAACTTCCCCTCCCGTGTTGGTCGCCCGCCCCTCTGCACTTACAAGGGGGTATTTCGTCCGGGGGTATTTCGTCCGGGAGTATTTCGTCCGGGGATATTTCGTCCGGGAGTATTTCGTCCGGGGGTATTTCGTCCGGTCTGGGCGGGGATATTTGGTCCGGGGGTATTTCGTCCGGGGGTATTAGGTCCGCTTACCATTATTTTGGTATCGATGAAACATGAAGATAATGAATTTCCGTGTAACCTTGTATTAGTTTTGACCGTGGACCGAGTCAGTACTAGCTCGGGAGCAACAGCATCCCCCGTCGACAGATTCAAGGTTATCAACTCTCTCTCTCTCTCTCTCTCTCTCTCTCTCTCTCTCTCTCTCTCTCTCTCTCTCTCTCTCTCTCTCTCTCTCTCTCTCTCTCTCTCTCTCTCTCTCTCTCTCTCTCTCTCTCTCTCTCTCTCCACAGTAGCTTTGCGGTGTGCAGACAGCTCAAAGCAGTCCACTTGAACCGCAATAATCATCTCACTGTCTTCTAATAAACCTCTTCATAAATCAATTCAGAAAAATCTTCACAAAATTTAATATAATATTTTTTATACCTTGTAAATCCGACACTTTAAAAATGATATTATATAAAAGAAATGCAGTCAAAAAGAAAAAAATTCTAGGAAGTGTGGAATGGTTCTATAAATAAATGCGTATATATTTTTTATTACCAGACATCACATCTAATTAACGTCAGTGTTAGAAGAACCTTTTTTATTTTTTATAAATTATTGAACAGCTGCGTTGGTTGAAGGGCTGTGGTGCGCATGGAATTGCATATTAAAACTGCATTTAGAAAGTAAGAAATAATTAGTGTAATTGTGCAATGTATGGTCACAATTTTAAGTCTATTTTATTATCATTATTTTTTGTATTTGATCAGATCTGAAATGAATTCTAGATTGTTCTAGTATAATATATAATGCACAAAAAAAAATGTTGTTTAGGTCGAATTAATTAATATAAATTTTTATTACATGCAAAATATCATTCTTAATTAAAAGACTATTAACATATTTGATCTTTCAATAATAGCGGAGCTATAATATAATATTAATCCCTGCAGTATACAGTATAAAATATATGTCTAAATTTTTGACAACCATCAAGAATTTTAATAATGACAGTGAATATAAAGATAAGATCGTATTAAGTCATGCTTTTTCAACCACGCGGTTCGTATAAATGACAAGTGGAACCCTTAGGGATGAACTAACCCTAACCCTTTGAATAAATACCCACGGAGAAATTGACTTGAAGAAAATACCCGCGGGTTGATATTATATACTCTTCAAATTTAAGGTAGAGATAATACGGATCAGCTGGCCCCATGCTAAAGAAATCCCATTCATAAAAATTATGAAAAAAATTTAAAATGTTCTCCTCTACATCCCCTATCAGTAGGTAAAATATCAGGTATGCAAAAACGAGCTAGTTTTCGAGTTATTAATTTTTAAAGTTGACTAATTTAACATGGAGAAATGGAACTTCCATGTTAAATTGGCCAACTTTAAAAATTAATAACTCGAAAACTAGCTCGTTTTTGTATACCTGATATTTTACCCACTGATAGGGGATGTAGAGGAGAACACTTTAAATTTTTTTCATAATTTTTATGAATGGGATTTTTTTAGCATTGGGCCAGCTGATCTGTATTATCTCTACCTTAAAGCTCTCTGATATAATTTCGTTTAAAACAAGAGTGGTTGGAGGGAAATTGTCAAAATTTAGATGGACAGAATGAAATTTAATTTATTTTTAGAAAATATTAAATATCAGATTTGAAGCAAATAATGAACCTTAGTAAGAAAGTATTTAATTTTTAATTAATTATTCATTACATTTTGAAAATTTCAAAATATAACTTCTTTGTTCATATGACGTCAATATAATATTTAAACATGATTAACATATATGAGAAATAAAAGAGATACGATAAATTTATAACGTATTCATATTATTATATTCTTGCATTACATGCACATGCAAGTGCATTAATCAGTCACTATTGATGCAATATTAAGTTGAATTAATTAAAACGCTTCGAGGAAATTACTCTTGTGAATGGAAGATGTGAGGAAGGGGGGGGGGGGGACGGAATCGAGATTTCAAATTCAAATTTTTATTTCGATCGTTGGCTTTACCTTAATTGCTGATTTAACTTTCAGAATCACTTTATAAATTTTATAACGTATCAGTTTTAAAGTAAATAATGGATCTTAAAATTTAACTTGAAATGAATTATTAATTATGTATTTTAAAATTAAAAACATGACTTCTTTATTCATACAGATATCAATGTATAATACCGTTCTTAATTAAACTCTAGTTTCGAACATTAACGTTAATTCCAAAGTCAATCTTGTCCACCGATAACTGGAACAATCTCTCTGGGCTCTGACATAAAAGGAATTAATGATATTTTTTTGTGAAGTTAGGATTCATCGCGTTGTCTTGCAATAAATGCAAGTAGGCATATTTACTTTTATCAATTACCGCTGATGCAATTATACGTTGCGTTAATAACACTCAGATGGATTCGTTTTCGAAGCAAGGAGGGGAAGGGGGTGAGATAATTCAAAGAAATATATATATAGGATATATAGAAATTTAATTTTTTTTTATTTATTTATTTTCAATTTTATGAAATTTTAGTTTATAGTTAATAAGGAATCCTATTATTTAATTACTAATTATTTCAATTTGCATCTTTTATATTCAAATTTTGGCTTGTTATTCTGACACGTGCACGAAGTACCAAAATAAATTCAAATGCTGAAATTTTCATCAAGCAATCAATGTTATACATCCAATGTTAAATATTTGCAAGGTGAAAAGTAACGCGAGAGAAAGGATATTAAAAATTGATTGACAATTTTGTTACCTGTTGTATTAGTTATCAAATTAGCCGACCTAATTAGATCAGTCGGAACTTGACGTGATAATTGCAAAACCGATTGTAATCGCGAATAATGGCAACTGTCAATTATAATCTAGTTTAAATACAAATAATTAACATTGATATTTAATGTAAAAAATAAAAACAAAATAAATTAATAATATTTTATTTATATTAATAAAAGTTTATATTTTTTAACTTTTAATTTATATTACTCAAATACGATGTATAAATAAATTGTATATTATAATTATTTTATAATAACTTAGCGTATTTATTTTAATTGAATTTTGAAAAATTAGTTGTGTGTAATCAGGCAATTAATATACCATGAGATGAGATTTAGTTATGAAGATTATATAAAAAGTGTAAATTACTTTAAATTGAAAATTTTGCGTGCTAGGAAATTAATTAATATGCCATGCATAGCATGCAGTCATATAAAATTTAATGAGTCGTTTATTTTATGCTAATATATACCCTCAATATTATTCTGATTGTGACAAAGCTATAATAAACAATTATAAAATACGACATAAAGATTTGTTTACACCTGAACTCTACAGAACAACAGCTTACGAAGATGGACTCATATACTTCAAAAAAATTATATAATTTACTCCCTACAGACGTTAAGTGTTTGAGTGATGATCTGTGTTTAAGGGTAAAGTGAAATTGTTATTGCAAGAAAAAAGAATTTATAAACTGGACGATTTTATTAAAGGTTCACATTAATTATCAACATATATGATTAATATTGTGACATGTCTTGCTTTGAAGATGAATAAAAAATTTGAATTTATGGATGATCTACATGTCAAATGCTGAATGAATAATATACACCTCGGAACAGCATGAACGTTCCACTGTTCTGTGGGTGTATTACAATTTCTGGAGTCCAGGTATTTTAACATTTAACATTTTTACCTTGCATTTTACATTTTACCTTGCAAAAACGGGCTTTAAGGACAATGTTAAGATTTAAAAAGCGTGATTCGTGTGTAACATATTTTAAGGCAAATAATATGCTTACTCTGCCCTGTATGTTCATTGTTCAGTGCGCAATGTTTAGAAGAAAGCATTCAAATTTGTATCCACAAAGCAATTCAATTCACCCTTATAATACTAGAAACAAAAAATGTACTTTGGTGGATAAACAAAATTCTGTATTTGCTGAAAGAAATCCCCACCATCAATGTGCCAAGGTTTATGATTTTCTTCCTTTGTGTATAAAAAGCATCAAGAGTGACTCTCTTTTTAAATCAAAACTGAAATTAGTATTAATTAACAAGGAATTTTATTCCATTAAGATGTTTTTTGCAAATAAATTGCCAGAAAATTGTTTGCAGTTTTAGAAAACCTTATTTATTTCGTTTTCTTGTGATTTTGTAGCATTGACCATTATCATTGAATATTAATATATGTGCTGTATAGTTGTTTTAGTGTATGTTAATTATGTTTCTGACGTGATCAATGTTGTCTTGTACGACCTTTATGTTCGAATAAAAATTATTATTATTATTATTATTATTATTTTCGGTTCAGGGGCTAGTCCAATATAAAATATACACATATTTTCTGAGCTCCAATATTTCAATCAGAGGTGACGTTTGGAATTTCCAGAGTTGTAATACATTAAAAAGACTTACCCTGTCTGTGGTTTTTGAAGACCTGGTGCAGTTAATATAATATTAATTAATCATAATAGACTTCTGTGGCACCATGTTGATACATATCAATAATTTTGTATACGTTGACTCAGTAGAAACAATAAAAACGATAAATCATTATGTAATTTTCATTTGAAAGTTATCTCGTTGAAAATATTAGTTGATAATCTAAATAAAAAAACAGGACTAAGCACTAGAGGTATTATCATAATATTTTCGTCGTGTTTATATTTCGAGGCAAAGCTGACGTCAATAAGATATCTCGGCAGCCGTTTGAAAATTTCTCAGACTGAAATATTTCAACGCGACTCGAATATTTTATGTGAGTGTCACAAAAGGGAAATTTATTGTAAATTGATTCTAAATCCCTTGTCTATATATAGTACGTTAACTTACATGAATTTTCCATTTATTACTTTTTTACATGCACCAATTTTATAATATTATCAAGACTGAATGGAATTAGTAAGTATATATTGATTTAATTTTTTGTAGTATTATAGTAAGGCAGTCATTTTTTTGTATTTTTAAATTCTTTATTTAATCTTATTTAGGATTAAAAACTTTAACTTTTGTATTAGCTAAAGAACACTCACTCGTAAGTCCTGGAGGTCATTGATGACATCATTTACCGACCATCCTGACTGAGGTTTCCATGCTTCCCTAAGTCACAACTTGGCAACTGCTGTGAGATGGTTGCCTCGTTTAGGAAGGGATCTAATACAAAATCCTAAACATTACTAGGTGAGGCCATGTCAGGCCCACAAAGAGCTGGGGAAGTATAATATAGTCATTCGTGAACAGTATTAACCTACAACATTGCAAGGGTAAGAAAAATTAAGTGGTAGATTCAAATTTACAATTTAATAAAAACAAATATAAAAAATCTCAAATTTTGAATTTAATCCCATGAGTTCAATGCATAATATTATTATATTATGTAACATTTGAAAATATTACACTTGTTTAAAATAATTCTCTCCATTTAATACAATTTAATTAAATGTAAAATTACGGATCCGTCGCATGAATTTGCCATTTTTTTTTAACTGCATAATAAAATGGTACTGCAGTAAAAGTGAAAAGGTACTAAAGCCCCCAGCGAGACCCTCCACTACCTTTCAGCAGCGTTGAAAGATTTCACCATTTGAATACCAAGTGGCTCAAATATCAACACCAAAGTTCATCCCCTTTTATTATATTACCGATGTGGAAGATCCTAGGAGTTCGCATTTTGGGTTTTAAATCTTTAATCAGTTTACTTTTTAGTATTAGGACGTGAATCAGTTTTAAAAGTTGAAAGATAAAAAAAAAATTGCATCACAAATTAAGTTCTTTTTAGTAACATAATAAATAAAGATTTTACTAAAAAATCAATAAAAAATATACTTTTTAAAATTATTAGAAATATACATAAAAACTAACATATTATTTTGTTTCAATACAGGTGAATATTTATTTACATTTATTAGCAAATATTATCTTTTACATAACATAAAATATTTAATAAGGAGTTCCTTGCATCAAAGTATCAATATTAAACATATACCATCATCCTCTAACGAAGTTTGTCAAAATGCATGCGAATCGAGAAGGCCGTGGAGAATTGAAAATATATATTTATAAAAGTTTAAAAAGTAATTATTCCAAATATCAACTTAAGGTCTGAATCTAAGAAAGTTAATATATAAAACAGGGTTTGTCATATATTTTAATATCAAGTCCCCACAGTGGCCAAAATCCACCTCGAAGATCCTAGATGCTCGCATTTTGGTTTATAAATCTTAAATCGGTTTGCTTTTTAGTATTAGTACGTGAATAAGTTTAAAGATAAAAATATATTACATGAATGGTTTAGTTTTTTTTTTTAGTCAAGAAATAAAGTTAAAGTAAGTTATTTTAAAGTAGTTACAAAAAATATATATATATATTATATTTAAAATACATTTATTTGTTTTTATAAAATAATAAAAATATATATTTTTTATTGAAGTGAAGAATTATTTTCAGATTCATTAAAAACATTTAAGGGGCATTCACAAAGTCTTAAGGCCACATTTAAGGCTGGATAATTTAAAGCTTGATTTTAGACGTGTTTTTTAGACCCAAAATTTCTGGTCTTAAATTATTGAGCCTTAATTGTGGCCTTAAGGCTTTGTGAATGCCCCTTATTATATTTTACTTTATTTAAGTATGAGTGCCTCAAATGAAATGTTAATATGAAATAAATATGAATGATATAATAAACAGAGAGGATATTAACATCCTAATTAATAAAGACATGTTGCAAAATTAAAGTGACATTTAATATTGTAAAATTATAAAACATGTAAAGGCTGTCGAAGAGAATTGTTGAATATAACAGAATGTACCAGCACTCAAAGTTTAGAATTGTTATTTCCTTGAACATTTTTTGTGTACATTATCCATGACAAAAATAAACTACATGTAAACAGTTTTTTGTTCTTCAGCTATGTTAGATAGGACGGTTACACCTTTAGCACTTGCTCTTTTGACGTGTAAAAACAAGGAATAAAATAGTCTGGTATATTGATCTTTGAGGCAAATACCAAAAATGTAAGGATAGATTTCCGATAATTTGATGTGAATTTGAGACGACAGCATGTGACATTTAACTAACCTGATGTAAGAGACAATCTGTCTCGACCAATGGGAAGACGAGGTTTGATAAGACCTCTTCACTTTCAACTGAATTGGATTGGCAGATACAAGCCACCATACTTTAATGTTTTGTCAGTGCAAATGTTTTGAGAATCAACAGTACAATAAAAATATTTAAAATGTCAAAACACTTCGCCTGGGAGGTAGGCAACTTTTTAAACACCAAAATGTCAAATTTAAGCTTTTACTTCGAAAGAATTCAAGAATCAACTTTAGGGCGAGTTGATTTATAATGTATATTTTTTTTTGCTAATGGTATTTAATTTTGGTGGCTTAATTTGACATTGTCTGAAGTGTAAAAATTCTTGCCTCTAATTCATTCTTAAATTAGCTATTTTTTAGGTTTTTTTTTATAGTTGAAATTAGATGCAGACGTGCAGTTTTACGATACACATTATATCTAATTTTACTTGTATGAATATGATGGATTCATTGTCAGTGTTTCCTTCCTAATTCATTGGCATTGGTTCCCATACTTGAGGATATTGAATAAGGAATGAACAATATACATTAATCTGAAGAGAAGTAAATTGATTTCTTATAGATAATATCCCGACAAGTTAATTATCTTAGGTTTTCATGGGTTCCTTCAGCTCATGAATGCAAACGCTGGGATTAACGTAAAGTCCAAGGCTGAAAATATTGAACATTTTGTTTATGTATAAAATATTGATGAACCCCCACCCAATAAAAGGAAAAATAAAACAAAAACAAACACCAGTGAGTTTATTTTTATTACATTATCCCACATTTTGTATTCCATATTTTTCGTTTTCCCTTTTTTGCGATGGTGTGTGAATTTTAAACCATGCCAGAAAATGTTATGTATGAATTTTTGTTATTTTTTATTGACTCTAAAATCGAAGCAAATAAAATAAAAGGTTAAATTGTATATATTTTGTCTATTGTTTCATTTTCTTTTTATTTCATTTTGAAATTTGAATTTCAAATTGTCATAAAATACGAAATGTTTTCGTTAAGTAAAACCATAAAAATTGTATGTCCTATGAACTGAATAAACATTTCTTTGAGAGAAACACTTTTCTTTTTATCAAATTCTCAATTTTTAATCAAATTTTGTATACCATTTTTTAAAATATTATAAATGCAATAAAATTCCTTTTAAAACAAAACTGTTACCCACAAAAATTAATTTTTGTCACCTGAAATTTGATATCGGAAACACCTGGTGGAAAATACACCCATGAATGAGTCGACCTATTTTTTTTACAAAGATTGCTTTGACAAGACGCGCAACAAATGAAAGACATCGATCTCCGTTGTTTGACAAGATCGATATATCTGACAAGATCGATATTTCTGATGCTGAGGTGACATTTGTGATAATAGTTCCATCTTATAGCACGATGTAAAGTTGCACCTCGTAGCGCGTCTGGGAATTGTCAACTTTTATTTATTCACGAAAACCTTTGAATTGGAAAATGTTTTAATATATTATTATGTTACAGCGTTACGTACAGTCCAGAGTTTTGCAATTATGCAATCAGCTGCCACAAAATATGCATAATTATCATATAAATTAAATATATATTCTTAAAGATATTAATATATTTTGATTACTATTTATTTTTAAATTAATCAATTTACATGTTTCGTGACTGGTTCGTGGCGCACTTACTGTTTCAGCAGGATGTGGTTTTTAATCAATAATTGTGGCATAACTTGCATTTATTTTATTTTAAAATAAAGCTTTCTTAATTTAATCGAAATTTTAATGATATAAAATTTTAGTTTTAATTAAAAATAAATATTTAAATTTATTTTAAAAAGAATATTATTTTATTTTAATTATTTAATATGCCATTTGTTTTACAATTTTTTTATATTCATGATGCTTCAATTTTTTATGTTGCATTATGTACAGCCACACGATGAAATAAATAAATAAATAAATAAATAAATAAATAAATAAATAAATAAATAAATAAATAAATAAATAAATAAATAAATAAATAAATAAATAAATAAATAAATAAATAAATAAATAAATAAATAAATAAATAAATAAATAAATAAATAAATAAATAAACAAATAAATAAATTTCACTATGCCTATGTGAATAACATAATTATTTTGTATGATTAGTTTTACAAAAGAATTAAAAGATCTAATATATATTTTGTACAACTTCGAAAAAACTATATTCATAAATAAAATGGATTCCTTATAAAAAGCGACTCAAAAGACAGTCTAAGATAACTAGATCCGTTGTCCACAGAGACGGCGATGCTGCTGCCTGCGAGCCTGAGTGCGGGTCGTAAAGTGAACGAAACGAGCGACATTCGCCGCAACCTTCGTCTGAGATATCCCAAGGACCATCCGCACCGCGAGCAGCGCAAGGAGTGAGTATCCACATCTCGGATAGTAGAGGATAGGAGTGAGTACCTTTCGGATAGTAGAGGATAGGAGTGAGTACAACTCGATATACAGTGATAATACTAAGAGTGATACATATACCAGTCGTCCAAATTTGTGTGAAAACTGCATGAGTTTAAATTGTATTGCAAATTTGGATAGAGGAGCCCGAATTATGAATTGTCAATTTTTTTCAGATTTCAGAATCCTCTAATACCTTTAAAACCATGCTGTGGTGTCATATTTTGTATTTTTTTTGTATTTATTTATTGCACATATAGAACCGTGAGGTACAAAATGCATGTTTACAATATTTTAGTATTGCATTACCTGTAAAAGAAACATTAAATTTAAAACATATTATCATCAGTTATTCATGTAAATATTTAAAATGGAAATTTAGATCAAGGTATTATATGATTGTGGCAGCATCTTTGAACTCTATAATAATTTTTGAGTTTTATACAGGGACAAAGACATTGCAAAAAAGACAATAGATAGGTCAAAATCTTCTATTGATATTTGCAATACAAAGAAAACCATGCTGTTTGTCAATTTGTATATAAATGTTTAATTTAATGCAACAATGTTTTATAAAATATATCAAAGGAACTCATGTATATATAACTGCCGAGAATAATGTATACTATACACTGTATCTGTATCGATCTTATTGCGCCAAAATGTGATAGAAATTAAGCTACACTCTTACTAACTTTATATTAACACCAGAATTATTACATTGTACCTATTTTGTTTGTAATTCGGTATTGAAACTTTACAGGGTGATTTGAAGTAGAAGCACTGACCTATGTGTGAAAATGCAACGCTGAAATAAAATAGGAAGTTCAGAAACCTTACACTTCCGGAGTGAATATAAAATGATTTGACTGTAGAGCACGTATGTTTGCACAGGTATAGCAAAACTAATCAACTCAGCTCTGTAAATATGGCAACAATTAAATTAAATCCCGCACTGTCATGATTGCCGCAACAAATGAAAATTAGGGTCTTGTTTGTTTTGTTTCGTACGTAAATTCAATGACTCGTGGTTCAATTTGTTCACCAGAAATTTAATTTGTAATCACTCCCACTTGAATTATGAAAATACTATCATGGTCTATTTCTAAAATTATTATTAAAATATATAGCCAGTTTGAATTGTAGAGGATTAATGCGGGTGTAATATTGTTCCGATGATGCAAATTTGCATAAAGAGGGCCATACTTTTAAATATAAAAAATTAGAATTAAGCCTACGTATAATCTAGTCATACCTCTTTATATCGAATAATAAAAATGTGAAACCAGAAGAAAATATAAACATTTTAAATTTTATTATATTCCAGACAGAAAAATAATACTTACAAGTGTCCTTTTATCCAAATAGATTATACGATTTTAGTCCTATTGATATTAATGTATTACAGGTGGATTTTAATATATAAAAAATATTAGTCATCGAAATTGTTAGCACATATTTCTTCATATCATCCAACGTAGAATACGAACACAATTTTACTTGCATTAACAAATTAAATTAATTATTGATAACGAGAAGTTTGCGCTTGTAATTCTGGTCTTGAACAGATCAGAGATTCTCAGGTCGTTCGTGGCAGTCTGTTCAGAATTAATTAGCACCTGCAATGTCAGCAGCTTGGCAGTAACTGAATTACCTTTCTGTCGAGTTGTCCTAAAGAGAGGACAAACCTCATCGATGTTCAATAACGTATGGCCTGCCTTAGTTAGGATCTCTTAACCTAACTTTACTTTGAATCTTAACTTGTTAATTCTTACATATTATTTGCACGTATTATTTTCCCTTTCACGTATGGGTAAATATTAAATAAACTATGGATAAAATTTATTTAGTGAATTCGTCGAATGTTCTAACAATAATTATATATATATTAAAATTACTTTGAAAATATTACTAACAATTTTTCGTTATTATGCATCATACATTTTCACAAAAATATATTTAAAACAGTGATAAAAATTAATTTAAAATAAATAAAAAAATTTAAAATATATGAATTACATTTTTTTTTCTATTTACTCTTTTTAAATTTTACAATAATTTTTTTTTACTGATTTTAAAAGCGTTAATTATTTTATATTACACGTCATTATATAAATCAATTTTATTAGTTTTATTTATGAAACAATTTATTAATAAATTTAGCTACAAATTTTTATATAAAAGAAGTCAAATTATAAACATCACATTATTTATTAAAAATATTTTACTATAAATTTTTATTTAATTGATTTTTTACCCCTTTTAATGCCAAAGTTCAGTAAATATCATCGGCCCGGGGCTTTAATTTGCCATTAATGACGAGAATGTCAACAAGCAACGTCAACACAATTAGCAAATCATTATTTATCAACAGACTTCTAGCCTCACAAAATAAATTTGTTTGATAAAAGTTCTCTGTTTTATTACAAATGACATTTGATTGCAACACATTTTCTTTACCAATTTGAAGCTTCTCATACGCTACGAAATGAAAGACATATTTAATTTAAATTTACAAAATAATGTGTCAAAATTTAATACCAAACATGGCACTTTTTATTTTACATGGCTGTCATTTACAGAAATTTATAAACTTACATTACTTATTAACGTACTTGTAAGTAGTTTCATTTCTTTTACAGAAATCAAATTGAACAAGTTAACGTTAATAAAAATACAATAGGGAGTTTTGCTTCTTGAACTGAAAATTTGCTCTAATAAATTATATTTTTACTGCTTTTTGTTTTTTAAGAAAATTAAACAACTCTAAAAGCGAATTT
The DNA here is from genome assembly GCA_949825025.1 of Siphlonurus alternatus. Taxonomy (NCBI): domain Eukaryota; kingdom Metazoa; phylum Arthropoda; class Insecta; order Ephemeroptera; family Siphlonuridae; genus Siphlonurus; species Siphlonurus alternatus. Next base: position 24,007,237 of record OX463785.1, on the reverse strand, counting down.
AATTTGTAATTGGTGAAAACTTGTGTCTGGACATTCTCTTTGTGTTTGTCCTGATTATTATTATTTATGTATAAGTAAAGTCAAACTAACTGAAGATTGCGAGCACATCAGCCAATGAAAAAATCCTTCCCGAGGGGTATATTTCGTATGAATTTAGATCCATTGGTTGCGTCAAATATCATTGATGGGAATCTATATTTTTTAATATATTCCTTCTTTTCAATTTGAGCTACTAATTATTTTATATATATTATACATATACAAGCGTTCCATATAGAATAAAATTGAAAAACATTAAAAAGAAAAAGAATGCAATATGCTTTATAACAATTCCAGTGAGACAGATCGACGTATCTGTAATATGCTATAGCTGTTAATTATTGGCAGTCGGATTGAAATGTTAATAATTTGCTAATTATACACACCACTTGACATATTACACTTAGCAGCAGCTGTCACTAAGCAAATAATTGAATATATAGAATGCTTTGATTAATTGCATATGACATATAGCTTTATTAAATCTCAGTTTGAGCTTGTATTTGTCTTGTATTACCATCTGTCATAGCAAACAAATTAAAATTTAATGGATTATATATTAAATTTCAAAGTGGAGGGGAAATAATATATTACTATCAGTTATATTTGAAAAGTAACTATTTAATAATTAGTAATTGAATTTTTAGTGTAGATAATAATGTGATTTCTTTTCATTGTTGTGAAATGTTCGATGAAGTTTAAATATTTATTTAAATAAATATACTATACATCACATCTGTTATCAGAAGTTATATATATATAATATATACATTTTGAATCATTAATTGAAATAAAAACAATACACTAGCCACTGTTGCATAGGCTTTCGAAGCATATAATAAAATTATAGCAATTATTCTTACAATAGTAAATGTTTTAGACAAGTGTTTAAAGTATACCCCACTGTGACAAAATTTTATTAATTTTTTTTTTTGGTTCCTCTAGCATGATTTTCAGTTTGCTTTGTAATTTTCAGAATTAGCAGTTGAATTTTGATTTAAAAATATATACATTACAAAAAGAGTTAAACGATTTACATTAATAAATACTATATCTTGCATGCCCTGATCAAACCATCCTTTACTTCCACCTCTGTATTCGTAGATTAGAAAATTGGCCAGGTCCATGCTCGCTGAGAAGAAACTAAATTTAAAAAAATGACTTTATTATTACTAACGCCTGCCAAAACTTGTGAAGTGAGGTAATCAGAGCGACGACAATTAAGCAAAACATTTGTACAAGACGCTAATTGAAACGCCAGCAAGCTTGCTCGGTGCATACAAATTACCAAGAAATGCCTTGATGGGGGTTAATTAGATTACGGAATTAACCGCGCAAGTCTTTAGTCTCCCCTATATACACTCAGTTTCATAAGCATATACCGCTAGATGTTCTAATGTAAAAATGGACTTTTCGAAAGTTTTTTTTTTAACTCAATCATTGTATATTTGTATATATCTTGAAGTATTTAACTTTATCCTTGGAAAAGTTTAAAGAGACAAATTGTGCGAACACAAAATATAGTACGTAAAAAATTAAAAGCAATAGCAATTTTATATTATTAAAACATTAATATCGACATTTGTTTCATATTTATTAATAAATTATTTTATTTGCGTTAAATATTAATTATTTTAATTATAAATAATACATTCATAAATTTTCTATAAAACTGTTACATTTTTTACAAATGTAATATAAAAGTCAACAATTATTTTATTAACTGATGTAAATTAATTAAAATTTGTTTGCTTTATCACGAATGTTTAAAATAAATCAACATCGGGCAGACATTTTGTTATAATGCTGTAACTCTTACATTTAATATCTTTAACGTAAATTTGAGTTAACAATTATAAGATATATCCTACATTTAATATAATCTCAATGCAATTTAATTGGTTTGTCAGTGTTTCATGTTTGCTTGTAAGAAAATTTTTATTCCAAATATATTAAAGACTTCATTTTTTGTTATAAATTACGAAGATTAAGTAAGGAGCGTTTTCCGGATTGAAAGGGAAATTTATTTCTTCCTGTTTTTTCACCTTGACCCCAAATGTCAGAGACACCTGCACTTGACTGTGAAGGAGTTTCATAATTTACAAGCGAGCTTTTAGAAAATTATGAAACATTTATGATCTTAAGGGTAAGGTAACACGAACAATCGATTGTTGTAGTCCCATTTGATTAACATGTAAACCTTAGCAACCTCATAATGATTCTGAATTTTTTTTGAGAGACAGTTCTTGGCATTAAAAAAATATGGAGAAAATTTCAAAACAATCGGACGATCCAATTTTTTTAAATGAATTTTTTAAATTTTCAGTATAGGGCTTTCCCATGGAGACCGAAACTAAAAAATTAATTTAAAAAAATTGAATCGTCCGATTGTTTTGAAATTTTCTCTATATTTTTTTAATGCCAAGAACTGTCTCTAAAAAAAAATTCAGAATCATTATGTGGTTGCTAAGGTTTACATGTTAATCAAATGGGACTACCAACAATCGATTGTTCGTGTTATCTTACCCTTAATAATGTCATGATCGAATTTATAACCTTTTTTTGCTTTTTACAAAATTTAGAGTATTGTAATATTTTATTTCGGAAGGTGCAATATATTTGTGTTTTTTATCACTAAATAAAATTTTAAATTATGTTGCAATATCATTGTCTAATTGAATTGAACGAAAATTACAAAGGAAATTTAAAAAAAAAAATCAGATGCAATAATAATATTTAATTGTCTTCTGTTTCTTCTTTTCAACACGTACGCCCTTTGTGTTTTTTGGTCAACTGTTATTAAAATTTCTCCTTGCCGTCACGAAATACTTAATGTTGCAATCAAATCAACATTTTTGAAATATCTTTTCATTAAATTAATTATTTTTACATAAATAATTTTTACCAATTCATGTTTCAATATAATTGTCCAATTATGAAAGAAATAGAACGTTGTTGCGTGATTTAAATTGAATTGGATATGCTAGTTAAAAAAGTGTTACTTATAATAGATAATTTGCATTTCATCACCAATTTGGAAATAGGTAATTAGAATTATAGCCTTTCTTTTTGATAAAAACAAAGTTAGAATTTTGTTTTAAATAGATTGTAGGTTATATTGCATGCTTTCAGTAATATCTATATAAGAACTATTGATTTTTTATATCATAAATAAAAATTAATATAGATTTTTTTTTTTTTTAAATTGAATTGTTGCCATAAAAAGTGGTTTAATTCTTGGTAACATATAATATTAAAACACCAACAAAATGGTGATGTTTTGTTAATTCTCCATTTCATACGTATACATATAATAATAAATAATGTAAATTATGAATATTTTGATATAACTATTTTAAATATAATTACCTATAATTGAAGAAAATATTAATTCCTCATATATACATAACTTAATTTGTTATTTGCATGTAAATTTCTCCTAACTACAAATTTTCACTTAGCATACGAATACGCAATTTATCGCGGATATGTAAATTTATAATTATCCATTTGTGATATTCCTCCCACGATCCACTCGTCAAATTTGTCATTTAATACTTTCATACTTCGAGTTGGCTCCTTGGTATTTCACTTCCCGTATTTGTAAAATAATGGAGTATTAACCTCATTTTTTTTTTATTGCAGAAATGGATAGAGCGTGCAAAGTTATGCTACCCTGATTTTTTTCAGATTTTTTAGAGCCCGGGAAGTATTTTTAAAAAATTATTGAAATTTCTTTTTGTGACGTCACGAGACGCCGCTCCTTAACAAAAATATAGGACTTGCCGCCGCGTGACGTCACAAAAAGGACTTTCAATAATTTTTTAAAAATCGTTCCCGGGCTCAAAAAAATCTGAAAAAAATCAGGGGAGCATAATTTTGCACCCTCTATCCATTTCTACAATAAAAAATTTTGAGGTCAATACTCCATTGTAGTGGAAATAATGCGAATAATTCAGCTAATTATTTCCAGCTTTTGTGGTTTTAATGAAATTACATTCATTTGTTAATTTTAGTTTTAACTCTTTATTAATAATATTGTATACATGTTTTAATTTAAATTATTTATTTAAAAAAAAAAAAATAAATATTTCTTATTAAATTTATTAATTGTCATGTTTTTCTATATAAAACATAAAAATATATTTTTATTTCTTAGGTAATATTACTTAAAAATATTTATAATAAGTTACACATTATTTTTCAAATTTTAAAAAATCACATCAGTCTAGTTAAGTCTCAATACGTTAGAAATAATACATAAGACAAGACTTGCTGACAACTCCCTACAGTATGATGATGAAAAGGGAGTTTTAAAAAAATCATAATTATTATATTTGAAATATTTGTTAGGAAATACATTAAATAAGTCGAATCTTTATAATAAACCATCATTTTGATATTTCATCTAAAATTAACTAGGTCTGATACAAAGACAAAAATAGAAGACATTTAATTTTTAATAATTACTTTTTATCATGCATACTGTTATAAGAAAATCCATCTGCTTCTGTATTGTTATTTCTGAAGTGTCAGGTCTCAACTGAGCTGATGTTTATTCAAGAAAGTTTGGTGGAGTTTGAGTTTATGTTTCCCTCCGTGCTTTGTTCGCCGCACGATAATTTATATCCGTCCTCCACAAGGGGGATTATGCACCACCACACCACCCCTACACCACCACACCACCCCTACACCACCACATTATATATCCCACGCCCCTGGCCGCTATAGTTAAGTTTCGCTCGTGACGGGGGAGTGTCATCTGCAAACATATTAATGAATATAACTAAAATGTGCACTAATAATAATAATAATAATAACAAGCTCAATGGATTATATCTCAAGTGCTGTTTATCCTAAGTTATTATTGTAGAGGATTACGTAGCTTAATTGTAGCAGGAATTATTGTAACATAATATCGATTAATTTAAAAAAATTATAAATTTAAGTATTAAGTTTTTTGATAAAACCTTTAAAAAAATCACTACGAAATAATTAAACAATTGTTAAATATCTTCATGTAATAAATATACTACACCACACTTTTGCATACTGTATAATATTGATAAAAGTATATATGTCCGTTCTGCCTGAGGTTTCCTACGGTTCCCTCAGTCTCACTTGAACGAATACTGTAACAGACCGTGACCATAATTTATTCCCTTCCTTGTTCCTACCCCGCCTCAATTTCCAAGCTCATAAGGGTGTATCCTTGTAAAAAAAATGTTATTAAATTATAATTATTTATATTAAAACTTTATTAGATTTTTCATTGCTAAGTACGGTATTTTTGGGACAAAATTTCTGTCTAGTTGCGGGACATTTCAAGCTCGGTCAGGTGTTCTTAGTTCGCCTTAAGCTTATTATCAAGATGGTGATTATACAAATCCAAAATCCTTACTTATTAAAAAAAATATATAATAACTTCACAGATTTTAGTTTTTTTTTTTAAATTCAAGTTTAAATTTGATATATAAAATATTTTATTACACATACAAAACATGTTAATAAAAAATGTGATTGTAAAAACACTAATAACAAAGCAAAAAACACACACAAACATGTTATAATATAAACATAATATACCTGTATGCATGCTTATATAATCATCCATTGAATTTACGTCTGTGTACATCGTTATGGCAAATGAAGCTTTATGACTAACCCTCGCCGTAAAATTGTTTAACAGAAATACAATGGGGAATTAATATTGGCTATCATAACTTTACAGGTAATGCAAATTAATGCTTTTATTAAACGTTTGCTTGATAAAAAATAAAAATCTCAGGTGCAAATGATTACAATGCAGTTCATAATAACATAATAATATAATTTACAATTATTTATCAGAGCTTTGTATTAGAATATTTACAATTAGAGTTACCTTTTTTCTAAGCTGTTCTCGCAATGCTATGACACAATATTATGACTGCCAATGTTTACCCGCGGGATATGTAAAGGCAATAATATGGCTACAGTACAGCCGTATGGATGAATGCAAAGTAAAGGAAAAGTCACGGTTTTTAGTGTTGGTTTTGTTTATAATATCGTGAAGTCAACATCATTCAGTGAATTTAATAAGGATTTAAGCTAGAAAATAAAATAATTTAACTTTGAATTAAAAAGTTATGCATATCTCCTGTTTAATTAAATTGTTATATAACAGCATCTTAATGTATATTATGGGTTTTTTGAATGGGGAATTCTCCTACAGTTATTTTAATTTTTTTCAGATTCTCTATGCCTTGAAACTAAATGTCCCAAAACAAAAAAGTTTCAATTTTCAAAATAGGAGACAAGGGAATGTTTTAAAAAATCTTCCTTCTTTTGAATTTAGCGCCAAAACGTGACGTAGAAACTGCCTAGCAGGCGAAATTTCCCTGCAATAAATTTATATTTTCGATTATCACTCTTAAAGTAAACTGATATTAGACACAAAACTATTGATACTAGGGTAGAAAAACCCGCTGATTTCGATCGTGTTACTAAAATTTATAGCCAATCACTACTTGACGCTCAAACTATGATATCAGGCAGTTGCTGTGTGTTAACTAGGGAGTTTCTACGTCACAATTTTCAGGTTTGCGCGCGGGTTGCATACTTTGCCCCTATTCTAATAATCCCTTCAGAGCCCCCAAATTTGAGTTAAATAAGTTGGAACTTAAGTCAAACTTATTGTTAATATGTACCCTATCATAATATAGTAGTTAAATTAAAATTTGAGTTGTAAGAGAATTCCCCATAGTTTGAACTGGTCTTTTCACACATGATGAATACTTAACATGAGTTAATAATTTTAAAATGTAGCTAAAAATATTAGTGTCTGATAAACACCACAAAATTTAAAATAGTTCCTAACATAAATATTTTGATTCACCTATATTGTGAATCATTCTTTATAACCTGATGATTGTCCATGGTTAATCCTACAACAATGAGGTTTATGTATAACAATGTACATGACGACATATATTAGCACGATGTCACATGCAAGCTTCTTGAAATTAATCCCCCGGCTCGCGTCCCATTGTTATTGCAATCCCCACTATGTATAATGACATACGAGACGAGTCTGTTATTAAAATCATTGATTGGAGTCTCAAGGGTCTCGTATGTTTAAATTGACAAAAAGTTGTTCAGATCACTTTGTTGGTAAAATGGACTTGTAATTAAAATGCTTGCTTAGTTTTAGTTTTAAATTTGCTAGCTTGAATTTTGTGCCAGTATAGTGTTTGTAAACCCTGCACTGTATCATATATACATAAGTCATACTTAGAAACACCTCTATATAGTATATACTAATAGAGTAGATTGCGCTGACGCCATGCCCATGCCCCTGTAAGATACGCTGCCTTGAAGAGTGAAAAAATGCACAGTAAACAAATCATATATTTATTTTTTTAAACAAAATAAATCGGGTTATTTAAAAATACACCAACATACGACATATTATAGAAAAAATCACAACACCGAAGAGCAATAAAAAAAAAAAAAAATTCTTGTCATTGCTCCTTTCTTCTTAACGTTATTTGGTCTACCACTGTCTCTTTTCTAGCAAATAACTCCATACGAAAGGTATAGTAGTCATCTGTTTTTATTAGAGGCTTTCTATTTTCTTATATACACCTCTGGACACCACGAACGTTACTTCTGCTTTGTTTGTGGACGTTACCACGCAGTCTATGGAGGTGTGGTGAACCAAAACTATTTTGATATTGATAGACTGAGTGCGCTTCTTACATATCTCAAAATTACAAATCTGCATCTATTTATCTATTGTAACTGCAACTCTAGCAAATGAGGCAGGAGGAAAGTTCGTGCTGTCTAGATGTATACATACTTGCATGGACATAAAGTCGATCAAGTGCAGAATGGATATACTGGGTTTACAGATTTAGTATTACATTGAAATTCGAGAATTAAGAGATGAGATCAAGTCAAAACAATACAATTTTGATTACAGTATATTTTTATTTTCTTATCTGTTAACATTAAAACTATTAAAAATAACATTTAATAATCTTCGACAAGCTTATCGTGATTGTCGTGAATTTACTTTAAAAGTTTTTTTTCTTTAAATGAATAACCTACATATTAATTACAGCAAATTTGGTATAAATTATTACATATAACTCCTTTTGAAATTGTCTGCAACAATAAGCTGAATGTAACTTTAAATATAATTTGTTGCTTCATAATATATGTCTTCTTTGATATCTCTGAAGATTCTGTTGAAATTTAATATTAATATCATTGACTATTATAGTAATGTTTATTTGTGTAATATTAATATATAACATGAAATGTATAAATATTGTGATGTTGATTAACGCTGTAATAACTATATACCGAGAAGAGACGATGATGAAAAAAAAAAAAAAAATATTGTAGCTAAAAAAATTAATTTAATACAAAATATAAAATTTCTTTCTAAGGATTGTGGAAGTTCGATTTTCTACATCAATGAATTTTTTCTAGCGCTACGATTTTCAATTTGGCTTAGCAATGTCAAGCAAAGTCCTTATTTAAAAATAACATTTCTTTAATATTCTACACTGAAAATTATAAATTTAGCTCTATATATAATATAAAGAGGCTTATAAGATGCTCTTTGTGGGTCGGGGGTTCAAATCCTGCCTAATCTGTTTTCTTTATAACTGTATATACATACATCAACTTTTTTAAATAGTTTCCATCGTTCTTTTAATAAATAAAATTTTCAGACTAAATTTCTTGAATACAAAATATTGTCAAACATTCCAAGAAGCTCTGTTTACATGTAGGATAATGGAAATATCACAATTTCTTTCTTTATATTGAAAATTAATATATCTAGATTGATTTTATAAATAAATTATCAATAAATCCATGCAGAAAAAATGTTAGCATGTAAAAAATGTAATAATAAAACTGTTATCAATACATTATCAAAGGATATATTTCGTGGATGTTTGCAGTTATTTTGTAATTTAAAAAAAGTTATTTATTGCAATCGATATACATATTCGCTTACAAAGGTATAACAAAAACAGTGCTGAAAAAAATTACAATTCCGAAGCCAAATGGATATTTTATATAAATTACTTTTATCTAAATATTTGAAAAATGCTGACGATGTGATTTTAGAAATAATTACTAAAAATATATTAGAATTTTAAATTTTTCGTAGTGCTCAGATACCTGTACTGAACGAATATTATGTATTTTTTAAGTACTTTTTAATTAATTTTATCATGAATACTTGGGGAGTTCCCAGTTTGCTTAGATAATGAATTTATTTAAAACACTCTGACAAGCATAAATTTAATATAATTTTATTCATTAATATTCATTTCAAAATATTTACAATTTAAAACGATCATTTTAAAATAATTAACAAATTATTAAATAACATTATTTTTAATTTCTTATAATTTTATATACTACTGGCTGCAATAAGAAATACTGAACTACAAAAAAGCTATTACTTCTAAACCTGTTTGCTAAAATAAAATTATTAATTAATTTATAAAAAAGTATTAAAAATTCATAAAATTAAATAAATAAATTCTTATTTAATAAAAATATAAATTTTACGTAATTGTGTGCTTTATTTATACATTCAGTATTATACTATATTTGAAATAGTTAATACATGTAGTATAATATAATGTAATAATAATATATAATAGAAAAATTATAAAATATATAAAATTCACGTATACATGTGTACAATGAATATTCGCTATACAAAAATTTTATCTCTATAATGATATGGCCACCAAAAACAAGACGACTAAAATTACAAATTTAATAAGTTAATACGAAATTATTTCTATATTCTAGTTTTTCAAAGTTGTGAATTCAAGTAGAAGTTTGATAAAAATTCGCTACCTTTCATGTTCTTATCTTTTTTATCACGTATGTCAGTTCTAAAAATAAAAACTAAGTGCCTCCTGTATTTTGTGCCACTGCATGCTGCGAAATATTAAACGATTATTGTCTATTTTAGGATGTAGATAGGAAGTTTTCCTTTCAAAAACGTCTGGCGATGGAAATAACTTTTTAGAGCAAACATGAAAATGTCAATGCTCCGTGCGCAGTGCCTTCCTTTTTTGTTTTATTTTTACATTTTAGTCATAGGTTTATACAACACAGAAATATTGTTTTTTAGATGAGACAAGAATAATCGGAAAATTATACAAAAGATATAATATTACATCATAAATCAGAACAAATACATTTTTATTGTGAATAAAATAATCTTTAACTTAAGGTAGAGATAACACGAATCAGCTGTTTGACGTAGTCCCCTTTGATTAAAATGTAAATCTTAGGAAATTCATAAAAATTCTGAAATTTTTTCGAGAGGCAGATTTTAGTGCTTATAAAAGCCATAGAAAAAATTCAAAACAATTAAACGATCCGTTTTTATAGTTTGTCTCTCCATGGGAAAGCCCTGCTATGCTGAAAATTAAAAAAAAAATGAATTAAATGAAGGCTCATTTAATTGTTTTGAAATTTTTTCTATGGCTTTTAGGCCCTAAAATGTGTCTCTCAAAAATTTTTCAGAAGTTTTGTGAATTTGCTAAGGTTTTGCTGGAGAAGCAGCAGTAAGAAATAATTGTATTGTAATTTTGCAGTATCTTATAGATTAGCCATCCCAAAAAATTCAAGTTTGCCAAACATCTATAAACTAGTTGAAAAAATAAATTTCAACATACAGAGCATTCCTGTAGAATCTCTAGTGTTATGTGGAGGTCTCTTGCATTATTTTTCAACATGTTTTTTTTAATACTTGCATAAAATTGCATAAAACCTTGTCCTGCATCTGTATCACATTTAATATTAAAATAATCTGTACACGATTCTTCATTGTCGTAACATGTACTTTATATTTTATTGTTCTAATTTAATTCTTGCTTGCGGTGGTTTTACACTGAATGTATTTTAAAGAAATTTATTATATACGTTTTTATAATTTTATGAAACTTTCATAACATGCCCCATGCTAGTAAAAAATATAGTATGCAAAATAATACATGGCAATTATAAGATACAATACATTGAATAAAAGGTAATCGTAGCTTTAGTTAGGGTAATTTAACTGTCTGCACTTATCTAATCATTGATTATCGTTATAATAAATTTATTGGGAGCTCTTCCATTATTTAGAGGTAATGATTACCTTAAAATTTGCTCTCGATAAGAGTTAAGGTTTTTAGACGACCTTTGCTAAAGTAACGATCTCTTTCTCAATGTATACCAAATATCTTAAAATATCTTATAAAAAAAGAATGTGTTTGGTTATAAATTTTTCCAGTGTACCTGAATGTTAGCAGGTATTTGTTATCTTGTAAACTGGTTCGTTCCATTGTTTTTATCCCCCCGTTTATTTCAATGACGATCGATTCACGTGACTCAAGGAAATTATTTTCTCGTATCGCGTGATGTCACGCCCTCAATCTTGTACCTTGGATTGAACCTCGATGGGTCGTCTTCACTCTTCAGATTTGTGAGATCTGGACGCTGCAGTCTTGTGTAGACAAATACAATTTTTGTTTGTTTCACATACTTGAAATTAATAAATATTTGACATTTATTTTACAATTACCGTGTCATACCAAATACCCTGTCTCAAGGTGCATAGAGGGTTATATAAACCTATATACACCTTGCCCTGTATTTGTTATCTTTACATAATAGTACAATCATTTTAATCTGAGGGAGTATATTGGTTTCAATACAGAAAAGTCCTGGATACATAATATATGGCCGTAAGTTGCGTCCAACCTATCCTAGGATAATCCTCGGATTTTTTTTGGCTAAACGTATCCGAGAAAAATCCACAAAAAATCCCTATCGGCCAATTATCCGAGATTTGCGTAAGTTGCGTCCCATGTCAAACTTATCCTGGAAACGTATACAAAGTTTTTGATTGGCCGATTTGTTTGCGCGGGAAGTTTTACTATATATCAAGGTTTTAATTTATTTATTTATTTATTTATTTATTTATTTATTTATTTATTTATTTATTTATTTATTTATTTATTTATTTATTTATTTATTTATTTATTTATTTATTTATTTATTTATTTATTTATTTATTTATTTATTTATTTATTTATTATTTTATTACTTTATTAAAAACCAAATTTTTATCAAGAAAACCCCTTATCTTAAGGCGGATTCAGATGGCGACAGCGGCGATGCGACGCGACGCGATTTTGACATAAAAGCTGTGAAATCCTATGCTGCGGCGAGTTCGACGGGAATCGCGTTAATTACAATGCTTTTTTTCTTTTAATTGCCAAATATGGCCGCCAATGGATGCTACAGCAAGTGCGCATTATCCACGTCGCGTCGCATGATAAAAATTGCCATGTGAATCCACCTTTACAACTTTACAAAAAACATGCCAGAAAATGTAGAAGTGTTGACGAAATTTTCGTACTGTTATATTTTCAACCCTTAAAAAGAGTGTGAAACGAAAAGCTAGCAAATTTTGGGGATTGTAACTGTAAATATTTTTTTAAATATATTGAAACTAACATTGATATATAGGGGGTGGGGGGCATACATGACCAAAATGTGTCAATTGCCCCAAAATACCAACCAACCATTAATTGATATATAGGGGCGTTATAAATTGATACACAAAATGTTATTGTATTATGTAAAATTTTCTCCCTGATATTATATTTTAATTTTTTAAGGGGTGTTTCACTTTTTTGCGTGATGTATTATCAGAAACTTATTTTCAATGTTTAAAACTATAAAAAAAAATAATAATAATTATAACAAGTGTGATAAACTGCATGATCATGTTGACTAACTTATTTGACCGTCCCCTGTGCCTTCAGGGTTGGTTCCACTTCTCTATAGGATTTTTTTTTAATATTATTAATTGTCAATTGAAACATTTTGATTCCAGCATGATATTAATCCATCACAACGGTGATGATGTTAAAATTTTTTAGAACCCTGCATGCCTCCTATGAACAAAAACGGCAAATGGACGCTACGACCCACTACGTACAGTATGGCACCAAACACCCCTAGGGTTGGTTTCCACGACTTTCCCCAAAAATACCAGAGTCTTTATGGGACCCAGGATTTTGGAAAGAGGACCCATCCCAGCCCAAATTTAATTGGCTATCCGACCGTGGTTGATTTGAAGCCTCAACCCTATTTGGACCCATTATAATGGGGTACCCAATAAAAGCTTTGTTGCTAGCTTCAATTTCAGGGACCCCCAGCATATTGGGGCCAAATTTTGGGCTAGGAACGAGTTTAAGACCTTTTTAGAACCGTATTTGCAAAGCCTAACTTTGACTTATTTCGAATTTGAGTTTTTCAATAAGCCCGGAAATCGGCAAAGATATAAAATACAGTCGCATGCCAAAATTCGACTTTTTCTCTCCTTGAATAACTTTTTTCGAAAACCAGAATTTAAAAAAATACCCTGTTTGGAATTTGCCTACACATTTCAGTTTTCAGAAATTGTCTTCATTTTTTTTTTTAAAGCTTGAAGGGTTTGGCCACGCGAGCTAAAAACGTAAGGGTACCTTCTGTCATAAGGATAACATGGGGAACTACACTGTTGCGTAATAACCTTTTTAAGAAACAATTTTGACCGATTTGCACTGAAGCTTATTTTAACAAGTTCACAGACACACAAAATCTAATAGTGCTACTTAATTAAAACATGGTAAAAGCTACCCTTAACGTGATATTGACTCATACTACGTCAAAATATTGTTTAATCCGAATTTTAAAAATTACCATTGAAACAAGCTTTTTTTTATTTATTATTATTATTCTTTGTTTTTTTTTTTTTTTTTTTTACCCAGAAACGTACGATTGTTAACTTTTTCAAATCAGATGAAGCCAAGAATTTGAGGAAGGGAGTAAAATAAATAACATCCCCTAAAATCAAAGTCTTGGCTTCATCTGATTTAAAAAAATTAAAAATCATATCTGGGTAAAAAAAAATAGTTTGTTTCAATGGTAATTTAATTTTAAAATTCGGATTATTCGGATATTTTGACGTAGTATGGGTCAATATCACGTTAAGGGTAGTTTTTACCATGTTTTAATTAAGTAGCACTATTAGATTTTGTGTGTCTGTGAATTTGTTAAAATAAGCTTTAGTACAAATCGGTCAAAATTTGTTTCTTAAAAAGGTTATTACGCAAGAGTGTATAGTTCCCCATGTTATCCTTATGACAGAAGGTACCCTTACGTTTTACGCTCGCATGGCGAAACCCTTCAAGGTAAAAAAAAAAAAAATGAAGACAATTTCTGAAAGCTGAAATGTGTAGGCAAATTCCAAACAGGGTATTTTTTTAAATTCTGGTTTTCGAAAAAAGTTATTCAAGGAGAGAAAAAGTCGAATTTTGGAATGCGACTGTATTTTATATCATTGCCGATTTCCGGGCTTTTTTAAAAACTCAAATTCGAAATAAGTCAAAGTTAGGCCTTGCAAATACGGATCTAAAAAGGTCTTAAACTCGTTCCTAGCCTAAAATTTGGCCCCAATATGCTGGGGGTCCCTGAAATTGAAGCTAGCAACAAAGCTTTTATTGGGTACCCCATTATAATGGGTCCAAATAGGGTTGAGGCGTCAAATCAACCATGGTCGGATAGCCAATTAAATTTGGGCTGGGATGGGTCCTCCTTCCAAAATCCTGGGTCCCATAAGGACTCTGGTATTTTTGGGGAAAGTCGTGGGTACCAATCCTAGGGGTGTTTGGTGCCATACTGTACGTAGTGGGTCGTAGCGTCCATTTGCCGTTTTTGTTCATAGGAGGCATGCAGGGTTCTAAAAATTTTTAACTTCATCACCGTTGTGATGGATTAATATCATGCTGGAATCAATGTTTCAACCTTAATTGCATGGCAATTAATTATATAAAAAATCCTATATGAGAGAACCAACCCTTAAAGCACAGGGGACGGTCAAGTAAGTTTTTCAGCATGATCACATTTGTTGATTATAATTATAATCTACTTTTTTTCATATTCGTTTTAATTTACAGGTCCGAATTAGTTATGTGCGGCGTTTGAAACAGTCATGATATTTTTATTTTTATTATATTTCAAATTTAAGGGTTGACCTAATTAAATGTAATTAAATTATAATTATCACCGGTGAAATTAATTAGTGCTTTTTTTAAGTAAGCTCATTTTCTTAAGAAATTTATATACAATTTTTCAAAAATAATTATATAATATTTAACACGGTTGTCCTATATAGAAGGACATATTTTTTCACTCTTATTTTTTTTAATTAACTCGATTTTAAGGGTGGAAAATTAAATCAGAATATTAAATATAATTTTACTAAATTTCTTTATAAATTTTAAATAGATTTTGTTTTGGTATTACATATTTTAATTTTTAATTGAAAGAAAAAATATGTATGTAATTACACAGGACATGAAGAATAGTTTCATTTAATTTTATTTAATTATAATTAAATATTAGTAATTTTTAATTTGCTTATTTATAAAAATATTGTGAATATTTTCATTAAAATTATTAATTGAATTTATTTTAATTGGCAATTTTAATTCCACTTTTCACAGCAAAAATAGCGAAATTATCCGAACATTATCCGCCAAACTTCTTGGATAGATTTTCTAAGATATTCCTCGGATTTTTCTAGGATTTTTCTCGGATAGTAGCAAATTTCGTGGACGCAACTTATCAAACTATCTCGGATAAGTTTAGCCACAAAAAATCCGAGGATTATCCTAGGATAGGTTGGACGCAACTTACGGCCATTAGTGTTACATGCATCTTAAACATATAAATAAAATACGAAATAAATTATATTACACAGATTACACATATTTGGGGGACATTCACAAAGCACTTTAACCCCAACTTTAGCCCCAATTTTTATCCCTGGTACTAAACATGGTGCTATAAAACTAGGAGCTAGACATGGTTAGCCCCTTGTTTAGTACCATGTTTAGTACCAGGGATAAAACTTGGGGCTAAAGTTGGGGTTAAAGTGCTTTGTGAATACCCCCATTATAATCTATTATACAAATTGATAGCTATTACGCTGGTTGAAATATTTAGGTAATATAATCTCACAATAATAATAATCGATAATATTTGACACCCGGCCCGAAGCATGCCCCAAAATTATCACAGCACACCTCAGTTTTGTTCGATCGATGAACGGTTGTCTCGCTTGACACTCGGATTCTGGGAAAACTGAAGTTCGGGTCTTTTTAGAAACTTCTTGAGAAAGTTTTGACGTGGGTGTTCTGATGGAAGAACCAACGCGCGAAATGAACGTGTATGAAGATTTGAGAAAAAATGCTCTCGTTTAGATTGATTAACTAGAAATGTTACAATACAGAAATTCATACTTAAAAATAATAAAAAACAAATTCAATTTTAAAATGAAATATTAAAAGAACAAATTTATTATTAGTTTGAATTATCTTGTTTAATTTATTTATAATTTTAAATTTACTTAATCATTATTGACATTAATTATATAAATTAGAATCTAATATATTGTATTTATACGTAATGGATGGGTAATAATCATGCATTTTAATCTCTGCGATTAAATCACTAGATTAGGCTGAAGATGCATTTAGACTAATGATTACTTAATACTTTCAAAATACGATATAGTGAAACTTCCGTATTATATGAATTAATTATTTAATAATATGTAAAGTGAGTTTATATTCGTGTAATTAAATTAAAAAAATAATATTTAAAGTTTCGTATTGGAGCTATACATGCATGTTCCCAAACAACTCAACAATTTAAGGGACACATTTAATTATTTAAAAACAATTTTAAGAAACATTTTTTTCATTTTATTCAATGATTATATGTAATTTTAATTGTGTTGAGTAAATTGTATTTACAAAATTTATTTATTACTGACTGATAAATTAATGTGAATTTAATTTTTATACTTACATTGATATCTATGTAAAAATCCAATACCATCATTGATATGCAAATGAATTTTTTTCTTGTTTGACGCATCAGTCTCAAATATATACTAATGCCAACTTGTACTGAACAATTTCCAATTTTGTAATATAATATCATATTTGAGAAAGCTTAAGTTTAATATTAAAGCCATATTGTATGTTTCCAAACAATCATACAACAGAAAACAAAAGTTTGTTGATGTATTAAAATACGTGGGTTTGTTTCTCGTCGTGCTGGGGCGTTATTTATTGTCATCGTTTGAATTCGGAGGTGTGTGGGAGATCAAGTCTGGGGTCAAGGATAAAGGTCGTTGACCAACTACACTCCACGTGGCATCAAAACCGGAAGTGACGTCATATCTACTGAATTTCTATTACTTTGATTATTTCTTTAAAAAGGCGCTGAAGTTACTTTATTAAATATTTAATGAAATTTCCCATTTGTCGTGCTAAATTTTGATGCATTATTTGGAATTGCAAGGATTTTGATAATTAGATTTCAATTGGTTTAAAATTTTAACCATTTCTTTATTATGTGATTGTGATTTCCTCTTAAGGCGAATTTTTATGTTTGAAATAAGAACAAATAAGATGGTCTCATTGAAAATTTAATATCTAGACCAACATGCTTGTATTCTAGTTAATTATTAATCTGCAATTAAATAGTTAATTGTATCGAATTAAGTCTAAAGTCAAAGGTATGCTTGTTTCAAGTCTCGACAGGGTTTAATTAATTAAAGTTTCAGACGGTAAATATAGCGACGTATTAATTAATGAAACGTCTAGCCGTGCTTTAGACGTCAATAATTCCAAGTGAAGATTTTACATGCATCTTATTCTGAGAATAAGCGGAGCATGTGTTTTATTTTTAATGGTTTCTTTGTAATTTATTGCATCCTTACTTTACAAGAAAATATTTTGCCGCTATGGGTTTTGTTCGTAAGCTTTATATTTATGTTAGCAATTGTAAAATCATTCAAGATTTATTGTAAGTACTCTAGAAAATATCATAGTTAGAGTGCGTGGTTCACGGACCATGGAAGATGTACAACTGCACTAGTTCGGACCCATTACCTTCGCCGTGCGTTGATGGCGAATCCATCAATTTAGTAGCGCCCATGTGGGGGGAACTTGAACTATTGCCCATCAAAACATAAAAAAATGCATCTAGGATTTATAATATTTCATATTCGGTTTCGTGTCCAATTTTTTATACAAATATGATTTTGTTTGTTTGCTAAGCAGATCTCTTTCGGGAAAATCGCACCGTGAAAACATGTTTTTTTTTTTTTCGAAAGAGGAACTTATGAAAGATATCAGCAAATATTGGGGCTGGGAGTTTTCAAATTGTTCATAATAAATCAGAATTTTACAAATCAATCCATCTGAGTGCTATTATGTTTGATATGTAACAATTTTTATGTACTTTGAATTTTGGGGAAAATAAAAGTTGGAGTTTACGTAAGTCTATAATAATATAAAAAAATATATGCATACATTTCTTTTTAAATTCAAAATTATTAAAAGTATATTATACAGTGTGGGTTTGATATAAATATAAATTGGTATTATTATATTATAATAAATAAATTATATTTAATGCATATAATTTTATTCAGTGCAGGTTAAAAACCTCTAAGAATCATTAAGTGAAATTTTGATTGATTATAGTTATCACAATCAAAAGAGAATCAATAGAACAAATTTCCTTATATTCCCTGAACAGATTTTATTTTATTCTTGATTCAAGAATCGCTTGTGCAGGTGTCATATTTTATTAAATATTATTAAAAAATTATAACATAATTAATATTATGTGCCTCCTTACACCAATATTTATTCAACAGTGCTAATTGTTTCAGTATCTCAATTTGTAATTTATACATTCCACTATTATTAGCACTTTAAATTTAATCATTATTATAAAATAAATCAAAATTATTTCCTAGAATTGACTAATTAAAGTAATTAATGTAAATTTTATAAAATGCGCTAAAAAACAAAGCAATGTAGCTATGTGTAATGTATATTATATGTCTGTATAATTAATTATAATTATGGTTACTTAATTATGTGTTAAATGTCCTTTGAGGCTGGAGATGTATTACACTTATGTATCCTAAATATGAGAAAACTGTATTGGATTCAATAAATAAATAAATTGAATATTAATCCCCACACAAGAATTATCTCAGAAATTTGACGGTGATGTACTCTACACTTCTGAAAGGTTTCTCAAGTTTTTATGATCTTTATCAACGACAAATCTGAGACATCATTACGTTCGGACCAATCAAAAGTCATCATTACGTCAAATTGGACCAATCAGAGCTCTCAAAGCGACGGTCGATCTTTTGATATGTAAAAAATATCGTCAACTTTTTTGTACGTATAAAAAAAATGTTTTATTTATTCATTACTGCATGCTGATATATCACATTTCAATGGAAATGCTTTTGTAATAAATTGTTCATTAAAAAGTTAGTAATCCATATTCAATGTGTTTACAGTTTTTATTATCATTCGAGTAATCAATTCATTACACAGTAAATGCCAATTTATTGTATGCGTAATACTTTTTTCTATTTTTTAATAATATAAATATTGTGCTCCAGGGATATATATATATATTTTAACTATCATTATTATTTTTACCAAATATTTAGAACTCCATGAAATTTTTTCATAAAAATTTAACAATTTCGTATTGAAGGAATCCCTTATCATTATGGAATTTTCACATTTTGATATTACTTTTAAATTATCGTACATATAATTCATTAGGATAAATTTCTTTCATGTTCAAACAAGACATGTAAGTGTACATCTATTTATCATACATTAAATTTATTATTAATGACATTCAAAATACAACAATAACCATATAATATTTATATTTTGAATAAAACTGATACAGAAATATTTTCTGATATATTTTTTTAAAAGAATCCCATCTGTTTTAGTATTATATTGAACGCGTTGAAAAGCAAGTATACACTTTCTTTAATTTATATTTTATAGTGGGAAATGAAATATTTTTAATATTTTAACTTACATGTTAATATCCTAGCATCATTTAAAAACTAATATTGATCTAAATTAGACTAAAAATCATCCAGACCCCCCAAAACTGATCGCTTTCAGTTACATCCTATAGCACAGTAATATTGCTAGAACTGTATCGTACGAGTATTGCAACTTTGCCAACGTAGTTAGAAGGGTTAGGAGGGGGGGGGGGTGAAATTGCAGCACCAAATCTGTGCCAGCAAATGTAACTAACATGGGGACCATATAAAGTTACACCCAATAGCGATTAACAGGGGTAATAAATTTCGTACACACCAAATAACTATATACTATACTATATATATATCTCACCTAATTTAATGTACAATATAATACAAAAATATATTGATGTCTATATATATTTTTTTATTATTAAAGGTTTGAAATTTATTGTTCGTATGTTGTCATAGAAATGGCGACAGTAATGATTAAAATGGTGTTTTCAGTTGGATTTAGGGAGTTTTATATCAGCGTGTTTCGTAAATTTTACCAGACTTAGAACAATAATATTTTGCAATTTATTTTCATATAGCCACGTCTTATTTATAATTTTTATCTTACATATAGCAAGTCACACCCCTTAGTATACATTTGTTGCAATGAACTGATGTTGACGAACAGCAATATAAAAACAAATTTAGTAAACTATGTTAATTAGTGTACAAGAGAAAAAATATTAAATTGAATAAAACATTTAAAAAATTATAACATTATTATTTAATTAAAGATAAAAAATTAATAAATTAATTATATTTTGTATATATAATTTTCAAAAAAAAAAAGTGTTATGTAACTTGCAAACTTAATTTGCAATTGAAAATTTGCTTTGTATAGGATCTTACGTGCACCCAATCGTTTTTTCGATAATAAATGGTAAATAAATGTTAATGGTATAAATTTCATGACGTCAAAATGGATGGTCTCCATTGGTAAATTTGTAAATTTTAATCATTTTGGATTATGCTTAACAATAAAAAAATTATGTATATTTAACTTAACTTATTGATTTATTTACATTAATTTGTAAGACAATATTACATTTTCATTATTATGTCACCAACTTGATATTATTTCCCACTCTTGTATCAGTGAGTTGATGATATTTGAAGTTAAACAAATACAAAGAAGAATTAATTTGACGAGGAGATGATTGATGGAACTTTTTAAACGTGTGACTTTTGATGCTCGATCGATCATTTCAGTCATGAAATATTTTGTAGATCAAATCACATCGAGGAAGAAGGATGGATTTTTGATACAATTTTGAATATCAAATAACATTTGTAGCCATTTAATATAGGTGCAAAGGTAAATTTAAAAGGACGCTAACTTAGTTTATTGTCTTTTATTTCATATACAGAAAAAAAAATCCGATTCATTTTATTATTAATATTTCTCCTAGTCCAAATGTCATGACATATGCGATGATATTTGTTGAGGTTTAAAACACAGGGAAAATCAAGATGTCAAGAAATTTCGGGAAAATTGAACGTAATCCAAACGGATTGAAAAATATAAATAAATATTATAAAGATAATTGACAGTTGGTCACTAAATAATTAATTATTACATTTTGTTACCATAAATATTTATGCTGGTCTATATAATTATAATTACCATATTTATATCGACAACTAAACAAAATTAAGGTAAAGTTTTTTACAACCACGCCCCCTTTTAGCGTCGAAGTCATTATAACCTTTTTATTCTATAAGAAGTGACACGTTATTTATAACATGACAAATATAAAAAAGTTAGGGAAATAAAATTATTATTATTATTATTATTATTATTATATCAGAGTATGGCATATATTTTCAGTAATTGAGGTCGTTATGCTGGCGGATGCATCGTTGAGGGTTCTAGAAACATGTGACCTGTGGTGTACCTGCATTCACATAACGAATAATTTGCAGCTAAGCCTCCTGAACGTCATTACCATAATGCGCTGCAGTAAATATTAGTGTTGATATCTTTAGTAAGTTGTATTGAAGTCTGTATACCGTTATTATTTTGTGTCCAGTACTTTTTAGATTATCATAAAATTAAGGACCTTAAATTCTTGACTATAGTTTCCTAAATTCCCTCATGTAAATATAATTAATTTCTACTCAAAATAATCACTTGGGAATATAAATAAATAAATTTTACTTTCAAATAGTTAAAAAATATACTTTCATTATTTAATTTTATAAGTTATTTTAAAATTCATGTAACAGTTATGTTTGAAATGAATTCATAAAATGAATTTGCATTAAAATAAGCTTTCCATAAAATTTAAGAAGGAAAAAAATGTTATTGTACAACAAAATGTTTAGAAAAAAAAAAATATTTTTGACCTGTGAACCGTAGAAAAAGTACAATTTTTATTATTGAAAAGCGTGGGTATTATACAGAAAACTTTTATATCAAAATATCACAATAAACCGGGGACATTTTGCGAAAATATCCACAGGGGAATATTTCACATTTCAGTTGGGCAGACATAAAGAGAACTCCCATTCTCATTCTGGGCTTAGCGACAGTAAAATATACCTCAAATTGTAGGTGGGTTTAAACTTTGTCTTTGTAATGGTTAACATAGTTCTAGGGGAGTTGTATTCTACTAACACATCAAAGTGAAGATACTGGACGTGGAAGTTACAGGAAACTTATTTTGGAGATTCTTGTTATGTATAACTGTATTACTAGGCTTGTAAAATATGATATACCTTCTCTCTCTTTTGTCTACATCATTTTTCCACCCTCTCTGTCATCCCCCCTCCCCTGCAATTACCACTTAATATATCTCTATACGCTGCTAGTCATATAGCAAGGGTAAAATGAGAAAATTTAAGAGCTAGCGATCTCTCAAAATTTTATAGCATTAATCTTCATAACAAATAGAAGTATAATATGAAAATGTTATAAAGTTATACGTATGTCTTGTTTTATGGAAATATTAAAAATGGATTTTAATATTTTTTGTGAAAAATGATGTGTATCAAAGAAGATTTGAAATGGTAATCAATTTTTCTCCCATAATGTTAATTTTATAAGAAATTAATTATTTATTTATATTGGCTTCATTATAAATTTATTTCGAAACACTTAATCAATTTTCATCAATAAATTTTTCTGCATGGTAAATTAAAAATGTTCCAGAAGATCAAAGAATGAGAGGAACCCATGCATATATTATAATGATTATAATATATGATGTTTTGTAATGTTACATTAGGTCAATAATTGAAATAAAACATCATATGCTTTCTTTCTGAGTCGAAAATTGTGTGTGGTTACCCAGACTTTGAACATCACTTTGGTCCATTCATAATAAATAAAGTTGTCCGTCCTGACTGAAGTTTACAATGGTTCCCTCAGTCTTACCTCAGTGACGCGTAACAAGCCGTGGTCACCATCCTTCCCCTACCTTATCCATTGCCCATCACCCCACCTCGAGCTCATCGTATCCGTGTAAAATATAAAATAAATGTAAACTACTGGTGCACTACAAGATCAAGAAATAATTGTTCAGTGATTTGTATACAGATGGCGCATTTTTTGTAGATGGTATTAAAGTTGTATTGTACACCATCATCAATTCAGGTAAATGAAGGAAATCATGCTTGCGTTTAACTTGACTGGCATCTTCCCGCACGACTGAATCAAACTTGGTTTAACTTGCTGCTGAATTTCAATTGAAATTCGAAAACTTTTTCTTTTTTTACTTTTCTCTGCGATTCTGCTGCTTGAATTCCTTTGTACCATTTTTTTTTTTTTTTTTTTTTACCTCTAACTTTTAAAGGCAAAAATACTAACTTTTGAGTTTCTTGTACAAAAATGTTCTTCTGTATACAGTATATACCAACATACATATTACATCAAACCTATGAAAATAAAAATCTATTCTACTTTATATATTATAGTTTTCATGAAAGAAAAATGAAAAATGCTTTGTAAATACTATTTTATAAAAAAAATGATCGGTTATAGAAAATATATTTATAAACATTTTTCTTTGATATTTTTCATATAATATATTTTATATTTGATACCAGTTTGTTAAAAGGAGAGACCAGTTGTGCGGATAAAATCTAAAATTCTGTCAAATGTAGAATATATTTGCATGGGGGGACACGAAATGTAACGAAAAGTGTCAGTCCAACGATTAATTTTCGTGAAAATTATGTATTTTTTTTAATGTTGACCGTGAAAATATGAATGGCAACAATGTTCATTTTTTAATCATATCACCCTTTCTATAATTTTGAGTCGAATAATCTTGATGGAATACATTTTACAACTTAATGTTAAAAAATTGTGGAATTTACCCTGCATGTGTATATATATATAGTACCTAGGAACCCCGAAAGATGGTTGTAAAAAATATATATAAAAATGTTTTCGTTTTTTTACGACGTGTGTTTTGGAATATAAAATTACTTGCAATTTAAATTTTAAAGGTCTAT
This sequence comes from Siphlonurus alternatus, assembly GCA_949825025.1. Classification (NCBI taxonomy): domain Eukaryota; kingdom Metazoa; phylum Arthropoda; class Insecta; order Ephemeroptera; family Siphlonuridae; genus Siphlonurus; species Siphlonurus alternatus. The sequence continues at coordinate 23,982,726 of OX463785.1, read as the reverse complement.
GTTATTTAAAGGGAAGAAAATGGCAATGTATACTTCTGAACAAGTTTCAATTGTATATAAAATATTTTAGAAATAATGAGGGGGATTCAAAAAGACTTATCCGCGAGACTTAGCTGGCGGATAACTTGTAGCCGCGCGGACAAGTATTTAGGTTATCCAGACTAGAACGTGGACAAGTTATCCGCCAGCTAAGTCTCGCGGATAAGTCTTTTTGAATCCCCCTCATTTTGTTCCAACTTTTATTTTTTATCGATAAAAATTTTATTTTTTTTTTTCTGTCATATTTATAACTAATCAAAATATTTACTACGCATACTCATAATTGTTTATAATATATCTCTATATACATACATTACTCTATAAAGAAACACAAAACCCGTGCGTTATATACGTACGACCCCTATATGGGCTTTACATCGTGTTGAGAGAATGTATATATTTGACAACTATTATACTTGAATAAATTTTCATAATTTAAGTAATGGGTTTAACTTTAAAACAAAAGATGACTGATTAAAAATAATTTAATTAAAATAATTTGCCATTGAAACTTAAAAATTTTTAATTAAAAAAGAAGGGGTTAAACAATTCGATGCAATTGTTTGTTCGAATTAATTCATTGGAAAAATTCTATCACATTTCAAAAGAACGCCAATGAAAAATAAAATTGTGTGATTATTGATGAAAAAGTTGGAAATTGTTAACAAATTCATTTATTAGTCAAATTCCGATTTATATAAGTATTACTGTCACAGCTTCATGGCTGTTTATATGTATTAATTTATTGAAAAAATTTATCTTTATTAAATTATTATCTTAACTAATTTTCTTCATAACTATAAATGTATACAAATACCTACAAATCCAATACATTATCTCATTTAAAGAGTTGCATATATTTCTGTTTTCTGTTGATTTGCCAACTCAAACTTGCAGGTCAAAAGTGCTAACCAGAGCAGATAATAATCCGCACAGCATACAGGAAGTTGATCAACTTTGCACCTCCGCTGCTGTGCCAATATTTGCTGTACTGTCCTATAGTAGTGCAAGGTTCCCTGCATTGAGTGTTATTTGTAAGTATTTCCTGAATGCAAATAATGGAAATCAAATAAATTAACGGTCATATATGCTTTATAATGGTACACACATTGTTTGCTGGCTGCAGGGTATAAAATAATTTTAATGTTTTCAAATCCCCCCTGAAATTTGTGAAGTCAATCAGAAATGTTTGGATATGGGTGAGGGTTGATATTATTTTATGTGATTAAATCACAGAATTATTGATGGAAATATGGAAATAATTATGGAAGGGAATACAACAATCAATTCCCCAGATTTTTTATTTTTTTAAAAATTTAAAAAATATTAAAACTTAAATTGAAAAAGAAAATACATGTATGTATATATACCATATTAAATTTCATATAAATATATAGACATTTTTATTTTATATGATTTTAAATTATTTTCTATTGCATGCATATTGTAAACTGTAAATTTTAAAAACAGCTCCTTTTCTCTTTAAGGCCTTTATCTGCATGAAATTAGGTAGGAAACTAACCTTTAACACATTTTGATTCACGGAGGACGGGCATTAAAATTCGAGCAAATTCCGAAAGCCTCAATCTCTTAACTCGACTTACGACTCAAATTTATCCACTTGACTGCTTGCATAATTTCCGAGAGAGCTTTATTATTTTCACATGCATGCACTGAACAAACAAACTCATTGAATTATCTTCAATGTTATTTGATCTTGTATAATTAATTAGATCAAACTTAAAGTTAATCTTCAGTTTTATCAAAGAAAGCTTGGACTAATAAAGCATGATGGTATATAGATTTTCTATAATAACTAACTGCAAGCAAAACTTATTAATTAGTTCGGAGTATAAACTAATAAACGATGAAACAGCAAACTCTCCCGTTTAAAAGATTCTTTAAATAACATACCCTTTTTTTGCTTGTTAAAAAGAGTTTTAATGTTATACACGTTGCATATTTTTATACAAAATCATCACTGGGTTTTCCGTACTGAAATAAAATGTACTTTATTAACTTTATAATTGTAAGCTATTTTTTTTTTAATTGAGGAATTCTTTTACATTTTTTAATTAAATTAAAAAAATTGTATGCTAAAAATTATAGTAGTAGCATTCACTCTGCTATTTAAGAGACATTTAATGCATTTAATTACAATATAAAATTCATTCTAATGATATTTCTTCATTACAATTTAAAAAAAATATATATATAATATTATATTGGTTTTAAAAATAATTAATCAGTTATTAAAATAAAATTTTTAAAATTATAACAATTTATTAATAAATATTCAATTATGTGCATTCTTACTTTAACGAAATCAGTTAATAATAAATGTATGTATATAGAAATTACATGATATAATACTTGTGTAATAGTTTCTTTGAAGAGGAAATGAAATCAGACAGCCTGTTACAGATCAGCATAAAAACTCGCTTATGAACGATATAAAGTGCAGATTAAATGTTTACAAGTAAATACGACAAGTAGAGACTTGTAGTCAAAGTATATTCCCCAGTGGTGCAATTTAGTAAGTAAATACCAACATTTAAAATTACACAACAAACATGACTTACAAATTCATTTACGGTAATGCAGCAGCTAGGCTTGATTTTGTAAATTACATTTTAATGTTTCACAAAAACACGTCCGTTTAGCGCCGTGTTTTAGTGGTAAGCGGACCAAATACCCCCGGACGAAATACCCCCGGACCAAATATCCCCGCCCGGACCGGACGAAATACCCCCGGACGAAATACTCCCGGACGAAATATCCCCGGACGAAATACTCCCGGACGAAATACCCCCGGACGAAATACCCCCTTGTAAGTGAAGATGGGCGGGTGACCAACACGGGAGGGGAAGTTGACTTTATTTATAAAGTCTGTTTTTCTGTCGTTTGTCTGACGTCACACGCGTCGTATTAAAGAAGGAAGTTAGTAACGTTAGGCCAATACATTTTACATTAATGTATCATATATATATCATTCATATCAAATTAAAATTAATGTGTAATATATTTTGATACGATACATTTTATGCATGTTAATTATAATTTTTTATATTGCATTTTTTTTTAGATTTTTTTAACCAAAAATTTTCAAAATCGTCCCTATATAATTTTTTACTTTAAAAAAAATTTAAGTAAGTTTTTGTAGTGTAATTTTTTAATTCTGATTCGATTGGTATAGGTCTAAAAATTAAAACTGCAATATTTTTTATTGTTTATGGTCCCCCGGTGCTATAGGTGCCGTGAACACTTAACGTAGCATGTGTCCCCTCCTGAAGAAACTTAATTTACTTGTTGTTATATTTATTTTCTTATTTATTCCTTCCTTTTCTATTTATATATGTTGGCACCAAAGCCCGAATTCAATGCGCACATCTAGGTGTGCCCCTAGCGACTTGAGCAAAGCCCGAAATTAACAAATATTTTGGGCTTTGCTCATATAAATTTGAACATTTCTAGAAGTGCTCAAATCGAAAAAAGGAAACCCCGACGAGAAGTTTTATTCCGGGCTTAAATTTCCTCATTTAAATTTGATCATTTCTAGAAGTGCTCAACTCGAAAAATACAAACCCTGACGAGAAGTTTTATTTCGGGCTTTTTGCTCACTGTTTTGATCATTTCTAGAAGTGCTCAAAGCAAAGTGAAAAGTAATAATTGGAAATTGTGCCGTATTATAGTAATAATTTGTAATAAATAATTAAAATAATAAAATATTGTGAATTTAATAATATTTTAATTACATACATCACTTTTTTAATTAAGTAACAAAAATACAAATTTAGCATTAGCGTGTATATTATTTTTTTATTAAAATATTTCTTACTGTTTAAGCAAGTCATACTGAAAAATACGATTTTGTCACACTTTTTATATTAATATTTTATGTTAGTTATTTTAAATATTTTTTTTACAGCTGATATATTATAAATTATTAACTTAATTTACAGAACTTGCTAAGAAGCACAGAGCTTCTCAAGATAGTACCAAACCTATTAATTTAAAATAAATAAATATTATACCTGATTATTACCTGATCTTATTATTACCTGAACTTGACTTATTTTTGCAGGGATTACTATCATGGCATTATAAATTTCATCTAAATTTTTTCTTTGCACAACATGTTTTAGATTGACAACCTTTCTTATAGTTGCATTGCAAAACACAAAACCTTGCTTTGAATTTGCTAATGCTGCTGCTGATCTGAGACACTCTTTTCTTTGTCATGTGTGGTACGTCATCTGAACTTAGAAATTATTCATCTGCTACCTGGAATTCATTGCTAGAGTATATAAATTGTAATCATACCTTTAGTTATAAAAAAATGATAATAATAAAAAAAATTGAAAGTGTCTCTCAGTGTGAAAAAATCGTATGTTTTCAATATGACTTGAATAATACAGAAAGAAATGTTTAAATAAAAAAAAATACTATACACGCTATTAATGTTAAATTTGTATGTTTATCAATAAATTAAAAAAGTGATATAATTAAAATATTATTAAATTTACATTATTTTATTATTTATTGCTATAATACAGCGCAATTTCCAGCTATTATTTTTCATTTGCACTTCTAGAAATGATCAAAACAGTGAGCAAAGCCCGAAATAAAAATTCTCGTCGGGGTGGCTTTTTTCGAGTTGGGCACTTTTAGAAATGAGCAAATTTAAAGGAGCAAACCCCGAAATAAAACTTCTCGTCGGGGATTGCTTTTTTCGATTTGAGCACTTCTAGAAATGTTCAAATTTAAATGAGCAAAGCCCGAAATATTTGTTAATTTCGGGCTTTGCTCAAATCGCTAGGGGCACATACCTAGGTTTACAAACCTAAAATCGTTTAAAAACCTTCAAAATCTTGCTGCAAAACGCTGAGACAATTTATAATTGCCGCACAATCAAAGTAAGCGTAGCATATATATACAAAAATCGTTTATTTGCGGCACAATTTTGAGTATGTTTTGGCATAATAAAATTAAATACGCAATTTGAGATCTTGATACGGCATTAACTATAAATAATATACTTTGAATATTATATATGATATATATTTGTTGTGAAAATTTTATAAATAAAGTCAACTTCCCCTCCCGTGTTGGTCGCCCGCCCCTCTCCACTTACAAGGGGGTATTTCGTCCGGGGGTATTTCGTCCGGGAGTATTTCGTCCGGGGATATTTCGTCCGGGGGTATTTCGTCCGGGGGTATTTCGTCCGGTCCGGGCGGGGATATTTGGTCCGGGGGTATTTCGTCCGGGGGTATTTGGTCCGTGATTCGTTTTAGTATTTCAAGAGCCCCTCAAGTGAGTTGTAATATTTCCGTGCACGTTCTTTCTAAAGAGACGACTTACAGAACAAAAAAATAGCGAGGAAAAAATCCTCTTTCTCAGTGGTTTTTACCTCGGTCAAAGCTCTCGGCTCATTCAACACGGTAAACTATACGAGGATTCATTGAGGTAGGTGATGACGTACAATTCAAACAGTGGTAAGTTTTGAAATTTGAAGGGTGAATTTGTAATTCAGTGTTGCTGTAACAATTTGATGTAATAATAAATTATTTTTGAGTACCAGTTTTATAAAAAATGTGACAGATATTTAAAAATCCTTAATATACTGCATAAAAATTAAATTCTTATGAGAAAAATACCCACTTCAATCTATTCTTGAAAATTTAAAATGAATTTCATTCAAAATAAATACAACAATATTTATTTTGTGCTTTTAAAGCAAATACTTTCTTCATTGTATATAATTAATAACTATACTATATTTTATAATATATTCTGTACACTGTCTTTGTGTTCAATAAATAATTTATTATAATACCTACTGATGTTTCATATCAATAGTATTTTTTTTTTTTTAATAATTAAATTGTTTTCATTATAATCACGCTATAGAAATACAATTGGCAACGAAGTCAGGTTTCGATCGAAATTTCTTCGTTGTTTTGACTTTCAAATTTATAATTGTATTTTCGTTTTTTATTACAAAATGCACTCGATTATGATGAATGTGTTCATTTCAAATATTGTAGATCATTATTTACAGTGTTTAAATGTAAATATATAAACAAAACAGCGTATTTAAAATAAAGCTAATATACAATTTTCAATAAAATAAAAATTCCAAATTTAATTTTTTTTAACAAGTTAACAATTTTAAAGGGAGTTTTAGATCATACCTGAAATAAATACACAAATCTTAATGTGATAAACTTTAAACTTTAATTGATTGTTGCAAATTTCTCCCTAAACTTGTGTTGACTATTTTCACAATTATATTAAGTTAAATAATAGTGGGAATTAACACTGGGAACATGATCGGGTCTCGTCAGATTACCGAAATCAAGCAATGCCGAGCATGGTTAGTACTTGGACGGGTGACCATTTTCAACAAAAATCACGTTTCCCACCCAAGGATAAATTGTTACACTCCTCCACTATGTGGTTCCCCTGGCTTTGGACAATTGCACTTCCGGTGCAACGACAAAAGCTGTAGCGTCCATCCTGGTTGAGGTTTCCACGTTTCCCTCAGTAACAGGCAAGGCCATGGCCGCCCTCGTTCCGGAAGAGCTCGCGAAACGCTTAAGTTAAGATTTTGGTGGAAGGTTCGGGTTTAAAACTCTGTGAATAAAAAATACCTAATTTGGGTTTGATAAAAAAAAATATAAATAAAAAATACACTGGTTGATTTAGTACTCCATAAGCTACAAAATAAATATTAAAAACAACAAACTTTGATGCGGATTGGAACAAACATATAAAGCAGCTAGGATAATAAATATACATAATAACAAACACGTAATATTCAGCTCGATAAATAATAATAATTTTACATGGAATTTGAATGAAAAATTGTGAACTCCCAGCTTTCATTAATTATGTATGAAGTTGAAATTACATTTTTTATTTACGGAATTTGTTTTGCTAATTCCAACATTATAATATTAAATTGATAATCAAGAATAATAATATGGAAATATATTTTTTTACATGTTTGTAATTTGCAGCATAACTTTTAAATTAAGTTTTTGCTTTTCGTTTTCTGAATTAAATCTAATTAAAGCCTTAGAAAACAAATAAATAAAGCTAAAACTTTGTCGATCCCACATGCCACGAAAAAAGAGACAAACTGCAGTGTTCTATTTCTGTGTAATTTAACTTTTTATTCAATGTTTTCCAGCTTTTCTGAGTAAAGGAACATTATTATTTTTAGTAAAATTAGACACCAAAAAGAGCGTGGTTCTAACTGTAAGATATAATTTTTTGAAAATAATTTAAAAGTGTTTCATAAAATCTGGAACTAACTTTAATCATATAACTTCGTATAATTAATATTGATTTAAATAAAAAAATTCAAATTTGTTGGTACCACTGAATAAATACAACATAATATATGTTATAATTATTTGTTACTAATTTCGTTCAGTTAAAAGAAATATTTAATACACTGACTTTTCAGTGAACAAGGTTTCAAGGATGAATTGATCGATTGATGTATTCTTCTTTGAATTGTATGTTAAATTTAAATTAGTAATAAAAAATCTATTATTGAACATAAAAAAATATAAATATATATAATGTAAATTACATTATAATTAAAAATTATATTAAGTATAATAAAAAAACTTCCTATGAAAATTTAAAAAAAAAATCAGCGCAATTTTCTGTATTGTATATTTTTTTCACATTCAAGTGTCTGGGTGTGTACTTGTGACGCAGTGACACGTTCTATGACTCATACTGTACCTTGTATGCAGAAGTGTCTGCGGCTAGGCGGTCTGTGTAACCACCCCCTCCCCCGGTGTGACCTTGCGGCTTTGTGCAGCCGCCAGACATCTTACCTGTCTGCCGGGCTTTAATTAACAAAAGTAATATCCAGATTCCTCGCAGATTAATTTAGATCTTCGTAACGTTGTATTTCCTTTTGTTATGAATTTTGTGAAATCTGAGTTTAATATTTAGTAACAAATGCGTTGTTGCATAGCATTGTAGTTTATATATCGTAAGTTACATGGTTATAATATAATAAAGAATTGGTTTAAATGTATTTAGATCTGCAATATTATTTTATCTTCATATTATTCGATATACAACCCAAAAGGTGGCGTGAGAAATGATTATCCCATTCACAAAAGTGTCAAGTCACCCAAACAAAAATATAAATATCACTTATCAGATATATAGTTTAAATTGAAAAAAACAATTTATTTATTATATTTATTCAGAAAACAGACTAAATACAAAATACTAAATACAAAATAAAATACAAAAAAAAATGTTATATATTTTAAATTTAGTGGGATCCCAATTTAGTACACACTACTATACACCTTATAAAATAACAATGCAAAATGCATGCTTATTTACATAAGATTCTAGATTGTATTACACGATACAATTTTCTTGTCTTGTAAGAAAAAATTGTATGCAGTAATTAGAAAAATTGCATATAGTGTAATACCAGCTTAACCCATATTAAATTGTTTTTTAACTAAGATTTATTTATAATTTAATATTGCATTGTGCAAATTAATAAGAACGAGAGAGAGAGAGAGAGAGAGAGAGAGAGGGAGAGAGAGAGAGAGGGGGGGGAATTAGATATATGATTTTTTTAAACTTTATTATAAGTTATAACCTTACAAAAAATAATTCAACTTCCTCGATACTTACATTTTGAAATAAGAGACCTGGTTGCAATTTTGTTGACATTTGAGGTTAATTTATTTGCACGCATCTAGTGGGGCACCTGGGGAACATTCTCTCCTTACAAATTTCATCCTGACAAATGTAAAATACTTTTATTTCCTTCCTTCATAATAACTCACTAGTGTTTTTAATTAAGTAAAGAAAAAATATTACAGAAGCTCTCTTATAAAAGAAGAAGGCTCTGTGAATTATGTCTTCGTAAAATGCACTTGGGAGAAAAAGGACAATTTGTATTTTTAATTAATTTAATTTTTAATAAAGGAAACTTAATTTGTGAGATACTAATCTTGTTAGTGCAAGACTTAGGTTCATTGTTATTGTTTATTTATTATGTTTGGGAATATAAATATGTTTTACTACTGAACGTGTCTTTGTAAAATGTCAACTTTTTACACCTTTTTAATAATTGAAATTGTAATTAAGTGAGTTATAAAGTCAATTATGCAATATTTTTTCAAGATTTAATTATTAATTGTGATGTTTTCATTATAAATTCTAATATTAACGAAACAGTGAGAAAACATACGAAAAGTTAAAGAACGTAAGTCAATTTGAAAAAGCAAGATAAATAATAAAACAACGCCCAAAACAGACGAAAGTTTTACCTCTCCTAATTTGTCACGCATTCCGACTTAAAAGTTTCGTTCTCTTCGTTTTTTATGACACTTAACTGTTTTAGCCTTTAGTGCAGCAGCAGCGATATTGGCATTTTAGAGGCTGTGGAGGTTTAACGTAAACCACATAGGTAGCATGCAGGGGCAATACACTCGCAGTGGAGGTAAAAGAGAAGATAGACTTTAGCAGGGTACTTGAAATATTCAAGGTACGCTTAACCACGTAACAACTATATTATGAAACTTCCTATTCCAAATATCGTGTTTTGATTTTGTTAGAATTAGATTGTAGAGTTACTGACTTCATAATTTGATATGATCACTTTATTTGTTATTATATCATGTATTATTATTCCTATCACATCTATCAATATAAAATAAAATTGACTCCTAATTTTCAATTTTAAGTTTTTAACTCAAATTAAGTAAAAAAAATGTCAAGTTGTTTATTACAAATAATATACTAAAATTAGTTAATTTTATTAAACTCATACAATAAATAAAATATAAAAAATATGAATTTATGTAAAATTAAATTTTAAAACGTATGAAAAACAAAATTCATAATCTAACTAAATTAATTGCGTTATTTTAATCAAAATTGTTTTATAATCAAATGCAAAATGTCACAAATGCATACAGAATTGTAGATAACTTTGACCTATGGTTCTGCAACTTCTAAAATTACTATTATTTGCATAGTTACATATAAGTTAGCATTGATGAGGAGAATATTATATCCCTATCAAGGAGAGTGATCACTAGGATCTATATAAAAATACATGGTAAAACAATAATAATTATATCTACGTTCAGTCAAAAGTCATAAATAGCTCAAATATAAGTCTTTGTGGTGTAAAAAAACTCCCTTGGCACGTGCTTTTCTTACCTGCATTTCAAGTCATATCTTGAAGTTTTAGGGAAGTTACGGTGATGTTTCTTTTTTACCTTTTTTCTTGTTGAAAAACATTAGAGTCTCGTGTATTTTTTTATATTCCTTTTAACAAAAGTCTAGAAAAACAGTTTAAAAATTCCTCGGTTGTCGTAACCCCATGATTAACCTGAAGGCATGTAGTAAAGTGAAAAAAAACAACAAAATTTAGTGCTAAATTTAAAACGAATAGTTTTCAGCAAAATTTTAAATTCTGTTCACCACAACAAAACAAATTACGTTACAAAAGAGAAGACAAAAAATAAAAGATTAATGTAGAAACGTGGTCAAAAGTTTGTGCTAACCAACCTATTTTTATGTAATCTGATATACGTGAATATAATCATAGATATGTTTTAGTACATTAACCTCGTAAATGGATCAAAATAACAGCAGAATTGATTTTCTTACAACCCAAGTACTATAGTGATATATTTTAAAGAAGCAATATAAAAAATGTTACAATTAAGTTACAACAAATATTGTTTAATTATTGGTTTAAAAATATTTTTTTTTATTAATTTTGTTGTATCTTTTAATTAATTAAAGCATGAAATTGAAATGCATTTATTTTTAAAATTATAAGTATACATATAATTTTATATAATACGTACAGAAACAAAAGAGAAATCAATTCGAATTCAAATTTTTCATTTCGATCGTAAGCCTATAGTACACCATACAATTTTGCATACAATTTTTCCTTGCAAGAAAATTTCATCTCCATACAAACAAATGGAGTTAAAGCTTTCTTGAAAGGAAAAATTGTATAATGCAATAGTTAGAAAAAATGTATCGTGTAATACCGGCTATATAATAGGTTGTACAGCATGGATTATTATTATTAAAAATAATAATTTACCTACAGTACAATCCTTAAGAAACAAAATTTGTTAATCATTGCTAGGGAGTTTCACTTCGCGATTACTCCATGATTCAAAAAGCTTGGATATACTAGTTATAAAATGTTACTGGACAGAGATAACCGGGAAAATGGATGTCATACAAAGTAAATCACGATCTTATACAGGAAAGAAAATAAAAATATAAACATTTCATCATAAAAATAAATGATAAAAACTTTATTACAAAAAAAGTACACTTACATCTATAGACAAGAAAGACGTTTAATAACTTGACAGCAAAATAAGATTTTTAATATTTTTTTTTGACCTACGGTGTATTTTTACGATGGCCATTCAATGTTATGTGAACCAATAAAATGAAAGCTGTATTTATTTTTTTTGTAGCCTCAGAAAATCGTAAAGTTCATACGGTCATTTTGACCTCCAGAATTTCTTGTATGAATGAAATTATGTCACACATAATGGGAGAAATAAAATTCCTTACCTTATGAGGTATCAGTTTTATTGTTATAGTACTATATTATTTAGAAAGTCACTCACTCAAATATTTTAGTGAACCCTTTGATGGTAGCGAGCCATTAGAAAGTTAAAGATAATGAATTTTTTTGAACATCTTTTGTTTTGTTTACTAGAAGTAATTTGAATAGCATTTTTAAAGATTATGAAAATAAAAATTGAATAGAGGTTTGGCTTCATCTTTTAAGAATTACAGAATCTAACCTTTATCTATATATAAATATTATGTAATTTCATGTACACGGTATAATACTTTTTAACTAAAATTTAATGCGCACGCACAAATTTAACTGTCTCAAAGTTTAAAATAAATAATAATTACATTCATATATGTCAAAATTGTTAAATTTTTTAAAATAAAAGTAATTTGTACTTCGATATTTACAAATAGTTAAAGAAATAAAAAGTACGAATACTATAATTTAAAATTTATTTCATTGCATTAAAAAAAGAAAAACGCATAAAAGAACTAAACTGCATAAAAATGTCAAAAATAAAATGTTTTCATAAAAGCAAAATAAATAAAAATCTCAATCTTATAGTTTCTTTCATTCATAAGAAAAATTCAACTTGCCAAAAAGGCGAGGTGGCAAAATACAAGCATAATCAGGGGCGGATCCAGCCCGCGGCTTTGGGGGGGGGGGGGGGGGGGCGGTGCCCTATCCCACAATGTTAAATTTTGGGGTGGGAGGGGGGCGATGGGTGGGGGGTGGTAATACCTTCAATATATTTTGAGGCCTTTGGGGGGGGGGGGGGGCGATCGCCCCCATCGCCCCCCCCCTTGGATCCGCGCCTGAGCATAATAAAATTATTTAATCATCATGCAGCGATGTGAGATGATATTCAATAATATATAATTATATGTAACTAATAAATAATATCTTAATAAAGTAATACTTGATGATGATACTAAATTATGCCAACTAACATTGTAATTGTAATTACATGACGAAACTCCCTGTCTGAAATAAAGCTACGATTTTATTTTTTATTTCAAGCGTCAGAAAAACGATATTTATTATTACGTATCAAAATATTTTATTAACCTGACAATGTTGTTTACAATTTTTTACCCTTATAAAATAATAAATCTGTTACAGAAAATGTCAATATTAATGTCTATATAATAAATTTGTCAAACTCGGATTATGAGAAATATAAATTGACTCATCAATAACGTAACTTGATATCTGAAACGTGGTAAAAATAAATCGAAGTAAAATTCTGCAGTTGTTTGATTAAAAAAACGATATTCAATACTTTTTCAACTCATCTTGATTTCAAGTTGTTTTTCATAACAAACATATAAAAGACTTCAGACATTTAATTAGTTTTATTTATTCTTTCAATCGATCTTATATAACAAGTAAGACATATATTCGTGGTACACCGTAGTAATAATAATGATGTTTTGTTTGTTTTAATAAAAAGAAAAAAAATCGTAAATAATAATGGCTAAATCTCTTTGAACTTTTGTGAAAGAAAATAATTCTTTGCAGGCTCTACTCTCAATCATGTACACAAATAACAGGGATGCTATGCAGTAGAGCACTGGTTGTATTATAAAAAAACTCATTGAAAATGTATTTTATAATGATCAACATTAATGGCGTAGAACCGTAATAAAGTTTTGCATAGGCATGTTTCTGCAACAATGTCGTGCAAATATTTTCTATAAACGAATGCAAACAAAGACTCTACGTTTGCAAAGATGTTGATTTTGTTTTAATTTAGAGTTTTTGCATTTGATTTAAAATTATTAACAAGATAATTATTATTGTTTTAGTTCATTAAATATTCGGCGCAATTCACGAAGCAGTTAACCAAGTTTCTAACCACGTTTAGCTTAACCACGTTTAACTAGGTGGTTTAACACGTAAAACAGGTATAATAGTTAAACGTGGTTAAGCTAAACATGGTTAGAAACCTGACTAACTGCTTCGTGAATCGCACCCATTATATATTACTTTATCGTTTATTATGTACAACCTATATTATTGAATAAATAATTTGAATTTAAACTAGATTTTAACACCCAATGACAATTTTTATATAATATTTATATCATTAAACATATTATGTATTATAATAAATATGGTAATAAGCTATTTATATATATATATATATATATATATATATATATATATATATATATATATATATATATATATATATATAGGCTGTTGTGCATATAAATGTATACGTATTCGCAATATCAAAATTGTTCTGCAAAAACGTATATTTTCATGGCGTTAATTATTAAAAGAGTTTATTTTTTAAGTGAAATCTTTTCAACATATATATTTATAATTTGACATGATTTCTTGCACCAAGAGGTACTATACTCAGTGACGTTAAAATTAAATTTCATTTACCTTACAAACAAGAAAATATTGTCCAACTTCTAACTTTTATAATGTGATAAGTGTACTTTTTTATAATAATTTTTCCAACTTTTTATTACTTCAAAAGTTCCATCGCAAATTTCTTTACTTTACTTTTTTTTTTTTTTTTTTTTTTTTTTTTTGCATATGTCCCTGCTGCATGATTAAATTAAACTTAACTCTTTGGTGTGGACAAACCCATGCAGGTTGACGTTAAGCTTTTTTTTTTTTTTTTTTCTCCGAACATAAACACCATCAGACGTTCTATAGTATAAAAACATTAGACCTCTTTACGATCATACTCTTTTAATCCGTTTTCCTCTGTAATTATACAATTGATTATTTTAGGAATTATCACAGAGAACTGTGGTTGAAATTAAAAAAGAGACGGTTTTACGTCAGCTTTGATTAAAGAGAGAGACAGAGGATTTTTATGTGGATATTAGCTTTGTCAGAATTAAAATTACCTGCTAAAAGATTTCATTTAATTTAGATAATACAATAAATTAAAAGGTGAATCAAATTATATTATATAATTATAGTTGTTTTGACATTTTATAAGCATTCATTTATTTAAAATTAGTTTCACTTCAATTGTAAATAGAGAGCAATGTGATTTAAAATTAGTTTGTTTACAATTATTTTTGTAAAAATTATTTTTTATTTAACTTATACTGATGTACAAAAAATTGTTAAACAAATAGCTTAAAAAAAATCATATTTTATATTTATATTTTTTTTACGTGATATTAGTATTTGATACGTGCACGAATATTGAAAATATAATAGTGTTCATATTAATTTATTCAAATAGAGAAGAATCAATATTTAATTTTTTATAAAACGAATATTTTTAAAATTATTATCTGTAAACACCATGTGATTGCATTAATAGAAAAGCAGATTTTTTATGTTGATCTGTATAAAGGGTAAAGATTTTAATTTCTAAAATTTCTCAATTTGTAAAATGTTATTCATGAAAGTTAAAAAGTAAATATTGTTTTAACTTTTGGTTGAGTAATGAATTCATTTAAATTTATTTAAACTTGGACCCTGGGTTTAAAATTACATAACTAAATATACAATGTGTAAATTTATATACTTATATCTTTCTTAATTAACTGAAGGAGAACGAAAAATGTAAAAATTTCATGCTCATATTAAAATAATTTAATTATAGTAAACCATGCATCACAAATCTTTAATAAAGTTGTAACGTTGTAACAGTTTAATAGATAATTGACCCATCATCAAAACTAACATTAAATTTTGTCTAATTCTAAGCTTGAAATTTAAGTGAAAACAAAATATCAAAATATATAATTAATATAATTATAGTAATGCACCATACAGTGCATACAAATTTACCAGATATTATTTTAATGTTTTTTCTTGTAAAAATTGCTTGATTTACCAAGCGTTACAAAGAAAAAGATAAAATTTTATGTACATTATCATGATGATGTAGTGCCTTTGATATACAAGAGTGAAATATGGTGAAAAGTATTTTATAAGCATTGTTCATATTACTACTGTCTGTTGTGTATACTTTGCATTAATGTGGCCGTGTTGTGTTTCAGATACTGCGTCAAATTTGAAGTGATGAAAAGCACCAAGGACTGTCGCGAACAGACGCCGCTCAAAGAAGGTAAAATATCTGCAGTGCAAGTTAATGATACTGCTGCAGTGTGAATCCTTTCTCTATATATACTTCATCGTATAAACCTTCATATAGCCTGTATATTAAACACGATTGATCTTCTTTATATTTATGGGCAAATGGGGGAAAAAAATATTAGGTCGTAGCTAATTAAATGATTGATACATTTATTATTGAAATATTGTATTAAAAATTTTGTGAAATTTTCAGTGTTATCGTTATATTTGCATAAACTTTTTTTTTTTTCATTTAACTTTAAAATCAGAAGCAGCAAGTGTATATAATTAACAATAGGGTACTCAGTTTTTTATAAATGTTTTAAAATACAATAAGAAACAAAAACAGTGAATAAAGTACAAATTAAATGAAAGATATCCTGCATTGTTACTGAAGTAAATTTTGAAATTAAAATAAAATGTTAATAATAATTTTAAACATTTAAATCAAACTGACTTCAATCGCATAATCATGCAATGTAAAAATTCGCTCAAAAAATCTTCGGTGTCTCTAGCCAAAGCTCAAAGTCCCTCTATAATGTAATCGGGATAATTTAATAATAATATATCCTGTATTAAATTTGGTGCACTTTTCAGTTCTTGTTGGGATTACGATAGGTTTTAATGCACAGCACTTTTTGCCTTGGTTGTTACAGAATTATCTACCATACTGATTATATATACTTCATATATTTGGTATTTGAATTAAAAGAACACAGTAATTTGTTTAATATTTTCAAATATAATAGAAAACGAAAACAATAATTAATGTAAAGAAAATATAAAAAATACAGTATTGGCATTATTTTATTTAACTTTTAAAATTAAAATAAAATTTAATAATAATATTTAAAAAAAAATACATTAAAATAAAAATAAAACTAACTTTAAATATCCTGAAGTTCAGAATTAACTTAGTTTTTTTCGGAAACACTTGGCTTGGCCAGTGAAGTTTATCGATACAATCACACCAATGACTGAAGACGTTACAAACACGACGAAAACTAAATTAAATGTTAACCAGAATATAGAATGTCTGAATATATCTCAGAATCCTCGAAGTGTCTTCAGCCGAAGTTCAAGCTGTTTTATTGCTCCCCCAGGTGTTGTAACTGACGTCCCTTTAATTGCAGGTGAGATGGTGTGCGTACTGTGTGAGCAGCAGGCCCAGCGCAAGGCCCTTGGATTCAGATGTCCGGGTCACGGCGTGGAGGACCGGGCAACCAGATGGTCACTTTTCTCGCCCGTGTGTCGCGGAAAATGGGTCCGGATCGAATCTACAGAGGGCGGGGAGTGCCCCTGTGAAAACGGGGCCGATTACATCTTCGTTTGAACACCACCATATCAACTTGAGCTGGAAATTAATCTCAGTTATTGCACACTTGAAAATCACATCAAATTGACAGAAAATGTAAAGTTACGAAGTGTTGGTTTTGTTAAGAATATGAAGTGTATCAATTTTAGAACGAGAGCTTCTTATATACATGAATATTCTTCTTATGAATATCAAAATATTAATAATTCAACATGTAATCAATTTCAAAAATAACCAACACTTTCGATTAATACTGTTAATATATTTTGCTATTTTATGGCCATTTTTAAACAGTAAAATTTAGCATTGTCTATTTTATGATCCCGCGGTAAATTAAATTCATACAGAATGACAAGCTTCAACTTAAAAATGCCGCAGCGCCGCATTCTGACATCGCTCCATAAGGTTTGTTAGGAGAAAAATCTTATTTATTTTTTCATTCAAATTCTATGCTGCACAAAATCTCGAATATTTTTTATGTCGTGTAAAGTGATCTTTCCCGTGGCTCATATGAATTATTAATCTTGCCCTTCATAAGAACCACCGAAAAAAATTAAAAACCAGGTACCACTGGGTTAAAGGATAGGAAGCTTGATAGAACATGTCGTCGCGCGCAGTTCGCGCGCTAGATTTTCATTGGCTGAGAGAATTGTGTCGTCAATATTAAAGCTTCTCATTGTTTTCAAAATAATAAAACAAAAAGTCATGTTGTAGTTCACTATGCTATACTTTCATCTTAAAATTTAACTACTTCAAAATTTATGATAACTGAGATTAATTATTCTAAATTTAAATTATTTTTTATCATATGAAAAAGTGTAAAAGAATTTATGTATCAACTTCAAAATTAACTTCAGATATTTAATGTAGTAACAATTTTTATTATATAATAATAATGAATCCAGTTATGCCTCTCTATAAAAGATATAAAAAATAGCTGTGAAATAAAAAAAAAACGAATTCGTTTAATATTTCCAACTTATAGAATTGACTAACAAAAGCCAGCACTGAGTTTTAAAGAGCTGTCATAAAACGAAGCTATAAAAATGGTTGATTTTACGTCTCACCCAGATATTTTCATTGCTTTTAATGTTCAAATATTGTAATAAAATACTCCCTGTATAGCGGAGAAGTTTATTTTAGGACTACACTTTCTTACTAATTTAGTAGCAATTAATTACATGTTGTTACACTTCATTTAATTTATGATACATTCTTAAAATATCTCAAATACGAATTTCATGAATCAAATGAGACGTAATGAATGAATTTCTAAAGACCTCCCCGTGTCTTAGATTTTAACAAAATTTTCAGAGCTTCACGACGTCTGATGACGGTAGCGCCACAGTCGCGCATGTTAAGCTTATGGGTGACAGTGGCTACAATTGGAACTACTGAAATTTTCGGTAAAACTTATGGTCATAAGTCTCACAACGTCTATGGAACGAAATATCACCAAGCAGTCATCTCTCACATATTTCTTCATGCTGGAATTCCAAATTATAAATAATTATTATTTACTACATTAATTATCTAACATTTTTTTTATATAATTCTTAGCAATGTTAAAATTGTACCAATTAAAAATCATGTAAGGAATTGGGTTTTATAGAAAATATCACAAAATTCCTCTAACTTTATGAAAGTTAAATTAAGCATGAATATAGTTTACTAAAAAAAATAGTTATAATAAAATATAACTTATTATAATTAAGAAATATTTTTAAATATATGAAGAAAAAAAAAATATGTCTTAAACATTATATTAAATTCAATTTTATCTTCTGCTAAAAAGTTTTCAAAAGTTAAAAAAGTTGGTCTAATAAATCTACGAATACTGCCAATATATTGATCTCAAAAAGGCAGATAAAAAAATATAAGTTTATTGATAAAGTTTGTAAATTTTCAAAAGATGGTCATTTTATTTTATACGTATACATTTTTTTCTCTTTTTACTCATCCTTTTAATACTGAACTTTTTTTTAAATGTCAAAAGATGGAGTTATAATCCGCGTATATGCAAATTTTCATGATTGGTCTTTTATTAAGTTTTTCTTTTTATAAACTTTTGAATGATATTTGTAATGCTTTTAAACTATTTTAATTACTTTAATTTCAAAGATATAAAAAAATACTGGAGATAAAAAAATCCATATTGATTGAAAAACCGAAATCATAGAGAAAGCTTCATTAAAAATATACCAGTTTATAATATTATTATATAGGATGTTTTTACGTAAGATAGACTGTATGCATGCTAATATAAATTATATAAGATATTGTTGACATAATTGCATTTAAAAAATGAATCTTTATATATAAAAAAAATATGTAATGGTAGATATCATTAGATTTAGTCTAAAATTACTAATCATAAAATATTTGTTTCAATTAAAAAAGTGTATGTTTTTTGTTTTTAAGGGAGAAAATTAACAATGTAATATTTTTATGTAACCAAGAAAGAAAGTGTCTTTTCGTCTGCATTTTATTATGATTTTTTTTTAATTGTATTTTTATTGCTTTTAATGTATTTTACAAAAAAGGAAAATAACATGAATTTTTCAAAATAAATATAGAAGAAATTTATATACCCTGAATTTTATTTCTAATTTTAAAGATAATTCCCAACTTAATTAGTGTATAGAATAAGTATACAGCATAAAATATAGACTAAATTAATTTATTTCAATATCAATAAAATATTATCTATAAAGTTTGTACTTAAAAAGTAGGAAATTATATCTAGATTGAGACACTTCAAAATTGCTACAAATTTTTACCATAGATATTATAAAAAAATATCACTTATTGTAAGATTTTTGTATAAACAAATAATTTAAAAAATGACAAAAGGCAGAGATCAAAATAAAAACGTTTTTTTGCATGTGTCAATAGCTGAATAAAAAACAATCGATTAAAAGAACAACCTTTTTAATTTGAATCTTTGCATGTTAATTAATTAACTATTAATTAATTTTGAACAGAAAGTAACAAAATCCTCATCAAACCATGCATGCATGGATTACCAATAAAGTTAAAAATATCCTGAGCAATTAAATTTAGTATTTCTAATCGGCATAATACTAGCAATATAGAAATTATATCCGTATAACATAATGTAAAAATTGGTATAATGATGAGACTGATGGATATGCTTGTAAGAATAATGTATAGCCATTTGCTTTGAAAAATTTTCCTACTATCTATAGCGTATTATATTGTTTGACTTATAATGATTTCTCATAGAAACTATATAAGCTGTGATTACATTTTTCATTGCAAATAATAACAGATAGATAGAGTTTCCACTATTATTTGCAATTATTTTGTATTTATAAGCATTGCCAAGCAACCACATATTAAAAGTTTAGTTTATTTGATTTAATAAAACCTTTATAAATCCTATTATAACACATTTTCTGTAAAACTCATTCAGAAGAAAACAAAATAATATAAATGGATAATGGATCTTATTTAATATCAGTGATTAAAATTGAAGCCCCATTATTTCTTGCTGTCATGTTATTATATAGGATTAATTATAAAGTCAATTAAGTTGAGTCATTCTTCCGTCAGACTGATTTTTTTATGCTTCACGGATCATTAAATGAAAATAATATTAAATTGTTATTTTATTGTTATAATGGGGAATTCTCCTACATTTATTTTAATTTTTTTTCAGATGCTCTATGCCTTGAAATTAAATGTTCCAAAACAAAAAAGTTTCAATTTTCAAAATTGGAGACAAGGAAATTTTTTAAAAATCTTCGTTCTTTTGAATTTAGCGCCAAAACGTGACGTAGAAACTGCCTATCAGGTTAAATTTTCCTGCAATAAATTTATATTTTCGATTATCACTCTTAAAGTAAACTGATATTTGAGACATAACTATTGATATATACTAGGGTAGAAAATCCCGCTAATTTCAATCGTGTTAATAAAATTTATAGCCAATCACTACTTGACGCTCAAACTATGATATCAGGCAGTTGTTGTGTGTTAACTAGGGAGTTTCTACGTCACAATTTTCAGGATTGCGCGCGGGTTGCATACTTTGCCCCTATTCTAATAATCCCTTCAGAATCCCCAAATTTGAGTTAAAAAAGTTGAAACTTAAGTCAAACTTACTGTTAATATGTTCCCGATCATAATAAGGGAGTTTAATTAAAATTTGAGTTGTAAGAGAATTCCCCATTACAAAAATAGCAATGTTGTCTTATTATATTTAATAAAATTATATAGAATTAACTTTGTATTAAAATAATGGTTCTTGAAGC
This sequence comes from Siphlonurus alternatus, assembly GCA_949825025.1. Taxonomy (NCBI): domain Eukaryota; kingdom Metazoa; phylum Arthropoda; class Insecta; order Ephemeroptera; family Siphlonuridae; genus Siphlonurus; species Siphlonurus alternatus. The sequence goes on along the minus strand of OX463785.1, from coordinate 23,961,407 downwards.
TTTCTATTGCTTTAATGTTTAAACACATTAAACTAACAAAATATTAGCTCTGTTCGTAAATACACAATAAGAAAGAATCGAATTTTATTGATTGCTTTTTATGTTTCATGTACATAAGGTTCATCAATACAAATAAATTCTTTCTGATTGTGTATTTACGAACAGAGCTATTATAAAATCACTAACATAACATGAAATTGAACGAAGTTTGTTTGTTGTAAAATTTAATTAAAATATGCATGATTTACTTGACTCCGCTGCATGCTTTATTGGACTGATGACCCAATGGGTTAGTTCTGTTCAGACCATCATATCTGAGGTTTCTAGAGTTCCCTGAGTTTATAAAGGTATAAGTGTCGGAGAGGACCTTCGCGGAAGCAAAAGGCCACGTGACCAAGAACGACTTATTATAGTTTTGAGTACGTTTTTTTTAAAAAACAAACCAAAGCAACATTATATTTTATTATAATTTGTTCAAAATTTGCAGAATTCGAATCAAACCCAAGATCTATTTATTTTTATTTGCTTCAGCTATACTATACAGTCTTTGAATAAAATCAGCTTCAATCATTAATTATATTTTAAAATTTGTGGTTAATTTTTCTAAAATATATATTAACATACGTTCATTTTTATCTTTTTAATTATAAAAACAATAAAATTCATTTACGGATAAAATAATGTATTTTCATTTTAAATTTATTGATGGTTCCTTGCAAATTGCAGAGAGGGGGAGTTTTATATTGTATTGATTTTCAGGGTTCCTGTTCCAATACTGTATTTTAGTATGTAAGAATTATATAATGTATTAATCTTCAATTTTACATTAATTTGTCATTAATTCATCTAATATTAGTTAAAATGTAATTTTGTATGAATTTGAATGTACTACAAAAACTGATGTAATATTATTAGCGAAAGCTATCAAATAAATTTCATTTCATATAATCTAAACAAGAAAAAGGTTCTAAATTCAAGTTAAATAAAAACAGAATCTAGTATATCTTTTACTTTTTATAATTCTGTACTCTTTATAAACACAACGTATAGTTAACATTGTATCAAGCTTAAATTAATCCTTGACTTGTTATCAAGTGAAAGAGTCTCAAATTGTAATCCTTGGTAATTAGCAAATGAGCAAAGGGAGTTGTGTTCTAAAAATAACAAGGGATTTAAATGGCATCGTTATAAACAACAATAAGGTACTGTGACGTCATCATTCCCAACAAATCTGAAACTACACTTCACTTGATTTAAAATTCAAACGGAAATAGCCTTCAATTTTGTGTCTCAAGTCTGAAACTTTGCGGAGAGAATTTCGTTAAAAAAGTTGACCTCACTTCAAACTTTCCAAATTTGAATATACGAACAAAACCTTCATTTTCGGTCGAACATTTGAGTAATTTGATTACAACAAACAAGCATGCTGGAAGGCTAAATGATGCTAATAATTTATTTCAACTCCAAATAATTCTGAAAATACTTTCAGTATTATTAAAGACTGAAAAAGAAGAAATCGAGAAATCGTCCCTCGTCCGGAATAATGAGCTATCTGCTTTTTAACCATTAATTAATGGAGACGTCATTGACCTCTGCAAGGTCATCAGGGTAGTTCTTGAAGGTTATCAGGGTTAAAGGGTCTTAGTCAATATTTCAGGTGAGCTGTAAATCAGTATAAAATAGAGTTCATAATTGCGCTCACCTGAAATAGCAGATAGCTCATTATTGCAACGAAATTGTGGTAGGCAGACAGCTCATTATTCCAGACGAGGAACGAAATTCACTCGATGTATAAAAATTGTTACAAACTTTCGTCCTCATGAAGTTATTGATCCTACTGGCAGAAATTTAATTGCAATTTTGTTGACCGAATTGATCGAACGGCTTCTGACCAGAGATCAAATTTCATGCCAATATTGAATTGCAATAAACTCAGCAGGTATGAAATATAAGCGTTATTAATACATATTATATATTTACCACCTAGTTAAACGTGGTTAGAATCCTGGCTTAATACTGCTTCGTGAATAGCATCCATTAATTCTAACATAAAATATGATTATTATAGAAAATGAAATAACTCGAGTCTGAAATTTTCAGGGTTTATTTATAATTTATATTTCTAGATATTTAATAGGTATACACTATAAACAAGAATATAAAAATGATTTTAGTCTATAAAAAAATGCATAGGCCAGATTTAATTCTTAATTTTTTATTGAAGTTTGATGTGGAACAAAATATATTTGCTAAAATCTCTGGTAAAACTCTCCCTAATTTAAAATTAGTACTTAAAGCTATTTTAGCAATAATTTATAAATACATAAGATACGTTAGCACTGATTTATATTTTTTAGTATATAATATATCACATATTATGCACTCAATTATCTTTGGTATTCGTGGGTAATAAATTTTATAACAAATTTGGACTAACATACGGCAGACACTTCTTGAAAAAATAGCGATTTTTTATTAATAATTTTCACTTCACTTTTTTCAACAATCAAGTTCGATTTGTTCATGAAGTGTGTATTGTTCTCTTGAAGAGACGAGGCGTGACGAGGACGTGTGTCTGACGAGGCGCGGACGTGGGGTAGCCTTGGTTACCGTCGCTCTTACCGGGATATTAATATCAAGATGGTCATTAAGCTAAAAATATCTTTTATTTCAGTTATTGATTTAGTTTTCAGTAAATTAAAAAATTATAAATTAAATTTATAACATTTTTTATAAAGTTGTAATTTTTTCTTCTAAAAAATTGTCTAACTGTTAAGATTTGTTTAATAATCAATTAATATTAATTTTATGTTTATAAATTTTTAAAACGTGTTTAAATTCATCAGAAATTAAAATTTCGATCATTTGAAACTTTTAGGGTGGTAACTAAAATAAAATGTAACAAATTTAAAATTTAATATTTGTGCGTGGCGCAGTGCATTGACCGGTTCTCGTTAGATCACCGAAGTCAGGCTACGTCGAGCGTGGTTAGTACTTGGATGGGTGACCGTTTCAAGTAAAAAATACGGTGCTCCCTCCCTGGGGTAAATTCGTCTCGCTTTCCACCCAGTGCAGTGATGCACTTGTGTGTGGTTCCCCAGGCTTTGGACATCGCTTTGGTCCATTGAGAAAAAGTAGAGGTGTCCGTCCTGACTGAGGTTTTCCACGGTTCCCTCAGTCTCACCTCAGCGAATGCTGGGACGCGTAAGCATGCAGGCCGTGGCCACTATCCGTTCCCTACCTTATCCCTACCCAGTACCCCGCCGCGAGCTGTAAGCTCTTAGGGTGTATCCTTGTAAAAAAAAAAAATATATATATATATATATATATATATATATCTTCGCTCATTTCAAATAATTACAATATGTTATAAATATATTATTTTTGAATGGCAAATTTTATAGGAATTGATAATTAAATTATCCATTTCTTAGACTCATTTCATGACTTTTGAACCCCAAAATAGGATATTCTAATTTATCAACAAAGATAATGGCAAATATGACTTTCATAAAACTGAGGACAGAAAATATCTTCATTTTTTTTTCTGATACTTTTATTTTCAGTTAGTGGTGTGAAAAGAAATCTTACTTTAGTAACACGTTATAATACGCGTATATGAGTTATGTATTTAAGCAAATTTAAATTACATTGATACAATCATTACAATATCCTTGTGTGACATATCCAATCTTAGTTATATAGATGTGTTTTCAGTGATTGACAGCATCAATTTTGATTTCAGAAGAAGATTAAGTAGCACATCTTTAAATTTAAAGTGAGCATTTACGGAATATAAAGAGAAAAAATATTACTTGTCAGACATGATATACACAATAGGAAATTCGTAATGTTACCCCTAACTTTTAATATTATAGCACTACATTTTTAATGCAGAAAAAGATTTTCATGTTTACAAATTGATTAGGTATGAGTTGGCACCTTAACTCCCTTCCTAATGTTCTACTATAGACTGTAAATCATAATTACATATCCCTCAGTAAATGTAACATTTCTGAGTTATGTAAGTGTACTCAAAATGTGACAACATGACAAATAGCTTTCACATGATTTAAAAACTAACTACATTTACACATTTTTTTTTAGAAATGGTTTTCATTCATACACTTCATTTCATATAAATAAATGTATAGTTTAAAAAAAAAAAAATAATAAAATATTATAAAACATTCATCTAAAATAAAATTAAATATATTTTTCCAAGAGAAAGAAATCCTTATCCTTTTCTTTTTTTTAAACATAAAGAGATTTAAAAAGTGTAAAGCTTCTTTATTTAAAACACACGCTCTGAAACGCACCATGCGAAAAAAAAAAAAAAAAAAAAGAAGAGGCATGATTTACGTGTTTGTTAGAAATATAAGTCCCTTGATGCCTTACATGACAATTATAAAATACAGGTTAACTTGAATTGTAAATCAGCACCATCTAACGGTACTTTCTTAAGTACAGTAAGAATACATTAAAAATGTAAACCCTCTTTGTATTCAAGAAGAGAATTAATTTTTTCAATGAAAGTAATAAGAACATGAAATTACCTGTTTATTTTATTTTCTTGGAAAATAGCGGACGAAAAAGCGCAACTCGTTATAAGGAGAAAAAGATGATGTACTCCACAATATGTGTATAGAATTTAAATTTCTATGGTTTATAAAAAATAAATGTGTATTTTTGACATTTATTTAAATAAAAATGATATCTCTGCGCTTCATGAATTCTATATAAATTTTATATTCATTGTCGCATAACTCTGTTGATATCCTCTCTGTTATAATAATATATTGTTGACGGATTTTCCTGATTGTTCTTTTCAAGGAAAAAAAAATATTTTTCCTGTCACGTAAAAAAACATGATTTGAATTTTTAAAGTACTTGATATTTTTTCAAAAAAGAAATGTAAACATCGTCACATTATAATCATTTTGTAATTATGTAAACAGTACATGTTATTATAGTTATTTTCGCTCTAGTCTAATATATTTTATTTGATACTTAGTATTTTACTTGATACAACAATAATTTTTATTAAGGAAAATTAAAAAAATCACAGATTTGAAACATCATTGAATGCATTGATTGTTGTTTGTAATGCATTTACAATAAAACAGTTTGGTTTTCGTGAAAAACATATCGAATGTATTAATTACGTATTAATTAATTGTAATTTTTAGTACATTTTGTATGTATTGTATTTCTAAATTACATAGTTATACTAATAAAGTTAGGGAGTTTTGTTTTATATTAAATTTTAATTTCACTGTATTATTAAAATTTAAAAACTATTTTTTTGAATTTTATTTTTATTTTATTATTTATTTTAAATAATGTATATAAACAATGTTGTATTATTTTTATTTTTATTATAAAAAATTTATAAAAAACTCCCTCCCTGCATGACTTTAAACATTAACGATGTGTTAATCATGTTTCCTTGTTTCTGAGAATTTTAAGTACCTAAAATTACATGAATTAAGTAATAGATAAATGCATCATAATGTATCAGTCTGGTGTCAGTTTTTGAATTATCCAAATACCAATTTTTTCCTCTATATATTACATTGGGATTGTACTTATCTACTTATATAAAAATAAACAATAATAACAATATTTACATCGAAAAGCAGCGCTAATATCTTTATAGTTTTACCGAAGTGAACTCTTATCAGTTTGGTTAAAAAGTCACCAAAAATAGACATATTTAACATTACCCAGTTGATTTGCATGAACAACTTTTTGGAGTGACGTGATATTGAATTGAATTTAAGTTATATTGGCTTTTAGGGAACTCCCACACAGCCAGCTAAAATAAAAAGAAAATAGTGCTTGCTTATAATTGATTGTAAAGTAAAGCTTTAATATAGGTATATATAAAAAAAAAAAATAAAATAAAATAAGAAAAAAAAAATAAAAAAAAAATTAAAAAAAAAAAAAAAGAGTGACGTGATACGAATATTGCGCAACTGCTGATAAATCCTACGGTGGCCATCTTTGTTCTACGAGTTTCAGGTCATGATGTTATTATTGCAGTGCGGAGAATTCGCTTCCCATGCTACTTCAAGTACTGCAATTGAATCCGTGTAACTCCAACTTAACTCTTCCATTTGCAACTTATCTAAAGTCTGTTGCTTCAAGCGATCGTCGTACTGACTGTTGCTACTTATACTTGATATAACTCAGCGCACTGAACATCTTGTGCTATATAGTAGTGAGTACCATAACATTTGGATGTTCGTCCATTTGTATTGATAATGGAATTTATTTGGAAAAGCACGCACGATTTTAAATTTGTTAAAAAGCTGTGCATAAACAACATGAAAAACTAAATTTAAATATTAAAAAAATGATAACAATAGGTATATAATTTTGTAAAACCATCATTTAAATATAACTATGTATTTAAATTGTATAATAGAAATAAATTTGAGTTGACTAAAACAGCTTTTAGAGTGTTTGTGATGCTAAAACATTTTTAACAATTTGCGACAAGTAAACTCCCTTTAACTAACAATGAAAGTAGTGAAAACATTTTTACACTTGGTAATGGATTGGTGGATTTGCATGATTTTAACATGGCAAATCAGCGTAAGTCGAAGTAATGTGTTTTTTCTAATGCTTACAAAATTGTACACAGACCATATTAAGAGATGTCCATGCCTCATTGTAGACATGGGGACATGCCTGGTATAGAAACCAACATCACCAACATGTGTCATATCCTCATGAACTCTGGGAGTTGTGTTAAAATTGTTTTTACTATAAATATATGGTCTCTGCTGTGCAGTTCAGTATGTAATATATATTAAATTAAGTGTCGGATTTGTTCTAAATAGTCCTTAATGGTTGAAAAATAATTAAACATGATAATTAATATTGTCATATATTTATTTCTTTGTTTAAATCAATTTTATAAATAATTTTAATTTTTAGCAGTCGCAACTGAAAAATATTTTTTCATGATGGTTGGACTAAATTTCATCAATGAAAAATAACTAGTAGGTACTAGGTCTGTTCGTAAATACAGAATCAGATAATCGATTATTTGATTTTCCAATATTCTCTTTACAGATGGTTCATATGATTATTACTGTAAAATTGATTATTCATAATTTACTGTCAATTTTTGTAAGATGCAAGATAATCGATTCATATATACTAACTTTAATTCATTCTGAATATGATATGGAAATGAAATAATTTTATCAATGTAAATTAGATTTGTAATTAGAAAATTGTTGCAAATAATAATTATGCATAAGTACGACGTTAATTAACGTACACCTCGGGACAGGACAAATGTTACCACGATTTACTCTAGCTCCAAGAGACAAAGAGATGTAGATTTTTATCTCTATTGGAATGTATAGTAAGAACGATACCCAGTCAATGATATCAGCACACCTCATAGGCTGCGTGACAAACAAACGAAGGTTAACGTTCGCGATGTCGACTTTTTCTTTGTCGTATGAAAGTATCCAGTGTAGTTGCAACGTTTTCTCAGTGTAAGTGAAACATACTTTTTTATTTGCAGTCCATTTTTACATTGCTAACACGATGTTTTGCCTCTCTTTGAGTCTGTCCTGGATAAATATATACATCAAAAGAATATATATCTATATTTTACATAGGACACCTTTCTTATTTGTTTGTTTCAAAGAAATTTTAATACAAAAGCATGACGTCTTTTATTTAATAAAAATAATCAAAACAGAAAGAAATGGCCTGGATGAAAATTATATCACTGTTGCTTAATATTAGCTTGCGAAATTTAACAATTTGCAACATATTTTGTTATTCTTTCATCTCGAATGACAAAGAGAAAGAAAATACTGATAAAATTCATACTTTTATTGAATTTAAAGGCGTGAATATTACAAAAAGAAATCAAATAAATCTACTCTAAAATCAGAATAGAATAGACAGGAATAGAACAACCTCTAGCTCTCACTAATTTTAAAAATCAGTTTATTAAAAACAATTTGTTCAACATTTTCAAAACGATAATTTATTAATTTTTAGTAATGTTTTTAATTGAAGCACTGAATTTAATTACAACTTTATAATAATTTAATTAAGTTTGATTATTCTATTATTCTATCTGAATATTGTTTCAAGTTTCACTCTTCAATTTTCGATACAATATATAATATGTAATGAATTTTACTAATTTGTAAGTCTAGTTAATATATTATATTAACTAGACTTAGTAAAATTCATTACATATATTATAATAAAATTTAGCAATGAAATTATGGATAATTTTGCAATATCGATAATTTTTCTGTAGGTTAACACACGTAAGTAAATTATATTTAAACCAGCACAATAAAGTTGATCAATGAACGAAATATACACACCAATATTATAAGTTATAATAATTATGGATGTCATGCAGATCCAAATTTTTTCTTCGCCAGGAAATGATAAAGACAACATTAACGAGAGTGTATTTACTGAAATTGCAAATTTGAAAACAGAGAGATCTATAGTATATTTTCAAATCATTACACAACTTTTGATACGATCCTGTCTACAAAAATATGAAACTATATAGAAAAAATAGGAAAGAGGAAAAATAAAACAATAGAGTATTGACCTCAACATTTTTTTATTACAGAGAGGAATAGAGGGTATTAAATTGTGCTAATCTGATTTTTTTTTCAGATTTTTTTTAGTCTGGGAACTATTTTTAAAAAATTATTGAAAGTCCAGAGAATGTGACGCGTCTAGACGCCAGGACCTAAAAGGGGACCTCGGCAAAGCTTATTAGCAATACTAGCGGGGCTTTAAAAAATCTGAAAAAAATCAGAGTAGCATAACTTTGCATCCTCTATCCATTTCTGCAATAAAAAAATGTTGAGTTTCATACTCTATTGTTATTATAAAAAAATGAAAATAATAATTTTCTAAGTCCCACTGCTTATATATTTGTACTACTTGGCATTGGCAGGATACATTATTGCAGGGGCTGTAAAGAGGCAGGGTGCTACCAAGTACATTTCTGCTAAAGGGGTTGAACCTCCCAGCCGCGGTAAATCACCACATTTACACGAGACAACGCCGGTGTTTTGTTGGTTGCGTTGATTAATGGGACATTAATAGCCACAATGGTGGGGGACCAAAATATGAGTTGTTTAATTTTTATCAATTTTTGTTGGTATCGATTTTTTTAACAACTACATTGCTGGAAATAATATTTTTTAACGAGAGCTAGCTATACCATGCACACTGAACTAACTTGAGCTGGTAATGGTGATCATGTGTTACAGAGTTCTTTTAATATTTAACAATGGTTTATATGGATTTGATGATCTCAACGAGTCAGTAAAGGTTATAAGGCTATAAATGCTATAAGTATAAATTGAGGTTTTACTAACATGCACCTACGTACAGGCTTTAAACACCGTAGAGATACATCACAATTTACTATAAAAAGTGTGATGTTATATTGTATGAATTGCAGAGAAGCATAAAGTTTGTCAACTTTCCAAATTCCCAACCGAATCGGAAAGATGGCAAATTTTATGCTTACATGCAGTCAATTCATACAATAACGTTACACATATGAATTCTTTAAGATTTGGTAACTAAGTTTGTATGAAATATAGACCAATATTTTTATACTATGCAGTATAACTAACTTCTATATATATGTTAATGCAAATTGCAAGACATAAAAGTACTTTGTTACCTTTGACTAATTTTACGATGTAAAAATATAGTATAATTAATTAAAAAAAAACTTTTTTTCAGTATTTCTGTGATTACAAGCAATTTAAATCTCCGTACCGTTTAAAGTGTGTCTTACAAAACTTTAAAATTTTATAGAAATTCTTTTAGTTTAATATATTTTTAATGTAATTAAAACATAATTTATACAATAAATTACTATACATAGACTACACAGATTCAGTCAGATATAAATACATCTAAAATACAAATCAAACTTATTTGTACCTAAATTATTAACAAATAAATATGAACATGTAATTAAGTTAGAAAATAGCACTACTACATTCCCAGGGTTGTATAGATATCCTGATGCAGTCTCAATGAAAATTTGCTATTTAGGTGCTAAACAAGTTGCCTAGCATCAAGGCGCTATCAATTTGTACTTAATAAACGATACTTTTTTAAAAAAAATCTCTCGAATTTTTATTTGAAATTTGTACTGCATGTGTGAACAATAGCAACCTGAGTTAAAATAAATTTCATCTTTTATTTGCTATTAAGCTCTCCTCTCATCTTTTATCTTCTTATTTTGCACTTTTTAGAGAAAAAAAAAAAGGAAAAAGACGAGATGGCATATTTGTTCCTCTTCTAGAAATATCGTCTTCATTTCATCCTCACTTTGAGCGACGAAGAAATAAGATGTGTTTTAGAGATAAAAAGATCAGGTTTAGACGTGTAAAGGATGAGTTGAAGACGAAAATTTCCAACTAGGGCAAATTGTTTTGACTGGAATGTAAAATGAACTTCACTCACAATTTCGATCATCGTACTTTTTATTTTTTCAATTATTTCGTTCTCCTTTGTACTTTACAGCAAAACACTTTCAATGATTTTAAATTGAACAAAAAATCCTTTGATATAAAAATCTCTGGATAAAATGAAATGACAAAACAATTAAAAAAAAAAGTGCTAGCTGAAAATGCTGTAAAGAGAAAAATAAAATACGAAATTTACGAGATTTTAAAATTCTCATTAAATTTTTAAAGTGTTGAAAAAAAAATAATTTTTTTTTTTTTAACATGAATTATTGATTGACATAATAAAGTATGAGGGTTCATATTTTTATACCAAAAGTTTCCTCATTTGCGAGGCATTTTACACTCTCAACAAAACATAACACGCTAATGCTTTTAAAATTGCATGGCACCACCATTTATCACACTGACTTGCCCTATAATCTTAATAATGACTTAGTACACCTCTAGAAATCACGAACGTTACTCCTCAGTTTATCACGTAATCTAAGGAGGCGTGGTGAACTAAACTAATTTGGTATGGGTGCTCTTTGATCATCCACAATTGAAAATCTGAATCTCTTTGTCTACTGGAGCTGCAGATTTAGCCAAGTGAGGCAAGAGTAACGTTCGTCATGTCCCAAAATGACAGATTAACCCTGATTAGTTGCGGTTTTAAAGACAAAAAGATGAAGATTTTTAACTTTGGAGAAAGGAATAAATACAATTTAATATTATAAATAAAACACATACCGTAAAATAATGAAAAAAGTATTAATTTTGAAACGATATTTACTAACACCGTACTTTATAAAACAAAATGAATTTCAGTGTGCCTTTCTCTAAATACAACACTGAAAAACAAAATTTCACGCCGATGTCACGATTAGTAAGTTTGTCCAAATAATTTTATGAGAGCTACCCATTAAACTTGTATAGCCCCACGAATTAATTGATTTTGAAGCCTTCAAACAAATAAATAATAAGAAACAGAACAAAACTGCACACAAATATTGTAACCAATGTAAAGGCTCGCTAAATTATGATAATATTGATAATGATGAAAGTCAAAGATAACGTTCTGAGAGCCTAGAGGTTTATTTTACTCTTTAGTGTGAATTATAAAACATAAAGTTAGTGATTTTTAGTAATATATTCGTAAAAAAATAGTTGTTTTAACACGTTACAAAAATGATGTAATGGAACAGTTTTATTTCTGTTATAAATTTTGTGTAAAAAGTACATTTATAAAAAAATTGGTTATCCTCTCTAAAGTATAGTACAGACTAATGTTGTTAAAACATTTTGACAAAAACTGTTAAATGTAATATTAAATTATATGTACGTATTATATTTTTTACACGAACGCATTAGTATTTGCTGTAAAAAAATGTATATATATATATTAATGAAAGCCAGGCTAAAATTTATTAAAAATAATAAAATTTTCATTTTGCGTACCAAAAAATGTTGAAATCGCATTAATTTTCAGTGAAAGTTCTCACGATTTAAGTGTACATTAAAATTTAGTACACAAAGCTCCATTTATTTGACGAGGCTTCAAAATCAATTAATTTGTTACAAGTTTGATGGGAAGCTCTCATAAAATTAATTGGACAAAGTTGCTAATGAAATTCGTGACATCGGCGCGAAAATTTAGTTTTTGTCAATGTTGTATTTAGACAAACAAAAGAGCACTGAAATTCATTTTGTGTTTTGTAGAATACGCGGTTTTTAGTAAATATTGTTTCAAATTTCGTACTTTTTCATTATTTTAAGTATCAGTTTTATTTATAATATTAAATTGTATTTATTCCTCCAGTATATTTGAAATTTGTTATATTTATAATTCTTATAATTTTGTAATGAGTAATTTGAATAGTTGTTATTGGGATAACTAATTCTCAATTATATAAGACCAATTTAAATTTTATATTTCCCATTATGACGTTTTTACAACCATGCAAGGAATTGTACTGTCCTGGTGCGCTTGCAGATGTGTGTGAACCTAATTAAAATAAATTTAAACTAGAAGAAGAAAATAGATGAATACATAATTTGTATAATAATTCCAAGTATCAAAATTACAACTCTAACACATAAATAGTAACATACATTTATTGAATTAGTAAATTAAACCAATAGGTATTTATATTATGGAAACTCAATATTTTATAATGTTAACATTTTGTTAATTGTGAGCAATAAATCTCGTGATAGATATGTAAATTGAGTTGTTGACTTTACAATGCACGTTTATCTCCAATCTATGCTAGTTAGTATGACATCACTATCCCGAAATATTTTTGGTTTCGATTCCCACGCCAAACGCTCGTGCCTCACTACAGTTTTTTATTGGCCCGTCTGCTTCATTAGGACTTGCTCGGGAAAAAGTCATTACAGAGCGATGATGTCAGACGACACTACATGCTGGTATGTGACATTCAAATAGAGAGCACTTGGTGACATACAAACAAAATATTGTACGAAACTTGGTGACATACAAACAAAATATTGTACGAAACTTATAGTGACATACAAACAAAATATTGTACGAAACTCCCTGACATACAAACAAAATATTGTACGAAACTCCCTGACATACAAACAAAATATTGTACGAAACTTGGTGAGATACAAACAAAATACTGTACGAAACTTGGTGACATACAAACAAAATATTGTACGAAACTTGGTGACATACAAACAAAATATTGTACGAAACTTGGTGACATACAAACAAAATATTGTATCAGTTTTGTTCATAGTATTGAATAGATTATTAATTTTGTAAAAAATATTACAATTAAAGTTATTTTAAATATTTAAATTCAATATTTAAATGTAAATTTCTTAAAATGTTTTAACACTTCGAATTCTTTAAATGGCTTTAAATTTATGCAGCTAAAATTATTTCTAGTCATGTCCTGGTTTTTACAATTAAATGTTGTTATTTATTACTTGATTAATTACTTTATTACTTATGGAAACTTCTGCATTATTAGTAATTGAAAGTGACAAATTGAGCTCAATTCGCTCATCTATTCACCTGTAATTAACGTAATTGACTTCACTTTGATTCCACGAATGAATAATTTTCTACCATTTATACACCAGAAAAATAATGCTTTAATAACTGTGGTGTGTGATTTTCGGGAGTATTGCGATTTTACGTTTTTGCTGTATATGATTGACCTAACGCTTTGATTAAAAATATTCAAGTTGGTTATTTCTGCATGTGATGCAATTTATTTCGTCCCTATTTCCATGAGGCCAGCAAATTTCATATTGTTTTGTATCCAAATTAAATTAATCCGACATTTTTCAATCAACATGTTTGCAGAAGATTAATTTTTGATTAAAGTTGATTATAAAATTTTGAACAATTTTAATTAAAACTACATAGCAATTATGTATGGGATAAAACAGGTATAAAACATCAGGGCAACTTGTGACATCTATATAAATATTGTGCTATCATATATATACTATTTGGACAAATTAATATATTTTATTTTAATAGTTCATAATTCATAATACACCATGAATGTATAATTTGTTTTGTTTTATAAATTTGTAACATTAAAAAAAGCAACCTATAATTTCATAAATTTGGTTAAATTTACTTAACTTATTTGTAAATGTATTAAAAAGTTATATTTCAATAATATTAGTTCTGTTCGTAAAAAATACACAATCAGAAAGAATCGATTTTTATTGATGTTCTATATACAGAAGTTTCATCAGTAATAATCGAGTATATTTTACGAACAGAGCTAATATTATTAATGAAATATTTATCTGACACTTACAGTTTGACAATCCAAAGTCACAATTGTAATAATGAAACGTTACATCGATTTATGACAACAACATGTGAAATGTACATTTTTTTCTTGGACTTATAATTACATGACTAACATGTAAGTGCTAGGAACAGGTGGCCTCTAGTTTCTCTCTCTCTCTCTCTCTCTCTCTCTCTCTCTCTCTCTCTCTCTCTCTCTCACTCTCTCTCTCTCTCTCTCTCTCTCTCTCTCTCTCTGTCTCTGTCTCTGTCTCTGTCTCTCTCTCTCTCTCTCTCTCTCTCTCTCTCTCTCTCTCTCTCTCTCTCTCTCCCGATGATATCATTGACAAAAACAGCGCTATGGAAGGACACATTCCACCCCCCTCCCCCTTACGTGACAACTTCTGCTTCCTCTCTTTGCTGTATAAAATGTAAAGAGTTTTTTATGAAGCCATATTTTTTGTTCTACCCCTTTTTGACTTAATATTATCTGACTATGTCATAACTCATTTTGTTACATGAGCTATATCCAAATGTGTTCTAATACTTTAGAATCATCATAGAACAACTCCCAAAAGTAATTTTACTAATGGTAATTTTTAAAGTATATTTCATTTTATGAGTTTCCATTACTTAGGGATATGTATAAAGACTCGAGAATGTTTGTGATGACTGAAATTTCGTGCTGTCAAATTCAATTGGTCCACCCTACAAAGTACATGCAAATTAATTCCAAGTGTCAATGTTTCCCTTTTTTTTGTCCAACTTGCTAGTTTTTTATTAAGAGTAATTTTAAGAGTAGCATTTGAAAAAATTACATTCATATAATATGAATGTTTTCATGTATTCGAATTTTAACACATGGTTTCTGAACTTGTTAAGCAAAAACCATTATTTATTTGCACAAATATTAATAATTGTGCCTTGGTGTATGACTAAATTCGACCTAAAAAAACTCCATATTAATAATTTAAAATAATTATATTTTAATTGGTAAAGCTTATAAAAGATGCATGAATTTATTAGTAAACAGTATAATAATATCAATGATATACATCAATATACAGTTAGTAAAGCAAGGATGTGCAATTTTAAAAAGGAAAATATAGATGTGATGAAAAACGATCATCACTTGAACATTTGATTTGTAAGAAAAAGTTTCCAACAAAATAAAATATTTCTCTTCAAATAGCAACAAAAAACAGAACTTATTTTACTAAATAAACTATAATATTTCTTTTACTAGAAAACTTTAAGAGCTGGATAACTTCTTATCATAATATTTTATCAATTTCTTTTTATAGTAAATAGAAAGTAATATTTTTTAAAAAACTCAAAAGTGTTCTTTAAAATCAATCAAAGTTTTTTCATTTATTTGTATCGTTTCTCTCTCTCTCTCTCTCTCTCTCTCTCTCTCTCTCTCTCTCTCTCTCTCTCTCTCTCTCTCTCTCTCTCTCTCTCTCTCTTTTCTTTTTTTTTGTTAACTGAAAGACGGATGAGAGGGTTCAAGAGGTTACAGTTCTTCCAGTTTAACTTTGTGATATATCTTTTACTTTTATCTGCAAAAAGAAATTTATTTGTATCATTTTATCATCATATTAGTTGGAAAAAAGCGCATGTAGCAGGATCGTAAGGGCGCATGTTCATTTTATTTTTTAAATAAAATATATTTGGGAATGTTTATTTTAATTATAAATATTAATTTAAGTAAAAATTTCAATGATATAAAGTGGATATGACCAGTTAGGCTAAATGAGTGGATACGTTGCACTTGACATTATAGGAAATAAAGAGCAAAGAAAAAAAAAATCATATTTCCAGCCTGCAGATCCAATTTATATATATATATATATAAAAAAAAAAAAATACAAAATTATTTCCATGCACATTAAGCTTATTTCTGGCATTTTTTACAAGATTTAAAGTTAAAAAATAAATTGATATTTCCTGTACTGATTTTATATTTCAAGAAGTGTATTTTTAGAAAATGCGGCAAAGTTAAAGCCCAACTGACGATTCTCAGCTATATGTGTTGGCTGCATCCCCCTATCGATTTGTGGGGGTTAATAAATATCTTTACACTGAGAGTAATCTTTACCTTAGTTAGGGTCATCACAACCTCTCAATGTTTAATAGTCAATGAATTACTTACTTATATAGTGGCTAAATCTAACTTCTTACTATCGTACAAAGTAAATTTATTAATGTACTAATTACTAATTCTGTTTACCCGAACCTTCTAAAACCTAAACTTATGCCTTTCATGGAATAATCCATATATGTAGACCACGGGTTACATAAAAATTACATTCTGACATTTATAACTTACTGAAGAAACTGAGGAAACTTGAGTCAGTATGGACGGAACAGCACCGGAATTGCAATAATAAATACAGACAAGAGAACCACAAGGTGGAAAAACACAACGATTTGCTTCTGTTTTTGTTTTGTTTTTTGTTGAAAATAGTAGCTATAAATTTTTCTCCGTGTAAGAAAAGTGTCGAACTGAAAGTCTAATCATATCGCGATAATTGAATGGTGGAAGCCTGCAGGTGATGAACGGTGATAAAATGCGTAAGTGCTTTACTATGAATAAAAGATACAGTGGAGTTAATGATTAATGGTATGTGATGATCTCTAGTGTTAGTTTCATTCAAAATGACGATTTTTAGTGGATTTATTATGTTACGGTGAATTATAATTAATTATGGTTGGAAAATTTCAGTTCTTTTAGAATATTAGAGTAATGTTTTAGACTTATTGTCAGTTTATTGTAAAAAAAAAAAAAAAAAAATGCAAGGTATCCCGCAATGGTAAGCGGACCAAATACCCCCGGACGAAATACCCCCGGACCAAATATCCCCGCCCGGACCGGACGAAATACCCCCGGACGAAATACTCCCGGACGAAATATCCCCGGACGAAATACTCCCGGACGAAATACCCCCGGACGAAATACCCCCTTGTAAGTGTAGAGGGGCGGGCGACCGACGTGGAAGGGGAAGTTGACTTTATTTATAAAGTCTGTTTTTCTGTCGTTTGTCTGACGTCACGCGCGTCGTATTAAAGAAGGAAGTTATATTAGTAACGTTAGGCCAATACGTTATGCATTAATTTATCATATCATTCATATCGAATTAAAATTAATGTGTAATAAATTTTGATACGATACATTTTATGCATGTTAATTATTAGTGTTTATTGCATTTTTTTTTTAGATTTTTTTTTAACTAAAAATTTTCAAAATCATCCCTATAATATAATTTTTTAACTTAAAAAAAAAATAAGTAAATTTTTTTAGTGTAATTTTTTAATTCTGATTCGATCGGTATAGGTCTAAAAATGCAATATTTTTTATTGTTTTTGGTTCCCCGGTGCTATAGGTGCCGTGAACACTTAACGTAGAGCATGTGTACCCTTCCTGAAGAAACTTAATTTTCTTGTTGTTCTATTTATTTCCTTATTTATTCCTTCCTTTTCTATTTATATATATATATATATATATATGTTGGCACCAAAGCCCGAATTCAATGCGTACATCTGTAGGTGTGTGCCCCTAGCGATTTGAGCAAAGCCCGAAATTAATAAATATTTTGGGCTTTGCTCATATAAATTTGAACATTTCTAGAAGTGCTCAAATCGAAAAAAGCAAACCCCGACGTGAAGTTTCATTTCGGGGTTTGCTCATTTAAATTTGATCATTTCTAGAAGTGCTCAACTCGAAAAATACAAACCCTGACGAGAAGCTTTATTTTGGGCTTTGCTCACTGTTTTGATCATTTCTAGAAGTGCTCAAAGCAAAGTGAAAAAAAATAATTGGAAATTGTGCCGTATTATAGTAATAATTTGTAATAAATAATTAAAACAATAAAATATTGTGAATTTAATAATATTTTAATTATACATCACTTTTTTAATTGAGTAACAAAAATACAAATTTAGCATTATATATATAGCGTGTATATTATTTTTTTATTAAAATATTTATTTCTGTTTTATTCAAGTCATACTGAAAAATACGATTTTGTCACACTTTTTATATTAATTAATATAATTGTTAGTTAATTTAAATAAATTTTTACAGCTGATATATTATAAATTCATTTTAACTTAATTTACAGAACTTGGTAAGAAGCAAAGAGCTCCTCAAGATAGTATCAAACCTACTAATTTAAAATAAATAATAAATAAATAAATAAATAAATAAATAAATAAATAAATAAATAAATAAATAAATAAATAAATAAATAAATAAATAAATAAATAAATAAATAAATAAATAAATAAATAAATAAATAAATAAATAAATAAATAATAAATATTATTAAACTTGATTATTACCTGATCGTATTATTATCTGAACTTGACTTATTTTTGCAGGGATTACTATCATGGCATTTTAAATTTCATCTAAATTTTTTCTTAATTTGCACAACATGTTTTAAATTGAATACTTGTATTTTTAATTTGGATAATAATATTTAGTCTCATAAAAAGTAATAATATAATTTAATTGGAACATTTTGCTTGTGTTATATAAATTTTAAAGCGACAATTTTAATAATAATGTGAAATTAAATTAAAACTTTTGTTTGCAAAAAAAGTAATTCTTGCCATAGAATCTTGCCATTTTTGTTAAATTCTTTAATTAAATTATTTTGTTATTGCCTTTTTTTTTCCTTAATATTAATTGATTAAATATGCTTGAATAAATTGTTTTAGCTTGAAATTTAATTACTATGTATTTTATGAACCGGCCGCTAAGATTATGTTAATAATTTTGGCTGGACATTAATGTATAAACTATTTATGAAGTAAAAAAAAAAAAAAAAAATTGACAACCTTTCTTGCAGTTGCAAAACACAAAACCTGGCTTTGAATTTGCTAATGCTGCTGCTGATCTGAGACACTCTTTTCTTTGTCATGTGTGGTACGTCGTCTGAACTTAGAAATTGTTCATCTGCAACCTGAAATTCATTGCTAGAGTATAATTGTAATCATACCCTTTAATTATAAAAAAATGATAATAATAAAAAAATTAAAAGTGTCTCTCATTGTCAGTGTGAAAAAATCGTATTTTTTCAATATGACTTGAATAATACAGAAAGAAATGTTTTAATAAAACAAATACTATACACGCTACTGATGTTAAATTTGTATTTTTATCAATAAATTAAAAAAGTGATATAATTAAAATTTTATTAAATTTACATTATTTTATTATTTATTGCTATAATACGGCACAATTTCCAATTATTATTTTTATTTTGCTTTGAGCACTTCTAGCAATGATCAAAACTGTGAGCAAAGCCCGAAATAAAAATTATTGTCGGGGTTGCTTTTTTCGAGTTGGGCACTTTTAGAAACGAGCAAATTTAAATGAGCAAACCCCGAAATAAAACTTCTCGTCGGGGTTCGCTTTTACCGATTTGAGCACTTCTAGAAATGATCAAATTTAAATGAGCAAAGCCCGATATAAAACTCCTCGTCGGGGATTGCTTTTTTCGATTTGAGCACTTCTAGAAATGTTCAAATTTAAATAAGCAAAGCCCGAAGTATTTGTTAATTTCGGGCTTTGCTCAAATCGCTAGTGGCACATCTAGGTTTAAAAACCTAAAATCGTTTAATCAACTTCAAAATCTTGCTGCAAAACGCTGTGACAATTGCCGCACAATCAAAGTAAGCATTGCATATACAAAAATCGTTTGTTTGCGGCACAATTTTGAGTATGTTTTGGTATAATTAAATTAAAGACGCAATTTGAGATCTTGATACGGTACTAACTATAAATATACTTTGAATTTTATATGTGATATATATTTGTTGTGAAAAATGGCATTACTATAACTTCCTTCTTTAATACGACGCGCGTGACGTCAGACAAACGACATAAAAACAGACTTTATAAATAAAGTCGACTTCCCCTCCCGTGTTGGTCGCCCGCCCCTCTCCACTTACAAGGGGGTATTTCGTCCGGGGGTATTTCGTCCGGGAGTATTTCGTCCGGGGATATTTCGTCCGGGAGTATTTCGTCCGGGGGTATTTCGTCCGGTCCGGGCGGGGATATTTGGTCCGGGGGTATTTCGTCCGGGGGTATTTGGTCCGGGATTCCCCGCAATGGGACATGGTAGAATCTGTTACTTTTTTTTTGGTGTTAAAAAATTAGGTGCTATATACTCAAAATACCATGATAATTTACTAAATAACTGGATACTCTTCTTATACGCGTAGTATCAACACGTCCCACATAAATTGCACGGTAACAGGCTCGTGCGATCGGAGCATTTGTTAAGATACAAATTATACGTCCGAAGCAATGAACTAAAACACAGATGGGAAGTACACACGCCTTACCTTTGTTTTATTGTATTTTCTTTCAAAATATTTTCAGAAATAAGCACGCACCATTGAAGATTAACTAATATTATAAAATTTCGAATAAATCTGATTCATTTTTATATTTTTTAAAACAAAATTATGCTGAAATATCAAAATTTTTAAAATGAAAAATAATGATTTTGTTTCCGATTATCAGAAAATTGTCTTGATATAATGTAAAAATATTTAGCTGTAATAAATTTATTCCAAGGTAGAATCTTTTTATTTCATATACTGAACATTATTTTACTAATTAAATAAAATATCTGTGATGAAACATTTTTTTACTGTATTTAAATGGAGTATTGTCCTCAATTTTTTTTATTACAGAAATGGATAGAGCGTGCAAAGTTATGCTACACTGATTTTTTTCAGATTTTTTAGAGCCCGGGAAGTATTTTTAAAAAATTATTGAAAGTCCTTTTTGTGACGTCACGCGGCGACAAGTCCTATCTTTTTCTTAAGGAGCGGCGTCTCGTGACGTCACAAAAATAACGTTCAATAATTTTTTAAAAATAGTTCCCGGGCTCTAAAAAATCTGAAAAAAATCAGGGTAGCATAACTTTGCACCCTCTATCCATTTCTGCAATAAAAAAAATTGAGGACAATACTCCATTATAAATGAAAAACACAACAAATACATTACAGATTGCCCGTCAGTTCAATTTTTCTTTCGTCGTGTTTCTAACGTCTATGGAGCCACATTGCCATGACCTCCACAGCAGCAGCTGCAATGATCCACAGACCGGTCATTGGTTTACAGCCAGTTAAGGTAGAGATAACGTCGAACAGCTGTTCGACGTAATCCCCTTTGATTAACATGTAAACCTTAGCAAATTGACAAAAATTCTGAAATTTTTTTGAGAGGCAGATATTAGTGCTTAAAAGCCATAGCAAAAGTTTCAAAAACATTTAACGAGCCGATTTTTTTAAATTAATTTTTTAGTTTGGCTCTCCATGGGAAAGCCCTATGCTGAAAATTAAAAAAATTAATTAAAAAAAATCGGCTCGTTAAATCGTGTTGAAATTTTTTCTATGGTTTTAAGGCACTAATATCTACCTCTCAAAAAAATTTCAGAATTTTTGTCAATTTGCTAAGGTTTACATGTTAATCAAAGGGCATTACGTCAATCAGCTGTTCGGCGTTATCTCTACCTTAACGAGGATTCCCAACATTACATGTCACAAAGCATTTTTTAGTGTGTCTTTTCCTTCTTTTTTGTTATAAAATTGTACCCATAACTGACGGCTTTTGTTTGTCATATTTAATTATTTAAATGTCATGTTCAGTAGTATGTTATTCTTTCGCCGAAGCTAAAATTATTTCTTATTTTCTAGATATGTGAAGTCTCCATTTTATAGTGTTAAATAACATAATTGCATTCAAAATATAGAAATATGTTACAGAAAACGGGGTTACTGTTTTATTATCTGTTGAAGACAAGTTAGAAATTTGTTGACAATCATGCTTATTTAATTAAAAATTGTTATAGTAATTAATTCAAAAATATAAACTTAATCATTAATTTAAAAAAAAAATATAGAAAAATATAAAAATTTAATACAACCTATAAAAATTGAAAATGTGTAATTAAAATGTAAAATAAAATTTATCTGCACAAATATTTTTGATTTAAACTTTTTGATGATAAAGTAATAAAAGATAATTTTTTATTCTTCCCTAGGTACCACTTAATTAAAGCAAACAGTTAATGATAGTTTTAACTTTTAGTGGTTAGTCGTATATTTGATCAAGAGAGGCGACTTTTCTCACAAAAGGTCGTGATTGGATATCCATTTCCTGTGCTGATTAGAAAGATTCGAGGGTACTTTTATTAAACGATCAAACTTTCAATGGACCTTGCCAGCTCGAACATTATAGAAATTACATACACATTTGTGGTCGCATGATAAAGGGGATAACTCGATTAGAAAGCTTTGTATAAAAGAATATAACTCCATTACATTGGATTTATGCTTTTCTACTCTAGTTTATTTTTATAACTGTAAACTTTGATTTAAAAATTTGCATTTAGATTAATTTATATCACTATCTTAAATTTTAATAATGATGTTATGTAGTGTTTTGTTTGGTTTTGTAACACTATAAGTAGGTGACAATACTGCATGGCGTATTTCCCTATGTTAATATTTCATTATGTTTTTTTTTTTATATAAACATTTTTTATATTTTAAATTAAATTTAACAAACTAATTTTTTTTTTATTTTTGAAGCAAAAGAGCTTTAATATTTTGATAGAGCAACTACGGTTGTTTATCATACAAATCTACATACAGTATATTGCTATGATAATTTAAAAAAGCTATAAAAACTATTTACTATAAATTTTATTTTCAATATTTAATGTTATTTTTTGTTTGCTGCAGGAAGATCGTGATTTTAACAAGACTAAAATATTAAACTTTCATCCGTTTTCCCATACGTCGATACCCAAACATATGATATTCATTGTGGTATAAAATATTCACGACTCCGAATTCTGATTAAAATTTGATACCTCAATCAGTATTATATGAGAAGAGGGTAGAGAGAGAGAGATGAAGCCAATCTCTCAGACAATTCCCCAGGTCGTAAGAAAGGCTTAGTTAGGATGAGAATATGTTCTTGTAGAACGAAGAAAGAGATCATTAATGAAGCAATTAATCAAATTTAATGATAGCTAATTTACGTTGTTATATAACTAATAAGCACAACACTCTCTTTTTAACGTGTCACTTTTTGTGTACAACAATTAAGTATAGAAAAAAAAATTAATTTATGTTAAAATTTGTACGCAAATAATTAAAAATATACAATGAATTAATTAAAATAAGGTAATGGACAATTTGCATGACATTTTTTATTGCAGAAATGGATACAGGGTACCAAATTATGCTACTCTGAATTTTTTCAGATTTTTTTGAGAGCGGGAACTATTTTTAAAAAATTATTGAAAGTCAGTTTTATGACGTCACGGGCGTTTAGCGCCTATCCTTTTCTTAAGGACATACTCCTCGTGACGTCATAAGATCGACTTTCAATAATTTTTTAAAAATAGTTCCCGGTCTCTAAAAAATCTGAAAAAATTCAGAGTGGCATAAATTTGCACCCTCTATCCATTTATGCAATAAAAAAATGTCATGCAAATTGTTCATTATAATAAAATTTGCGATTTTCTAAAAAGATGATTTAGTTTTTATTTGAAAATTGACAATTTTCAATTTTCCTGCAGTTTCTTTTTTGTAATACTGTCTCATATATTATGGTGATGAGTTGAAATTAAGATTATTTTTTACGTTAAGTTATTCATGTATACAAAAAAAACAACAATCGTAATTGATCGAGACATGCCGTCAGCTAAATGTCAATTACTCGTAATTGACGTAATGGAAAAGTCAATTAGAGCGCTGTGAACTATCAAACTGGAATATTTATTACTCCTATAATTAAGCATTGCTAACAAAAAAATAATGTTTTTTACAGACATATAATTTACTATGACAGTTTATACAGACATTAAAAAAGTAGTATAAAAAAAATAAACATATAATTTATTTTAGTTTTAATGTTATACTATTTTATAGTGATAAGGAATTAGTCATCTTTTTAAGGCCAATGACCTTATTGTTTTTATATTACTACCTTCTTGAATAACACTGAGTTTTTTTTTTATGTATTTCATAACAAGAATTACACATTAATGTCCAACCAATATTATTTTAACATATTATGTTATAAGATAACTGGTGCCTAAAAAAATTAGTATCTTTTAATCCAGTGCAATATATGTGTTAATTTTTAAAAAAAAATGCAATATATTTTACATTTGTAAATAATAGACATTGAAACTAGTAAAAATCACTGCATTGAAAATGCGCACATGCACAAAAATAAAAATGTGTTTAATAAAATTAGTTTTCGTGGATGCAAGCTGATCACTAGGCTCTTCTCTGGACTAATTTAAGGCCGTTTCTACTTAAAAAAAATAATAATATAGTTTTCATTTTTTGGTATTTGAAGTATTAAAGTTTTTTTTAAGAATGAAGCAATTTTCCCTCTTTTTGAGAACAATTCTCTGGTAATATATAACAAGTATTAAACACGAATTTGAGGGTTTTTTTGACATCAACATTATATCATCTTAATAATAAAAACATTGCTAACATTGAAAGTAAAAAGTTTTGTTATGTTTTTACCAACTAAAACTTTTTTAGAAAAAAACTTTTTTAAAACCTCTGAGGTGCTTTTTTTAATTCTAGTTTATATTTTTTCTCTTTAATGACCCAAAAACTTAGACGTAAGCTTTCATTTTTGTGTAAAAACTTCTAAATAATTCAAACATAAATTAAGGCAAGTTTTCTTTAAAAAATCCAAAGCTTCTTGCCACATTGTTTCCTGGGTAAAAAGATGGGGATGTTTCATTATGAAGATATTTTCTTCGTTTGTGGAACATTTGTACCTCATTTTTCCTTCCTGGCTAAATTTAATGCATTCTTTCCCTCTTTCTTATTTTCTCATTTTAAGTAAAAAAGAAAAAGAGCTCCTAAATAAAGTAGTCGAGTGAAATGTATATATTATCTTTTTTGAAGAATAATAATTGTTTTTAAAAAGGAAGTAATCAAACGTGAAATAATGGAACCATTATTTTAATTACTTTTTACACATTTATTAAAATAATTAATTATTTAAATATTTATTGTACCATAAAATTGCTTACTTATCATACGCATTTGAATTTTATGTTTATATTAAAATTTATTAAAAATTAAAAATAATGTTTTTTTCTGTCATAAAATTGCAGGAAAACAACAACATATTTTGTAGTAGTAAATATTATATAGGGAAGTAACAGTTATATACGAAATACCAATTAAGATTTTATAACATATTTTATTTTTTCAATGCATTTGATATGCTATAATAAAGCAATATAGCATATATAGCAATCAGTAATAAAAAATAACTAATTTTTTGTTCTTCGTAATTTTGTATCAAAGGTATTAATATTATTATAACCAACTTACTTCAGTTTCTTCTATTTTATGTATATAAAAATAAAAAATTACTTCTGGAATAAGTTTACAAAATTGCATTATAAATATTATAAACTATTGTATGTTTATTAAATAAAAATTTTAGAACTCTGACCTCATTATCAATATTTGTATATTATTTCACAAAAGTTAACAGTATATAAAAATGAATTTGTTTATAAATTTAATGATGTCTATTTTGTTATGTTTATAATTAAGTGATAAATAAAAGTTTTTTGAATAAACGTCCAACATAAAAAAGCACTCGTATTAAAGTTCGGTGTGAGCTTATGAGGAGCCTTGTTGGGCGGTGTAATGCAGATAATGATACGCTTGTGTACCACACTTGGTCTAAACAGACGGCGAACATAGGCGGGACCAAGGGGGGCACAAAAAGAGGTACACCTCGGGAAACAAATAATTTTATAATTTCGTGATTTGCTGGAGTGGCAGGTTTCTTTGAGGGAGTAAGAGCACTCAGTCTATCCCAAAGACGTTCAAAGACTCAGTTCATGAACTAAATAGCAGAGGTAACTTTCGTGCTGTTACGAAGTGTACATTTATTTCTAAAAAAAAATACGGCTTTTTAGTAATAAATAAATAAAAATAATTTTGGAATATTTATAAAGTTACAAATTGCAATATTATAAATTTATATAATGTTATTAAAATATTCATTAAAAATTAAGATATATGCAACGACTTAATGTGTTCTGTTCTTTCAACAAATTTTGTATGATGAGAACAAAATAATTTCTTAAAAAAAGGTAAATTTAATTTAAAAATAATATATTTATATATTTAAATGTATTAAATTTTATAAAAATTAAATTTATTATTTATAACTTAACCTTTATTTTATGAAACGTATTTTATATTTCGTAAAGTAGGCAAATAAAACACAAAACATAAATAATAAATACGGTACGAACTTGCGTACTTAAAATTTTAAATTAAACTCTCCCAGAAAGTTTAGTTTCATCAGATAAAGGCCGTGAAAACGACCATACTGTAACATTTAGATCGTGTTTTTTCTGCTCGTATAGACGGCAATATAGACAGGAATTTCATAGTACCAAATGTATGTAATGGCAAACTAGCAAACAGTCTTCAGAATTACGACTAAAAAATATTATTGCAAACACGAATCTCGCGTACATGGGTTGTAAAATTTTGTTTTATTCATAACAAAATAAATGGGAGGTTGTAAAGTAAAATAAAAAAAATATGAAAGTACAAAATTGTGGAATTTGTGCGTATATTTTACGATGTGAAAATTTATTATATTAATCATGCAAATTAAAAAAAAAAGTAATATAACTAATATTACAAAAGAATTTTAAAAAGTTTGATAGAAGCATAAAATAATGTACAGTTCTGAAAGTTAAAATTTGAAAATCATACGTTAGATTCTAACGCGTGTATATTCTAATTTTTAACTTTAAGAACAGTACAGTATATATAATATATTTATACAAATAATGGAATGTAAATTTATTACTTTAATTTATAAATTTGATATCATATATAGCTGCATTATAAAGTAATATACTAGAATCACCATGACATTTTTTTCTGATAATTATAATATATCTCATTGAATAAAAGCTAATAAGTAACTGATGCAAAACGTGAAAATCTCATCTGAAATTATGTAAGTATTGCACTCCTCTAGACAGCACAAACTTTACTCCTGCCTCCCTTGCTAAATTCAAATAGACACAGAGATTCACATTTTCAATTTTGAGTGATGTTAAGAAGAGCACCCAAACTATCCATATAAAAAATCTTGGTTCTCACCATACCTCCATAGACTGCGTGGTAACGTCCACAAACAAAGCTGGAGTAACGTTCGTGGTGGCCAGAGGTGTATACATGGTCTCAGCTCTCTTCGCAATTTCTTGTAATTAATTATAATACCGACCAAATTTTATAAACTACTATTCTTACTTTTTATCATGATTTCAAAAATAATAACATTAAAAGGATTTTACATCAGAGGCATGCAGAAACATGCAATTTTTATTGTACTTTTAATTTTAAACACTTGTAAAAAGTTGTAGCGACGCAGAATACTTTGAGTGTGAAAAGAGAGAGCATTTTTAATTATATAACTTTCCATCTAAGAATATGAAGTTTAAAATATAACTCTTTTTTATAATTGTTGTGTTGGTTAACGTATTATAATTATCTAATTATGAATGATGAAATTAAATATAAAACAATTAGAACCATTACAATGGCTATAATCAATATAATTAACGTACAATTTATTAATTCTAAACAATTAAATGTAAATAAAAAAAGGATTTGAAAAAAAAAAAAAAAAAAATCTTACTTTTTAACTTTGAATTATCCCCTCTCCCCCTCCCTATTTTATTGCTGCACAGTCGATGTGTCTTTATTTTTTCCTTATATATAATATATTATGTATAATTTAACTTTATATATAATAATGTTTTAGGCCTAGTTTAAGTGTGTTTTTGTGAAATTGACATATATTATGTCGTTTCTTTGTTAGAGATGTACTATAAATATTTCATGTATCTATAATATGGAATTTCTGGATCCAATAATCAAATCAAATCCAGATTTGAGTTAATCAATGTTTGTCTCTGTACACGCCAAATGATTTAAATAAATTTTCCTACCGGAAATGATGCAACAACCCTAGTCGAAAAATAAGAGTGCTAAGTGATAATTTGAGCAGTAGTCAAGTAGTTATTAACTACTTGTTTTTAAGTAGTCAACTACTTAAAACAAGTAGTTGACTACTTAAAAACAAGTAGTTGACTACTGCTCAAATTATCACTTAGCACTCTTATTTTTCGACTAGGGAATTTCACGAGGGTATGTACCTTTCTGACTAAGACCCTTGTGAAGATGACAGTCCAAGTAGATATTTATGTGCTGCATTACAATACAAGTCGAGTAATAAAAAGTTCACTGATGGTAATTGTGAGGAAATGACGTCACCCCCCCCCCCCCCTTCCTCTGTTTAAACTATCAAATGGCTCACCGCTGTCATATCATAACTCTAATCATACTGTTTTGCCAATTTTAAACTCGACCGACTCATTAAATTTAAATTGACCTTTTGGTTGTATGGTTTTGACATCCCCTTATTGATAATTTATTATTTTCCTATTGTTATTATTCATTTAAATGTATATAAGAGTTCATAAAAGGCAAATTAAATTATGACAAGTTACATTGTTATTGCTGTAAATATAATTAAATATGGAATAATAACACTAGAAAGTAATCTAACAAATTTACGGGATGAAAAATCATATACAACTCATCAAGTAACATATATAAAAATAGTTAATATTGCATTTAAATACGGAGGACACTAATTTTATTTATAACAATTTCAATGTATAAAATATTTATAAATTATAATTGATCCTGATATAAAATACATCAGGGGCGGAGATCCATAAGGACAATATTAAAAAAAAAAGTAGTGGGAAAAATGCTCACGCTAATCCAAAATTTCGAAGAGGGCTGCAGCCCCCTCAACAGCTACCCCCTGAATCCGCGTCTGACATATATTATATTATATATTATAGATCAGAGATTTAGCTAGTTAAAATGAATGTGAATTAAGAGCTACGTAATAGTGCAGTAGGATATATATTATTATATTTGATCAGCACTCGTGAGGCATATATATAATATCTAGAATATATAATATGCCTGCCTTGATATGCATTAGGCGAATATGGGTCACACCGTTTTATTATGTTAACCAAATGGTCCAAAATGGATTGAATTAAATTATCTTATTTTGATTTGGAGACATAAAAAATGGTATATAAGATGAACATATGAATCACGCATATAAATAATTATATTTATATATGTATTTAATTAAAAAAAAAGTGCATGCAGTGATACAGAAATTAAATTATTACTAATAATATTTTCAGATTAGTCACTTTTTGAAATGTGTGAAGTCCCTAAAAGTTAGGCAACTTTTCTAGCATTTAAAATTTCTTTCATGCCTCTGCCATCTCTAGGCATTTTTAAGAAGGTCTTATTTTTAACACTCTTGCTTACTTCTGCCATCTAGTGTCAGATTTTAAAACTACAAAAAGTAAAATAGTAATTTACATTTTTTTTTTTAAAACAATATAATTAAAACCTGGTTTACCTAATATATATTGTATAGGATTAATTAATAGTGTTAATATTAATTTCAGCTGCTGATGTATCATAGAAAATATAACTCTATCGTGTAATTATATACAAAAATTCAAGTGCTACAGAGCTACAGAGAACAGGGTGGATCCACAGGGGGGATGGGGCTTTTACGTACTCCAAACTTCCAAAGTTTATTTACTTAATAATGACTTATTTTAAACCAATAGAAGTGTTTATAAGTGAATTAAGTATTGCTAAGTTAATTAAAAATATTATTATATGTCAATTTTCTAAATTCATCAACAAAATAAAGGTATTTTTTTAGAATATTTGTAGTTTCTTTCATAAGTTAAATTTCCCACAATTTAAATTGAGCATCATAAACGATCATAACCAACCAAAGCCGGCCAAAGCCGGCCAAAGCTGCCGATAGGCAGCGTAGGCAGCTTTGTAACATTTTAGCGCCATGAGCGCCATCCTGATCCGGCGTCATCTTACATGTGACTTTTCAGGTTCTGTCAAGCTCTTGATTTTTGGCTTTGATTTTATCAAATATAGAAGAAATTGCGTTAAAAATCATATGTAATTATTTATAAAGGAAGACATAATGCGTTGTTTTAGTAAAAAACGTTTAAAACCCGTAAGTATCTGCTATAAATGAGTCGTAAAATGTTTCGTAGATTATGCACGTGTTCTCTCTGCATTCGTGAGAATAAAGTTCAGCTATGCAGGCTATGCTTTTTGTTTTCGCATCGAGTAAAGACCCCATTTCTTGTTGTTTTAATTAAAATTTTGGACAGTGAAATAAAATTTACAAATTTTAAGCTATATAATATATATAGCATGCTCCCCACTATTATAATGCCTCCAAAGCAAAATGAAAATGAGGTTTCATCGATTGGATGCATATATATAATATGATTTTGCATGCCAGCGCCATTCAAAGGTGGATGGAATAGATTCGTCTAGAAACTAAATTTTATACAATGCGTATGCTGCATATGCATATGAATTAATGCAATATATATATATATATATATTAATTAAATTGCCAGATACAAACTCTTTTTCAAGGATGCTGTCCTACACAGTATGTATGATATGCATACACCCTCCTCTATATGAGCTTGAAACACGAAAGGCTATTGAAACGGGGGGTAATTGCATGGTAGCATATCAACTATTATGGATAAAAGTGAGGAAAAGGATGGTGGCTACGTTACGTACGAGTCGTGTACGACTTGTTATGCATCGATCTGGGTGAATTTATTTTTCCCATCACTGCAACTGATTTGGCAAGAGTTAGTTCTCCACCCCCCAACAAATAAGACACTCCCTTTCTCAGGTATAATTTACAATTTGAAGTAACTTTTAATCTAGTGACACAAAAAATTACCTGTCCTTTCAGCTTTATTTACTTTTATCAAAATTATAAAAATAAAGCTACATTCAGTAATTTGGTGTACTTTTTTATATTATATTTCAATGTGATTAAACTCCCACGCCTCCTCTTTTAATGGCATGCAGTAAAAAGCAGAGGATATTAATTTATTAATTATAAAAAAAAAAAAAAAAAATTTCGAGCGTAGCGCAGAGTGCATTGACTGATTCTCGTTAGATCACTGAAGTCAGGCAACGTCGAGCGTGGTTAGTACTTGGATGGGTGACCGTTTCAAGTGAAAAATACGCTGCTCCCTCCCTGGGGTAAATTCATCTCGCTTTCCACCCAGTGCAGTGATGCACTTGTGTGTGGTTCCCCAGGCTTTGGACATCGCTTTGGTCCATTGAGAAAAAGTAGAGGTGTCCGTCCTGACTGAGGTTTTCCACGGTTCCCTCAGTCTCACCTCAGCGAATGCTGGGACGTGTAAGCATGCAAGCCGTGGCCACTATTCATTCCCTACCTTATCCCTACCCAGTACCCCGCCGCGAGCTGTAAGCTCTTAAGGGTGTACCCTTGTAAAAAAAAAAAAAAAAATATTAAAAAAAAAACAACATTTATTTATTACAATGTTCATCATAGCTTAATTACTACAGCATATTCTGCAACTGATCGATGTAGGCATTCAAACTTAAAAACAGTATTTACAACAGTTGGAAGGATTGATAGGAAAGGAGGTGGCTGTGGCCTTGTGTTAGGAACTGCCCCGGCATTTGCCTGGGTGTGACGATGGGAAACCACAGAAAACCATCATCAAGGCAGGTGGCACCAAAAGGAACGACCTTCAGCACCTTCCGAATACAGGCAGTATAGTGCAAGAACATACATGCCATCTCTCGGGAACTTACCTGAGCCAAGGCAGGAAGCGATCTTAGGTCTTCCGAGCAATAGGCAGAGATCAAACCACTACGCTACGCTGCTCGGTCAGCATGGGCAAAACTCCTTGCATGGGGAGCCTTCTAAGTACTGAAAATAGCAATAGCTATCATAGATTTCTGACAGCCTAAATTGATTTTCTTTACTCCGATATAAATTTATAATTACTATATAAATTTAAATTTTGTAAAAAAAAAAAAAAAAAAGGAACAAGAATTAAAATAATCCTCCGTATAATAACTTCATATTCTAAAGTAAAAGTTGTATTATTTGATACAAACTTTAAATTGTGTAATATTTTCTTGCAAAAATTAAAGGGGGGGGGGGAAATCGCACTAATTACAAGCAAGTGATTTTTAAATAGTACTGTATATAAGAAATTTCAAACATAAATTTTTTCACTAAGCATAATATGAAGGCGGTCTAAAAAAAACTAGTCTCTGACTAGAAGAGTTAAACTTTTTGTTGTGGAAGAAAAAAATTACATCAAAATATGTATAATTTGGTTAATTAATTTTTTACTAGACCATTCTATTTCTAATTCATATATATATAACATAAAGCCAAATCCTTTATGTGGTAATTAAAATTACTTTTTTTCTTTTGCTTTCAGAAGCCTTTATCATCATAGACAAAATCTAGATTGATTGAAGATTTCAAGCACTAAATTTCTATCTTCACAATAATGGACGACTCTGACTCTTCAATTACTTCGAGTATTTCAAGTGCGCCAAGTCACAAAGTCGGCACCGTGTCGGTTAACTCAAGTACAGACACTTACGACTCAGATTCGTCAAGTATATCATCATGTGCACAAACTCGCAAAGTAGCCACCAAGTCAATTACAAAAAGTACAGAAAATTATGACTCCGACTCATATTCCTCCAGTACCTCAAGTACGCTGAGTTTAGACTATTACGACTGTGAAGATGATGAGGCTTCGTCAACGTTCAAGAGCGTCAACAACAACGAGGACTCTAGCACAAGTGGTTTGACGTCAAATCCATTTAATATTCCAGGAATTCCAGCACACTCGTCAGTAAACAATGACAATTCTAAATATCATACATTCATTGAAAAATCAACTGTTGAAAAATTTGAATCAAATAATAATCAATTAATTCATATCAAAACTGAAGAAAATGATGGTTGCTTGAAAGCATGGGAAGGTGGAGAGATTAACTATGATGAATGTTTACATGCTAAAGATAATGATAAACAAGCTCTCCATAAGCTTCTTGGAATTCAAGATTTTGTTATCGAAGAATTCAAAGTTCGTACCAAACGACGTAAAAGAAAGAGAGGTCGGCCCTGTAAGAAAATCAACTTTCTTGCTCCCAGACCGATTGCCATCGTGGGAGAAGACACGTCAAAAAAAAATTACCAGCCATCGAGAAAAGAAGTAGAGGAATATTTGGAAGAGTTGGAAGTACAAGTGACATCTGAAAAGGAAGGAGAGGAAAAAAAAAGAGGACGTCCACAGAAGTTTGACTACGAGAGATCATCAAATATGAAAATTAAAAAAATCAAAGAAGAAGTGTTTGGTCCGGAAGTACCAATTGAACCAACGTTGAAAACAGGACTGTATAATATATCAAATATACAAAAAAAACGTGGGAGACCCCCAAAAATAAAAACAGAAGAAGAACTTAATAGAGTACCAAAAAAGCGTGGAAGGCCTCCAAAACCAAAATCAGCCGAGGATCTGTTACCTAAAGAGAAAAAGAAAAGAGGAAGACCAGCAAAACCAAAAACTGCTGAAGATCTTCTACCTAAAATTCCAAAAAAACGTGGAAGGAAACCAAAACGAGAACTTGGCAGTGATGATGAGAAAGATGATGAGTATCGGCCACCCGGATACACTCCGAAGAAACCGAAGATGATTTACACGTTTGAGAAAACAGCTGATCAGCCTGAGCTTAACGAGGAAGAAATCAAAGAAATGGCCGAGAAGGGACTCCTTGTCGTTGATGCAACTGACCCCTCTTTTACATTACCCCGTGGCAGAGGTCGGCCTCCAAAAGATTTTTACCCAACAATCCCAAATGCAGTCCCAGAATATGCTTGGTCCAGAAACCCAGAGGATAAAAGACCAATCGGTAGACCAAGAAAAGGATTTGAGAAGCCCAAAGATTCTCCGAAAGAGCTGAAGAAGAGAGGACGTCCCAAGAAAGAAAATGTGGAGACCGAGGAGAAGATACTGAAGAAAAGAGGGCGTAAACCCAAGGAGTACCACGAGAGAATGAGACAGGAAAATAGAGTCCAGCACATCTGCGTCAACGATCCCAAACAAGTCCAAAACATGAAATCAAAAATGAAGAAGCCAGATTATGTAAGTGCTCTCTCCTTTTTTTTTTTTTAAGTAATTTCTGCCTTGTATTTACTTGGTCTCAATATTTAAATTGCATATATTATATTCTTTATTTCAAAATATGCATGTCTTATATTGTTTTGCCGGGATGAATTTGCAAGGCCGTGGCCGCCCTCGTTCCAGAAGAGCCCGCGAAACGCTCAAGTTAGGGTTTCGGAAGGTTCGGGGTTTCAAAGTAGTATGTAATTAATTAGTAAATAGAAGTACCCAATAGGGTTTGATTAAAAACTTAAAAAAAATATTGTTTTGTAGTATAATAAAATTAAAGAAATTATAACATGTTCTATTATTTTTTTAATTAATGCTGTAAAGTATTAATTTATTTAATGAAAGAAAAGGACAGATGAGACCCCCCCATAAATACTATCTGGAGGCATTTATTTAATTAATGCTGGAAAGAAAATCGCCCTCTTTCCTTACATATATTTTTTTCCAATGAGCATAGCATGTACTTAAAATAATAATAATAACACATTTAATTATACTTCAGTAAAAAATAACTACAAATCTACTTTCAAAATTTCTGCATGAAGAAAATGATATGCATTTCAATTTTATTAAAAATTTTAAGAAGAATAAAATACAATTTTGTGATTTTTTTTTTTTTTTTTGCATGAAAAAAATTGTGTTATTATATGTAATAATTAATAAGAATCTTTCATTGTTTAATTTACAGTAAGGAAATACAGTATATTGCTTGCTGGATCCAAGTATTGTTTATAAATACATAAAATCTCTCTCTTGTTGGTTCCTCTAACAAGGGAACTTTGTCAAAACTGAACTCTCGATTTTGATGAAAATTGGTATATGTGTACAACTCCTAAATCTAAGAGATAGGCTTTTTTCAGATTTTCCTGACGAGCATTATTTTGCCCGTAAACGCCTATGTTATATGTTAATTTCCTTATGCATGGTTTATATGGGCGATATAACAAATTTCTTTGATTTAAACAAAAATTTCAGAATCACCTATTTAGACAACCCACATTACGGGAAAAATAAACAAAAAATTCTAATATTGATATTTTTTCCGAAATTAGGGGTGCGAATGTTCTATAACCCATGCAATGGGACTCGTCATGGCTAAAATATAAAGTTGAGGTATTTTCTTGAAAAATTCAGATTCACCTATTCAAGTGTCCCACATTACGGGAAAAATAAGCAAAAAATTCTAATGTTGATATTTTTCCCGAAATTAGGGGTGCGAAGGGTCTATAACCCATACAATGGGACTCGTCGTGGCCAAAATATAAAGTTGAGGTATTTTCTTGAAAAATTCAGATTCACCTATTCAAGTGTCCCACATTACGGGAAAAATAAGCAAAAAATTCTAATGTTGATATTTTTCCCGAAATTAGGGGTGCGAAGGGTCTATAACCCATACAATGGGACTCGTCGTGGCCAAAATATAAAGTTAGGGTATTTTCTTGAAAAATTCAGATTCACCTATTTGAGTGTCCCACATTACGGAAAAAATAAGCAAAAAATTCTAATGTTGATATTTTTCCTGAAAATTAGGGGTGCGAAGGATATATAACCAATACCACATAATATATTATATATATATGATAAGATTATAATTGATTATACTAGATTTGCTGCCATACGTCATTGCAAAGTAGTTAATGAAGTGTATCAAGTGTACTAAAATACTAATTTCAGTTAACCTAACATTATTTATATTTAAAAATATATTTAATAATTTTATATACATTATATATTATTTAGCCTTTTCGGACGGATAAATTTGAAATAAAATATATTTGTAAAATATTTTTAAAACAATTACCATGAATAATAATTATTTACATAATTCATTAAATATTGTGGTGAACAATTAATTTAAAATATTACGTTCTCAAGTTAAATTTATATGAGAATATATATAAAATTTTGGTTTTATTTTTGTTCTTTGAATAGTGTATTATAGGGGAGAATGCGAGCACTGTGAGAACTTCAAGTTTATGAAGTGTGGCTGGTGCCTCTCTGAAATTTGCTTCCATCACTTCTACAGTTCACATCATCTGTGTTATGATGACTATGTACCTGAATGAGCTACGAGAGCATTATAATTCTTGTGAAGGATAAATGAATAAAATTAGTCAAATTTTGTATAATATAAAATTATTTTCTTTATAAAATTTTAGCCTTAAATTAATAATTAATTAATTAATTAGCTAATATCAAACAGACAAACAAATAAGGAGATAAAATTATAAAAAAAAATGATACATAATACACTGACTAGTTTTTCATTAAAATTGCAATAACTATAGTATCACAATACTATAACAGATTATTATAAAATTTGCTTATCAAAATATGGTTATACATAAATTAGAGTATTTTAATGTAATATTATTTTATTATTACTTTAGAATGAAAATATAAAATTAAGTTGGCGTTTGCTACTTGAAAAGCAATGCATTGGTAACACCCTTTATTATAATCAAAATTAAATAATTTTATTGTATTACTCCAATTTGAGCAAACATATTACAATAAGAGGAAATATTAACTATTTTTATTCATAGTAAAATGTATTAGAGATGAGACTGATGGACATTTGCAACAAATGTTCATGAAATTTTTCACATAAATATGATAAAAATATTTATTATCATACACAAATAGTACAAGAACTATCATCCGTGTAAATCTCTGGCTCTAACATTTTTTTTCTCTTTTTTTTTTTTCATTTCTATTACTGCATGGAATACATTATTAAAATAACTGTATATTGCATGGCTATAAGTTAGTTAAAAAGTTTATATATATTTTTTTAAAAACCTCGATTTTACGAAATTTCAAATAACGAAGTTCTGTTTACCAGGAAAACGCAATTTATGAATTCATCCCAATTATTGAATCCTATAATTAATGGAAGTGAAGGAGAAAAATAAAAATATTTACATTTTCTTCATATATCTTGAAATATTCTCTCTTACCAGTGCCTATAAGTTTTACCTTATTACGTGCCTGCAACATTGCAATGCAGAATATTGTTCAAAAATGTTGCAATAATGGGGTGACAATAGAGTGACATGTAACCTTGATCCTAAATTCTTCAAAGACAAACGCTTAAAGGTGAACTGAAGGGATTGCTTTTTTTTTCCATTAGGGAACCTTATATTACCTATCCCATCCATCTGCACTAATTTTTTCATGGCAGATACTTATTGTGCTGCTGTAGGACAATTAGTGAAAAAGTGAAGTTGTGACGTATTAGCGACGGTTGGTTGACTTAAAACTCGCCGCCGTGAAAAAACACACGAGCGACCACGGAAACTGCCGAGAGAGTGGCGATCGCGAGCCGATCGCCGCTCCCTCGGCAGTTTCCGCGGGCGCTCGCGGGCGCTCGTGTGTTTTTTCACGGCGGCGAGTTTTAAGTCAACCAACCGTCGCTGATACGTCACAACTTCACTTTTTCACTAATTGTCCTACAGCAGCACAATAAGTATCAGCCATGAAAAAATTAGTGCAGATGGATGGGATAGGTAATTTAAGGTTCCCTAAAGGGGAAAAAAAGCAATCCCTTCAGTTCACCTTTAATTTATTTTTGTTTTAGCCATTTTATGATCGAGTCCCTTCGCACCCCTAATTTCGGGAAAAATATCAACATTAGAATTTTTTGCTTATTTTTTCCGTAATGTGGGACACTTGAATAGGTGAATATGAATTTTTCAAGAAAATACCTCAACTTTATATTTTGGCCACGACGAGTCCCATTGTATGGGTTATAGACCCTTCGCACCCCTAATTTCGGGAAAAATATCAACATTAGAATTTTTTGCTTATTTTTCCCGTAATGTGGGACACTTGAATAGGTGAATATGAATTTTTCAAGAAAATACCTCAACTTAACATTTTAGCCATGACGAGTCCCATTGTATGGGTTATAGACCCTTTGCACCCCTAATTTTCAGGAAAAATATCAACATTAGAATTTTTTGCTTATTTTTCCCGTCATGTGGGACACTTAAATAGGTGAATCTGAATTTTTCAAGAAAATACCCTAACTTTATATTTTGGCCACGACGAGTCCCATTGTATGGGTTATAGACCCTTCGCACCCCTAATTTTCAGGAAAAATATCAACATTAGAATTTTTTGCTTATTTTTCCCGTCATGTGGTACACTTAAATAGGTGAATCTGAATTTTTCAAGAAAATACCCTAACTTTATATTTTGGCCACGACGAGTCCCATTGTATGGGTTATAGACCCTTCGCACCCCTAATTTCGGGAAAAATATCAACATTAGAATTTTTTGCTTATTTTTTCCGTAATGTGGGGCACTTAAATAGGTGAATCTGAATTTTTCAAGAAAATACCCTAACTTTATATTTTGGCCACGACGAGTCCCATTGTATGGGTTATAGACCCTTCGCACCCCTAATTTCGGGAAAAATATCAACATTAGAATTTTTTGTTTATTTTTCCCGTAATGTGGGTTGTCTAAATAGGTGATTCTGAAATTTTTGTTTAAATCAAAGAAATTTGTTATATCGCCCATATAAACCATGCATAAGGAAATTAACATATAACATTGGCGTTTACGGGCAAAATAATGCTCGTCAGGAAAATCTGAAAAAAGTCTATCTCTTAGATTTAGGAGTTGTACACATATACCAATTTTCATCAAAATCGAGAGTTCAGGTTTGACAAAGTTCCCTTGTAAGAAACAATATGTGTCATTGCCAGTAATTC
Source organism: Siphlonurus alternatus (assembly GCA_949825025.1). Lineage (NCBI taxonomy): Eukaryota > Metazoa > Arthropoda > Insecta > Ephemeroptera > Siphlonuridae > Siphlonurus > Siphlonurus alternatus. The sequence goes on along the minus strand of OX463785.1, from coordinate 23,922,187 downwards.
TGATGGAGCTAGCCATCACGAAAGCTTCTTTCACTCTCTGTTCTTCAAGGGGAAGATAACTTGCCCAACGTTAAAACAAATCACACACTTAAAAATTAGAATGTTCTCCTCTACATCCCCTATCAGTAGCTTCAATATCAGGTATACAAATTCGAGCTAGTTTTTGAGTTATGAATTTTTAAAGTTGACTACTTTAACATGGAGAAATGAAACTTCCATGTTAAATTACTCAACTTTATAAATTCATAACTCAAAAACTAGATCAAATTTGTATACCTAATATTTAAGCTACTGATTGGGGATGTAGAGGAGAACATTTTAATTTTTTTTCTTAATTTTCATGTGTGTGATTTTTTTTTTTTTTTTTTTTTTAACATTGGGCGTGTTACCTTACCCTTAAAAAACAGCCTACAGCTATCACTTCTGTCCCTATTAATTACTGATACTGTCTCTTAGTCCCAAATTCTCTACCTAACTTTCTTTCTCTTTACAACCTACAAAAAGTTGTGACCCCTGTACAGCTGTCGTTACTGTCACTGTTAATTTCTCACTAACTCACTAGCTGTTACTATCTCTTGGTTTTAATTTTCTCTATCTCTTACCTCTGTAACGTTCTGTTGATCTGTTCCTCAGGTACCAGCCTACAAGCCTCGCTCCCTGTACAGTTGTGGCTTCTGCCAGGCGTGGAGCTGGGACCTGAAGGTGTGCTCCAACTGCTTCCGAGCGGTGCCTCCCGGGGTCAAAATCCTCACCGTGGAGGAGCACGAGGTGATGAGCGACACGTCCGACAGGAACAGACCGTACTACCATCCTCCGCCGGTGAGTCTTGTCTCAACATGTTGTACTTTATTTGTTCGTTTGTTTATTTATTTATTTATTTATTTATTTATTTATTTATTTATTTATTTATTTATTTATTTATTCATATATTTATTCATATATTTATTTATTATTTTTATTTTATTTTTTTTTTTATATTTCAAATAGGATTTTTTTTTTAAGAAATTGAATACTATACAGTAGTACTGTATGTGAGAGTCTTTAGATTTTTTTTTATTGCTTATCTATATCTGATAAATTGAAAGTCAGTCAAGCAACTTGTTTATTACACTAAATTGTTATAAATTTTGCTTTTCTACAATAATAACAGAGAAAATAAAACAAAGTCAGATAAACTGCTGGGATTACATTTTTGACAGCCAACTTTCTTAATTACCAATTATTTAGAATGGAGTTTCAGAATTTATAAAACTTTGTTTTAATAACATCTTGATATAGTGACCCATAAGTGGCTAAATTTAATCTAAAGCATAACTGCAAGTTCATTTGGAAGGCACTTGGTCATCACCGACCATCCTTACTGAGGTTTCCATGTTCCCTAGGTTGAATTAGGAAAATGCTGGAATGGACTACAGACAGTAGCCTCATTCATCAAACTAACTGTAAGTCAGTCAGCATTTCAACTGAGCTCCCTATAGGCTTGCATTTTTTATCAGCTGTAACTTGAAGAAACATTATAAAGAGTTGATAAAACTTTCTTCCTTTGAAATAGATTTGTGAAGGTCCTTTGACTTTTATATTCTTGTTTTGATTGGTCTACTCTTGGTGCACTGGGAGAGCTGTCATTACTGTCCATTAAAACTGAAGTTTACAAAGTTCCCTTAATTAAATTAGACAAGTTTTGAATTTATAGTAATGGAGTATTGACCTCAAAATTTTTTTATTGCAGAAATGAATAGATGCAATAAAAAGAAGCAAATTTATGATACCCTAATTTTTTTTTTCAGATTTTTTAGAGCCCTGGAACTATTTTTAAAAAATTATTGAAAGTCCATTTTGTGATGCCACGAAGCGCCTCTCCTTAAGAAAAGAATAGAGCTTGCCGCCTCGTGATGTCACAAAAAGGACTTTGAATATTTTTTTAAAAATACTTCCAGGGCTGTAAAAAAATCTGAAAAAAAAAATTCAGGGTAGCATAATTTTTCACCCTCTATCCATTTCTGCAATAATAGTATAAAAAAATGAGGTTGATACTTCTTAGCTGAAAAAATAAAATGTGCTCTTTTACCTTCTCAGCTGTAAGATTGGATCACGTCATATTAATAATTAAAACCTAATTTTCTTCACCCTAACGTTGGAATTTTTATCTAGATTTTTATTCATCAGCTCATAGACTGCGTATTAAGGGTAAGGTAACGCCACCAATGTTAAAAAAAATCCCTCTCACAAAAATTCTGAAAAAAATTTAAAATGTTCTCCTCTACACCCCCTATCAGTAGCTAAAATATCAGGTATACAAATACAATCTAGTTTTTGAGTTATGAATTTTTAAAGTTGACCAATTTAACATGGTAGTTTCATTTCTCCATGTTAAAGTAGTCAACTTTAAAAATTTATAACTCAAAAACTAGATCGTATTTGTATACCTGATATTTTAGGTACTGATAGGGAGTATAGAGGAGAACATTTTAAATTTGTTTCAGAATTTTTGTGAGAGGGATTTTTTTTAAACATTGGTGGCGTTACCTTACCCTTAACTCAATTTGCTGGTTGTCAATTTTAATTTATTTTAGTAAATATTAATTGAATCACTTTTTTATTATGTGTTAAAAAGCATGATAATTTTTAATATTTACATAGAAAGGCATAATACGTAGAGTAAAAATACACAAAATTTTAAAGTACTAATATAAAATAACATATCTTAGCAGGTTGTTAAAAATGTGATTTTATAGAACTTAATTTTATAATACTTGAAAAATATTAACAACATAATTCTCATTACCTAACAATAAACATTACAATGATATTTCATTGATTCACATTTTAGCAGCTCAAGCTGGTAAAAAAAAAAATACACGCTCAATTGTATTTATAAATAAATAATTATTAATGCGCATACCACAGTACAGAAAGTACAGTGTCAACAATAATTACATAATTCATGGCAATCACAGGATATCTTGTATATTTTATAAAAGTGTTATTATTTATTTATTTATTTATTTATTTATTTATTTATTTATTTATTTGTTTATTTGTTTATTTATTTATTTATTTATTTATTTATTTATTTATTTATTTATTTATTTATTTATTTATTTCACATTAGATATCAGTTGATACATTGTGACTACATACTAAACAAAATTAAAAAAAAAAACTGTAAAAACAAAAAAACAAAATTAGTAATACAATCATATAGACAAACATCAAAATACCACAATTAAAATAATTAAAATAACAATATTAATAATTACAGAATTTATGGTATATATACAAACAACATAACTATAGACAATTTTCATTTTGCATTTGATTAATAGAATAATATTTTTTTTAATAAGATAGGCAAACACTTTTTTCTTAAAAACAGGTATACTTTCGATTTTCTTTAGACAGTCTGGTAGTTTATTGTACAACACTGAGCTAAGATTTATTAACATTTAATTTTGTCAGCAGTAGAAAATTATATATGATATAGACATCAACATATTTAAAATTAATTATAATTATTTAACTAAACCTATTTAGTATTAAAAGTGTTCTCATTATTAAGATGCAACTTATTAATGTATTAACTTATAAGTTGAAGGACATTTTCTGAAATTTTACTAAATTTCTCATGCAGTATGATTTCTGAATTTACTGCAAAAGGTACACTAAGATTTTGAACTGAAATTTCTCTTTTCAGTGTCATGATTCTCAAAACTTGTTGACTGAAGTCTTTGATGAATTGATTTCTCTCGAATAACACATTGATATTGATACTATTGTTGTATAAAGTGTGTGGTATTTCAGAACACCTGTCACTTAGGATCAGTTTAAATACTTGACTTTGTAATGCTATTACATCATATTCTATTTCATTATCTACAGAGCTCTGTGTAAATATCAGCTCCTCAAATAATGTCATGATATTTAAAGCATATCCCTGAGCTTCTGTTTCATTTATTTGATTTTCTTTACAGTACACAGGTTTCTCTTTGGTTACGTTTCTAATTATGTAATCTGCAAGTACTAATGTTTCATTAATATCCCAATGACAGTAGATATTTGATTCTAAAGGACTATTTTTAGGTGTTTTTAGTTCAGAAAATGACTCTTGTTGAAATGAGATATAATTTTGGATACCAGTTTTTAAAAAATTGAAAGTATGTTTTACAAAATTTACAAAATTATTTATTGGTGATGTAATTATATTTGATGCACTTGATGTATTTGTTTTGTAGTCGTTAATTGAACGTTGTTTTCTGGTGATAGCTGGTAATGATGACTGTTTTTCAATGAAAATGTTTTCCGTTAAAGTGTTATCTACAGGGTAGAACTCGCTCAAGTTGTCACATACCGGCACGTTGTCGCTGAGATATTGTCCACTGCCAACCAATTCAACGTTGATGTTGTTGCTAAGTTGATTCCATTCCTGCGTTTCAACTTTCGTCACATTTTTTAATTGGAGAAGCCATGATGTGTAGGGACTTAATAATAATAAGCCTCTTTTCATTTGGTCATATACAAGATTTTTACGTAATGGTTCTCCATTTTCATCTTTTTCAAAGCTATAAACAATATCTTGTGTATTACTAGAAATTGTGTAGTATGATTGGTTGCACCTGAAATTTGATGTACCTAAATGTGATAATGCAATATCATATGACAAAAGTTTATTATCAATAATTTCCTGCATTGTGCTATCCGTTGATATGATTTGAACTTCTATAAAATTGAATTTCAATGCATTTTTAGATTTTGATTTTAATATATTTGATTTAAATACTGTAGGAATTCCTTGTAAAAATTCTGATATTTCTATTTCATGTTCATTTGATTTCCATGTATAAAATGGTGTAGATGATTTAAATTTGCTATTGAATTTTGCTGTAAAAATATATTTCTGGTGATTTTTATTAATTGATTCGTGATAGTTATTTGAGGTAATAATTAGCAGATCTATTATATCCACCATGTTCTCAATTAAAGTTGTAATATTTTTACTGTATTCAATATTTCTTGTTAGTGCATTATCTTTCTTGAAATATGAAGCAAATGGAAAAACCCATTGATTAAAATGATTGATAGATTTCTGATATTCTCCGATTATTAAATTTGAAGCAACAATTTTTTCAAGATCTTTGAGTGATTGGTCGTTTAATTGATTGTCGCTAATTACTACTAACGGATATTTGTTGGCTTCAGAAACATAATCTGCTATTTCTTTTTGTAACTGATATTGTTGAAAACTGGAAAACATATTTAATAATGATGAATATGTAACTTGCAATTTTTCAATTGGTGAATTGAGAGTGAGTAAATGGTCACTTTTGAATTGCTGCAGGTTTTCTTGAATGAATTTCATTGCTTCTGTAGCAGCATGCATGACATTATCAACAACTGCAATGTGGTTTAATTTACTGTTTTTTGGGTGTAAATTTGTACTATCAATAACTAAGACATTTCTCATTGAGTTAAGAATGAGTAAAATTCTATCGAAGATATTGTGGACTTTCGTATTTTTAAAGTCCTCATTTTCTTCAATTATTTTACTAATAATTCCAAGCATTACTTGATCATTTTTGTAGTTTTTGAAAATGTTAAATGATAGCTGTAGATTTTCTGCAATAATTCTGTACTTATTTAATTGTTGTAATAGAGTTTCTTTTGTTAAAAATGTTAGAGTGTTGTCTGTTTGTTGAGGTACCTCAGAAGAATTATTTTTGTCCAGTTTTGTGTAATCTGTCAAACTTCCTTCTCTATTATTCTTTTCTGAGCTTTCGTCTTTTTTACTTGTGGGTATTTTCTGTAAAGCTGACACTTTTCTTTCAAATTCTACTGCCATGTCTCCTAATATTGTTGACATTTCAGTGTACACATTATCAGTTTCTGTGCCTAAATTTCTTACCTTTTCGTCAACATTTTCAACAAATAGGACTGTTTCAGCTACTATTTCTTTGGGGTATAATTTCAATTCATTCTGTATAAACTGAAGTTGTTCTTTTAGCTCTAAAATATTTTCCGTTACTAATTCTTCAGAGATTATTTTAATTTCTTGCATTGCATGAGCGACGCTATTTTGAGAATCAACTAAATTTGTGTGTAAGTTTGCTTTATCTGTTCGTAAGCTATTTACAACTAATGTTTGGCCCTCAATAATATTCGAAGCCACTTTTCCAAAGTAAGCAAATACTGTTGCAAATTTTTCTAAAACTTGCAAATTTGTGATTGTTAATTTTGTGGCAGTAATTTCATGTGTTTTTCCCCTCCTTGATTTTCCATAATTTTCAACGTTGTCATGTAACAATGATTTCACTTCTCTCAGTTCTTTATCAAATTCTTTGTCAATTTTATTCACTAATTTTTCAATTTCTTTGCGAGCATCTCTAATCAATGTATTGAAAATATTTGCCCTGCTCTCAAACTGTTCTTTGAAAGTAATACAGAGGTTATCATTCATTTTTTCCATTTTATTTTCATTAATATTTTGCAGGTTGTTGATGTTATTTTTAGCAGATTTTAAGAACCGAGAGATGTCTTTGACAATCACTGGGTGTTTGTCAGAGTTGAGATTATTAATTTTACTGATGACTGATAAATAAAGGACGGTTAAAACTTTCTTAGACTGCTCATCAAAAGTTAGTGATTTTTTTTCTATGAATTTAGTTAATCTTTGTTTGAAGAGATTGTAATACGGAAGTAGTGAATTTTTTTCTTGAATTTCAGTACAAATGAATTCTAAATCCTGCAGTTCATCAATATAATTCTGTATTGTGTATTTGTTATTAATAATATCATTTTCATAAATCAAATCCAACGTTTCCTTTATAATATTTAATTTCTCAGTTTGAAATTTTTGTTGTAGATATTTTTTGTAATCATTAATTACTTTAGTTAAGTCTATTACTGGTACAGGACTGTAGTCCAGTACTGTATTTGTACCAGCCGTGCCATTTGTTCCTGAATTAGCTCTTCCTCTTGCAACCGTGGACTGTATTTGAACATTGCGGTTGGCAGAATGATGCTCTGCCACAATTTGATTACCGTTCACCCCTCCCACTGCACCTAAGCCTGGCTGACCTGGCTCATCTTTAGAACCTGCTTGTGCTGTGTGTTTAACAGTATTAAAATTATTTTGTAAGGTAACAATATCGATGGTTCCTGCATAACCCCCTAGCCCTGCAGCCCCCCCATCACCACCATTTCCACCTGCAGTTCCGTCCGTGCCTGTTATTTGATATTTTTTAATGATAAATTCTATGTATGTAGCAGGGAGTGACCACCGTTCTGTTCTTGAACTTATTAAATCAACTTTGTACCCCTCGTTCCTCAATTGACTTTCAGAAATCTCTCTATTTGTATCAAACTTCACGTCCTTCCCATCTGCCCCTCGGTACCCATCCCCACCCTCTTGTCCTTTTCCTCCCCTTCCTCCGTTAGCTCTAATGATTAAATTTTCACCGTTAACAAAGACCTTTCCAACTCCATGAAAACTTCCAGCATTCGAACCTGGTAATCCTGGCTCTCCATTTGCTCCATTTCCACCATAAGAATTTGCACTGGCAGCTTTTTCTTTTGCAATTCCATCCATGCCATTTAAATTTATCTCTACATTTCCTACAATCCACCATATTGGAGCTAATATAATCAAATCATAGCTTCTCGATCCATTACTCCGTAATTCAATATTTTTATCTATAAATACAGTATGACTTGCCATAATCTTAATTTTTGTGCAATTTTTTGATACTACTGCTTTATCGACAACATCACTAAGATTGAGGTACGAACCTTGTGCAACATATGTGTTTGACTGCTCAATGTTAGACTGAAAGTCATTGTACAGTGTAGACTTTAGTACTGTATTTAATTGATTCAGTTGAAAGGTTGTGATTGATTTTATATTTATCTCGTCATATTTTGCAATTCTGAATGATTTTATATTCTGATAAAAAGTTTCAATGTTGTTTCTCGTGATGTAAATGTCTTGAGTTTTACCTTTCTGTCCCCAATCTTCAATATTTTTGACATTGTATTTTTCTTTGTCTCTTTGTATTTCATATTCAGAGAATACTTCGTACATTGATGCAAGAAAGTCATACCAATTATTGAAATCTTTGATAAATTCTGTTGTGTCTAATATGGATTTCAGCCATTTTGACTTTCGAGAATCTAATTCAGTATCTCTTAATATTTGAAAGAAGTTTAATTGATTGCTATACTTAATTATGTCCAAGAAATTAATATTTGAAACGTAAAAACCTTCATTATTTAATAGTTTATGAAGCTTTGAAAAAAAATTGCTGGGCAATGCAGATTTCTCCAAATTTTGTGTAAGATGATTTGACAATTTTTCATAAATATTATTTAGTAGTTTTTGTAGCAGAAAAATATCACTTGATTTTTTTATTTTTTCTAAAATTATTGATTTAATATTTTCTTGTATTTTTATCGCACTTACCACGATTTTGTCTATGATTTCATCTGGTATTTTTTCAACATATAATTTTGATTCATTTGATATTGTGTAACCAAAATCATTCTCGTCCACTTTCGTAAATTCTGTATCCTCTAATATTAATTTTTTTAACATAGGTTTGCCCCTTTGAAAGACTTGAATGTCGCTGATGATTCCTTCCTCATTTGGCCGTCTGAAAATTCCAATTCTAGGGAATTTGTTGTCTTTTTCTGTACTTAAAATATCAAGAAACGTAATAACTTTCTGCTGTAATTCAGGATTTGATTTGAAAATATCCAAAATATCAATTTTTGATTGTTTTATAAAATTCCCAACACCTTGAATTATTTTTTCATCAGATCTAGTACTATCAACTTTTGTTGCTATAAGTGTAATAGAATTTTCATATTTTTTTATATTATTAATTAAATTTATGACATGTTTTATAAAATCTAGAAATTCATGTCTACTATTTCCAATAATAAGAGATGAATAGTTAACAGTAAAAACAAGTTTAACACTCTCAGCCTCACTGATGACTTTGTTGATAAAATATGCCGCTGCGATGTCCAAGCTTGCATTTCTGGTGTCTTGAAAACCGGGGCAGTCGTAAAATGCAGTTTTTGATTCCTCGTCGATTACCAACTCAGGGAAAATTGTTTTGGACTTAACGGACGACTCACTTATACGATTGTTGCTGTCTTTGATGAAGTATAAGCCAGAGTTCTCATCTTCAACTGAAATTAGTTTATTATTATCACCGGCAAGAAATTGGGTTAAAGTACTTTTACCAGTTCCAGATTTTCCTAACACCAAAACAAAATTCTTGTCTTTTGCAATTTTGATAAACTTGTCTCCTTCTTGTGGTGTTTCTTCCACAAAATTTGATGGTGGTTCAACTGGGGCCATTTTTCTTGTGATATTAAAGAAAGACGAATAAAAAAAAAAAAAAAATGGATCTAGAAATTGAGTTGTTAGGAAATTAACTTTTAATTCTTTTTATTCATTTTTAAAACATCCCAGAACTGGTCACTTGGCACAAACATTTATTGTCATACTTCAATTTATTTTCTGAAGCATTGTTGAAGAAATCTTAATTGTAGACTCTCAGCTGTTTGCCACTTGCACTGAAAATAAAGAATTTTTATTACTTATTTTTATTAAATGACAACAAATATCAAATGCCAAGCTTAATGTATGTAGAGTTCTTGCAAAAAATTAGGTCTTGCACTTTCCAAATAAAATATTACTTGTTTAATCCATGTGCTCGGTAATTGCATTTTCACTAAAAAAAATGTACCCTGGATTTTTTTTTTTTTTTTTTCACTTCAATAAGAGGCTGACAGACATCTGCATGCTCTTAAATTTTTGTTCAGTAACTTGCTGAAAAGAAAAAATAATAATAAAATATTATAATTTAATTAAAATAAAAATTGAACAAGATATCACGAATATAGTAATTTTTTGACATGAAATTTATAATTAGGATATTTTTATTTTTTAAATTTGTTCTATTTTTTATTTAATATGTTTAATTGTTTGCTCTATATATGTTTTTATTTATTTATTTTTTGATTTATTTATTTACTTACAGTTAGTTTTATTAAATCTGCTCTCTAATCAAATTATACATTTTTTGTCTTTCACATCACATAACTGCAGTTATTAAATTTTCAGCTAGGGGGCATACATAACCAAAATGTGTCAATTGCTCCAAAATATCAACCAATGAAATTTTCAGCTACTATTTAAGAATTTAATTAACAAAAATATAAAGAATTACAATTTATTTTACTTCACTTTAAAAGATAAACATACATACATCTGCTTAATATATTTTTATGTTTTGGTATAAAAAAAAACTTACCCAGAGTTAAGATTCAAGATAGGTTTTATTTCATCTCATTACATGATTAAATAAATTAAATATTGATATCTCCACAGTTTGGTATCACTTAGCACATTAAAAAAAGTCAGGTTTGTACTGTGAAGTTTTACTGAGGAGTCAACCAAACCCAGGCAGGCCGGAGTAAAAATAAACAGTAGCTATTTGCAAAGTAAGTGCCGACAAATTTTGGCACAGATCGTGTGCTTTAAAAATAGTCAGGTACAAGCCGCTTGAAGTACTATAAAAATAATTGAAATGTTTATTGGATTAATGCATAATTACATTATCATAATAATGATGGACCCATTATTTAACAACTTCAAATTTCTCCAAAAAAATAATGTACGTGTTTGTAGTTTCTTGATTGCCTCTGTCATCATCTTTTTTTGTTGTTTATGTATAAAAAATAAATAAATTAGGTAAAAATCCAAAGTCCTTGGTTTATATAAAAAAAAGTGATAGCAATATATTCACCTGCTTTGTAAATTCTTCTTGATCAGAGCAATATATTCACCTGCTTTGTAAATTCTTCTTGATCAGTTAGGCTAATCGCAATCCTATTGGTTTTAAATTGGAATATTAACACTATCAATTCAGGAAGAATTCAATTTGCTATATTTTATGTTCTTTTCTTAAAGGTGAACTGAAGGGATTGCTTTTTTTTTTCCCTTTAGGGAACCTTATATTACCTATCCCATCCATCTGCACTAATTTTTTCATGGCAGATACTTATTGTGCTGCTGTAGGACAATTAGTGAAAAAGTGAAGTCTTGTATCAGCGACGGTTGGTTGACTTTAAATTCGCCGCGGTGAAAAAACACTTGAGTGACCGCGGAAACTGCCGAGAGAGTGGCGATCGCCTCTGCCATGAAAAAATTAGTGCAGATGGATGGGATAGGTAATATAAGGTTCCCTAATAGAAAAAAAAAGCAATCCCTTCAGTTCACCTTTATTAATGTGCTAAATTTAAAATACAAATTTATTTTTTAAATTACTCTTTATGTTCCTCTCCACGTTTTTAAAACCAATAACTTATATCTATATTTCTAGGTTAAAAAAATATATCATGCATTTCGTTTTTCCCAGCAACTTATTACAATGGAGTATGTATCAACCTGAAAAAAAAATATATATTGCAGAAATGGATAGAGGGTGCAAAGTTATGCCACTCTTGATTTTTTCAGATTTTTTAGAGTTCGGGAACTATTTTTAAAAAAATTATCGAATGTGCAGAGAAAGTGACGCCTCTTGATGCCTCTCTTAATAAAAGGATAGAACCAAAAAAAAAAAAAGTGTGTTCAAACCCGACCTCGGCAGAACTTTTTAGCAATATTTCCCTGACTCTAAAAAATCTGAAAAAAAAAAAAAAAAAATGAGAGTGGCATAACTTAACATCCTCTATCCATTTTTGCAATCAAAATTTTTGAGGTTGATACTCTATTTTAAATTTCCCCCTCAACATACTCATTCTCTCTGTACTTTGTTCCAGATCCCATACCTGAAGCCAGGTCTGGTGACATTCTGCCCCGGGTGTTTCTATTACAGCACCAAGTCCGACTTCTGCTCCGAATGCTCCTACCAACTGCCCCGGGACTCGTTCTCCGTGTACATTGACTTCGAGGAGAAGGTTGCGGAGACCCCCGGGGTGGAGATGGTTCCGTTCAGGGCGAGGTTCATCGACCATGACTGGATGGAGTGTCCTCACTGTGAGTTCAGCTGTCTGCGAAGCGGACCGTGCGCCCACTGCGGCAAGGACATCCCCAGAAATGTCACCCTGGTGCCCGATGACCCCACCAAGTCCTGGAACCTCAAGTGGCCGACACAGGAGATGTTGAAGTCTGGATTTGTCCCTTTGCCGGTGAAATATGTGAGTCTTGTGAGGAGGTTAAAAATAATTTGTTCTCTTCCCAAATAATAAGCTAATCTGCCTACCATAATGTGAAATGGTAAGCCGTCTGCTATATCAGGTGAATACTATGAGATATTAGACTGTGAAAATTTTAGTGACTTAATCGAAAAAAAGGGGTAAAAATATGGTACTGTGAATTTTTTCAGATTTTTCTCAGACCGTTTAAAAAATTATTGAAAGTCTATTTTATGACGTCACGGGTGGCACTGCCCTATCCATTAAGAACACTCCTTAAGAAAAAGGATAAGGCAGTGCCGCCCGTGACGTCATCAAAATAGACTTTCAATAATTTTTTAAAAATAGTTCTTGGTTTCAAAAAAATCTGAAAAAATTTACAGTACCATATTTTTACTCCTTCTTTCGATTAAGCCACTAAAATTTTCACAGTAATATATCTCATTGTTAGTTATAATTCGGTAAAAAAAAAGTTCATTGTTGCACTCACCTGATACAGTAAATAGCTATAATGTTCATTATTGCACATGATCAAGGTAAGGCTGATAGTTTATTATTCTGGACAAGGGACAAAGTATAACCAGACTGCCAAAATTTATGACTTTTTACCAGCATGTCTCAGAGAAGTTGAAAATGAAAAATTATTTAAAGAAAAATTAAAAAAAAAACTCTTATAAATAAGGAAATGTACTCTGTAAAAATGTACTTTTTTTAGTAATAAGTTGTCAGAAGATATACTGTCTAATGTTGTTTTTTAATTGATTGTATCCATTGTATTTCATACCTTGATAGTTTTATGAATTATTGTTATTTTGTTGTTGTTTTATGTTATGTAATTTTAATGTTATTATTAGGAATGACGTAATCCATGTTGTACCTGTACAGCCAGTTGATTGAATAAATGAATTGAATAAGGCATTGTAGCTCTGAGGCCATAAATAAAAAATGATAATAAAAAGAGAGAGTGTATGGTAGCACAATGTTTGTGGATATAAAAATAAGCTAGTTTTCTCATCCTGCGAGGCACAATTTTCCAGTTAAACCTGGAATAACTAATATATGTTGAAATATTTTGCTCGTAAACTCAATAAAAATCATATATCTAATATAAACTAAAAATATGTTGGTAAATGTTAAAAATTCTGTGTGTTAGATAACAGTGTAAGGACAAGTTCAATTATTCAATACTTTTCTCCTCCCTCTACACATTCATGCCTTTATTTAAGGCTTAACCTGAGATATTCGGACGAAAAAAGTCGTATCGACAGATGTTCTTGAAATTAATTTGGTAGACTTACAACAATTGTCCAAATACTACTGATTTTTTTCAGATTTTTTTAACCGTTGGTTTAACTATAATTAATTTATTCAAATGTGTATTTTGTATCCTTTCAATGTTAAATTTTTCAATCAACATTGCACAAAAACGGCTCGAGAATTTTTTTTAAATTTTACATGGATCAAAAGCTAATTTTTTGGACTATTTTTCTGAATTGTTTTCATATATTTCGAACCGTGGCGATGATCGTTTCTGATAAGTCCTAAGAAACTTGGCAACGCTCTCAAGGACTGTAGTTACCACCCCCTCCTAATCTTTTATTCGCATTACTATTGCAACAGTGTTGTCAGATTTGCAGGTGTAGCCACGCCTCTTGACCTTGACAGACAAATTCTCAGGTTATACCTTAAGTAACAAAACATCAATAAAAGAATAAGTAAATTATTTTGTTCAGTTGGGTGTAATACACAAAACATTAAAGTATTATTTTAAATAGTTAAAAATCCATATTTGTAATCATTTAAAGAAGTGAAGGAAGTTATTTTATTTAGGTGCTTACTATTTCAGTACTATCAACAGGAACTTTACTGATCTGGTAAGGGAGACGAGAAAAGAAAAAAAAAAAATCTTATCTATTGCTCTGTTTTGGCTTCCTATAAGTAAAAAAAAAAAAAAAAAAAAAAAGTTTTTCCTACATTTAATAATCAGATATGTTTCCCTAGATGCTCCAAGCATAACTGAATGTCTCCCCAACTGTCTCTCTGTCTCCCAGGTGCCCACGTTCAAGGAGGGGGTGGTGACGATGTGTCGCTGGTGCTGCACCTGGGTGCGAGACCTCAACCGCTGCTCCAAATGTCACCGCAAGCTCCCGCGCTCCTCAGACCTCTTGCCGGATGGTCCAGCCTACGACTACGTGGACGGAGTGCAGGCTCACAGACCAAAGTTCTCAGACCCGCCGGTGAGTGGGTCATGTTTTTGTGGCAACTTGCTCTTTTTTTAGGTGGTCACTAAAATAATTAGAAATTAATTAAACACTGGCATTAAAAAATTAAGCACTTTACCTCCACTTTAGCCTTGATTTTTATTTCAAGTCAAACCAAATATTAAACGTAGTGCTAAGCCAGAAGCTAAATCAGTGTTAAGTAATTAATGTTAAAAAGATACAGCATTAGCACCAATTTAGCCCACATTTTTAGTACGTACCATATTTAGCTTCTGGTTTAATTAGCACTACAGTAAAAACTCATTATTACTCGTTAGGTAAAACTCAATTTTGAGTAAAGGAGATTGCGGTCCCATAAAAATAATTAACATTGCAGGTATAGGAAAAACTTGATATAAGGTAAACCTAATTTCCTGGGTCAGACTTTATGTAATAACAAGTTTTTACTGTATTTGTTTAGTACTTAATTGAACCTAGGATAAAAATTGAGGCTAAATAGGTTGCTTAATTGTGAATGCATCCCTGTATATTCTAATATGGAATTATTTATTTTCTAATTTTTTAGAATTTTGATCAGTCTGTATCTCTTATAATGATTTGCTAATGTTGCTACTACTTTTACTCAAACAAAGTGCACTAAATTTCATTAAACTAAATTTCATCCGTGCTTGTCCCAGCTCCCCTACCTGCGTCCCGGCAAAATGGTGATTTGTCCGGACTGCGGAGACTACAGCAAGGACATGAAGAACTGCGACAGTTGCACCAAACGTCTCGTCAACAGAAACGTCGTCTATGTCAGTTTTGATCGTCATGACGACTCTAAACCTCTTGAGGAAGGGGTAAAGATGCTGCCGTTCTCCCCTCGTAAAGTGGACTTCTTATATGTCATCTGCCCTCATTGCGAGTTCTCCACGGCTGACCTTGAGAAGTGCACCAACTGTGGCAAAGTCATCCCGCAGCTGGTGACCGTTACCTCAACTGTGCCAGACAAGAAGAAGAAGGATGAGATCGGAGCCAACAAGCCGGCCTCAATCTTCCAGGCAAGGACCACGCTGGCCGAGACCATCGGGGGCAACAAGATGACCAAGAAGAAGAAAAATAAACTGCCACAGAACTACGTGAGTTTACACTACCTACAGTCAAATTTATTTGTTATTTTCTCCAGAAGTGTGTAGTTTGTGACTATTCTGTTTGTAATTAATAATTTTGCAGTAGAAGTACTGAAATATTTGTGAATTTGCAACGAATAGGAAGGCCAGAAACCTTACACTTCCTGCAACTTCCAGAGGGAATATCATGTAAATTTGACTAGTTGAAGCGTTTCCATTTTTTTTTTTTTTTTTATATGTTTTTGGTTGTATCTGTCACAATCTTTATGGGTTAATTTTCATAAAACTGATTGTATATTGCTAAAAAATAGTTACTGTAGTAATTTTTTACTTTAGTTTTTGTTAGAACTAATTTAGATTAGACACAGGTCATGACTATCTTGGATGCTATCAGAAGAAATTTAAAATCCAGAATACATAGTGACATTTGTAAATTATGTAAAAATGAACCTCAAGACAGAAGGCATCTGTTTAGAATTTAGATGCTCTGCATTGACTACGGAACTTGACTTGTTGCAATGAATGAAATGAAATTTATTTGATAGCTTTCGCTAATAATTACATCAGTATTTGTAGTACATTCAATTCATACAAAATTACATTTTAACTAATATTAGATGAATTAATGACAAATTAATGTAAAATTGAAGATTAATAATACATTATTTAATTCTTAAATACTAAAATACAGTAACATGAAGAGAGAAGTGGAAGAATCCTTTCTCTATTGGCTTACTAGAAGTAGAATGGTTTAAAAGCCAATATGTGGGCATAAGAAAAGGAGAAGACTCTAGGTTTTTAGCATTAGTTATATAGCGTTTGCCTGGCTTTGTTGTTGTTTACATTCAGCAGTAGGTACTGAGAGGGAACTGGAATCACTTGATTTATTCCTCCTAATTTAACATATTTTTAATTTTTTTTAACAATAATATATACGTAAGAATTTAATATACATAACTTGAACACATACATTTTTTTTATTTTACCTGGTTTCTTTATGATAATTTTTTGTTGTGCCGTTTCCCCCTCGCATTCAAAAGTCCGCGGGGAAAGCAATGGTCGGTGATTGGCTGATTTTTTTTAAGAATCTTAGGGTCAATATCAGTGCATAAGTGTCGTAAAATGGTCATTATTGACGTGAAATTTGGAGCCGATTTACATTTTAATTAATGATTTATTGTATTTTCCACAGATATCATTGGCAAATATTGTATTTTTTTCCATTTACTTGACATTTCAATCTATCAAATAAAATAATTGTCAAAGGTACCACAATTGTCATATCGCAGAAAATAAATAGTTTTTGGTATGCTACTACCATGTTAAATAGGTGCTTTTTGCCTACATTCACGTGACGTCATGTTTTTGTGACGTATGGTGAAAGACCCGTATAATTTTGTTAGCAGCCACTTTGTGGTGATGTGGTACTTTTAGTGCCTTGCTTGCTACCCCATTTCTTGTAATACTGTGTGTAAATTGGTTGATATTGTAATTTTGTGGTAGGTGCCTCGTTTCCGAGAGAGGGGCGTTGCTCAGTGCCCGAGCTGCCAGGCGTGGACGTGGGACTTCGACCGCTGCTCTCTGTGCTTCGCGGAGGTGCAGAAGCCCGGGGAGCTTCCCCTGATCATCTACCCCAAGGAGGCAATGAGGGACAAGACCGTGGAGGCCATGAGGCCAAGATTTGGACCTGCGCCCGTGAGTTGACACTTGCAATAATTAGGATGCTACTTCCCATAATTTATTTGTTTAATTTATATTTATTTATTTGTGAGAGTCATATTCACAACATCTTCTTCAGATCTTTGAAATTTTGTTTTGTTCAAATCAAACCAGTATGCAGTAGTAGATTGATTGCATGGTTTGTATTTTGGGGCAATTGACACATTTTGGTCATGTTTGCCCCCTTAAGGCGGATTCACATGGCGATTTCCAGCCTGCGACGCGAATAATGCGCACTTGCTGTGATATCTATTGGCGGCCATATTTGGCGATTAAAAAAAAAAAGAGCATCGCAATTAACGCGATTTCGCTGCCGCAACCTGGCGAATTCGCTCGCCGCATAGGATTTCACAGCCAGCGTGTGTGACAAAATCGCGTCACGTCGCCGTTGTCGCCATCTGAATCCGCCTTTATGTAGTAATAATTTAACTAC
The DNA here is from genome assembly GCA_949825025.1 of Siphlonurus alternatus. NCBI lineage: Eukaryota > Metazoa > Arthropoda > Insecta > Ephemeroptera > Siphlonuridae > Siphlonurus > Siphlonurus alternatus. The sequence goes on along the minus strand of OX463785.1, from coordinate 23,904,503 downwards.
ATTTTATTTTTATATTTTGTGCGATTAATAATAAATAGCAAAACTGATAAATTGAAGTAAGAAAAACAACTTCATGTTTTAATCTTCATGTTTTTGTCTGGTATTTACATTTAATTTTGTGTTAGTGATTCCATGCAGTTAATTTTAATGCATTAATAAATAAGAATAAATAAGAATAAATTTTGAAGTAATTTCCTCATGTTTCAGTAAATCTAGCTTAATTATTTTTCCTTTTCAACTAAATTTTTTGTTTATTTGTTCATATCTTATTTATTCTTGAGTTATTTTAAACTATTTTCTATATTTAATTGAGTCCCCCCTGAACTCTCTATTAACAAACTCATACTTAATTAAGATCATATTGCTTGGGGTGGAGAACCTAGTAAACATTGTAAAATCATAGTTCTAATTAACAGCAGTCATAGTTTAATTTCACAGAAATGACAACATCTTAATTATTAGTTGTCACATACCTTGAGACAAGTATTAAACGATAAACTTCGATCATAAGTGATGCCTTTTATATAAATGTTGTTGTTTTTGTGATTATTTCAATGTTAGCAACTTTTTATTAGGTAAAACTAGATTTTGAGTAAAGTAGATCACAGTCCCGTAAAAAATAATTAGCATTGCGAGGTATAGGAAAAACTTAATACAAGGTAATATTGATAAGGTAATCTTATTTACTGGGTCCCTTGACTTTATGTAATAACAATTTTTTACTGTTTTCCTTGAATAAAATAGCTAAAATTTCTGTACAAAAAGCCATCCATGTCCTCAATTTTCCACCCTTGATTGTTTCAGTTCCCGTACATGCGTCCCGGACGAGTGACGATGTGCAAGGATTGTTTCTGCTACACCCGCGGCCCTCCGTTCTGCTCAGAGTGTGGCAAGCTGATGGAGCAAGACCCGCAGTACGTGACCATCGACTTTGAGTGGGGCGGAGACATCGAGAGCCTCCCGCGTGGCTCCGAGGTGCTTGAGTACAAGCCGAGGATGACCGCAGACGAGAAACTGGCCCTGTGTCCTTTCTGTGGGTACACCACTGAAAACCCAGAAACCTGCTCATTCTGTAACAAAAACATCCCCAAATTATGTCCAATCATGCCAGAAAATCCAATGGTTTATTCATTTGAACATCTACTTAATCATCTAAAACCCAAAATTGATAATAAACCAAAAACATCATCATTAATAAAACAAAATAAACTTCCAATTGTAAAACAAACTGAAGAAATTATTGAAATTAAAACTGCAAAACCAATTCCAACCATGATTAAGAAAATTAAAATTAATACTAAAGATAATATTCCAATTGATAAACCTGTTAAAGTAGTTGCATTGAAACCTGTACCTCCTCCTAAAATTGTGCCTAAAAACGTCGTCAAAATCAATCTGCCACCCACCACAGGTAAACTTGTTACATCCAAAGTTGTTCCGTTACCTCCCACAAACTACGACCAAATCATCTTCCCACATGAAGTTTCCAGCACAAACTTACCCCCCAAGAAAAGATTCAGATCTGACGACGAGTTTTTGTTTCCAATAGTAATCACAGGCAGTATGTCGTCAGGCAAGTTACAAAAAGCTTTGGCTGCGGCCAATTTGACCGGGCCTAAATTTGTGACCTCCACTCCAAAATCAAACTCTGAGATAGACTTCTTTAACTGCAATGACGGATCTGAGCAAGTTCAAATCCCGTCATCAATCATCCCATTGGTTGACCTTGAATCTCCTGTCAAGTTGGTTGACCTTGAGGAGAAAGTCCCATTTGACTGAAGGTCACTTTGTCCCATTTGACTAAATCAAAATGTCAGAGTTTGAGTGATAGGTAAATGTTATTCCTAATTGGTTTAGTTCATTATAGGATTATTATTTAACCTTGTAATTGCTCAATATATAAATTAATATTCAACTGAAAGAAAGTTTGCTCATACACATTCCAATGAGATAATAATGTGATTGGATCAAAGTTTCTCTAGTTTTTGTTTGATATAATATTTACTCATAAACATCTTAATTACTGTGGTATTACAGTATTATAATTTAGTAATCATCTATTTAATTATTACTTATTGTGTTACTCATTACTTATATAAGCTATTGACTGGTAAAAAAAAAAAATCGCTTTAGATTTTTGAATTTTTTTTGTAAAAAATTATTTGATATAAGTTAAAGGACTAAGTTGCTTAAATTATGTAAAAATTAATACAAAAATGATCAAAAATCTGATAATCTAAAAAAAAAAGTGAAGAAATAAAAAAAAAAATAAATAAATAAATAAATGAAGGTATTTCTGTGTTGGTATTTTAAAGTAGTAACAATACTTGTTGTACTCAAGTGTCAAAAAAAGCAAAAAACAACATCACAATTGGACTATTAATATTTACTTTGTAGTTAAGGTAGAGATAACGCCGATCAGCTGATCGACGTAATGCCCTTTGATTAACATGTAAACCTTAGCAAATTGACAAAAATTCTGAAATTTTTTTGAGAGGCAGATATTAGTGCCTAAAAGCCATAGAAAAAATTTCAAAACGATTGAACGAGCCGATTTTTTTTAATTAATTTTTTTAATTTTCAGCATAGGGCTTTCCCATGGAGAGCCAAACTAAAAAATTAATTTAAAAAAATCGGCTCGTTAAATGTTTTTGAAACTTTTGCTATGGCTTTTAGGCACTAATATCTGCCTCTCAAAAAATTTCAGAATTTTTGTCAATTTGCTAAGGTTTACATGTTAATCAAAGGGGATTACGTCGAACAGCTGTTCGACGTTATCTCTACCTTAATGAAACACTGTAGTTGTAGTTCATTATTGAATAATGATAATGTACTTACCATTGTGTTCTTGTATTGTCAATATTTAATGTTCAAGACTTGTTAAGCCTACTGGTAAACTTTTGTGAGACTTACTCTAGTTTAGATGTTCTAGAGTTCCTATATATTATTATTATTATTATTATTATTATTATTATGTATAATCTATTTAATCTATTACTCTAATTTTTTTCATTAATTATAACCATTAAGAGATCATATATAGATCTTACTTGTCAGATATGTTGGTGCCAAGTTATTTTATTTTAATGTTGTATGAAATTGACAATCAGGAACTAAAATTATTTTATAATTTATTATAAATAATAATATATTATTACAGCTTTCAGCTTTGTTTAAAAATCCTAAAGGTATTTATAATTTGAATCGTCTTTTTCAGCCCTTTTCGTTAAAAAAAAAGTAAGCAGTAATACTTTGTTATCTGTGTGTAGTAGATAAAATGTGATTCAACTTTTAAATATTTAAATTCACAAAAAATAATACAACAAAATAAAATAATTACTGTTAATTTACTACGCAGGTACTGAAACAAGTTCATTTACTTGTAAGACTGCTAAATGTACTGTAATATTTATGATACAAAAATTGTGTTAAATCAATTGCACTCTAAGGGTATGTATGTTAGTATAAATGGGTTTATGATAACTGTTAAAAAGCAGGGCTTATTTACTAACCATTTTTCTACATTCCAATTATGTTAATATTGTGACTTTGCATTAATTGACAAAGGAAAGAGTGTTGGTTGGGTTCCAACGGCGGAACTTGTTTTTCAACATAGTTCACAGTGCTCTCTGGGGCTCCTAATACCCAGTCTGCTTCTAATGCCGTTTCTCTGGTATAGAGCCCACTCTGTATGTAATTTGTAAGAATGTAATTTTTCACGTACTTAGTATTAAAATTATGAAAAGAATATTAACAACCTCAAGCAGCAACAATTGCTGACATGTATGAAATTTCTCGTTTGACTTATTACCTTTGTGCCTTCTGATTTGAAGGTATAACAAATATAGACTGAAAGAGAAGTACTGAAAATTATTTTAAGCAGATTTATCACTGTTCAAGTACTGTCCATAAAAATGACTTTTGAATTTGCTCAAATTTCTGTTCTATCCTTAGTTGTCACATCTTTGTAAGTTAATAAAATGGCTCAGATTATAAAAGTTGTCAGCCTGAAATAAGTGTTAGTTAATTTTTGTTGGTGACAAAATTGTGTGCAGGCTAAGAGATCTTTGCCATTTCTTGGTCTCTAAAATGTCATAAAAATGCTTTTCAGATATTAAATTTTACAAATTACAGATTTAGTTTTAGAGTTCATTTTGAAAGAGGTTTGTAAAACATTGATGTTTCAAACCTTTCCCTTTTGAATTGTACTGAACTCTGAATCCTTTTAACTTTCATTTAAAAAATTACCCCTTTTGTTTTGTTTGGACCTTGAAATTTATATTTGTTGTGTTTTTAGAACCATTAACAAACATCATTATTTTATAGTGTTTTATTAGCCATTGATTGGTTAAATTTTAGTATCATGATTTTATTCGAGCCTTCAAGAATGTTTTAAAAAACGTTCTACAACTAAATCAAAACATCACTGTTACTCATTGTATTATGTATTATCTAATTAATTTAATATTTATGTAGTGTTGTATTAGCCATTGACTGGTTAAATTTTAGTGTCATGATTTTATTTGAGTTTTCAAGAATGTCTAAAACATATTCTATAACTGGATCAAAATTGTGTATTATGTATTATCTACTCAATTGACTATGGGCATTTCTATTAAGTGAATATTAATCATTTAGTTATAAGAATAAGCTAAATTGTAGTATTAAGAATGCCTTAAACTAGTGATTCTATTATCAAAATCCTTAACTATTAATATATTATTACTAATAATTATCTAATCATTGAATACGGGTGTTTATGTGAAGTGTGTAATTCCTATTAAGGGTAACGTAACACTACCAATGTTAAAAAAAAATCACACATGAAAATTATGAAAAAAAAAATAAATAATTAAAATTTCTCCTCTACATTCCCTATCATTTGCTAAAATATCAGGTATATTTACCTGATAGGTATCAGGTATTCATAACTCAAAAACCAACTCGAATTTGAATTTTAGCTACTGATAGGGGATGTAGGGGAGAACATTTTATTATTTTTTTTTTACATAATTTTCATGTGGGATTTTTTTTTTTTTAAAAAACATTGGGCGCATTGCCTTCCCCTTAATTACATTGTAATAATGTTAATATTGTTATCATGATTCTATATGAGCCTTTTCAGACGAATGTCTTTAAAAAAAATCAACAATTGAATCAAAATCATTTACATATTATTATATTAAAATCAAAAAATTATTTTATCTAATCATTATAATATTAGCCATTGACTGGTTAAATTTTAGTATATGTTATCATAAATGTTGTATTAAGCCATTGACTGGTTTAATATGTAACTGTATGTTATCATGATTTTATTTGAGCCTTCAATAGTGTTTTAAAAAACATTCTGTAATTAAATCATAATTAATTGCTACTTTATGTATTATTATCTAATCATTGAATACAGGTATTATTATTTAATCCTTTATCATATTTAATCTATTATTATAATCAGTATAATCTAATTTGTAATTGTAGTTTTTGTATCTTTCTTGCTACTTAATAAATAAAAAAAATAATAAAATTTATGTATTTTATTTATTTAAATGTTACTCTTATACATAAAATAACATTACAATTTTTATTTACATGTTTCATATAGGATATAAGTTATATGATAAACTTAGGACAGGCTGTGTAATTATTATTAAAAATAATTATCAACCATATTGTCATTTGAAGACTTCTAAATTCCTGTTCTAGTTATTACTAATATAGTCTAATATCTTTGACTTCTCTGTGAGAGTATTTTTTAAAATATGAAGTCTAACATTTTAGACGAGAAACAGGAAACAGGAGTTGCATACTTCAAGGCGTTTCAAGTGCTGAAAAAGTTGCATAGCTTCCAGGGGTTGTACAAAATTTTTACATGTGACGGATTTAAATATAATGAGGAGTTAAATTTTTATGGCAGAGACTTGAAAAAGGTCATTATAAAACTAATTCAGGTACAAAATTTAACCTAACGTATAATTGCTCTAAAAAGTCTAGCATTTATATAATGCATAAAAAAATTATTAAAACAATAATTAATGTTTTAATTATTTAACTACTAGCAAAATAATATGAGAAGGCTTGAATTTCAGTAAATTTCAGTTTATATATGGTGTTTATACATGGTGTTTTGAATAAAAATAATAATACTTAAGAGCCAGCCCGAAAACTTATTACTATATATATACACATATATAGCCTATAAACTTATAATTTATTTTATTTTTTTTTAAATAGTTGTAATACTAAAAAATCGTAAATAAAACATTCTGAATTCTAAATTACTGTCAATATAAAAATCCCTCAATTTTTGCACAAAATCTGTTTCACTACACATAATGTACAGACAGTTACAAACATAACTGACATTCACTAATAATTATCATCTTAATTAATATGTACATTTTATAGTCTCAAAGTGTCATAATTTAACTCAAAACATCTCAGCGTTGGTCTTTTCCGACAGTCGCTTGAAGGTCAGCCTTTTCTCGAGCGAGCCTCGTCTCTGCAGACCGTTCGCCTCGGGTTCCTCCAGTTCTTCGGTTCCCTCGGTTCCCTCATCCGGTCTAGTCATCTCGTAGGGCGAGACTGCTCGCGTGGCGCCCCCCTCGTCCACTGCAGAGTTGAGGGCGGCCACCACCGCCAAGGGGTTGGGGATTCCCCGCGCGCCCACAGCCTGAAAAAAAAGTGGATTATTGTGACCCCAATGGAGTATTGTCCTCCATTTTTTTTATTGCAGAAATGGATAGAGGGTGAAAAGTTATGCTACCCTGATTTTTTTCAGATTTTTTACAGCCCGGGAAGTATTTTTAAAAAATTATTGAAAGTCCTATTTGTGACGTCACGCGGCGTCAAGTCCTATCTTTTTCTTAAAGAGCGGCGTCTCGTGACGTCACAAAAATAACTTTCAATAATTTTTTAAAAATAGTTCCCGGGCTCTAAAAAATCTGAAAAAAATCAGGGTAGCATAGCTTTTCACCCTCTATCCATTTCTGCAATAAAAAAATTTGAGGTCAATACTCAAACCTACTGGCAGATAGAAATATGACACATATAATAGTCCCTCCGTGTTTTTTTTTTTTTTTTTTCTCTTACACCAGACTTTTTTTTTAATATTAAATACCAACTACTTTAAACAAGAATTTTTGATTAAATCTGTTAATTTTTAATTAAAATGATTATAGTTAAATTCTTTTCATCAGACTAGGAAAATATTTTAAAATATTAATTATAAATTAATTTGCAAAATGCATTTAAAATATAATAATTACGGTGTTCAATTTTCGATAAATTCTATCACTTACACAAAATAATCAAAACTACGAGAGCAAACCTATGAACTGCACTCTTATGATAATTAACCCAAAAATTTAAATAAAGAAATTCAATCCGTTAAAATATATTGCATGCAATTAAATAATACCTTTTTGTAGAATAATAAATTTAATTATGGATAAAATATATTTAACTAATTGCGAAAATGAGGGCGGGATTTTCTGCTGTAGGTTATTTTTGTTATAACAATTTTAGTTAGAAGTTAATCTTTATTAATAAATTTAGAATTTAAATAAACCGAACAATATAAGTTGCTATATTGCTTATAATGCATTGTTGTTATAATGACCATGAAGCACTCAAAAGTTTAAAATTATAACAAAATAAATTAAATACATTAAAAAATTATTTAAATATAATTTAATGAAAAAAATATATTGTTATTCTAATATTGAAAATATTTTTTAATTAAAATTTAAAATACAACTAGTTTTCATGAATTCGAAACGCCGCATAAGGAGATATTGATTTATTTCAAAATACAAATCAAAATTAAAGGTCAAGGAAAATTACTTTAATTTGGTGAAATTTAGAGGCCTTCGATACTTTAAGATTGTGTGTAAAGTCAAGTCTAAACTCGGGTCTTAAAAAAAAAAAATATCTTAAATCAAGCCTTCCTTTGGCATTTAAGGAAACATTTCTGAAGGCACGAATTTAGCCAGTTTTTTAAGACTCAAAGTAGTGCACCCTAAGGCTTTGTGAATTCACCTTAATTACGACTTACCTTATCTTCGATGTGGCGGAACAAATCCTTGACGTGGAACCTCTCGTTCATCCTGGTCTGCCTCTCACTCGAGAACTTGTTGACGTCACTGTGTTTTAGGGTAGGAGGGGGGACAGCCAGGGACGTTCTCCTGCCCTTGTTTCGTCCGGTGCTGCCACCTGTCAGTTCAGCTCCCTTCGGTACTTCCAAGGTCTTGAAGAAGTTCTTTGCCTTTTCGAATCTATCCTTAGTTTCTCCGTCGCATTTAATTCTCTCAGGTTTGCTGACAGGAGGAGTTGGAGAAATGTCGGCGTTCAAATCACAAAGTGGGTTCACAAAGTTCGTCTCAATGGCAAGAGATGGAGTTACTTCTATTGAAAATTGATGCATTAATGATTTTTTTCTTCCTTTTGGTTTTATATCTTGTTCGTGATCATCTGAAAATTGTAAAAATAATAATTAGTATGTTTATTTGTCAATGGAGTATTGTCCTCAAATTTTTTTATTGCAGAAATGGATAGAGGGTAAAAAGTTATGCTATCCTGATTTTTTTCCGATTTTTTAGAGCCCGGGAAGTATTTTTAAAAAATTATTGAAAGTCCTATTTATGACGTCACGCGGCGTCAAGCCCTATATTTTTCTTAAGGAGCGGCGTCTCGTGACGTCACAAAAAGAACTTTCAATAATTTTTTAAAAATAGTTCCCGGGCTCTAAAAAATCTGAAAAAAAATCAGGGTAGCATAACTTTGCACCCTCTATCCATTTCTGCAATAAAAAAAATTGAGGACAATACTTCATTCCACTTTTTTATTTTTTTTAACAATTTAAAATAATTGTATAGTAATACAATATCATTTTTTAAATTTAAATTTATTAATTTGAAAACAACATTTCTTGTATATTTTAAAAGTTTTTAAAATATAAAAGTTTTATAGTTTAAAATATTTACAATAAATTATTTCATTTTATATTCAAATTATTTTTATTGATTTTATTTAAACTTTGGATAACGTGTGAAGTTATAAATGAAACTATTTCAATTTGTTACATGGGGACTTCTATGTCTTACGACAAAAAATTAAAAATAAATTAACAATGGAAAAATATAAATAAAACTCCCTGGGTTAAAAATTTATATCAAAGAGCGTCAGCTCAATTTCAATTTTTTATTAAAAAAAAAAATGAAACTCCCTCCTATTTCAAAGCACCCTAATTTTTTAGTGTTGGGTTTATCAAATTTATTTATTGTTGCTTAAAGCATCTTCTTGTCTCCGCGTAATTTTACATACAAGCTTATATTACGATAAATAAAACTTTTCTTTTGTGTCGTTAAAAATATAGTTCCTTTGAGATCCAAATATACTTGTGACTGTTATTTTCTATAAAACTGACACGCAGTGCACTGGAAGTGTATGAATCTAGGCCAGTGGCTTCTCTTTGAAGTATTATCAGACTTTATTGATACTCCCGTACAAAGTAAAAAGTCTGAGAGAACAAGGGAGTGTATTTTCAACTGAATGCACTTCGTACCGCAGAATTGATTGATGCAACCGTCAGTTTATTTCAGAAGATAAACTGCTGTCTAATGTAAAATTGTAATTTAAAACAAAAGCTTTTTAAATTTTATAAATAAAGAGAGACGCCATATTTATTATGAGTATCCTGAAAAGTATGCAACTTTTTGAGCAGCTAAGTAATGCGGGTTGCTGTAACGTAGGCGTTAGTTTTGCGATTTTGTTTTTCCAACTAAACAGCTTTTCCAACTAAACAGCAATATAACGAAAGCTCGCAATTTATTTATTTTATTCATTTGAACTTTTAGGTTGTATAATAAAAAATTAAAAAAGTGTACAAATAATTTCACAAAATCTAATACTATAACATATCTGAATTTTTCATAACATTTGGAATACAATGCTTAAACTAAATTAAGTAAATAATGATGAAAAATAATTATTCACTCGTCGCTTCGGAAAATTTGCCATTAGAGCCTTGTTACTCACCATTTCCCATAAGAATACCACAGGCCATGGTGATTAACAAGACTGTAAGAAGGGAAATTTTCCAAGGCGACGAGAGTACAACGTCCGTGGAGTCTCTAAGAAGTGTACTCTAACTAACTATACTATTCACATTAAACTTGGTTTTTGTCACAAAACACTCGGGTTTCCTTCGGCTCGGCCAGTGAAGTTCTTCGTTACAAACAACACACCAATGACGGAAGATGTTTCAAACACAACGAAAACCAAGTTAAATGTGAACCAGCTAGAGGGTACCCAGCGTCTATTCTGAAAAAATAAATAAATAAATAAATAAATAAATAAATAAATAAATAAATAAATAAATAAATAAATAAATAAATAAATAAATAAATAAATAAATAAATAAATAAATAAATAAATAAATAAATAAATAAATAAATAAACTCACCCTCCGAGTTACCACGTGACCTGCTAGGTACGATGGCGACGGTCGCCTCTCCCGTGGTGTACTTGACGGTGTGGTAGAGCGCCTCTTCAGGAGAAATAACCTCCGTCCTGGCGAGGTTCTCCTTCCTGTCCAGGAGTTCCTTGGTGAGTCTCACTGAGCCTCTCTTGACAGGAAGATTTGGAACTGGACCTTCAAGTCCTTGACTCTCTGTCTTGATTTCGTGAAGTGAAAATTTATTCTTAGTTAATTTTGAGTCTAGTGATGATCGTTTTGAAGAGTCAGAAATATCTTTACTTGATTTATGTTCGTAAGAACTACTCTTTGTTAATGCAGTTGATGATGGTTTTCTGTTATCAGTAATTGAATGTTCTTGTGTATTGAATGATGAATTTGAAGATCTGATTACTTCTGTTTGATGTATAGTAGGATTCATTCTAGATTGTACTAAATCTATTTTATATTCTCTTTTTGTAAGATTTCTATCTGTTGAAATTGGATATTTTTTAGAAGAGGATATATCTCTTTTTATTGATAAAGAACCTGCTCGTATATTAGAAATTGGATCACATTCTTTCGTTTGTCGTTCTGTCTTTGGTACAATTACTTGTGAATCTTTTGTCTTTGGTGGAGATGCGGAATTTTTGCGTATCGCAGCAACGGGCTCTTCGTAAGAATCACGTAGGGATTTTTTATTAAGTGGTTTTGCTTTTATTATTGGAAAACTTGATGTATTTATTTTTGTATTAAATTTCGAGGCAATATTTGATACAGATACGCGAGGTTTACTGTCAAAATCAATATCCATGGTGGGTTTGGAGTGAATTTTTGATGATATTATATCAGGTTGATTAAAATTAGTTTTGATTGGTGATTTTGGTAATATAGGAGATTTACTAGAATTAGCTTGAAATACAGATAACTTTGATCCAATATTTAATGAATATTGTTCTAATTCTGAATCTGGATTTACTTTTTTTAGACCTAGTTTTGGTTTATTATTAAATGAGTTTGGAATTATTTCAGGTGCATATTCATATTTCTTTGGTGTATATTTTACTTTATTTTGAGATGCAATTAAATCTGGAGTCTGAGTTGGTACTTCCGGTTCCGGTGTAATAGTGGGCGTTGCCCATGCTCTTCTAGCATAAAATATTGCATCATGAACTTGTTCAGTTTGAGGTTGTTCGAAGCATTGTAGGCTCCGAGCGACGATGCCAGACAACTGCACTGATGGCGTCTTTTGTAGATAGCGAGGTTTGGTTTCAACTTTGGGGGGTGGGGGATTTGAGGGAAGGGGTGGGGTATTTTTGGGGTCTTCTAAACTTGATATTTTCTCATCCCAATAACTTTTACGTTTTGAGACTAAACTTTCACGACGCTCCAAATTGTAGTCTGAAATTTCTTCAGGTGATTTTGAATCTTCACGCTCAATTTTTTGAGTGACTGAAATTAGTGTACTAATTTCATTTTCTTTCGGTAAATCTAAAACATCTTGCATATTATTTTCATTTTTATTGACCTCCCGTGTAGTACTTTCAAGTACGGGATTTTCATTTCGAAGGATCGAAAAATCAAATTTATCTTGCATTTGTAAAGTCTCGCCTAAGTTCTTCCTTTTCTGTTTTAACTCCTCAAGTTTCGCATGATGCAAGTTTCTTTCGTGCTGTAATTGATTTATTATTGACGTCAAACTATCTGCAGAACTTTCTTGTTTTACTAACACTGGCTTTGTTTTAACTGTATTATTATCATTTATTTTATCAGCAAGCAATTCTTCAGTAATTTTACTATCCATTTTATCATCATATATCTCGTTAATTTTTTCAGTGTAATTTTTTGTTGCATCGGTAATACTATTTTCATTATATTCAGTTTCAAGTGTAATATTTTTGTTTAAATTTATATCAGTATTATCAGAAATATAATTTTCAATTGGTAAAATATTATTTTCAATATCAAGTAAGCATGTTGTATTTAAATTTAACAATAAATTATCTTCAACGATACTTTCTCTGCTAATTATTTCTTCTACTTCAGTAGCGATTGATTGCGAGTTCTTGGAGGGAGAATGCTCGGGCGTACCGATGTAGTCGATGTCGGGGGAGTGAGCTAACAGCGAGAGATATTCGGGGAAGTGTAGGCTGTCGTGTGGTAAACTAAAACGACGAAGTGTTTGCGACAACCTTCTCGTGACTCCGATAATTGAGTCATCTTTGCTGGATGTGCTCTCCACACTAGACTGGTTTGCAAGTTTCGAGTCACTTCCGGTAGACGCTGAATCAATAGTTTCTGTGGATTTTATTTCATTTTTAAAATATTCATCATTGTTTACATTTTGTAATGGAGTTTTGTCTGCTGAAGTTATATCAACTAATAACTTCATAGTAGCTTCATCGGATTGTAAAATATTTGTATGAAAGTTATTATTTGGAGAAATGGATGTATTTTCAACTGCATTTATGTTGGTTTCTATTGATTTATTAATATCAATAAAATCAACTAAGGCAGTTCCAATTGTGTTAGAATCAATGACAGTGACAACTTCAACTGTATTTGAATCAACGGCATTGACAGCTTCAACATTGATTGAATCAATGATATTGACAGCTTCAACTGTACTTGAATCAATGGCATTCAATGAATTTTCAATTATATTTGAATCAATGGTATTTAATGAATTTTCAACTATTTTTGAACCTTTTTCTGGTAATAATATTATTTTTGGGGAGCAATCAATTAATGCACTTTCGGTTGAGCTCAAATCAATTAATGGCGTTGCAAGAGTGTTATAATTTGTTGCGTTGTTAGTGTAATTTTCTACTGCAGGTTCAATGATGTTTTCCACCGTTGCATTTTCCGCAGTGTTTTTTATATCAATAAAATCAATTATTTCGGCTGCATTTGAATCAATAATATTTTTTACTATTTCAACTTCAGTTTTGTGTATATTTTCTTCTAGTAATATTTTTTCAGGTTCAACATCAATTAAGTCAACACAATTACTTGTATTATTTTCATCTATATTTTCTGGTGATTTATTTTCAATTATTTCTGAAGCGATAACATCAGATTCGTCGACACTCTCAGTAAAATTTCTGATAATTGCTAGCGACTCTGAGTCCCTGCGTAATTCAGAAATAATATCAATTTCAAGTAGTTTATTATTTTCTATATCACAAAGAGATGTATCTTTTGATGTTTTCTTTGACGTTTCTTTCAATTCCGTTTCAATAGCTATGATATCTTTTCTCGGACTTACTTCATTATAAATGTTCTCTAAAGCATCAACTCCTACTTCAATATCTTCTTCTGTTTTGTTTATATTTTTACTATAAGAAAGCAGCTTATATTTTTCTTGGAATTGATTTGAATTTTCAATATCTATACTTGAAGATTTATTGCTTGTCTCTGAGGATTTATTTTTTGTATTATCCATGTCTGATTTTGCAGTATATTGCTTATTTGAAGAAGGATTTGTTGAAGCAATTAAAGGGGCTTCTAGTTCGTATTGATCCGGTGTAAATATAGGAGTTATGTAAGGTATTGTTGAGATTTCTTCATTAACGGGAGTGCAGGAAGGAGTGGCTTCTTCAACAATGGCATGTAGTAACCTCTGGTCATTGTTAAATGTATCAGGAGGAGCGATTACTACTGGAGCGAGTGTAATGGTGCTCGTGTAATTGTTGCTATCTTCTTCTTTTGTCTCAGGCTCCGCTTTCATATCTTTAAATCTTTTACGCCGTAATGACGTCTGTCTTTCCAATACTACTTTATTTTTATGTAAATAAGTATCAGATAATACTTTTTCAATATCATCTTCCCAGCCTGTTTCAGAGTGATCTGATAAAATTTGCATATCAGATTTGTTTTCTATAAATACATTATCGTCATCATCATCTTGGTCTTTCGATTTATACATTTCCGATTCGTACCATTCTAATTCATTATCCCAAATTTCTTTCTCAGCTGGTCCCATCCAATCTTCAACTTTTATTTTATTTTGCATGATTTCTGAATTACCTTTAAAACCACTACTCTCTTCAAAATATTTTAATGCTTCTTCTAAATTTGTTGATGCTAATATTGAATCATGATTTTTTATTGCTAAATCAACTATTGATTCAGAGGTGCTAGGAGTATTTTTACTAATGTCAATATTTGTTTCGTCAATTTGGTTTGATACATCTGGATTCAATGAGATTTTATTATCACGTTTGATTGAATTTTCTGTACCCGGAGGCAAATTTTCATCAACTTTGCTTAACGATTTGTCAAGAGTTTTATGTTCCTCTTCAGAGGGAGATTTCGTTTCCCCAGACACTTTTTCTATTTGATTGACATCACTTGATTCTTGATTGTTAATTAATATTTCCTCATTAATTTTAATTAAATTTTCCTTTGTATTATCATCATTTGCTTTTAAAATTACGTCTTCCTTTGTAATTATTTCATCAGTTTTCAAATCATTTGTTGATTTATTTACAGTACAAAAATCATTACCTAACATTTCATCCATTTCATCTAATCCACAAAAACCACGAGATATTTCAATAGGTTCTGAACATCTTCTTACGCTTATAATACAATTTTTATTACTAATTATTGGCAAACTCTCTGTATTTAATTCTTCTGTATTTTCTGGAGGTATATTATCTGGTCTAAGCGTATTGCTATACTCTCTTAATACAACTTTTTTTGAAGATGTCGATTCTTGATGAAGAGTTGAAACCTCATTTAATCCCCCTGCATTTGCATGTAAATGCCCTCTCAAACGACATAAAGCCTGTTCTGAAATGGGGCTTGGATTGTGATCTCTATTAACAGAAGCATTATCTTTTCCTTCAGAAAGAATTTGTTCTGCTGTATTTAACATACGCAAACTTCTATCTTTATTACTATTTTTTAGTAATAAATCACAAATCCATAATATTCTTTTACAACTATCTTTAAATTCGGTTCTACCTGTGGGTGATTTTCTTGAATTATCAGGAGCTTCATGCACAATAATTTGTACATCACTTTTTGATGACGTGCTACTATCTTTTGATTTATCATCAGAACTTTTAAATCCTAATAATTGTCTTTTACCTATAAGTTTTCTTTTTCCAAAAATATGTCCTGTACGTTTTTTAACTGATAATTGTCTTGTTAACATCCCACTTTGTTTTTCGATCTCAATTAACCTTCCATCGTCTGTCAAAATTCGTTTCTCCGTCACAAAATCTACGATCCTCGACAATACTTTTGACGACGGTTTCATCAATATCGGCATGTTAATGAAGTCATTTCGGACGTCTCTCGGTTCAACGCTGACGTCGTGTGGAGAATTGGCGATGTGGTGACCTCGGAACAGTAGCGACAACTGGTGGTGACCTGGCGAACGAGGCGTGTAGGTCACTCGGATAGTTTCGAGGGTCATAACGACTGTGATTGGAATTATCTTACGGAGACCGCCAGACGTGTGATGGACTGGAAACAATTTTTAATTAATTTTCAGTAATTACTTTTTAGATATCATTAAAGTAGAGAATTCAATTTTAATTATTTTTATAGACAGAGAATTTAAATGCTTAATTAATATTCTGTAATTGTAACATTTTTTATTTTGTAATAAAGGTATATAAGTTTTTTTTTATTTTATAGTCAATTTTTTATTTTAAAATTAGTTAAATACAACCTAATTTAAACATCTTTTTTTTTAAGAAAACAATTTAGTTTGAATATTGTATTTATAATGAATAAAAATATGTTATAATTAAGGGATTCAAAGTTAAAATATCATCAATTTATTTTGTAAAATGAAAAAAAAAAAGAATTTTAAATTATTTTTTATATACCCAGCAAACTCCTTATTTCTTTACAGTTGACGTTGCCAACAATAGTTTGAGGCAGTGTCGCAATGTCTAATACTACATTGAGTATGAATATAATTTACTGAGAAATAAAATAGGGAGTTAAATATTAAAATCTTTTCATAGACAGCTAATGAAGTGATTAATATTATAACTATCTTATTACGTTTTATATTATTTGATTACGTGATGTACTATTTTTTTCTATTTTCTTATATTAAAGTTGTTATAAATTGTTTCAGTACATAATTATAATATTTTATTATTATTAAAAACAATTTATTACTTTTATTTACCAATGACAAAATTAATTATAATTATGAATTTCTTGTTTTGTACTTCAGGAATGAAAATATTAATCCACATTTAACATAACAGCAATGTTACATACCTTGAGTGGAGTGTGACGATATGAGCACGGACCCCATGTCATTATTAGGTCCTTGGATCTGGACCAGGATCGAGTCTGTCTCTGAAGTAAAGAGATGTCTGCGCTGTGTGGGGTACAAACTGAAGGTTGCACGACGACCTTGGACGGCCATCACCAGCCCCATGCCCCTGGCGGTGAACTCAGGTTCATCAAGCGGACTGTCCTGACTTCCGTCCCTGAGTCGAGCGGCCGCGCGTTCCAGGGCGCTCAGGTAGCTCACTAACCGGCTCATGATGGCCGGGGTCAGGGTAGACTCGAGCTCTGCGTCGGAGAACTCCTGGGGGCACAAATAAGGTCACTGAGGTACGTCACAAGTCGAGATATGATGGTCAGAGTAGACTCGAGCTCAGCGTCGGAGAACTCCTGGGGGTACAAATAAGATCAATAGAGGCTTCAAGTGTTCTCCGGTGTGAGAATTTTCTTCGATCATGTTAGATTTTTTTTTCTCAGTAACAATGAGATATTAGAGTGTGAAAATTTTAGTGGCTTAATCGAAAGAAGGGGCAAAAATATGGTACTGTGAATTTTTTCAGAATTTTCTGAGACTGGGAACTATTTTTTAAGAATTATTGAAAGTCTATTTTATGACGTCACGGGCTCTATCCTTTTTTATTAAAGAGTGTCGCCCGTGACGTCATCAAAATAGACTTTCAGTAATTCCTTAAAAATAGTTCCCAGTCTCAGAAAATTCTGAAAAAAATTCACAGTACCATATTTTTACCCCTTCTTTCGATTAAGCAACTAAGATTTTCACATTCTAATATCTCATTGAAACCTTCTCTTACTACCCCTCCTATTTAGGGATTTAGTGTCCGAGTAATTGAGCAGTGAATTTAAATGTGAAGTAAATTATATTTTTATACGAATAAAATTATAGATTACAATTTTTTTTATGTGATATCAGAGCGCAGTGATTTTTAACTTAACATCATTCATGAGTTCTGCCATCTGTTCGTAGAAATGTTAATTCCGCTTTTCAATTAAATAAATTCATACACTACGTTTAATATTTCAATCAAATGACATTATTCCCGATAATAGAGACAAATATTTTCTCATGAAATGAAAATTCTTTATTTTTTGTTATAAATAAAAATATATATTTTTTTAATAAAAATTCCTTCATGTTTTTTTTAAAATTTATTAGAAACTGTTGTCGCAATATTATACAATGATCAGAATTCTAAATTCCAACTTTGCAAATGCAATTTGGGGTTTTATGGATAGTAAATATAAAAAAACGACCATGTAGTGTGTGAAGGAACATTCACATTCACTTTATATACTATATAATTATTATATACATTTTATAATGAATACATTCATGAATATATAAACATTGTAAGATGACTAATTTTTCTTTCTCTGTTGTATTTTATAAATATACTACGTTGTCATAAGTTTATTTACTTTTATTTATTTATTTTATTTATTATGGGGGACATTCACAAAGCACTTTAACCTCCAATTAAGCCCCGATTTTTAACCCTGGTGCTAAACATGGTGCTAAGCTATGAGCTTAACATGGTTAGCCCCTGGTTTAGTACCATGTTTAGCACCAGGGTTAAGAATCGGGGCTAAAGTGGGGGTTAAAGTGCTTTGTGAATGTCCCCCTATATTTTCCTCATGAATACATAAATAATAAGTCAGAGGCAGGAGACACCAAACAGTCCAAAATAAACCTGACACATAAAGTGCATAGCATCCCTGTGAAACATTGCAGTAAAAAAAAAGTAAATTTTGTTTGAATGGCAATAAATGTAAAAGAAGGAGACTAGAAACATATGGTAATGGAAGTAGACCTCGGGAAACCACGGACGCTACCGTGCATGACCAGGCGCGGATCCAGGGGGGAGGGGGGGGCAAAATTTTGGATTTAACATGGGCAATATAGGCATTTCCCCCACTCCAATTTTTTTTTTAACGTTGGCCTTATGGAGGCAGCCCCCCCCCCCCCCCCGAAATTTTTTTCTGGATCCGCGCCTGTGCATGACATGCTAGTACTCTACAATGCACACAAATAAGGGATGCATTTTAAGTTTTTTATATACATAAGAAGAGCATCAGTAATATTTTAAGTTCACCACGCATTCATAGACTACATGATAAAGCTTGAAAACATAGCAGGAGTAACGTTCGTGGTGTTCGGAGATGTAGATTTTGAAAAGAAAAATTTCAAGCGAATTAAATTTTTAATTTATAAACTGTGTGTTGAAATCCCTCAAAGCGATGCCACTTTTCTTAAAGAGAGAATTCTGAGATGAATGTAAAATTTCTTCTTTTATAATTAAGAAAAATAAAACTTGCAGGTAAATAAAAAAAAAGTATGACGTCAACAAATTCTATATTAAAATATAACGTCTCTTTTGTGTTGTAATTTTTTCATAATGTACACAAGATACAGCTTTATAAATATTACATTGAGTTTACAAGCTGATGTAGTCGTTGAAGAATTAAGAAGTTCCCATGACGCTTGAAGTACCAGAGGTCGGTACTTTGCTAAAGAAGTACCTTCCAGGCATTTAAAAATGTCATAGAAGGTACTTCTGGAAGTACTTTTATATTTATTGAACTATATTTGAGGTCATAAAATTTTATGACAGAATTTCATCATAAAAAACGTTTCAAAAGATAAAATGTGATACACTAACTTACTAAACCACAAAAATGTAGTCATTAATTTTCAAGGTGTAAAAAATATACATTAAAGTACATGTGCTAGCAAAATTATAATTAAATTAAGGGTGGTTGTAATTTCATGTGAATTACATTTAGCTAATTACATTTTTTTTTATTAAAATTGATGAATAATGTAAAAATAAAGAGAAATAAAATAATTATGAAACTCCCTTTCTGTACAGGGAAAAAAAACATGCTAAAAATATACTCTCAAATTATTATTATTGTTTATTTTTAAAAAAGTATCAATCTCTTCCTAATGGAGAAAATTAAAATTGATAAAAAATATATATTCTAAATTTAAATTGAAAGCTTTAAAAAAAAGGTATATCAAATAAATTTTAATACGTTAATGATATAAAAACCTATCAATACGGAAATTGAAAAAATAAATTTAATAATATTTTTTCTTTTAGGAATATATTGATAAAAAAAAAAAAAGCAATTTAAAAAAAAAATATATAAAAATGATCCCAGCTTAAGGTGTTTTTATAACAAAAAAATTTAAAAAAAAGCTTATTGAAAATTTCTGCTCAATTTGTGTCCCATCTAAATAAAAAAGCGCTGCTTACGGGAGGGTGAATAAAAAACTGTGGGTTGGTGTGATTGTGTAAAGCGTACCAACCCTTCTAGTCAAGTTGCTTGCCAAAGGGGCTTCAATAATTACTTTGCCATCATGATGAGAGACGTCGGTAGCAGGGCGATCATTCCGCAACACTGACTCGAGCCCATTTCGCGCGCGGCTTCACATACTGCAGGACTAGAGACACGACTGCCAATACTATAAGGTGCTCTTTAAATTTAGGATACCAACAAATTTTTTATAGTCCAGGGAAGCATAAAAAATAAAGGTACAGTTGTTGTTTCGGAAAATTTCCGTTTGTTAATCACCAGAATAATATATTTTTATCAAAATCAAATTTGATTTATATTTATTACGTTACCTTTAGGTATAGCATGATTTGCTTCATGTTTAGCAGAAACAAACCGAACTGCTTTTGATTTTGCTGCATGGTGATTAACAAGGCTGCAAGTGAGAAATTTTTCAGAAAATGAATATACATCTCGAATAATGTTGGCGACGTAGCTCTGACTGAAAATACATTTTTGGGTGAATTTAAGAAGAAGAGTTTTTTCTAATAATTTAGTTGTATATCGAGTAAATTTAAGTTAAAAATTAATTACAAGACGTCACGAATATCTTGCAATGTTCACAATAAGAGCAAGTTCGGCCAGCCCTGCTGAAATGTACAGACACAGTTACAATAAAGTGGGACATCCTGTACGAATAGCTCTGTCCCATCCTTAACGACTTATACTGTTCATTTATTTGTTAGTACATACTATAAAATAGTTCACTGTATCGA
The DNA here is from genome assembly GCA_949825025.1 of Siphlonurus alternatus. Taxonomy (NCBI): domain Eukaryota; kingdom Metazoa; phylum Arthropoda; class Insecta; order Ephemeroptera; family Siphlonuridae; genus Siphlonurus; species Siphlonurus alternatus. The sequence continues at coordinate 23,883,710 of OX463785.1, read as the reverse complement.
GTAAGGCAAATTGTTTAGTTGTTTAATGGTTTATGTGATTTCATTGATTGTGATTTTTATACTGTAAGTTTTTATTTCCAATTTAAGTACAAATAATTTAATAATATTTTAATAATATTTTATTTCATTTTTTTTTTAATTATATTGACTTACTACAGTTATTAAACAATATTTTGTTATAAATATTTTTTAATTTTAATAAAATAATAAATTCACTTGATTGTTATTAAATAAAAATAAATATATAAAAGCAGCGTGAAAATTATATATTTGCAATTGCAAAATGTAAATCCTTTGGGTCCGTTTCCTGTGGTACTATAATATCATTCAAGTATACAATACATACATTTATAATTTGACTAGTGCGTACATCAGGGAGTTTTTTTATTTAAATATTTGAAATTTGATATGAAAAACCATTCAAATTTTTATTAAAATATTAAATTACCTTGAACATAATATCTGTCAATTGATTATTTACGAAACACGCTATTGGATATATATAACCATGTGGTTGGTGAGAAACCTCCCAATCAGAATTCTCTGTATCGGGTTCACATTGCAATGAAAAGTTACAATATTTTACAAAGTTTAACAATAAATTCTGGAAAGTCATTTCTGTCCAAGTTTATGACATTCCACGTGTTGAGGCTTGTTGATTAATCCATAGCCGATAGTCCAAACTGTTCAAGGCGACGTCAATAAAATGAGCTGTGACAGTTTTGAAATACGACTGCATTTCTTTTATAAAAAATGTATAAAAAAAAATATTTTCACATAGAAAAATAACACAAAATATAAATCATTTTTGACGTCCCCCTAAAATATATATCACTATATTTTGTTAAATACAAAACACTCAGGGACATACTACGAAATTTTGCTCTTGTAAAGTTGTCGTGCACTCTGCGGAAGTATGGGAACCTGATGTTTTTAAGATTTATTTCAATCGTAAGTACTTATCAATTCTTTACCGAATTCTTTCCCATATCCGCTGTCTTCATTTGTATTATGTATATAATTTACCTAGGTATGTATATATTATATTTAATACATACACTTATTTCATATGCAATTTTAAAGTAAAGTGCGCGCTAGAAAAAAAAGTTGAGTTAGTATTTTCTAAAAATTGTTCAAGTAGTCCTCCATATCAAACCAAAATTCAAAAAATTCTATCTCAAATAGGTTTGCCAGAAAAAAATTCCAAAGTCAGAGTGAACGCGTCGCTGAACATGGGGCCTTACCTGACAAAAACCCTCGAATATCTCGAAAAAATACACCGTTAGGTGGTATGAAAAAAATATAGTGATGTTCTATGACCCAAGCTTTAACCAAAAACCGATTAAAAAAAAATTCTCTCGAATCCATTTTTCCGTAAAAAAATCAAGAAAATCTACCATGTTAATTCCCATAAGATTTTTTATTATTTTTTTACGGAAAAATGGATTCGAGAGAATTTTTTTTTAATCGGTTTTTGGTTAAAGCTTGGGTTATAGAACATCACTATATTTTTTTCATACCACCTAACGGTGTATTTTTTCGAGATATTCGAGGGTTTTTGTCAGGTAAGGCCCCATGTTAAGCGACGCGTTCACTCTGACTTTGTAATTTTTTTCTGGCAAACCTATTTGAGATAGAATTTTTTGAATTTTGGTTTGATATGGAGGACTACTTGAACTATTTTTAGAAAATACTAACTCAACATTTTTTTCTAGCGCGCACTTTACTTTAAATTCTACAGGATTAAATCGTATTAATTATGTAAATATTTTAGATATTTTTAATTTTATTATAAAACTATTTTTTATAAATCTAAAAAATTAATCTGATAATTATGAAAATTGCATGGCAATATTATTATGTTCCATGTATCGTTGTTTGGCAAGAAAATATTGACTCGATACTAGTAAATGCTGTGATTAAATATTTTATGAATATTGAAAAGAAAATTTCTGTTAAGATTTACAATGCTATGTTTTTCCTGCCAAGAAAATTGTATGTATCTGCTTTTGAAATATACTTTAAAATTAGCCTTAAAAATTTTCTTGGAAATAGAAATTATGTGCAATAAATATAAAAAATATAATTGCGAGTGCAACTATGTTTTAACGATAATATCTTGATCAACTGAAATGTATACGTCACGGGTAAATGCCAGCGTATATTTTATATTCCACCAATTTCTAATGAACTCGCTAAACACAAAATTTAAATGTTATTGAAAGTTGGAGACTTGTATATTGTTGCATCCACAGTAAGAGCGTCCTGAGTTGGGCTGGCCAACAACGGGTGGTCCAGCTTGGGGTGGCTCTAACTCCACACACTAATGTGATACCTCTCTCACATCATGCAAGCTAGGTTACATGGCTAAAGACGTCCGGCTGCAGTGTGTAACTGCTTATATAGCGTGCAATGGAGGCTTCAAATGTTCTCCAGCGGGAAAATTTTCTCCATAAGCCACCATGTTAAAAAATTTGAATTTTTTCTCTATAACTTTTAAATCAATTAATTTGAAAACACCTTATACCCAACCTTCCATTTAAGGGTCTTCTGATAATGAATGAAGAACTTATTTTTCACTAAAAATTTCTATAATACCAAAAAAATCAATTTTGAGTTTTTTTTTTACATAGGTTTAGATAGGATGGTGGAAACACCACAAAATCAGCTGACTTGAAGCCTCCAAACATTGTAACCTAGATTCGACAATAAAATGCTATATTTAATTCAATTTACATATATCAAGCATAAACGAAACATTTGTTTTTAATGAAGAGTAAAATGTAAAATAAATGCAACACGAACGCACTTAAACATAAAAAGATCGCCATCACATTCTTCGGAGCAACCTTACAAACGAATACGTCCTCGAGTAAGGCTTCAGAGCAGCAATGTGACAGATCGTGCCTCGTTTTGTTCTTTAACAACGAACTTGTTGACTCTTTAGACATCAGGGAAATAAGCGAGTGCAATAATATGCTGAATGGATATTTCTCTTCATTTATATAAACTTGTGAAAGGTATTTTCAATTTAAGAAACAGTCATTAAAAAAAAAAAAAATCTTGAAGAGTTAACCTTTTTATTTTAAGTATGCGTAAAAATTTTCCTGGTGGAGAACTTTTGAAGCCTCTATGATGGCGGGGCTGTCTGCGTTGAATACAGGCGGAAGATTCGAGGGGGGTAATGTCCTAGAGGTAAAAAGTCCTGATACTCACTGGCGTTACCCTGAGGTACTCCGCGGCAATTAAGCTCTGTCCTAAGTCTAATTCTCTCTTATCATCATTTTAGAGGAAAAAAGAGGGAAAAAGAAACGTATTTTTTCCTCTTTTTGAGCATAAATTGTTAGAAATATTGTCTCCATTTCATCCTCACTTTGAGCGAAGAGGAAATAAGATGTGTTTTAGAGGTAAAATAATTATGTTTAGAAGATAAAGGAAGAGTTGAAGACGTAATTTTTCAACTATAGGTGATACTCACTGGCGGTACCCTGAGGTACTCCGCGGCTAGTTTCTGCCCAAGTTTCATGGACGGCACGGCGCTCCCTCGGTACTTGTCGAACCGACAGCCAAGCTGAGGGTCAGGGGCCACGGAGGCCTCCACGAGAGCGCACAGAAGAGCGCCATTACGCCACATTGCGGCGAGATCTGGAACTTCTCGAGCTGGTACCTGAGACCTTATCCAACATAGAAGTCTTCGGCGTTGTGGGTACAACACTGAAATAAAGAAACATTTTCTAGAAACTTTGTTGATAATATTTACAATTTTTGCTAGAATTTGATATTTTATTTATTTTCGTAGGACAAAATTGAGATTTGATTTATTTTCGTAAGATAAAATTGAGATTTCAGCGACAACAATATATTTACAAAATAAAAAGAGCTTCATTTCCACATGTAATGGTGCGTTTGAACAACAAAGATTAAAATATGGATGTAGACCTTTGAGTTTTAGTTTTTATAACTTAAATAAAAAAATTCAAGCACTGTGAATGCTTATTAAGCCTATAATATACAATACAATTTTTCTGATTATTGTATACAATTTTTCCTTGCAAGAAAATTTCCTCTCAATATACAAACAAATGAAGATTAAATTTTCTTGTAAGGAAAAATTGTATACAATAATCAGAAAAATTGAACTGTGTAATACCGGCTTTACGTTTTAAATTGATTTACCTATGAAAATCATTGGCGTAATATTAAAAATAAGAAACAAGAAATTAAAAAATAGTCGATTCTTCGCTTTTCCTGTAGGAAATAAGGAGAGGACATAAAAAGGAGATAAGTGAGGAATGACATTACCTAGGTTATTGACTGCCAGGTACTTACCCGAGGTTATGGCAGGCATGACCCTTGCTATCCCCAACTGAAAGCTCCAAACGAGCCCCATCAGGGTCCCGGGGTGCAGCAGGCGGATGGTGCATGAGATTGCAGAGCCGACCTGCGCCAGGACGAGCCACAAGAGCGCGCGGCCCCCCAGCCCCTCCTCTCCAGGGGCCGAAGAGAAAGCCTGCAAACTGCGGGCCTCCAGAGCCATCTTGAAACTGGAGCCTGCGGACAAGTTCAGATTGGTATCGTTTGGAATGTATCTTCAAAAAAATAAATTAGTTACAACGGTGACAAAATTTCGAGGTTACTGGATTGGGGCTTTGTGATAGGTGGTAGGTAACCAGTAACCTCAGAAAAAAAAATTATCAAGACAGTCGGCAAATTATTAAATGCCATAGAGATTTTGAGAATTAAGATAAAAATTATTATTATCACTAAAATAAAGTAATAATTTTTTATTTTTCAACATACACAGTTTTCATTTATTTTAAACACAATAATAAATATATACAAATTAAATATATTTTTTTATACAGTTACAGCTTTGTTATAATTTTTTTTACGTATTTATATATTTTTTATATAATAATACATTACGTCACAGACACGTAACCAAATCTTAAATGTAAATCGTTATTTGACTTCACTTTTATGTATTATACCTTCAGCAAATAGAATTTTATGTATCGAACTGTTGGTTAATTACGTTCTATGAGTCTGTAATCTATTTGAATTAAAAAAAATATATGATTTCAAAGACAATATATATATATATATATATATTTATATTGAACAATGTGAGTTACTGTATCAGCTTGCTTATTATTCAATATAAAATATTGAAAGAGATTTCTTTCATGTGATTTCCTCAAACAAACCAGTTTATCAAAATAGATCTAGATTAACATTCAAAGCGACATACAATTCGCTGGAAGTTCTAAACCTAATTCATCTTCAATTGAAATCTCAGCATCCTTTTTAAAATTATCTTACATCTAGAGGGAATTTAAATTATTCATTCCTCGAGTAGAAAGAAACGTCATCAGAGATGCACAAGATAAAATATTGTCTCTGTCTCCATCTCCGAATTTTTTGTAGACGATGAAATGTGAATATATTGCACGACATTTATGTTTGATAGCAATGTAAATTTGTTCACGAAGCAAAACAGTGTTGAATATTCTGTTTTGATGAATGACTACACATACATTTTTTTTTAATATAATTGTTAAGTAAACTAAATTGCTTCTTTAAACTAGAATCAAGTGAACAATGATATATACTATGAATTAATGTGTATTTAGCTTTATAACAAATTACTGGTACGGCTGGTACCCTAAAATAGGGTCAGTTGAGAAAATAAATATAAAAATTAATATCTGTTTTATTGTAAATAATGTAATTATTAAATATCTTTATTAAAAATGCTTTTTTCTTGTAGTGAAACTATGCAATAATCCTGCGCGTTTCTGGTTCAATTTTTTATTTGTTTTACCCGCTATATAACAAACATGAATTAAATTGATTTTTCATTTCTCTATAATTTCCAAATACATTCATAATATGAATATAAGTTACAATTCGATATTGATAAGTACAACTAGAACTTTGTGCATGTGCACTTTTTTATTTGTATTCTTTATATATACATAAATTTGAAATTGGACGATTTTTTTAGATTCTAAAATGTTGGATCGTTTTACCAAGTGTCATAAAAAGCTTACTGACAATAATATTAAATTTTCATTCATGTTTGGATATGAAAACATTGTATTTTAACAAATAGCAAAATTCTTTTTTTCATTCCATTTTATTCTTTAGATTCTTTTCTATAGGAAGGGTGATGTGACAATTATTTAAAAAGTGGGTTAGTATACGTTTTTTGTTCAGTTAATTTTCCTCCCATTGTATTTAAAAAGCTAATATCGCCAAATATATTGTCTAAATCTCTGCTAATAATTTCACTGTTGAAATAATACAAATTGAGATGATCGTGAGTTATATATTATATATTGTAGATTTAAAATGATTTGCTGACACTAAGATTGGATTCTCACGTGTACTGAATTACCTGTTGTTTACAAGCCCTGGAGGCGCCCCATGTAGCGAACATATTTCTCACAAATCGCATTAGGTGGCGCGCGAGAAGCCCCCAAATCTCAGCAAGTAACGTCACTTCTTTTATGAGGCTTGAGGAAAAATCCCGTCATGCAGAAATAAGTCGCAAATATGTTGTTTGTTTCTTCGAGCTTTGTTATATAACATCAGCACAAAAGCCGAAATTATTTCGTGTCTGCCTCGAATATAACTAGAGAGGGAGCGCTCGTATTTATAACAAATTCAATACTTTGATATTTTATAAAGTAGGGTACAATTTTTGTAACTGCGACTCTACGTAAAGTATTTTCTTAATTTTTTACTTAAATACTGCTTTGTTTTGTATAATTTCTTGTATATATTACACCAAATTTTTTTTGGGTAAATATATTAAATTAATTAAATAAAAATATTTTAAAAATATAAATTTAATTTAATTATTGATTTATTTTAATTTTAATTATATCAAATTGATAATTTTTAATAGAGGCTTCAAGTAATGCGCTTTTGCTGCGCAACTGTTTGTCGCCAAGGTTCATCTTGCACTTGAAAATGAAGCAAATTGGTTTTTAATTTTACTCGGTTATAAATCAAGTAAAAAATCTAAGTCTTGAATTATATTGAATTATCTACTGTATTTTTCAGTTTGGACCAAAGTTCCGTAAAAGAATTTTTCCTGAAAAATCTTATTCTTATTATCTGAACCAAAAAGGTGTGCCCCTCTCCTTATGGAACTTGTATGCTATTCAGGGGTACACCTTTTTGGTTCCGATAGTAGTGAAAAAACGAATTCACGTTTTTTTTACATTGGTTTGGTATAGCGAGTGGGATCACCGAAAAATCAGCTGACTTGAAGCCTCTATTGCTGAAAGTATCATAATAATGCAAATATTAATTATTATTTATTATTATTATAAGTATTGTTAGTATTGTAAAATTAAATATAAAGAAATAACAATTTTACAAATAGCGAATTGTAAGGGAGTTCTATGTATGTTTCTGACCCATGTGTTTTCTACGTTTTATTTCTAGATAGTTATGTCAGTTATGTGTATCTATATTATCTAATTGTATCTGTATACCATTTGTGTTTAATAAATGAAATATATAAATATTTATAATACATTTCAAAATTCCTAATTCAATATTGTATAACTATAATAATTTCTACGTGACTTCACTGCTACTTACCCCTGCCAAGTTATTCTATAATAAAGTACTAGTTAATAATGTTTGCAAAATAAATGCAATGCATTACCATACGGTCTACTGATGAACTAAATTACCGTGCTATTACTGGCCGGTTTATAGCGCCCGGAGCCTGCAATGAAATTACTCCCAGATGAGTGCCTTAATTGGGGGAATAACCATCAAATTACCAACAACATGCTAGTATAAATTTTAATGCTCCAACTTAGTGTGGGTTATGTACGCAATTTGTATTGATTTCAGTAGTAATGTCTCAAATTATGGTAATTTATACATCTTTTATTTTATTTATGTTTTGAATTAATAAACATATGTACAGAAATTAGTATGTTAGTGTCATAGATATTAAAGATTGTTGAAATATATTACTTATGATAATGCATATAAAGTAATGCACTCCCACTGTCGGACGGAACAATTAGAAAGGCTGTTGAATTATATAAAATATGGACAATTTGCATGACATTTTTTATTGCAGAAATGGATAGAGGGTACCAAATTATGCTACTCTGAATTTTTTCAGATTTTTTTGAGAGTGGGAACTATTTAAAAAAAAAAAAAAAAATCTGGAAAAATTCAGAGTGGCATAACTTTGCACCCTCTATCCATTTCTGCAATAAAAAAATGTCAAAAATGTCATGCAAATTGTCCATTGTAAAACTGTAAACAAAAAGTATAGATATTCAAAATTCCAATTGAATTATATTTATAATTTATAAGAGAACATAATATATAAGCTCCATTCCTTAAAATACGGCTATTTATAAATTAAAGTTGATAATTTACTGTATTTTTTTATTGTATTTTAAAAGTGCATTTTATTATACAAGCAGTATATTATAGCAGTGACATTTTACCTGGTTATAAATGTTTTCTTGATTGTGTTATAAGAATAAATATAAAATATTTCTTCTTTAATTCATAATTTTAGAACATCTAGTGGAAAACGTTGGTAATTTAATAAATTCTCAACTCGACCTAAAACAGCCCTCTCCAGCGAAAAGTTTTGTTTTAATTCTACTTCCAAATAAAGTTGGTTGTTGCATGAAAAATACCGCATGTTCAAAGTTTAAACTATTAATATTAAAGTCGATGTACATTAAATTATAAGTTTAATGAGATAATTGATAAAGTTTCTCTTAGCGTTTACCTGCTAATATAATTAATATTGGTGTAATATGTTTACCTTAAATTAATTATAACACTTTACACGGTTCTCAAACTAATATGGAATCAGAACAAACATTGGCCTAAAACAAGAGATGTCTCTTGATACATGTAGTATTACACACTTGCAGCAAATAATGTATTATAATTTCATTATTGCTTAGCTCATAAAATTTTACCAGAATTATATTTTTACAATTTTAAATTAATTATGTCGGTAGTCATCTGGCAAAACCGGTCAACTGGCTTTTTAGAAACTTTACAGGAGAGCCAAAAAACACTTTTTTGAGGGTTTAAAAATTCATAAAATATTTGTTTTTTTACTGATATTTATGATTTTTTTTTTGTGGTATCACTTAATTACGAATGTAGCTTGTAGTGAAATTAGAAATTCAATACAATTAATAATTAATTCAGGAAAAAATAAAATGTCCCAAAATTAGCCAGATAGCCGATTTTGCCAGACTCAGATTCAGGAATTTGTAGCCACTTGGCCGGTTTTGCCAGACTGCAATTAGCTTTTTTTCCACCAGTTATCCGCTTTTGCCAGACTCAAATTCAGGATTTTTTAAATTTAACATTATAAAATAAGTTAACAATTAAATTACTATTTTATTATATTGAGCAACTGGATTTTAATCTACATAAAAAATAATATTATATAAAATAATAATTGCGTATAATAATCATCACTTGAAATTGAAGCTTAATTGTTGTGCTTCTTAACGGTAGCATTATAATTTATAACAATTATGCTTTGTAAGATAATAAATTACTAGCGCTTTTAAACATTATTACGCAATATAATTCTTTATATACCAATGTACAACATGCACTTCAATTATAAATTAAAATAATATACTCATTAAGTGGGTATTGTAGGTGCAAAAAAAGTTTATCTACACAAAAATAACAAGTTTGAATATGTGGGAGGTACGATGCAGTGCGCTTGACCAGGTCTCGTCAGATCACTGAAGTCAAGCAACGCCGAGCGTGGTTAGCAGTTGGATGAGTGACCATTTTCAACAAAAAATGCATTATCCACCCAGGGGTAAATCATTGCGCTTTTCCACTATGTGGTTCCCCTGGCTTTGGACCATTGCACTTCCGATTCATTGACAAAAGCTCTAGCGACCATCCTGTCTGAGGTTTCCACGTTTCCCTCAGTCACAGGTAAATTCCGGGAAGAATTGCAATTAAAGTAAAGTGCGCGCCAGAAAAAAACGTTGAGTTAGTATATTTTCTAAAAATAGTTCAAGTAGTCCTCCATATCAAACCAAAATTCAAAAAATTCTATCTCAAATAGGTTTGCAAGAAAAAAATTCCAAAGTCAGAGTGAACGCGTTGCTTAACATGGGGCCTTACCTGACAAAAACCCTCGAATATCTCGAAAAAATACACCGTTAGATAGTATGAAAAAAATATAGTAATGTTCTATGACCCAAGCTTTAACCAAAAACCGATTAAAAAAAATTCTCTCGAATCCATTTTTCCGTAAAAAAATAATAAAAAATCTTATGGGAATTAACATGATACATTTTCTTGATTTTTTTACGGAAAAATGGATTTGAGAGAATTTTTTTAATTGGTTTTTGGTTAAAACTTGGGTCATAGAACATTATTATATTTTTTTCATACCATCTAACGGTGTATTTTTTCGAGATATTCGAGGGTTTTTGTCATGTAAGGCCCCATGTTAAGCAACGCGTTCACTCTGACTTTGGAATTTTTTTCTGGCAAACCTATTTGAGATAGAATTTTTTGAATTTTGGTTTGATATGGAGGACTACTTGAACTATTTTTAGAAAATACTAACTCAACTTTTTTTTTCTGGCGAGCACGTGAAAAATTAATGCATCCGGATGTGCATCCCAGATGCATGGAAAATAAATTTGCATCCGGATCCGCATCTCGGATATATGAAAAAAACGCGTGCATCCGGTCCCTGAATTCATAAAAAATAATTATCTATTATAGTCTATAATAATCAGCATTAAAAATAAATAATTTTAAATTAATAAAAATTAAAAATCTTCAATTATTTTTGTAACAAGATTAGAGCCAGATATCCGGTTTTGCCAGATTCATGAGACAGCATTTTAAACCACTTGTCCGCTTTTGCCAGATTCATGATGAACTTTTTTCAACCGCTTGTCCGGCTTTGCCAGACTCGACTATGAGAAAAATATTTTCAAAAATCTTGATATTTTTGCCCTTAAATATTAAAAAAAAAATAGTTGCATTGTTCAGATGACAAAATGCTTCTAGAATATCATAGGATTCAATGGAATGTACAGCACTATGCAAAAAAACGCATATAGAAAATTTCGCCACTTGACCGGTTTTGCCAGATGACTACCGATGTGCTCTAATTATAACAATCATTAATTTTTAAAATAACAATTCATTTGAAATGCTTAATATATTACAATTGTTAATAAAACTAATTACATATATATTTTTTTATTAAATTCAAAATATCACGAAATAATTTATGGTGAATAATTGCAACTGAAAAGATGGCATAGTTTCAATGGAAGTATTCACTAGTAAATTTTACGAATTATGAAATGTACAATGAATTAGTGTTCAATAAAGAAATTTGTATGTTAGTAAGTTATTATAGTAAGAAATGCAATTTAAGACGCGTTTAAGCAATGTTATACTTCAAATCAATAAAAAACGGTACATATTCTATAAAAGAAACCGTTTGTAGTATTGAAATATATAAAATTCTTTATTATATTCTATACAATGTATCAAGCACGACATTAATAATAAAACACAAGAGTTTGTGTTTTAACATGCAGTTACCACATCCAATAAACCTCCCATATAACATTAATAAAACATGAAACTTTTAATTAACCTTTTCGCCACTATAAACTACATCAAATAAGATAAATAATATATTAAAAAAGTTTTTTTAATTGGATTAAAAAGTTAAAGCACCTACGAGAATCGAACCGCTGATCTCTAAATTAATGATCTTACCACGAGTTCTGCTAGCTAAAGTCCAGTCTGCCGCGCGCTCTCGTCGGCTCTTCTTGCTGGTTACACTGCTACTATGACCACAGTTAACTCCCCCTAAGTTTGTGCTATGAAATCGCATAGACGAAGGCATATTTATTCTGTTAGTTTGTCGTATTGCTAACTAAAAAGTCAGTCCAGTGGCACTAAACCACCACCACCCTTCTCTCATTTGTAATCCATTTAGTGTTAAATGTATTAGTAGACCACGTCCATGTTTATTTTGCTGACCGTTGTCACAAAATGATATATGTAAACTCATTGGTCAGTTCATGACGTCATATGTACACGTTCAGGAAGTAAGAACTTCATTTTTCATGAAACTGCAACTCAAAGAGATGCATCGTTTTCATTTTTGCTGCCCATAGTTATATGGACAAGGAAAAAATTTAAAAACAAAAACCAATGGGTTTTATTCGAATTACCTGTTTGACTAGCTCAAGAAAAAACTTAACAATTTTTTTTTACAACAAATCACATAAAAAAAGTATCCACAAGTTTCCAAAATGGTACACGTATGATAATAATCTTCCAAATATTTTTAATATTTACATTCTATACAACAATCTGATTCCACTTATTTGCTGACCAGTAGTGACGTTTCAGTTCCTGCTATAATCAATCATTTAAGAAAAATAAATAATAAAATAAAAATAAATAATGCAATCCCTCATTGAAAACAATCCTTCTAAAATAATGGTTTATCAAAAAATGTAACTTTAAGAGAAGTTATTGTGGGCCAAATAAGACTCCATTTTATTTGTGTAATTAATATTCTATAAACAAAACAAATATTGAAATTAGAGATGTTATTTTTATTATTTTTACTTTTAGGAAGTTAATAATTTAATTAAGATGGGTAGTTTGTAAATACAAGATTACAAACTCTAATAAACTTCGAACAAGAAAATACAATAACAAAACTTATTACTGAGAGAAGACCCAAACTCTTGTTACAAAACTTGTGTGGAAAATTGAATTATTAACAATGCTAACTAACTCATTGTTACATGCCCAGTCCTAATTTAATGAAATATAACATAAAATTGACATAACCACATTTCAGTACTAAAAGTAACCTCAAACGTTATTTATTTTTTCTGCGTCTACACCTTTTTGTTAAAATTATTAATTACTTTATTGTGTATATTATTATTTGTTTGTTTCAAGTTCAATCCTATGAATTTAGTATTTTTGACGAATAGGTGTGAAAATACTTGCCTAAACCACGCCACAGTAAAAACAATGTTTTATTATCTGTTCTAGTTATATACTCTGCCGTTGTCACCGTCGCAAATTAAAAAGAGAATATTTAGAGTAATGCATTCTCTCTTACAAATTCATATATCAACTCTTCTTTCATTTTACAATTGAAGATGCATATTTAAATTCACATTTCAATAAAAAATGAGTAAAAATGCATGTTACATGTGACAACTTTAGCATATATATCACAGAAGCACCACGTGCAATAAAAAGGAAGGTGTTTGTCGTCCATTTCAATGTTGTTCACGTTTGTAGCATAGACGTGACGTTAAATAAGTTATTAAACTCCCGTCTGCAGTAATTTCAAAAGTGACATACATGACATACGTGTTAAATTACTTATTCAAAAGTAGCGTGTACGTGAAAAACTTGAAGGTGGTAACTTAAATTCATTATTACTTCACAAGAAAAAAATGCATGCTCTAAATTTTACATTTATATTGTTATTTTACACAATAATGATTATATTTATTTATTAAAAATTAAAATACGGAATGCAATTTAAATGTAATGACATAAGTATAGAAAAATCATGTTAAATATAAATACAATTATGACAACATAATAAATATATATAATGTGAAGCCAAGGTGAATAAAATAAAAGTAACTGCTTATTAAAAATTTAAAAAATTAATTTACATGACAAATTCAATATACATAATTAAAAAAATGAAGGAACTTTTTAATTTTTTAAAAGCATCCAAATATTGTTTGATAAAAAAAACATGAAATATTTTAACTTCTTATACAAGCTCATGACAAATTATCATAATTTACTTTCATGTTTATTTTTTTGCAACCATAAACATTATGTTTATTAAAGTAATAAAATATTAAAATAAAGTACACATATTAATCTTATTTTCTTCGACATACTATCTTGTTTCTTGTGATCCGAACACGACTGTGGTCCTCACATATATGTCTTTGTGTTTATCTCTCAAGAGAGGGTTGCAGTCAAGCTTGCTCTATTAGCCGTCATTCACAGCTGTCACTGCACCCCTACATCTAAAGTAAAAGTCACCATACTAAATCATTACGTCACGATGCACATTTAGGAAAATCTTAATTTGGGAGTGTCAGATTTATTTGCAATTTAGTGTACTTTGAAATGAAATTTTTGAAATTGTACAGTACCAGTTTTATGGTGAATTAAATGAGATTTCATAACCTATGAAGTATTTTTTAAAATATATGAGTATTTATTTCTTTGACTTGGAGTTTAGTTTTATTCGCTCTGGCTTTTCGCTGTAAACACTGATTGCCCTAGCTGGATGCGTGGATGTGACTTGAATAGTCATAGCTTCACAATACTCTAACCCACCGCAGTACAGTAGAAGACACAATATCTGGAACACAATAATATTATATTGCATTTGTACACAATAATCTATAATTTTAATAGAAAATAATTCTATATCACTAAATTTGAGTTTTTACTATACTTAATTGCAATATACATTTGTAAATCTGCTGTATTTATTATTCTGTTCCCCCTCTCCTCGCTCCCTACCTCTCAGATTCAGAATAGGTTTTATTCAAATTAACATAACACAAAGTTTAGAGTCAAGGCAATGAAGCCTTATTATATCATCTCTACCTGCGGAGTTTTACAATTTTTTTTAGGGAATTTTTTATTTCATTAAAAATTGGAAATTTAAATGTCTCAAATATTCCACAGTGTTTAAGGGAGTTTTCTTTGTTCAATTTGTTCATTCAAATTCAAATTTTTATTTCGATCGTTGGCTTTACAGCATAGATCACGTCAGAGTTGTTACATAGATTATACATAACAGATACTTAATTCTAATTAACATAGCACTTAAAAAAAACATACATAGTACATAGAAGTTTAAAAATAACATACACAGGTATATAAAATATTCATGAATAAATATTCAATATTCATATTCAATATTCATTCATTGCATATCACAAAACTATTTAAAACATTTGTTACTCATTAATTGAATTCATTAATATTTTTTATTTTATGTTATTTATTTATTTATTTTTAAAATGATTTGAGTAATAAATTTACTTTTGCTCAAAAGTTATATTTTTACGCAATAAATAGGCAACCCGCTTTTCACTGAAGCTAAACAGGTTGCCTGACATTAAGGGGTTATGATTCAAAATGTCTTATATTTTACTGTAAATTGGAAATTAGATATTAAATTTAATATTCTGAAATTTAATATCTAAGATCTAAATGAAAGGATGATATTTGTAGGTCACAGAGATTATTTTACACCCAATTCCGAACATCTTGAAGGCAGTTATGAGATATTTGTAAGTCATTATTTGATAATTATGAATTAATAGACATAATGTGAAAACAACATGCTTGAATGTTATACAACAAGTACTTAGACGGTGCTTATTAGCAGAGCTTTGTAACTTTGAAGTGTTCGCCGAGTGATATTTGTCAATTATTTCATTATTACGGCTAAGTTTCAAGTGTTTATAATTTGTAGTTGCCAATAAAGACAAGTACCTAGCTAAGTATAATCAATTGGAGTGTTGTCAAGATTGTGTTCTAAAGTTAGGAAGTTTCGAGGGTTTAATTATCTTATATTAAATCGTATTGAATATGAAGCTAATAATTTAATACTTAGTTATAATATACATACAAATTATAATTAAATAGAAACTCAATTCATAATGAATTACTAATAGTTTAAAAGTTTGATAATTTAACGCTTGAAAGAAATTCATTTATTATAATAAGGATTTTATTTAATGATTTACATTAAAAACTTCTTGAAAATGAGAAAATGATAGTATCATTAAAACTATATATTCAAAATCTTAAGTTATGTAAAGATTGCATCTTGGATAATGAATTAAATGCATTAAATTTATGACTGAGTTGCAACGAATCCTTCTTTAATTTTCAAGAAAGCTTGTTGTTGGTTTGCTTATCAGTAAGCTATGAATGTTTTCAGAATTTTTTGCAACTGATTTTCTAATGTGTACAAAAATTAAAAAATATACTGGCAAAATAAATCATGTTTTAACTACTAGAAAATTAGTGAATTTGATATTTTAAATATTTACAGTATGGATACAACTAGCTTATATATGAAGATAAAAGCTGGAATTAATCATGCAGTACATTTTACACTATTGTATAAATTGAGGGCAATTAACTGAAATTTACAATGCATCTTCTTTAACTTGAGAAAAAGATGCTAATTTAGCTATTACTTTAGAATATATATTTTTTTATTTTATATTTTATGATTGTACATATAATATATAAAATATCAACGTTACAATTATCAATAAGAGATATACCGTGAATTTTTCATACTAGAGAGTTTCATACATTATGATCCAAGCATATTCAGCTTTAGTACTGGCGATGTCAATAAACAAAAAAATTGTTGATGAATAATTTTAAATAATGAAATATAAAATTTTGCAATATGTTGTATTGATTATTTGCTAAATATGAAAATGAATAAACACTGAACAAATAAATAAAAATTGTGAAGAGTTTTAGAACGAGAATTTAAATAAAACCAACAGTGAATTTAAAAGAAATATTTTTTTCTGTATTATTTTTACATCAAAAATTTAAAGTTTTACAATATTTCGTCTGACGAGTGCTTGAGTTGGGCTTGGTGTACATAGCGCGGGGTGAAGTGGCCGCAATTCTCTCTTCATGAAGTTTCAAAGTGATTTCAAAAGTAGAATTAATTTACATTTTGCCTCCCTTTTCAATAACGAACCATCTCCTCTTTGTTTTAACTTTTATATTTATTTCAAGTGAAAATTGGTATATGACAAGTTATCACGAGGGAAATTACACTCTAATGACGTCATTTCCGGTTTTTGTAATGTTATTTCCTTGTTATTTTCCAATAATTTGTTCACATTGCTTCCGTAGCTTCACCTCTCTCTCTGGCTAAAATAAAAAATATAATTTTTATCTCTTCCAATCTATATTCATCCTTTCATATTTCCTAAAGGAAATTTATTTGAAAAAATGATAAAAAAATTATCGACTGTCTTTACATTTATGATTTTATCATTGGGTTTCAATTTTTAGGTTTATTGACGTTTTAAAAGATCTGATAAAAAAAGTTGAAATTTTTATATAAAACTTAATTAATTGATACTGATTTTTTTTTCTTCATAATATTCAGTCCATTTGATGGATTAAATTTAGAATAGTTACAGCAAAAAGGACGTCAAATTGTCTTTTAATTCATGAATATATAAAATTAAACACTAATATTTTAAAGACATAAAAGGAAAATAAGAAATTTTTAGACGGTATTTATCAAAACTCAATCCTATATTGTATTAATTGACAAATTTATGTTGTGAACACTGGTACTAAATTGTTAACTACAAAAACATTAAGCATAGAGGTCGAGCGTGGCGCAGTGCATTGACCGGTTCTCGTTAGATCACCGAAGTCAAGCTACGTCAAAAAGAGAGAAGGTAGTGGGGGAGCATTGACTTATTCAGCAATGCTAAGTTTATAGACCTGTGCCATGGTTTAGCTTGATATTTGTATTTTGATACCCTCTTGGAAAACAATAGGGGGGGGGGAATGTAAATATCTAGAGCCCTATTTTGTTATTTCCATACTGGAAATGAATGCTCAGTTTTATGACATGCATTTTTAATAAAAATGGCATCGTAAGCATTCTTAACTCAATTTATAATATATACTAATGAATCTTAAATAAATTATAAATTTTTATTATTTTTGTGACTTAAACTTAATTAATTATTATAAAAAATGTTACTTTTTGTTACAATTAATGTGAAAATCGTTAAATTCCAATTAAATTAATTTCACTACATCACATGTTTGATTCGTAAATTACAATTATAAAATTCCACACGCTCTTTATCAAATTACAAATATGTCAAACGTTATGCCAATTTCAAATGTTTCAGTGCATCGATTTCACAAAACGTGGAAATACCGATAACTGGAAACCTAATAAAGCAAACATGTTTTGTTATTATCTGTTTTATGTGTAATGAGGAATTGATATTATATTAAAATTTAGTATGGCTTTCAGAAGTGTGTACATTTTAGTATCATGTTGTAAAGCTCATAAGGAAATATGTACATTTTTTTTTAAAAAAATCGATACTAAAAAAACATATATGTTTGACTTTTCATATCATTGATGATTTGCCTGCTGGAAAAATGGTTAACAAGTTTTTGTACATTAGTTTAGATTTGTACCCGTAAATGTTTTCTAATCAAGAACAATTGTGTTTTCAATATTCATTCCTATATGTTTTTTTTTTTTTTTTTTTTTTTAAATTAAAAGCTCGTTTTGAGAATGAATTATTTGACGGCATTTGGAGAGAAGTCCTTTAACGTCAAAACATTTGCTGAGTTATGACTGAGGGAACCGTGGAAATCCTCATCAGAACGGCCTCCGTATCAAGGGACCAGAAAAAAAAGGAGATATCACACAAAAGTCACAGTGGAAACTAAAATAGTGAGGATTTAAAAAGAAATACATTTGTAACTTCATTCGAAGATTGAATTGTAATTTCAGCTAATAAAACTGTTTTTTAATAATAATATCGTGAAAATGTTGCACATTTATTTTAATGTCATTACTTATAATGATAAAATGTTTTTATAATTTCATTATTATCACGAGAACAGTTACTGTAATTTTATATAAAAAAAAAATTGTAAACGGTATGTAAATAAATGTAAAACAATTCCCCAGATGTTGATCTCATCTACATAATCACCCACCAGTGACAATTAGGTCGTATTAATAATTAGATCATTTGTATGAATATTAAATCGAGTATAAAATTATAATATCATTGTGTTATTTAATTTCATGCAACCAAAGTAACAAGTAAAATGCGGGAAGAAAATTTTGTAAAAATTAATACGTATAAAAAATATATGTATTTTGTTTCATTTATTTCAGAAGTATTTTATTATAATTTTTGTATTATAAAACATTCAATAAAATTTAATTATTTTTTATTTTTCTAATGTAACATTTTACATGTAAATTCAATTTTGATAATATGTTCCTAATATATTATTGGTTTATTGTAATTATATGTTAGCAACAATATTTATATTTTTGTTCTGATAGTTGGTGCTTGTAAATTAAATGCAAATTAAATGTTATTATGAGATCCTGACTTATATATTATGTAATGTCAAATGTTATATATACTTCCATGCTCAGCATATCTACTAAATATTTATTTAATAGTTCAATCATATGATTCAAAATTATATTACAAATTAGATTATAATTAACTACTAGATGAAAATCTAAAAAGATAAAATGTTAAAACAAATCTCCGTGAAAGAGCAAGAAAGAAGAAATGTGTTAGCTAATAAATTTAATACGCAGTACAGAACTCCCCACTCACAGGGGTGGTATTATACGAGCTAGCATGTCGTTTTCTCTCTCGGAGGTAATTCTCCGGGCAACTATTTATTAGCCGCTGCAGAAGCAAGGTAGATCAGCAAATGGAATGGCTCACACGAGACCGATTTCGTAGAGAGAAATTTCTAGCCCTAATGTTTATACTCCTCTCTCAAGATACGTAACGAGTACTAAAATCGATATTACCAAAATAGAAGGAAATTATGTTAGATTTTTCTAAATTATGAAATGGATTTTTAATAACAATGACAATTAATGTGAAAATAAGTCTAAAATTAAAATAAATAATAAAATAGTTTGGGTATATTTATTTTTGAAAAAAAAAAAATAATAATAATAAGATATTGTTTATTATTTACACTATTTACCATCAAAATTTGTAATTAATTAATTAAAGTATTATTATTATTATTATTTATATAAATTTTTTGTTGCCCATTAAAAATTAAATAAGAAATTCTTCCATTCCTAATTACTTGTTGTTGCTTATTCTAATTGTCGTCAAATTGAGGATAAGTAGTATAATAATTATTGATAATTATATTTTTAACATTTATAATAATAAAAAGAAATTCGTTAAGAATGCATAATGGGTGTACTGTATATTTATAATTAAACCAATTTTATACTTTTGCGGTATTCTTGGTGAAAATCATTGGTAAATTTCAAATTTCCATCATTATTTAAAAAAGGTATTCTTGGTGAAAATCGTTGGTAAAATTCAAATTTCCATCCTCCTGAACGTCGTCATTCTCCTATGTTCTTCCGGTCCATTGACCCCGACTCTCTCATGCATGCAACTACAGCATCTCTCACGCACCACTTGCTCTCACAGATGACCAGATGATGTACCTTGTCCCTCTTGAGAAGTGTCTTTGAAGTCACTCACAGCTCTGAAATACGCAAACTTGTAGTAAAATATGATAACACTGCAAGAATAAAGCATCGACCTTAAAATTTGTTTATTGTAAGAATGGATAGAAAGTGCAAAGTTATGTTTGATTTTTTTCAGATTTTTTTAGGGTCCGGGAAGTATTGCTAAAAATTTTGCCGCGGAGGTCGGGTTTGAACCCACGCTCCTTTTAGTCCCTATGTTTTTATTTAAAGAGGCGTCACTCTGTACTTTCAATAAATTTTTAAAAATAGTCCCCGGATTCTAAAAAATCTGAAAAAAATCATAGTAGCATAACTTTGCACCCTCCATCCATTTCTGAAATAAAATTTTCTGAGGTCACTCGATTGTTTTCGATTTATTCAATTTTGATGCACTTAATATTTGATAATTATATATAGGCAATTGATTTAAATTTTACATATTTTTCTGTGCATTTTGTGGGGTTATATTCTTTATTAATTTTTGTTGTTTATTAATTAATTTCTTTAATTAATATTTAATTTTTTATTTGTTTATAAATTCCTTCCAGCTCTAGTTGAATGCACCAGCATGGCAACATATATTATGTCATGCTTATCCTAAAATTGATCACCTACCTTAATCGAACAAGGAAATCAAAATTCCGGATTACTGAATCAGTTGAACTTGAATTTAATAATACGAAATTAAAATAATGGCGTTATTATCCATAATAGAATTAAAGTGCATTATTTCAGGTAAATCTAACACTTTAAATGATAATTTTAATTTTATATTACAGCTAAAAAAAAAAAAAAAAGTATTACAAAATTTACGATTCAAATCGTATAATATATTGTCCATTGAAATTCGAACTGAATACGTGTACCGCAATATTCAGAAAAGATAAATTTGATTTAAAATACTCCAACACAAAGGGACGTGGTTCGAATCTCATGTAAGCTTGTAAAAACCTGTTCTGACTGGTAACTACATCACACACATGTATTTTTTTTGTCTATGCATGTAAAATAATTTTTTGTTCTTTTTTTTTTAAGTTTGTAAAAATCTTGTTCAAAGGTGTGTTGAAAGGTTCTCGTCAGATCACCAAAGTCAAGCAATGCTGAAGGTTGTTGTTACTTTACTATTATCTGTTGTTTCTTATGGGTGATTATTTAACATGAATTTTCTATTGTGATTTTCCACGTATTATAATTAATTGGTCGCTTGATTTTGTTAAAAAAAAAATAAATGAGAAATTGACATTGCAGTGTGGCCACCTACTGCGCAGTTGATTTTAAAGTTCTGAATTTTAACATTAAACTCATGAACTTCACGGCATTCTATGCATCAGTATTATATTTCATAAAATCATAATATGGCACCACAGCAGGGTATGGTCGCAAACTTGTAAGCATGATTATGTGTTTTCTTTGCGTTCGAAATTACGTGTAAGACTTCACCCCCAAAACTTGTACTTCAATATTAACTTGTGTCATTTTCCTTCGCACGAAGATAACAAATTTCATGCACATTATCCTACCAACTTGGTTCTAATACTTGTAACGTAATGGAGATATAGTGTTCATTTTATTTTAGTGTAAAAAAATTAGACTGGAATTGATACACTAAATAAATTTCATTTCAAATTAATTTTAGAAATGAATTAATTAAATGTGAACTCCCAAACTCCCTTGACGAATATTTAAGAATTCTGTCATACAACAAAAATTCAAAGAACTAATTTTGTAATCAAGTTACGAATAACGCTGTCGTCGAAGAAATTTTATTTATTATATATGTATTTTTTAAATATTTAATTATTACATCAATATTTTACTACATCTATGATAATATTTATAAAAATTATAATTATTTTATTAAAAAATAAATTTTAATTTTATTTCAATTTTATTCTAAATGAACTACACTTTCTATATAATACTAAAGTTTCAAAGCAATTCGTTCTCAAAGCGCTCTGTCTCGCCCTATTGTTCCCCACGCTCTAATTGCGTCTCTCCTCTCGGCTTTCATGTGCCACGCCAGTGACCTCTGATGCCCTCGGGTCATGCCAGGGAAATATCAGACCAGGTGTGTTACCACGGTGAAGGTACGAACAATGTAATTTAAATTTGGTAGAACTGTCAGCTGTTTTTCTTGAAGGCCTGCTAATTTATAATAACAGAACGCACTCAAATGTAGGCTGCTATTTTTGTAAGCTCTCGATTTGAAAGAATTTTCTCCCTTAGTCTTTTTCACTCCTATTTTGCACCATTTTTTTAGGAAAACAGAGGAATAAAGACGAGATTACGTCTTTTTTTTCTTATTGAACAAAATATGGTTGAAATATTGTATTTATTTTAATCGAGGAAGATATAATATGTGTTTTAGAGGTAAAAATATGTGATACAGTTGTTAAGGATAAGTTAAAGATGTAATTTTTTAACTAGGGGAGCTTCAAATTTGTTTACACATGAAAACCATACTATTAATTTTACTGTACTACAACATAGCTTCTTTATTTTATCATTTGGGTGACCACATTGTGCTTGGGTTTTGCCTTCTACATGTCACCGATTGACAATTTTTATTTATTTGATTGTACATATTTTTTTCACAAGTTTATTATGTAAAATAAATTGTAAGTAATATTTTGTTTGCTCAATAAATATTTATTATTATTACTCTCTGAGATAAAACATTTTGGGCTATCTTTTGAGTTAAAGTGTAATGCTAAACATCTAAAACACACATTAAATTTTTAGAGTGCTTCTTTGCGTACTAAATTTTGTTGTTTTTTCACTGATATAATTTTAAGGCCTTGGCTACACAACAGTCTATTTTTGTAACGACCATTTTCACTGACGAAGTAAAAGCTGAAAGATTTCTGAACACTTCTGAAAATTATACCAGAAAACCTGTTGTATATTATGACCATCAGCATTTAGATTATAAAGATTATCAAAATATCCATCAATAACATTAAAAGTTAATATATTTGTTATTTCCAACATTGCGGTTGCTAAAGAACACCCACTCGTGCATCCGCGATGTGATTGGTGGCATCCTCCATCAACTGCCGACCATCTCGACTGAGGTTGCCATGGTTCCCTCGGTCACAACCAGGCAAATGTGGAACGGATTGATATAGGCCATGGTCATCCTGGTTTGAAAGGGACCCACAAAACACTAAGCAATGTACTATGTCGAGTTTACAAAGAGCCGGGAAGTTAAATTTAGTCCCTTGTGATCAATTCTCCAAAACAGGGTTGAATTGAAGCAACAAAAATTCAATTATTGAATTATGTATATTGCAATATTTGTATTTATCATTGACAAAGTAATATATCATTTTACATTTAACTATGATGATCAGTATGAAGTTTATAATTGTGTGTGAAGTCGGTCGTGAAACATTAATAAGATTGTTGTAATTAGATCTGACTTTATACATGGCGACCTGCTAGGGGTTGATGTGATTATAAGGGATGCTGTAATTGCAGCTGAAGCCCCTTAGATCGAGTTTCACAGAGGGGTTAACTAAACATTGAGCTAGGTATACACAAACTATATTATCTATTATATACTCTCTATATATTGAGATTTACGTGACGTAATACATAAGTGGGAAACTTGTAAAATAAATCAATATCGAGATAGTTTTAGTTTGTATTTTTTTTTATTGTATAAAAACGTTAATAAAAATTAAAAAATTTGCATAAAAAGTTTTTTTAAATGTTTTTTTAAATTTTTATTTTTATAAATTTGTATTATTATATTTACAATTACGTTTTTTAGTATTTTGTTTATGGTTAATTTTTTTTTTTTTTTTATATATAATAAAATAACATTTAATTTCACATTTAATTAGTGCAATGTAATGCAATTCTGTACATACTTTTTGATTCAGGATGTCATTTAATTTAGTTCAATTCATTTTGAGATGCTATGAAATGTGCAAGAGTTGTCGTTGCTCTTTTGAATTTATACTTTTTCGCATCCCATCTTGTTACAACCAATAAATAATTTTACTGTATTCCAACCATGCCAATCAGTGAACAATTAATGTATTTATTTATTAAAACAACAATTTATTTTAATTTTGTTCCTTTGGTAGAGGAATTACTGATAAATAATGAACATTATATTAATTTTCACAGCACAAAATTTTATAAAAAGAAAAAAAAATCTATACAATATTCACAAGATTTATTATAGAAATCCAAGAAATTCTAACAGCGTTCATGGAAGAATTTTCTTCGTAAATTAAAGTTACGTTAAAAGGTTCTATCTGCAGTATTGCTAATAGATCCACGATTTGACAAAGAATCAATTTAATTAACAAAATATATATGATTATTTCTTTTGTGATTTTTAATCTTTTGAACTTTTTGAATACACGATGAAAATCAGATGATCTGCCAAATGTTTCTTTTTTTTTTTCTATTCATCTTCTTCAATCTCCAAGACTTCAAAGCTGCTACTATGTAGTGTGTTACGAAGCTGTCTGGTGATCTTTACTTAGCAAACAAGCCCCTCTTGAGTATCGACAGCATCATCTAAGCTTTGCCACAACTACACTCAAACGGCTACAAAGTTCACTTTAAATTTATAAGATTTTAATATCAGTATGTAGCTGCGTATTTCAGTATATAAAGTTTCAGATTTGTTATAAATGTACGGTACAACTAATTTAAGATTACTTCCGGAATAAACCGGAAATTGGTGGATTTTAATCTTGCTTTGAAAATTAAAAACTTCAAAATTTTGTATTGTAGTTGAAATTAATCATAAATATTTTTCTTAAATTTTTCAGTTTTTAAATGGATTTTAAAATCAAGAATCCTTGCAACAAGAGGGTTAGCTATATATTGTTATATTTTGAGTGTAAAATGGATGAAAATTGCGACTTGCGGCGGAACTTTAAACCAATTTAAGTGTACTTTGTTGAAACTGCTAAGAAAGACGAGAGGATCTTTGGCCAACAAAGGAGAAGAAAGTAAAAAGGAAGTCTTTTTCTTTGCTAAAGAAGGCGAAACTTTGCGCCGAGCAAAGTAAAATCCTCGTCTTTATCGCTTTCTCGAGTCTAGTCATGCGGAAAAATGATTTGATACCAACTTTATATTAACTTTATCTTTATACTTGTATGGATGGAAGATATTTAATAAGAGATCTAATTTTGTAAAGTGAATTAATTGTTACTTGTAATTAACTTCATTTTATTCACTTAAATTTCTTTGAAATTGTTTATAAATTGTTTATATTTATAATAAAAAAATCATACATTTTTGAGAAACTTTAATAGTTTTATAAATTCTAAAAATGAAAAATCTACCTAATTAATGTAAATAATAAAATTCTCATAACTCCCATAAAATCTAAATGCGAAATATTAAACAAATAATGCATACAAAACGTAACCAATTGACGCCCTTTAATTTTGCGAAAAGGTCTATTTTTCTTTAAATATTTATTAGTTAAAAAACAAGCATGGAGGAACGCATTATTTAAAAAAACATGATAGCTACTATTTCTTAACGTATTCAACTCTGATAGAATTCACAGATAAAATCTGATTGCAGTACAAAAACGTTACTCTGTGAGCAGCTTATGTCCCCATAAGAGAGACGGATTTCTGTAAATAACAAGCAATTTATTTCGCTTTACCGTCCATACGATTGGTCGCACTGACGATAAATCAATTCTCTGATAAACCATTGTTAACGTGGCTTTACAACAATGACATTTGTCACGGGAGAGTCACTGAGGTGCACGTACAACACCTAGAGTTAGTCCAAACGTCACTGTTACAGACTGTTGTCACTTGTTGCCTCGTTTGAAGCGATTTTACTTACAGTTAGAGAAATTGTATAAAAGGCGTTGTGTTTTTTTGTTTTCATAATCTTTTTTAGAATGGAAAAATCTGTTCTAGAATTTATTTATAAACTAAAAATGGTTTATAAAAAATATTTGATGCTAAAAAAAATAATAAAAATAAAAAAATCTCATAAACACAGTTAGTGAACGAATCAAAAGTTTGTTTAATTGTGACTTGTTAAAGTTTGTTCAGTATTTTTTAGTTTCTGTTATGTTTTTAATTATTATTTAAAAAAATTAATATCAAGATATTTTACAAATATTTAATAAATTATTATTAAACTCTAAAATAATTACATATGCTTAGTGAGTAAAATTGGTGTATTTTCTTCGGCAATAACAGCTTCTTTATTAATCAACCACTTTCAGTGACGACCTATTATTAGATAATGACTCTTCGGAATTCATTCTGAGTGGATCGGAGCATAATTATATAATTAATAAAACGAAATTGTACAATCAAGCACTATAAAAATATCCATCGCGCATTAAGTTAAAGTAACGTTTAACATTGAGAAAAATTCTCAAAGATATGAGCTTCGAAATAATAATTTTCGCAAGGTCAATTTTTTATGTCCGTACCATAATTCTGTATAATTTTATAATACGTTACAAATCACAAAAGACAAATTTGGGTGTTATTTTAGTATATTGGTTTTGTATTTAATTTAGTTAATTGTTGTAACTTCAATTTCATTTCAATTGAAGATTAACAAGGAAAAGTCAAGTTTTAGTAATAACCGGATGAAATAAAATATGTTGAATTTACAAAATTAATATTTCAAATTCAAATTGTATTCAACATTCAACACAGAGTTATCATTTTTTTGTGATAATTTTTTCGAAAATTCTGCTCTTGTATCTAATTTAAATTTAATATAAAGTAAAAATTGTGTATACAAAAAAAAAAAAATATAATCTTCACTTGATAGTAAAAACTTCTTGTAAACATTATTATGCATGTCTATACTTGCGATATTAGAATTTCGTTATGTTATAAAATTGAAAATATGCAAATTGGAAATAATTCGAAATATGCTTTTACAAAACTGATCGTGTAAATTTGACAAATACAAAGTCAATAAAAATGCAATCTGTCGCACTGCTCTGTGAAAAGCTTGAGGTAACTCCGATAAATTGCATTTTTATCGACCTCCTTTGTGATGTAAATGCAAACTGCTGGACGATCAACGAGTTTGTCACTTTGTATCGGAAATTTAGATGACCTTCTTTGAGAAACAAGCTGACAATGGACATGTCGAATCATGTGTGTGTCGTTTATGATTGCACCGATATTACAAAATAAGAAACGAAAAAAAAAAAAATCCTTGATTTATCGTGCACCTATATAGAAGTTTAGTATAATTAAATTTAAATTTTAACTATGAAATACAGTAAAACATTGTTGAAATGCAGAGAATTGTAATTTAATTAAAGAAAGTATTAAGCAATGACCCAATAATGAACGAGTTATCATATGCGGCTTGTTAAAGAAATCTATTTTAAATTCAAATTATTGCATTATTTACACAGTTCAATAATTTACTATATTTAATTCATAAAATAATGTTTTATTCTGACATATACTGAACACCCAAAAACGTTATGTAATGTACAAATTAAAAAGGTAAAAAAATAAATGAATTTAAAATATATTTTCAACATGGCATATTTTTTCTCTTTTTTTTTTCCTTGTGTGGATCATTCAAATCGCTCACAATTCTGTCAAGTGCAGGTCACTTTTTACACGGACGACTATTAAAATTAATAATATAAAGCTATTGTAACTTTTATTTTATTTGACGTTTTTATATTTTTAACAATTTTCTTTCTTGGTATAAAAAAGTTTGCACCATAAAACAGTTTTGTGAAAAAAAAAAAAAAAAAAAATCTATTTCAACTCTTGTCATGCGGAAAGGGGAAAAAATTATTTCCATAGGGAGTTGAGAGAGAGCTATACAAATTGGTGCCTTGCAAAGCTGTCAAATTTTACATGTAAAAATGCGGCTGTGATTGTGAAGGCTGCAGAGAAATGTTGGAATTGATTTTGCTGACAATGACACTTCTCAAGGTAAAAATTCGTGTCAAATTGTCGGTGTGACTTTTCAAATGCTTTTTTTCTTTTTAACCAATGAATTTTACATTGATTATTACAATATGATGAATTTTATAAAAGTTTAACCTGATTTTTTTTTTATTCCAAGCTTGAATTCTATTTCATTTTATTAAATTTATGCATTTAAATTTTAATATAACTATCTGTTTTTTTATATTATCTCACGTACACAATATTTTATACATTTTTTAAGTTCAGAATTTAATTTTACTAAAATAATATTTTACATCATTTTCAAACCAACAAAAAAGCTTCTTACCATGTTCCTTTTTTTTTTTTTTATAAAAACCTTCCTTAATGTAAAGTATAATTTTTACTGTATTTTAATATATTATTTTTTTCTATTATAACAAAAAGGAAAAAGCTGAGGTTACATTTTTTTTTTTATAACAAAATGAGCAGAAAGATTTTTCATCTTAGCCTTCTGTGTGCGGAGTTCCGTGCATTACTTCCGCACCAGAGACTAGAAATGAGGGGGCGAATCTCCAAGGGGCTGTGAGGCTCTCTTTCAGCAGAGAGAGAGAGAGAGAGAGAGAGAGAGAGAGAGAGAGAGAGAGAGAGAGATAGGTCTGAGGTTACTAGCAAGATGAATCATTTAACGTCAACCTAGTGACGTTTTCTTGCTCCTTATTTATCAAACTGCAAGGTACATTAAATATAAAGGTAAACTAAGTCAAGTGTGAAGTTGTAATCAATTTCGTAGTCTTTCTTCGTCTTCTTAAGGTAGAGATAACGCCAATCAGCTGTTTGACTTAGGTCCCTTTAATTAACATGTATATAAACCTTGGCAAATTCACAAAAAAATTTGAAAGTTTTTTGACAGGCAGATATTAGTGCCTAAAAGCCATAAAAAAAGTTTCAAAACAATTTAACGAGCTGATTTTTTTTTATTAAGATTTTAGTTTATCTCTCCATGGAAAAGCCCTATATGCTGATAAGTAATTTAATTTAAAAAAAATTATTTCGTTAAATTGTTTTGAATTTTTTTCTATGGCTTTTAAGCACTATAATAATATCTGCCTCTAAAAAATTTTTTAGTATTTTTGTGAATTAGCAAGAGTTTGCATGTTAATCAAAGGAACCTAAGTCGAACAGCTGATCGTCGTTATCTCTAACTTAAGATTTGATATATTGTGTTTTTTATAGACTATTCTGATGGTAATGAATTATTAATTCAAACATTAATGGACTGTTTTTTTTTTGTCCTTACTAATGATTCTATTTTTTGCTACAATTTTTTTTATTAAGTTTTAATTTATTGATGAATACAATGTTGATAACTTAAATTGAATGGAAAAAAAAACTTTTTGTGAAAAATTTCTTTGATTCATGTGAGGGCAAAACGTTATTTTCAGACATCATGAGCCTCATTAAAATTTATAAAAGCTTCATAAAAATATAACTTAAGGATTATTGTCACTATGATAATTATTTTTGCATGGTAGAAAATATAAAATTTAGATCAGAACATAGAGAACAAAATGACTGTTCACTTTCTGAAGTAAAAAAGTTAATTAATTTTTATTCAGTCAAGTTTTTGAGATATTAATTTTTTTAATTGAAAAAGATGCTGATTTGACTTGATTTGAAAATGGCCTCCAGATTTCCAATAATATTCGCGCTATTTATATCCTGAATGTGTCAAAAACTAGACCGAATTTTGCTTCATTTTTTTTGCTGAATATTTATGTTGTAATGTAAGGAAGGTTTACTATAATTTTCAGAGTGATGCACCATCTTCTAAGACTAGTGACAATAATTCTTGTAAATTGCAAAAAATTATTAAAAATAGATCAAATTTCCACGTAATTTAAATACATGCTTGATTGATTTCTCTTTCATGTATTTATTTACTTGAATAAAAATATAAATTCTGTTTGATTCAAATCAATGCAATCTTCACACCCGACTTACCTAACTATGTTTGCTACTTTGTTCGTGCCATGTTTTCCCTACAGTGTATATGAAACAAGAGAGATACGGGTACCAGCATCGTCAGGCCTGAGTGCATCTATCCCCCTCAAGACGCGGTAAACTTTACAACGTGTTTTCTAATGCACATAAAACTGCTACGTCGCTATTCACTCACGCAAAGTAAATGAATTAGTAATGATACAAAGAATCTGATGGAGAAAGGATGCAGGTATATGTTAGTTAAGAAATAAATACTAATGTAATTTATTTTAGATTTCTGAAGAAATAAGAATTTAATCAAATTTACGTTTAGTAGGAGGATAATAAAACAAAAATAAGATCAATTTTTATACATTTATTGTTTTAATTAAATCAAGAAAGAAGTAAGTAGTAATGCTACCTTGTAGGACCAGACAAAGATAAAGAAATGATGAGTGGATTATATCCCTATAACATATATTTGTTGGGGAATTTAACTATTTGTTAGTTAAAAAAATACAAATTTTTATTATGTTTTCATTAACTCAAAAGAAAAAAAAAATCAGAACGAACTTTTAAGTGTCCAGGTCCATATGTACAGGGCAAATCGCAGTTTCACTTGCAATTTTTACCGTATTTATTACAAATTTGATTTTAATTTATTAAATTAAAGAGGGGGAGAGGGGCAGGGAGTTTATACGCCCACCCCCCTGAATTAAATATCTGGACGAACTGCTGATTTTGGAGAATTTGAACTCCCTTTTACGGTTATTTTTTTTCTTTTTAATATTTAATTTTTGATACTGAGACGGCACAGCAGGTTATCCGTCTGGACACCAGCTCGTGTCTGGTTCAGCCAGGTCTTCTGGGGTCCCTCTGTCCGAGCTGCTCCAAGTGGTGAAGTGTCCGCAGCTCAGCCTTGACTCCAGCAGTACGACGCCTCAGTGCACGGGGCCGAGAGACAAACGGAGCCTGCAGAGCTGACGAGGGCCCTCCAGGCTCCCCTTCTGACCCCCCAGTTGAGGATTCTACAGCCGAAAAAGATGCTGCAACTTCAGTTGTTCCTGCCACTGATCCAGCTGTCAGAACCAATGGAAGAACGTGACGGTCCAGCAATCTCGAGCAGTCCGACACTCAGTGAGATGGAGCCTCTGCTGCCTCACATCAGGTTCCTGGCCATGACCCCTTAGGAGTTTACGGCTAGACGAGGATATAGTAACTTACTATAGACCAGGACGCTATCAAGTCCTTACCCTTCGTTGCATTTAACTGACCTATGTCATGGATTTTATAAAATTAACTTTTTTATATTAATTTTATTATAATTAATATTTTTCATTTACAGTTTTAATTAAAAATACAAATAAAAATCATATTTTGATAATTTATTATTTTATTAAATAAAAATAATTCAATAAATTTAATTTAAATTCAATTTTTTTAATTTAAAATTACGTATAAATTGGTAAATATTTTCTAAGTTAGTAAAGTACTGTTATTATTTTACAAAATTTGTTTTATATCAAAGTTAAACTTAACTATGAAACACAAATTTATCTCTCAGTGATTCAAATATGTGATGAATTTGAATACAAATTACTGTTCCAAATATTATAAAAGAACTAAGCTACGAAATTAATTTTTTACTGTCTCACAACCGAGGTTCTTAGGTTACTTGTAGTATGATATACATGCCATACTACACATTGAGTGTCCAACATTTTGGGTAAATGTGAAAAAATTGTGGTATCGAAAAAAAATTTCAGTTATTTTCATTTCTAGCTTTTATAACTTAATATAAACCGAGTTTAACTATTTAGGGTCAAAAACTCCATACAAAACGATGAAAGATAATAAATCAAATTTTAGTTTTGAACATTTTTCAATGTCATTGGCTAAAATATTTAGACCCCAGAGCAAACAAGATTGTAATTATAGAACGGAAATTTCCGTTGGTACACAGAGTGTGTACGTTATTAAACACTTACCAAGCAAGCCCAAGTGATGCGAGCAATTCCTTCAGGGATACGTCCATAATTAATCTGGGTTGAGTGCAAAGTTGAGACGCGCTGATTTCGCACAAATAAATCGTCTGGAGTATAAACACATCCTTGTGGTACTCCAACCATAACCGAAATTGAAACACATACTTAATGGACCTGCTATACTGAGAATTGTACCAGCAATCGCAAATTTAGAGGTTAAATGAATCTAAGTTTTACAAGTTTAATTATCAATTAAAGAAAATAAAAAATTAAACTAAAAGGGTATGTGTTTTGTTGAAAATAGTACGTAATTTATATTTACGTGTTTGTTTTGTCCATTATTGATTATTGCATTATTCTGACATGGTAAGAGTTTGTTTTTAGATCAAAATCGATTGAATAGTTTGGTATGTGTTGCAAGCAAATAATATTTTTCAAGACTTGAAGTAAATAATTTTCGCATGAATTTAAATATTTCTTAGAGCGAAGCTTTAATATTAAAATTCTTTTGCGATATATTATACTGGATTTATAGTTTATGACGTAATTAGGAATTTAATTATTCGCACTCAAATATTTACCATTTATTGAGACGATCCGTTTCTTCAAGTATGTTAGGGAGTTTTTTGATAAAATAATTTAACCTGAATGAGATTCTTTAAATAAAAATATAATTAATTTTAAAACAAATCTATTTAAAATTAAAATAAATTCTAATTCAGTTTTTTTTTTTTGAAATCAAATATTTAAAAAACTCTCGCGCACACACTAGGCTATATTTTATTTTTCCAAAACCTGGTTTTACACAGACAACGTGGATCACGTCAAATCTATGAGAAAAACTTCTCTCCTTACATTTTATATGTTTGAAGCTGCAATGTACAATACATACCAAATATTTTGTCTTCACCTCTACGTTTAAAATTTGTTTCAATTTTTACATTTTTTCGTTTCATTTTCTTGTGGTTTTAAAATTTATCTAAACTTACTTTTAGTTATTTAGCGACGGTGAAGTTGAGGTTGGCTAATTAGTGAGGCGTGACGTCATAGAAGCTTAGAGAGAGAGAGAGAGAGAGAGAGAGAGAGAGAGAGAGAGAGAGAGAGAGAGAGAGAGTAGCTAGGGGAGAACAAAGTACATGATGCTTTGAAAACTAGAATCATGTTTTCGAGTGTGATGCCATTCTGGTACGTTCAAAACAATAAACAACAAAGCCTCTTCACTTTCATTTACAACAATGAAAGTACTTCTCCATTATTCCATTGTTGTGTATGATATTCTTTATCACCTCACTCGGAATATGTGTAATGGGGAATGTTTATTACCCGGGATTGTAATTAATGTCTTGTTTTTACAACTTTGTAAATTAAATTAGTAATTAAAGCTCATTACATTTTTTTAACGCCATTCATATTATATAATAAATGGTTTAATTACATAATTATACCATGAAAATGTCACCAATAGCCTCATGTGATAGTTTTTTGTATTTTTTTTTATTTTTTCTTTAATATTTAAAAAACATTAATAAATAATGTGAAAAAATGTTAATATAACAAAATTGCATATATATTTTTAAAAATTAACATTTATTAAATAAAATTTAAACTAAGTATGATTAAATATTTAATTGCATTTTAAATTAAACCGATAGTTATAACTAATTAACTTTTTGTAAATAAAAAATAGAAATGAAGAATTTCTTAGATTTAAAAATTTGAAATGTTTTAATGTGGTGTGTCATGTGAAAAAAAAAAAAAAAATGCACACTAAAGCATAATTATGAAACAGCAATAATTTTTAATTTAATTCCCAAATCTCTATCTTGCCCTTGCAGTGGTGGACGAAGCAGGTATTTCCAAATGTGTTTTTTTTTTTCAAACTCATTTATTTCGTGCAGAGAATTATGTTTTATTATACGAGGCGTAAGCCAAGATTTTCTTATTCTTGTTAAAATTCGCCTTCAAATTACAAAGTAAGGACAAACCTAAAAAACGTAACCATGATAAAATATTTACACTTTTCTAAATTACGAGAAACATTTTATGATAATCGTTTTCACATTTTAGTTTATATTTTGTGACATTTGGCGTTGCCGACTTTACAACCGCGCGGTGTAGAAGTCTCCGCCAATAAAAGCCTCGCAAGCAAACACACAAAGCGCTCTATACATGCATGTGATAATGAATTATGCAAAATGAAGCTGATGCCTTCTGCTACATGATATATTAGACCCAGTAGGTAAGTTGGGAGGTACACCCACGAACGTTGCACCTGCAAGCTTGTTTCAAGACACGAAGTGATGCAGATTTTCGATTTTGGTTTAAAAAACGCAGTCTAGCTATCCCAAAATACTTTCCTTTCAAACCTTTCTCAAACAAAGTTAAAGGTATATATGTACTTTTTAACGAGATGTGTAGGTTAAATGTGTTTATAATGGTGGAGTTGTGAAGCTGGATTAAATATAAAATTCTGAGAAAAATCCTAGCTAACCAATGGGGTGATATGGATTGGAAATTGTCAAAAAGTTAAAAAAAAAAACTACTATACAAATTTTGATTTTTTCTCTTAATTCAAAATCAAGCAAACCGTATAAAAAAAGGTTGAAGACATTAAATTAAATTTTGTTTTACTATAACCTGTCAATTGCTTTAATTCCTAGCCCCCTTTGATATTTCGTGGGACCTTCATAATATTATGGTTAGTAAAAAATATACGAATATTTGTAAATTATTAAAAATTGTTTCAATTATTTATAAAAAATACTTCCTTATCCTAAATATTTTTCTGTCCGTGTAATCGACTGCAATGCATGGTGGGTGGGCAAATCCTTCCTGTATCACGTGTAATTATTTAAACTTCTAAACTAAAAATACTTCGTGATCCTAAATATATTTTTCTGTCAGTGTACTCGACTGTTGGGTGGGCAAGTCATTTCTGTTTCACGTATAATTATTTAAACTTTTAAACTAAAAATACTCCCTGATACTAAACATTTTTCTGTCCGTGTACTCGACTGGTGGGTGGGCAAGTCCTTCCTGTTTATCCTCCGACACTCGGGACCGAACAGAGCGTCGGTGGTAAACATTAATTAAAAATTGTTTACGTAATCCCACGCTTATAAGAAGCAGCAGATAATGTTACCTATTATTATTATTATTAATTATGTTTACTGAGAAGTATCATCATACAGGCTTTCAAAATATGATAAAAACAAGTTTTCAACAAAATGTTCAAATAAAGGTCACCAAATGACCGCATGTCATACTTTAGAAGTTTAATTTGTTATTTAATAAGTTAAATTTTATTTCGCAATATTTTTATTATCGGAAGAAAAGTTTTAATACTTTTACTAACCAATAAAAATCTTTGCAGTAATTAAAATTCTTTTAATGTAACAATTTCAAGCAAATGG
Organism: Siphlonurus alternatus; assembly: GCA_949825025.1. Classification (NCBI taxonomy): domain Eukaryota; kingdom Metazoa; phylum Arthropoda; class Insecta; order Ephemeroptera; family Siphlonuridae; genus Siphlonurus; species Siphlonurus alternatus. Next base: position 23,848,063 of record OX463785.1, on the reverse strand, counting down.
AGTATTGACCTCAATTTTTTTTTTATTGCAGAAATGGATAGAGCGTGCAAAGTTTTGTTACCCTGATTTTTTTCAGATTTTTTAGAGCCCGGGAAGTATTTTTAAAAAATTATTGAAAGTCCTTTTTGTGACGTCACGCGGCGGCAAGTCCTATCTTTTTCTTAAGGAGCGGCGTCTCGTAACGTCACAAAAAGAACTTTCAATAATTTTTTAAAAATAGTTCCCGGGCTCTAAAAAATCTGAAAAAAATCAGGGTAGCATAACTTTGCACGCTCTTTCCATTTCTGCAATAAACAAAATTGAGGTCAATACTCCATTAAAGAAAAATATAATTTAGTAACTTTAAAACTCGATTTTGTAATGAATTGTGCAGAGTATTGTATATGTAATATTGTATAAGTACTGTGTAATTTTTTTATTACTTATGTATGTTATCTAGTCATTATATATTATAATATTGTCAACGGATTCTACGGAATGTATAGAGAAAAATAAACAGGTACAGAGATTGCTTCAGAGAGAGAGAGAGAGAGAGAGAGAGAGAGAGAGAGAGAGAGAGAGAGAGAGAGAGAGAGAGAGAGAGAGAGAGAGAGAGAGAGAGAGAGAGAGAGAGAGAGAGAGAGAGAGAGAGAGAGACTGGATTAATACGAAAATATAACAGCTGCTCTATTTCTCGAGTAAGTACGGATCAAATCAAATGCATGCGATCCAGTTGGTGTAGAAATGCATCACCAAAGTACTTCAATCTGCAGGACGATGCACTTCTGCACCAGACCGAGGATAAGTCGACAAGTGGAGAAAATCCATCATATGTAGCAGCAAATTGAATTTACACGCTGTAAAAAGTTCAAGTGATAAACCAATGAAAAAGAGTACTCTCATACATTTTTTGTAGTTAAATTAAATAATCTTTGTAGCGTAAAAATCAATTACAGTATTAATAAAAATATTGGTTTTACAATATTGATGATTAAAAACTTGTATTTCAATTATATATCTTGTTATTAAAATTCAATTTTTTTAAACTTTATTATAGAAAAGGGAAAATACATTCCAACCTTTTCAAAAGTCGGGGAAATAATTTGGTTTTATTGGTCTAGAAATATATTGGTATTTATACCATGAAATAATGGGGAATTCTCTTACAACTCGAATTTTAATTTAACTACTATATTATGATAGGGTACATATTAACAATAAGTTTGACTTAAGTTCCAACTTTTTAACTCAAATTTGGGGACTCTGAAGGGATTATTAGAATAGGGGCAAAGTATGCAACCGGCGCGCAAACCTGAAAATTGTGACGTAGAAACTCCCTAGTTAACACATAACAACTGCCTGATATCATAGTTTGAGCGTCAAGTAGTGATTGGCTATAAATTTTAGTAACACGATCGAAATCAGCGGGTTTTTCTACCCTAGTATCAATAGTTTTGTCTCTAATATTAGTTTACTTTAAGAGTAATAATCGAAAATATAAATTTATTGCCGGAAAATTTCGCCTGCTAGGCAGTTTCTACGTCACGTTTTGGCGCTAAATTCAAAAGGAGGAAGATTTTTAAAAAATTCCCATGCCTCCAATTTTGAAAATTGAAACTTTTTTAATTTAGGACATTATTTAGTTTCAAGGCATAGAGCATCTGAAAAAAAATTAAAATAAATGTAGGAGAATTCCCCATTGTTCATATTTGTTAAAAAGTTCTACTTCTTTGATAGAAGAATTTAAAATAAATGTTATTTAAGTAATCTCCAATTAAATGAGAAAAAAGTATTTTACTAAACTCTCACTTCCCATCCATCCAGGGTCAAAAGAAATATTTAATTCAACTTTTATTTTTAGTTCATGGTACCATAAACTTCACTATTTTAATAAATAAAAATATCAAAATAAATGAAATAAATTAAAATATTTTCTCAAAATGCATATAATTAATTTTCAACATATTGTTTTCATAATATATTTTGTTATTACTACCATTTTACATTTTATAGTGCCATTTTCACACAAAATTCTAAGAAAAAAAAAATACACAGAAATTTTGTAGTGTATATTCTGGAGTTAATTACACCGCCTCACGGAGGCATGTACGTGGTGGGTAGCATCATCATATTTCATTATATTTATATGGCGGGAGCATTCTAGAGTGCGTTTGCGTGTTTATGTGGTTAGTTCTAGGGTGTGGTCGCCCCGTATTAATATAACACATCAGAGAGAGAGAGAGAGAGAGAGAGAGAGAGAGAGAGAGAGAGAGAGAGAGAGAGAGAGAGAGAGAGAGAGAGAGAGAGAGAGAGAGAGAGAGAGAGAGAGAGAGAGAGAGATGAGAGAGAGAGAGAGAGAGAGAGAGAGAGAGAGAGAGAGGGTATTACCTAAGGCATGACACCAACATGCACGTACATACACAGATAGGTCTTTGTTAACAAGTTTTTCGTGTTGGTTTGGTGTAGTTAAATAATGGTGGTGTACAAAAAAAATGTTAACTTGCTATTTTTATACTAATTGAATTTAACTTTTTTTATTATGATAAAATTTTATATACCATTCATTAATTTTTTTGCAGTTGTATTTTTGTACTTGTTAAAAAAGTATGTTAATTTTTTTATTGTAAATAAAACAATTTGTATGAGTAATTGTTTGAAAATTACGTTATTATTTATAAAAAAAAATTAGAAGCTACGAATGAATTGAGAAAAATGGGACTGATTTTTCATATAATTTTATTCACTCCATACGTTACTAAATATAAAATAAGTAACAGAGATGTAAATTCAAATAGTAAAGTTCAATTAACACGGATTGAAGTCGTAACAATAAATTTGAAATTATCAATTCACCTTGCTTAAAATTGATTTGAATCATGTCAGTTCTAATTATAACATGCATGGGCTGCATTCAGTAAATTCTGCATCTTACAAAACGTCAGCTAGAAATAGACTGAATTTTTGTTGCTAACAACAATTGAAAAATTATTAAATCACCTCATCGTGGCATTAATCTTAATTCCATTTTTTATTATTATAATATTATTTTAATTTCTGATGTACTTTGGCACCATGGTTGATATTTACAACATATATTTTTGTTTCAAATATTTTAACACACACCTGGTTGATTTTTTTTAATAAAATTATAATTTAATTATGCTTGCATTTAGGGCCGGTTGTGCGAAGTACGTAGAAAATTTATAAAACTCCCAAAATGATTTAAGGAGTTTTAATAATATGTATAAGTCTAAAATTATTATAATTTTAATTATTATGGAAAAATAAAAGCATTATTAACAAAACAAATACAAATTATAACATAATCTTAAAGTTTATATAATTTTTTTGAATCACCAACTTTTATGTAAAAACTTTTGTAGTTCTAAAGCTTTTATCTGAAATTTTACCTGTGCTACGTGAGCGGAGGGTTTTAATTGTTAATTTTAGTTAATGAAACTCGCTATGGTCTATTATGTAGCTGAATTGCAGACAATGGCGTACTAGGCTCCATTCTAATTGGAACCCTTTGTGCTCGCGTTTTCACGGTACATATCAAACACAATAGCAGCTAAAAATAATTATTAAATTCTATGAAAAGAAATTTTAATATTATGTATCATACAGCTCGGAAAAGCCTGATTTATTTCACTCCAAGACACAAAGACTTGTAATGTGGATAGACAATCTAAAGTTGCCATCACAATTCAAATAACCTTTATGGGCTGCGTGGCAATACCTTTATGCAAAGAAGTCTGTAACGCTTTTGCTTTTTCATGGTGTACACCCTCCTTTTTAAGTTTGAGAACACAGGTAGTTTAAAAAAATCTATTAATATTTGGGGGGATGGGTACCAAAAAGCTTCCGAATTGATCAATGTATAGGGAAAATACATGTTTCATGAGGCATATTCGTCCCTCGTTCGGAATAATGAGCTATCTGCTGTATCAGATGAACGCAATTATGAGCTTTCTTTTATAGTTCATTATTGCAAAGAAATAGTGGTTAGTAGAAAGCTCATTATTACGGATATGGGACGATATAAACTCTTGGGTGGAAATAAATTTAATCTTTTATTCACTTTTAAGACTTTTCTCGTCCTTTTTCCTCCTATTTTGCACCATTTTTGAAATAAAAATAAGATACAAGGTGTATACTTTCCTCTTATTGAACATAAAATGTTAAAAATGAAACGTCTCCATTTCATCCTCAATTCAAGCGGGATATTTTTTAGGTAAATAGATGTATATACGATTATTTTTAGACGTGTGTTAAGGATGAGTTAAGATGAAAGTGTTCTTTATATGCCTCTTCCTTGAATGATAAAGAAAATCCTCAAATTTTTGCTGACGAGGCCTTTAATTACCTCTACATTTTATTTTTTAAAACCAGTTTCCAAAGAGGCTTAGTACTTAGCACAAACTTAGCCTAGCAAAGTTTAGTACTAGATAATATTATTGATTTTATCACTTGAATTTTATATCAAATTTTAACACTATTCTTGGCTAAACCTGAATAGCTTCTATGTATTTAAAGTTATTTTATTGTGTAATTCATTCACTAATGACATGAGGTGTCTAGAAACATTTGTCAAAAGGTGTACATTTTATGAAATCGTTAATATGTCTGGTTTTCTGGTGATTTAGCTCAAATAGAGAAGCAGATTTTTAAATTATAATTACGCTAAAAAAAAAAGATAACTCATACCACTGTAGTCATTCTAGTCTGGTGAATTTTCAACACACTTGCATAGCCTAAGTGAAAAAATATTGAATATAATCAACAGTGTGAATTATAATTGAAATGGTATGAAATTTTATTGATGAATTAATGAGATCTATTATATGATATGAATGCAATATAACGTTGGTTTAATTACATGAAAAAATGTTATACAATATGAGTTTTAATTAAAATGTAATTAGGTCACTGGACATGTAAAATAATTATCTTTATAATTATAAATTACATGCTTAATTACTTATTAAAATCACAATGAAATTGGATTCACTTCATCCATCATTGCAGATGTTCAAGTCTATTGATCCGTGTATGCATATTATAAATTGCATACAAAAATTTTAATTGAATATATGAAATTCTATATATATTCATGAATATCATGCAGGTAATATTGATAGATCAATAATTCCATTAATTAAAATTATAACAAAGGAAGATTTTTTATCCTCAATTTTTATTATGAAGTTGCAATTGAAACAAAAAAGAATACAGTTAAAACTTGGAAATTTTACGCCAATGTAAAGAAAGATTTAGGGAGTTCTTTCTTCTTTTCGCATTATTAGTAGAAACTCTTTTGGTAGTCAACCCTAGTTATTTTTTTTTTACTTCTTCCTTAACACATCTAAATTTAACCTAATATTATTACGTATTTTTATCTCAAAAACACATCTTAATATTCCTCACTCAAAATTAAATGAAATGCAGACAATTAATTAAACATTTCATGCTCAATAAGAGGAGAAAAGACATAATATCCTCTTTTTACCTCCAAAATTGGACAAAATATGAGGAAAAAAGACGAGAAGAGAGTTGAAAGTACATAAAATAATAAATTTATTTCAACTCGGGTTAAATCTGTCTCTTTGAGCTGCCAAAATTTGGTGCAATATTTCAAGTACATGTTGGAGAATGATATTTCGTTACATTTGCCTGTAAATGATCAATAAATGCAGCAGTCTCCTTGATATACCGCTGGAGCATTCCTCGCTGCTTTCTTGAAGTAATTAACAGCAACATGCACTGCTAAATTAAAATTCTTACTAATTTATGTTCTCCTGCACACAATGAATTGTGTCAGAGTGGAAAATATAACATTTATTTTGTTTAATTAAATTTCTTGTATTAGTATAGGTAAAGTTATGAAAGTCATGATTGTATACCATCGCACTGGAAAATGTAGCTCTTGTATTGTTGACGATTAATTTCTTGAAGTATTTTTTTACCTTTGAGAAATTGTTGTTCATATGTACCTGTTTCTTTTTAAGTTCATATGTATTTTAGTTTACATATTTGATTAAGGATTTTGTACTAAATTTTTAACTGTACAGTATAATTGAACCACGATGTCGAGAGGGCGTTATTCAATTGCTATGATACAGTTAAACGTCATTTGTTTATTTTCAATTATTAAAAAATTTAAAATTATAATTTACTGTATAATGGAGTATTGTCCTCAATTTTTTTTATTGCAGAAATGGATAGAGGGTGCAAAGTTATGCTACCCTGATTTTTTTCAGATTTTTTTGAGACCTGGAACTATTTTTAAAAAATTATTGAAAGTCTTTTTTGTGACGTCACGCGGCGGCAAGTCCTATCTTTTTCTTAAGGAGCGGCGTCTCGTGACGTCACGAAAAGGACTTTCAAAATTTTTTTTAAAAATAGTTCCCGGGCTCTAAAAAATCTGAAAAAAATCAGGGTAGCATAACTTTGCACCCTCTATCCATTTCTGCAATAAAAAAAATTGAGGACAATACTCATTGCAAAATATATTAATTTTATGAAAATTAGTTAAAGTAAATATTAAATAATCATAAAATAAAATAATATTTACAATAATAAGTAATACTTTGTTTGCGGTGTAATTTACTGTTTAATAATATAATATTTTATAAATTAAATTACAGACTATTATATTAATAATTGTATATTTTACCATTTTTTACCACTGAATATGTTTTGGTGTTAAATTAAGGTATAACCTGAGAATTTGTCTGTCAAGGTCAAGAGGCGTGGCTATAGTGGCAACACTGTTTGCATTGGAATGCGAATAAATTTTTAGGAGGGGGTGGTGACATCAGTCCTTGAGAACGTTGCCACATTTCTCATGACATATAGGAAACGATCATCGCCACGGTTCAAAATATATGAAAACAATTCAGAAAAATAGTCTAAAAAATTAGATTTAAGTAAAAAAAAAAAGTAAAAGAATCTGTTGCATAGTTTTTTTGCAATGCTAATTAACAAATTTAACATTGGAAGGATACAAAATTCTCATTTAAATAAATTAATTATAATTAAACCAACGGTTAAAAAATTCCGAAAAAATTCAGAGCTAATTTGGCGATTGCTGTAAGTCCACCAAATTAATTTGAAGAAAATCTGTTGTAGCGAATTTTTCCTCCAAATTTCTCAGGTTAAGCCTTAATGAGTGCCTAGGAATAATAACTGCAAACAATTATTTTTTTATTTAATTATAATTATATTTTATTATTTGTCAAGTAATATGTACCTCTTAGTTGCCTTGATTCTGACATTTTTGTGATTAATTTTTTTATATAAAGCAACGCATATTTTTACTTTCATCGTTTTGGTCCAGATTATGTTGTTTTATTAATTTTATTATTAAAATATTCTTGCAATACCTTTAATAAAAATTTCATTTTTGACGAGACAATTGTATTAATTTATTGATATCGGTGCCATGGTTCTCTAATCAAGACAAGTTATTTCTTGCCAAATTTAATTTAGCTCTTTGCTTATAACTTATTATTCAGCTTATTTTATATTTATTACAATAAATTTTTAAATAAATAATTGTGTAATATATGTTTTTATATTATTTTACAAAAGAGTAAATGGGTATAATTAATTTTAAAATATTTTTTTATTCTGTAAATATAAAATTATTATTACATAAAATAATTCTTTACTATTTAATTGTTTAAAAACTTGCTGACCGGTATATTTATTGCCTTGGACAAAAATTATTTGAAGCCTTGCAGCCTCTTAAGAATAACACAGTGACTAACAAGACTGTAAGGGGAAATATTCCAAGGCGGCGAGTGTACCTCAGCAAGTTGATAGCCGTGATTATCTCAAACAATTTCACCTTTTGTGATCAACGGAACGTTTAGCTTCATTGTCATCATCTCGCAGATCTAGCGGGCAAAAGTAACGGAAACAATTACAAAGTACTGATTGTTCGTCTTGGTAACAATGGAGTATCACCCAGTGGATATATGGCAGTAAGTATAGTCACGTAACTGAGTGTTAGATCGATGTCTTCATTGTTCAGTCAGTAGAAACTGTTATGGAATGGTATTAGAAATTATGCTTATTCGTTAGTATTGTATTCACATGGAAAATGTATTAAAAAAATAACATTTTTTTTAATGTTACAATTTTCAGACTACTTTAGTTTCTTGTTAATGTTTTATCTTGGAAAGAAAGTCCATAGAAATGTGAGAGCAACACAAATTTAATATATATAGAATACATCAGTATAATATATTATAATATTATATACTGCACCTAGAAAAAATATATATTATATACCATTTTCATGAATTTTTTGAAAATGCCTTTTTAAAAATAAAACTATGATTAATTTTAACAAAATTGCATTTTAATAAATAAAAATATTGCTAAAAAAAAATTCTTGCTCAAAATTGTTACGGACAAAACAGAAACTAAATTAAATTAATTATAATTAGACAACAACGCTATTCCACACGTTAGTAGAGCAAGTGCATGAACAAAGCCGAGATAATTAGACTAAATTCTACGTTAATATAACCCTACATCTAATTCGAGTAGACCGCAAGCTTTGAGGTGTCACATCAAAGCGTTGTTGCGGCTGCACAAACATAATCTTCTCATCAGGTAAGTGTCCGTTATGATTGGATCATCCCATATATAACCTAGCATTTGGTGCAATGGCTATGTTAAGGGGGGTCGCACACTGCCTTCGCATCGTATGACTTCGTATATGATAAAAATAGAGGTTCTAAATGAGAAACGTACAATGTCATACGATACGAAGCTTTGTGCATGCGTAAACCTGATCTCATAGGTTGTCTTCTTTTTTTTGTCATACGCTGCAAAGTCATGCGAGTCTGTGTGAAACAGCCCTTAGTGTTTTACCACCGTTCTATCCCTCGGGACACCACGAAATTTTGACGTTGCAGAGACAAAGAGATGCCTATTCGTATAATACTGGGTCAGGTAAAGGTACCTAGTCTTATAGCTATCCCAAAAAATTCACCACACCTCCATAATAAACTGGCGTGGCAACTTCTACAAACAGCAGGAAAAACGTTCTTAGTGTTCCTTGGTGTACCAATATTGTACCCAAGCATTGATATTGGCGTCATTAAGTTAGTGCGAACCTAGTGGTAACTGCTGGAACTACGTGCGTCTGGCGAGGATTGCTGTATATGATTAACATTGTAAAATCATGTAAATGCTCTATCAGTAGCCACAGCATAATTTTATAGAAATGACAACACCATAATTAGTTGTCAAATACTTTCGGAAAATATAAAAAAATAATTCAACTTTGTAAGTAATTTTTTTTCTAGATATTTGATAATTTTTGTGATTTTCCCCATGCTATAGGTATTACCGTATCCTCGATGCAAAGAGCAAAATTTTCAGACGTCAGCGCCTTCTCTTAGTCCTTTATATTCTCTATTATTATGTTGCTATATTACGTTTGAGGGAGTTCATATAATTTTCCAATCATTAAACAATTATATTTATAATGTAATAACGACATGAACAGTAGCTGCAATTTATTTAAATTTATTTTTTGAGTTTATTTTACATGTTTTGAAAAGGTCTTATATTAAATCATTGAATTAAAAATAAAAGCGTTCCATATATTGCAAATTATTTAAATGTCATAAAATTAATTTTAAAATATAAATTTTTGATACAAATCGCTGAATATTATAATTTTCTATAAAACAGTTACTTTAACATGTAATAAAACAGATATAGCAAGATTATAATACAATTTTGAGAAGTGAACTTTGACTTTTCCCTTGAAAAGAAAACAAGACTATTTTTCTTATCACAGCCTCCCCTGCATACTACGATATAAATGTACATGTCATGCATTTTAAAGTCTGTATATATGGTGATATTATCTCATATATGGTAAACATGATGCATGCAGTAAAAAAAAAAGAAAAAAAAATGAAAGCGATTTAACTGCAATGAATAATTTAAATGTATTTTCGTTCAAACAGAAAGCATAAAAAATGATAAAAAAATACATGGAGAACTGATTTTAATATAAAAACACATGGGAAATTATAAATTTTCATTTCTTTATTTCATCCTTTGCAGATCACTGATTTTAGGATTATACAGGATAATATACAATAAATGCAATAAACACATAATTAACATTAATAACTAAATTCTAAATTAATATACATAAAATTCATACTTATAACAAAAATTATTACAATACAAAATTGTCAAGCATATTATGAGTGTTCATTATTAATGTTCACTCGATGAAAATAATAAAATATTTATTTATTATTTCTACACTTGTCATTATTTGTGATGACAAAATGAAAGTTGAGTGTTTTGATTTTGTCACGTCAATCTCATGAAGCGTCAGTTCATGTCAACTACGGCTATGTCGAATGTCAACCGCACCATCCCCTCCGAGAGAGAGGGAGAGAGAGAGAGAGAGAGAGAGAGAGAGAGAGAGAGAGAGAGACGTGTGAGAGGATTTGAGTCTCGATCCCTGGGGACAAAACCCACCATATATATTATACCTTCTATCCATGTAACATAAGAAAATGTAGGTAGTATGTTACAGCCAATCATATGGAGCATAAATTTAATTTGACATTATTCCTGTTTTAAATGTGTTAAAAACTTTTATTGTTAATGCATTAAATATAATTATTGCCTAAAAATATTAGAATAAAAAAAGATTATTTACAAAATAAAATATAGATATTTATTTTTTTTATAATTATGTATTTTTTAATTTAACAATTACAAGAAAAATTTATATAAATATTTGAACAAATATTTAAATTTATGTAAAATAACAAATATTGATATTAATTTATTTCAATTTTATGAATGATTTGGCTAGTAACAATGTTCAGATAATGTCAACAAACAATAAATTAATGGTACGAATTGTCACCAGATTGACACGTCCGGAAAAGTAATATTGTGAGCATTGCATGATAATAATTTATAAATTTTAATATAATAATGTATATAAATCTAATAATTCAGGACTGCATTAATAAAACAAGCCTGTAAAGTCAAAGGATAAGACATTAAATGTTTAAAGGACAACAATGTGGAATTGTTGATGTATTTTGTTTGTTACATTTCAAAGAATGACATCCTCCTCGGCCCCCAAAGTGCCATCACAGCAAAAACGTATCTCAGATATATTGAGACGAGTTTGCCCTCGGAGGAATATATGGAATTGAAAAAAAGGGACGTTTTTTTTCTTGTGGAAGACGTTTGAAGCTAGTATACAATCTAGCCCGGCTTCCTTTTACCAAGGACACTCAACAATGAAGGTAGTTCATTGTTGTAATATTTGTTGTTTTGATATCAGCTGGAATTTGTTTAAAAAAAGTGGAATTTAACAATAACTCTAAATTCCTCTTTTTGTATTTCAAGATTGGTTTCAGGTAACATATTTTGTTATGTTATTTTTATTAAACCAAATTTTTATTACTTTCTTTACGAATCAATATAGGTCCAGGTCAACACATGGGTCTATTACATGATATTAACTTCCCGGCTCTTTATGTACCCAACATTTCGATGTTCATAATATTATAACAAAAAAATTATTACTTTTCAAACCTGGTGACCATGACATGACACTTTATTAACATTTGCCAAATTGTGACTAGGAGAACAATGGAAACCTTCCTCTTGATGGTCTGTCAGGATCAAACTGCATACTGCATGTACGGTATTTTGTACAATTTTCAGACGTTAAAAATATTCACTGATAATTTTTTTACAGTAAGTTAAAATATTAAAAACTGTATAACTACACACAGGTGTATTAAAAATAATGGTTTAAGTAATTCCTAATGGAGTATCGCCCTCAATTTTTTTTATTGCAGAAATGGATAGAGGATGCAAAGTTATGCTACTTTGATTTTTTTCAGATTTTTTTGAGAACGGGAACTATTTTTAAAAATTATTGAATGTCCTTTTTGTGACGTCACGAGGCGGCAAGTCCTATCTTTTTCTTAAAGGCCCTATGACCATTTCACAGTATTAAGTCCACAGTTAGTATTGCCTCAGTATGATACGGCTGCATAAAAAAAATTGTTCCAGCAGCAATAATATCAGAGATAATAACCGATGAAAGGCACCTGTGACGTCATTTGTACCCATTCTGCGGCGACGGTATGGAGAAATCCCTGCAAAAGATAGGTTCACTCTAGCTGCAACCACGGACATAATTTTAATTCTGGAATGTTGAAATTTTTCCAAGGCAGTCTTGATAGTATTTGTCAAATATCCTGAAAGAATTTTGCTGTCAATATGCACACAGACTGAATTATTGCAGTTGCAATATAAGCCAAAAATTTAACATTGTTTTCCTATGCAACATTTTTCTCTTCTTGCTTCTGCAATAAGTCAGTCTGTGTGCATATTGACAGCAAAATTCTTTCAGGATATTTGACAAATACTATCAAGACTGCCCTGGTAAAATTTCAACATTCCAGAATTAAAATTATATCCGTGGTTGCAGCTAGAGTGAACTTATCTTTTGCAGGGATTTCCCCATACCGTCGCGGCAGAATGGGTACAAATGATGTCACAGGTGCCTTTCATCGGCTATTATCTCTGATATTATTGCTGCTGGAACAATTTTTTTTATGCAGCCGTATCATACTGAGGCAATGCTAACTGTGGACTTAATTCTGTGAAATGGTCATAGGGCCTTTAAGGAGCGGCGTCTCGTGACGTCACAAAAAGGACTCAATAATTTTTTAAAAATAGTTCCCGGTCTGTAAAAAATCTGAAACAAATTAGGGTAGCATAATTTTGCACGCTCTATCTATTTCTGCAATAAAAAAAATTGAGGTCGAAACTCTATTGGGTGGGCACAGATTAAACTGGCAAAAATAACAATGATATAGAGATAGCACTTCTCATTGTTAGCATTACCACAGATATCGTATAAAAAAATGTGTACTGACAATGTTTACTTGATGGCGATACACTAAAAAAAAAAGACAAACAATTGCTAGCTGAATGAAACAAACATCGCAAAAAATTGTTAGTTTAAGTTCAACTATCACAAAAAATACGAAATGTTGGTTTAATCATAGCAAATTTATATAGAATACTGCAAAAAGATACAAACATGAATTTAGATTGATAATAAATAACGTTATACACAATTAATATTGCTACAATTAGAATGAAACGTGTGCGAGTGACATACGTATTTATTTTCAAAGTGCTTGCTTTTTTAAAATGTTTGCTTTTAAATTGGTAAAAAAAACTAATGTTACATTTAAATATAAAATAAAAAAATTGATAAATTTAAATTTATTATTATTTTAAATATAAATTATAATTATATTCATGAATAATTTTACAAAATTTTAAAAAAACATTTTTCTTTTTACATTAATTAATAATACAACCTTAATCATTATTCTTGAAAAAGCAATTGTTCACAAATACTTGTCCGTAACTGCAATTATTGTATACTAAAAAAATTACTTAACATTTTTAACACATCGAAAAGTGTAATAGGGAGTTAAAAAAAAAAAGAAAAAAACTTTACCAATGACGATTGCTAAAGAACTCGTGCATCCGGAAGGTGATTGATGACACCATAGTTATATCATGATTGATAACATCCTCCAACAATTGCCGGCCATTCTGACTGAGGTTTCCATAGTTTCCTCAGTTGCTGGGATGATTACTATAATCCATGGCAGACAGTTTGGAAGGGACCTACAAAACCATTAATAATATGCTGGATCTGGTTCACGAAGAGCCGGAAAATTTATTCAGTTGTGATCAGTAGCCTACAAAAAATCAAAACAAAAAAACAGAGAGTCCTATGCAACTAGCCTTGAAAATGGATGGCGCTGAAGCGTTGTGCCTATACCAGGCCGCCGGTGGCAGAAAGCGGATTGTTGATTGCGAAGGCCTGGTCAGTAGAAGGGTTGCGACGGTGAGCATTGAAGGGTCTAGGCGTGAAGGTGCATTTCCATGAAGCGGGGCTTGGAAGGGCGAAAAAAGCACACTTGCTTCAGTCTCGTATGACGGCGATGTTTGTGATAAAATCGCTCCCCGCAAGGCGAGGAAATCCCGAGTCTCTGATTGGCTGCGGCACGCGATTTTCTCACTCCATGGAAATGCACCTCGAGACTGCCTGTAGTCGGTGCAACAACAAAAACTTGTTCCAACACCTCCCGAGTAGCTGACCGTCCAACCTGCTGCACCGCGAGCCTTGGTCCCTCAATCTGAAGACCCTCTCTCTTCTTGTCCCAACTTTGTGAATGTCAACTTTGAGAAACCTTGACAAAAGTGTAGCCAATAGAATACAACATGCTAACACAGCATTTTAAAAGTAGCGACATGCATTTTTTGACCGTTCGATATATTTTCCTTTCATATTTTTTTGTGTAATTTATTACGCTCTATTGTACAAACAAATATTTATGATAAAAATATAAAATGTATCACCAGGTTGTATATTTTGAAATGTGGGTGTGTCCATCTTTTTTTAATTGATACAGACTCACAATCAGTAAAAAATTATTAAAATTGGCCGTCTCATTACTATAATGTCTACTACAATTTTGCAGGTAATATATTTGGAAGGTAAATAGAACTAACGAGCAATTAGTTAAAGTAAATCTTTTTTGAGTAAAAAATCGAAAAAATTTCCTCTCATGTGTTTTCAAATTTTGATTAGAAAAACCACGGAGCATTTTTTTATTTGTCACTTTCTAAAAAGTTCACTAAAATTCCATACACGGCATAAACAACGTCAGGTGTAACTTTCGTTCTGTAACGAAGTGAACAGCCCCAAAAATATGAAGGTTCAAATCTCTGCCCATTTCAATGTCAAGTACAGCTTTACTTGTTTATTATAAAAAAAAAATGAACTCCATTGTTATTTATTTTCAAACATTTTAACAAATATTAAAATGGAAATATGTCAATATAAATAAATAATTGTGTTATTTATTTTATATATTGGAGGACTATAGATTGAAACGAGTTTTAATTTAATAAAATCCAATTAATTTTTCACCATTGTCAAGCAACTCCCTATATAAAATTGTTACTAACGACATGAAATCATAAAATATCGAGAGTGCTGTGAAGCGTTATTTTATTTATCGCCTCACTTCACTCCAAATTATATTTTATAAAAAACATGTTTACAATTTATTTACAAAAAATAAAATTTTAACAGTTATGTAACATTTTAAACAAATTTGAAACTCTTATTAAAAAACGTCAACCTTTTGAAATGACATGTAAGCAAAGTTTGTTTCTTTGCACCTATTTTTGTTCACTAACGTGACGGCCGGTGTTTCTTTATCTAACAACTAGCTTTAGTAAGAACACAAACTAAGTACACACTCAACTTTCTGGTGTGTATAATTACTTTACTTTCTAAGAATTATTGCAAAGTGAAGTGAGAAAACAACACTTGAATGCATGATTTATTTCCACCGAAAGAAGTAAAAACAGTTTGCTGAGAATTCAAATTGTAAAATTAAAACATCATACCAGTATTAATTAAGAAAAAACAATTCACAAATCTGACCGAATCCCTGCAAAATAAATATTTCTGACTTATTGCTGTTTAGAAACTTTTCTCTTCTACAGTTATTATTTTTTTTATAAATATTATTACAGTTACTTTTAAAAAAAATAATAATAAGTAATTATTTTAAATTTTTATATTATTATAAATTTACTAATTACCATTAATAAAATAACATAAATTAAAAAACAATATTAATTTATGTTAAATAATTTTATTAATGTTTTATTAAAATTAAAAACTAATAATTTTATCTACTTTGGTAACTAAATATTGATGTGATAAATTCTGTGATAAATATTTTTTAGAGAAAATTTTTATCATTTGATAGAAATAAAATATTAATTATCATTGATAGTGTCTGGTATGTCATATTTTTGTATTTTTTTTTCGCCATAAATACCATTTTCAATCGACAAAAGAAAACATGTGTGCGTTCAAAATTATAAAATAAATTAAAAACATAATAGTGTCCATTTTTTATCTAAATTTGTCTATATTTTCAAAATTTTCAATTATAAAGGAAATTTTAAGTCAACAAATCAAAATATTAAAATCACCATCAGAGTATAATATATTTCTTGAAATTTATACCAAAATTAAGAAAGATAACATTCCCATGACATTTCCTATGTAAATAAATCCGTTTTCAATAATAATAAAAAGTGATGTTATCTTATAATTTACACTTGTAAATAAAACTATCGATTTACTGATATAAAAAACCTGTAACACTCCCAAGTATGATTCAAGTTTTTTATTTCAAGTAGTTTCTGATTTACAGCTTGCGGCGAGACGAGTTGTTTGCTGGTTGCTATGGCGACGAGTGTTTACACTTGGCTGATCTTACCTCTCGTGGCTGATAATGCGCAGGAGACCAAACAGAGGCTTCATTCCTCAAATTATTTATCCATCAATTGGAAATTTCAATCAAGAATCTTTAAATTTTGGGAAAAAAATAAATTACCTGATAAATTGGATATCGTCGTGTTGAGTACCTAATCAATTATATTATACATACATGTAATCAAATTTCAAAATTTTTAAATTAATTAGAAAATAATATTAAAAGAATATAATTATAGTACTCAAATCTCAAATAAATACGAATTAAATTATTTAAAAACTAAATTAATATGCTGCCAATTTTTAGTTAATTCTTATGTACACTTCATTTCTTGATACTACTCACAACTCACATGGTTTTAAAATAAAAAGATGTTAAAATGTAAAAGTAGCATTTTTTTGTTTTTTTAACTTAGATTAGAGTAAATGTAATGCAACTCCCTAATATGATCAATGGGGAATGAAATTGAATTCATTTTGAATTAATTAATTACTGTGTACACCGCAGGTGTATGATCAATAAATATTATTATTAATTAATCAATTATGGAATACACAAAAAATGTTTGAAAAATTCCAATTTTATTTCATTCAATTATGTTAATTTCATTTTTTCTGCAACTCACGAATATATTTCACTATCATGTAAATTATAAATAAATTAATACAAATGCTGGTTTTATTCTAAATTATACATATAATAAAATTATTACAAATACACTACAAAAATAAATATTGATACATGTTTGTATTAAAAGTAGTAACTAACTGTGTTTCATCCAGTTAGGAGCGGCCTGTTTAAGAGTTCTCCAATATTTTGAATAATATATTCTAGGTCGTAAGACCACTCGATGCTGAAGGTCTCTTGTACTGCTAAATATTTATAATAATTATTAACACATGGCAAATCATAACTAATTAGAACATCAATATCTCACAAAATACGTGACTACAAAAAGAAGTGGAAAAGATTTTCAGCTTGTTCATATTTAAAAAGTATTTCTTTTCAATAAACTTAAAATAAAAAAAATTCTATAACATGTAAAAAAAATGGAAGAATTCTCAACGTATAGGGGGGTAAAGGTGATTAATCAATAATAATGTAATTATAATTAATAATATACTCAATAGACGATAAAAATTCTCTTTCTAAAATAATTTTGGTGAAAATCTTTCATCAATATCTTTAAAACTAGTCACCACAGTTCAAATTCTGAAACAACGAACGTTATAACCTCATATTTTAACATGGGGGAAAATAACAAATAAACTATATGTTTGTCTCATTAAAAGTTATGTGGGGAGTTGCGGCTAGCGAGGGAGAACTGTATAGTGAGCCGAGCATGGGGGTATAGCCGTAACCATGGGAACCAGGGCAGCATGAACAGGTAGGTCAGTGGTGTAGCAAGTTTGGTGTTCAATTCGCGGTGTTATAACTTCGGGTATTTGAGAGCTTGGGTTTGATTTTTATATTCTTATAAATTTGATTAATAATAGGCCGAGTTGAAATAAATGTCATATTTTATTCGCTATTAAGCTCTCAATATGAAGGAATTTTGAAGATTCAATAACAAACAAAAAAGCCGGATTTTAAGGCCTTAAACTTCAAAACAGTGAAAACGGCAAAACTTGACTAAATATAATTTTAGCTCGATCATGCTGAAAACACCTGATGTCATGTAATTGGACCCTAGTAGTTCAAATATGAAGGAATTTTGTAGATTCAATCATAAACAAAAAAGGATTTTGAGGCCTTAAACTTCAAAACAGTGAAAACGGCAAAACTTGACAAAACCAAAATTTCTAATTTTTTCTTGATCATGCTGAAAACACCTGACGCCATGTATTTTGACCCTAGGAGTTCAAATATGAAGAAATTTCAAAGATTCAATAACAAACAAAAAAGCCGGATTTTGAGGCCTTAAACTTCAAAACAGTGAAAACGGCAAAACTTGACAAAACCAAAACTTCTAATTTTAGCTCGATCATGCTGAAAACACCTGACGTCATGTAATTGGAACCTAGGAGTTTGAATATGAAGGAATTTTGAAGATTCAATCACAAACAAAAAAGCCGGATTTTGACGCCTAAAACTTCAAAAAAGTGAAAACGGCAAAACTTGACAAAATCTAATTCTAGCTCGATCATGCTGAAAACACCTGATGTCATGTAATTGGACCCTAGGAGTTCAAATATGAAAGAATTTTGAAGATTCAATCATAAACAAAAAAGCCGGATTTTGAGACCTTAAACTTCAAAACAGTGTAAACGGTTAAACTTGACAAAACCAAAACTTCTAATTTTAGCTTGATCATGCTGAAAACACCTGACTTTATGTAATTAGACCCTAGGAGTTTGAATATGAAGGAATTTTGAAGATTCAATCACAAACAAAAAAGCTGGATTTTGAGGCCTTATACTTCAAAACAGTGAAAACGGCAAAATTCACAAAATCTAATTTTCGCTCGATCATGCTGAAAACAACTGACATCATGTACTTAGACCCTAGGAGTTCAAATATGAAGGAATTTTGAAGATTCAATTATAAACAAAAAAGCCGGATTTTGAAGCCTTAAACTACAAAACAGTGAAAACGGCTAAACTTGATAAAACCAAAAACTTCTAATTTTAGCCTGATCATGCTGAAAACACCTGACGCCATGCAATTGGATCATAGGAGTTCAAATATGAAGGAATTTTGAAGATTCAATAACAAACAAAAAAAGCCGGATTTTGAGGCATTAAACTCCCTAACAGCGAAAACGACAAAACTTGACAAAACCAAAACTTCCAATTTTAGCTCTATCATGCTGTAAACACTTGACGTTATGTAATTTGACCCTAGGAGTTTGAATATGAAGGAATTTTGAAGATTCAATCACAAAAAAAAAGCCGGATTTTGAAGCCTTAAACTTCAAAACAATGAAAACGGCAAAACTTGACAAAACCAAAACTTCTAATTTTAGCTTGATCATGCTGAAAACACCTGACGCCATGTATTTTGACCCTACGAGTTCAAATATGAAGGAATTTTGAAGATTCAATCATAAACAAAAAAGCCGGATTTTGAGGCCTTAAACTTCGAAACAGTGAAAACGGCAAAAATTGACTAAATATAATTTTAGCTCGATCATACTGAAAACACCTGACGTCATGTAATTGGACCCTAGTAGTTTGAATATGAAGGAATTTTGAAGATTCAATCCCAAACAAAAAAGCCGGATTTTGAGGCCTTAAACTTCGAAACAGTGAAAACGGCAAAACTTGACTAAATATAATTTTAGCTCGATCATACTGAAAACACCTGACGTCATGTAATTGGACCCTAGGAGTTCAAATATGAAGGAATTTTGAAGTTTTAATCAAAAACAAAAAAGCCGGATTTTGAGGCCTTAAACTTCAAAACAGTGAAAACGGCTAAACTTGACAAAACCAAATTTTCTACCTTTAGCTCGATCATGCTGAAAAACCTGACGTCATGTATTTGGACCCTAGGAGTTCAAATATGAAGGAATTTTGAAGTTTTAATCACAAACAAAAAAGCCGGGTTTTGAGGCCCAGACAAGTGTTTAATTAAGTTACTTTGGACAAGTCACTTAGCTAAACCTGTTGGACAAATTCTCGTGGCTATGATAGCCGTGCGGATAAGTATCGCGGACATCTCTCACACCTGGATATTTTTTTAATTAGGACGCCATCTTGGATTACGTCTTAAATATGGAGGTAATTGGAACTCGATATATGGAGATTTGTTGCTAATTTATTTAGCAATTTTGTTTAAATTTGATTGAGTATCAATTTGTGTAGGTTGTAGAAGACTATAATTTTAAATTTTAGCGCCTCCCTATTATATTATCGTTTGTTTTATTTCTTTTCCCTCCTCTCGCTCCCCTCATCCAGCTGCCGGCTCATCCCTCTTTTTCGGCTGACATAATAAAGAAGTGTCATATTTTTCACCAAATTTGCACCTATACCTATTGATACGCAAGATTGGCGTTAATTAATTTATATTATTACAGGATCATATTCCATTATGATATAATTATGAGGTAAGTGAAATATCCATTAGAGAATTGCTTATTTTGACGATATTTGAGAGCTCGTTTACAACGGTACAACCTTGCTTTTTTCCCCTCGACAATTCCTGCCTGCTTTATTTTACTTATATTTTTAACAAATGAGTTTGTATTCCTTCATGAACTTTTGCCAGTCCAATACCGAGCTTTTTTTTAGTAAATTTACATGTTTAAATGTGTAAATATAACATAAATATGCAGATGAAGTCTCGGAAAAGGTGACAGAAATTGTATCATAGAGAACAAAGGGCTCTCATAAATCATCAAAATGAGTAATTAAACGATAGATATTTCACTTATTTTTTTATATGGCATAGAGTGTGTCCTTGGGAAGGTCTTATGAAATTATTTAACACAAATATTCTGTATTTATGTTCTAATTACTAAAAAATATAGCACAGCAAAACATATGCTTTCTTTCAGAGAGTGCGGGGCTTGTTGATGTCATAGAAAAGGGGCGGTAACAATTGAAAATAAGTGCTAAATTGTTTTAAATCAAACCTTTGTATACAAAAAAACTACACAAATTGATATTCAATCAAATTTGAAAACAATTGCTAAATAAATTAGCAACAAATCACCATATATCGAGGTCCAATTACCTCCATTTTTAAGACGTAATCCAAGATGGCGGCGTAATTAAAAGATATCCAGGTGGGAGAGATGTCCGCGATACTTATCCGCGAGGCTATCTTAGCCACGAGAATTTGTCCAACAGGTTTGGCTAAGTGACTTGTCCAAAGTAACTTATTCAAACACTTGTCTGGGCCTATACTTGTCCACGCGGCTAAGTATTTAGGTTATCCAGACTAAAACGTGGACAAGTTATCCGCAGGCTAAACCCAAATGCGAGGTGCAAGCAAATTTTATTGAAATATTGATTCGTTTGTTAGCTATGTAAAGTGAATTTTTATTTCTTCATTAGTGAAACTAAAAATAAAGAAGTAAAGTTGTATTTTATTAAAAAAGTTTCGAAATTCCTTGCGAAAGAAATTGCAACATTTCGTATTCACGTATAATTGCTCAACATTCTACTATATTGTATATATAAATTTATAATAATATATTCAACACTATAGTCGTTATTATAACAAAAAAAATCAAGTGCGAATAAAAACTACATAATATTACCGTTTCTTTTTCGTATCCAATTATAATTATTTATAATGTTACAGCTTTGTTATAAAGTTGCGAAATAAAGTGCAAGTATTCACGAGTTTTTTTTGAAAACTTTTCTAATTGCATTTTGAATGAAAATTAGTATGAAGTACGTTCATTATTTCCATGATAATTATTCCACTTATATCTGACATAGCAATTAACATAACTTGCATTAAGTACCACTCATACTTTGCATGCGTAATTCTATAACTTCATTTATATGCTTTAAATTAAGTTTATTTCACTTCATCATATGCCAAATTAATGTAAAAAATCAAATAAATTATAATAGCTTAAGGCTTTTTAACATATTTGTAGTTAATTTAATTGAGGAAAAAACTAGACTTAAAAACTTATTATACTCCTATATCTCGCTACATATAATTTTTTATATAATAAAGAAATATATTATAATGAATCATGTTAGCTAATTTTCGTACCACAGTAATTCAAAATCAAAATAGGCTCTTTAATTGAAATTCACATAACACGGATACAAAATTAGGATTAAAAGCGATAAAACGGGTCTTCATATCATCTGGTAATTCTGTTATATCGTCCCTCGTCCGCAATAATGAGTTATCTGCTTACCACGATTGTGTTGCAATAATCTCCTTTTTCAGCTCATTGTGAGTGCAGTTCTGAGTTGTAAATAGGTATAACATAAAATTCATTATTGCGCTCACCTCAAATTGCAGAGAGCTCGTTATTGCAACAAGATCGTGGTAGGTAGATAGCTCATTATTGCGGACGAAGGACGATATATTATTATTTATTTTCTGCTTTGGTGCTGAGCATTTAACCTCTTGGTGTAGCAAGTAAACGTAGCAAGGAGTGTTGCGTCACCATCGGCAGAATTCTGTACTAGAATTTCTATACAATAAAATATTCTCATTAGAGCAAAAATTCTTGTACATATAGCATGTTACTTGAGTTTTTTTTACAATTCTGTAGAATTTTCTTTCTATTTTATACAATAATACATTGCAGAGTTTCAGTTTTATAAAAAATATATACTGCAAACTAATGACTCGGGTTTCGACATAACTACGAAGATATTACAGGGAAAATTTGTGATGAAATATTATTATATCCATCTTACATTTTCAAAGATGCACTTTCTCAATCACACCATTTTAGAAATATAAACCTTGTTCACTATAAGCAGTGGCGAACGTAGAATGAAATAAGTAACTCCACTGATTTTGAGAATAAGATTTCAAGTTAATATGTATTGTCAATTTTCTAACATGACTTTTTTTTAACCCTGGAACACTTTTAGAATCGTGCTGCAAAACACTGTGATGTCATAGTCATGAAACGTCTTTCCCTATGCTTGTCCTAGTTGAAAAATTTCGTTTATACGTCTAAACCTAATCTTTTTACCTCTAAAATATATTTTATTTCCTCTTCGTTTAATATGAGGATGAAATGAAGATTATATTTTTAACATTTTATGTTCAAGAAGAGGGAAAAAGACGAAATCTTGTCTTTTTCCTCTAAAATGGTGCAAAATAGGATGGAATTAGACGAGAGAAGAGTCTAATAGCGAATAAAAGATAAAATTTATTTTCTAAATATTAACCTGACATGACGTCACATGATTTTGCAGTAAGCTTTTTGAGCATGTTAAAATGTTCAAAAAAATTGACAATATATAACTTAAGTCCTCAACAGTACAAAAATTCATTGTTGTGAAGATCGCAAAGATTGGTGCGACCTCCTATGTCCCCCCTTGCTCCTCTCGGAGTCTGCGTGGTTGTCGGGCGGGTTGCAGCTCCCGAGTTGCCGCAGTTTGGCCAGAGTTCTTCCAGAGAAAAGCCGTGCTTCGCAGCGCTCCTGCATCCATCACGTAAGTTGGAATTTGCATGAATCTGAATGAACATGTCGTTGCAGTGACGATTGTTGATGCTGATTGTGTGTTTTGTGTGGATAATTGGGAATTTTATAACATCATCAAGGGAATTTTTATGTTTAATTAATGTTTTATGTGTCTTCAACGTTCAGTACTACAGTTGTATGTTATTATTTTTTTATTTTTGTTGTGTTTATTAAGTTATTGAAAAATGTATAGAAAGAAATTGGAGGATGATTCTGTTGTGATTCACGAAGGAATTCAACGCGACTAACCGTGAATAAAGCTGGTTTTGTTTGGATTATTTTGCTAATTTTGTTTAATATATCAAAATTATATTTTAAGTAACTTAACATTTTACATTTTGGTTTTTTGACAAACTAACATCAAAAATTCACGTATGATGCGTGTAATTTCTAAGAAATAGGGAGTTCTTTGAAGAAAATATTATTTACATTGCATTGCAGTGTAAACGTTTCAAGCTAAATTAGCAAGCAATTTTTGCTAATTTGAAAATTTTGTTATAATTTAAATTTATTTCGGTTAAATGCTTGTCCACGGCGTCAACGCAGTCATGAGGCTTGATTTATTTACAAAACAAGAAATAATACATAATAATAACATTACAATCTACAATAATACGGTTTAAACAATGAATTTATGTAAGGGAGTTTTATTTAATAAGTATTTTAATTAAAAACTCAAAAAATAAATTAATGTATTAATTTGAAATTAATTTTAAATCATTTTATTATGAACAAAACTGATTTAAAAAATTGCCAATCAGATTGAAAATAAAACTTCAGTAACAACAATATGCTTGTATAATTACCCATTTTAGTAAGATGTTAAATTATGATTCTACCGATTCACATTTGCATGTAAAACTAATAAAAATAAAACGTTATTCTTTAGAGCAAAGAGAAAGTGTTAATCTGGTGTCAATTCACAAATGATTAATTTATACTGTAATACTATTTACGAAACAATTATCTTTTTGAGGGATACAAAGTATTGATTGAACTATTAATTAACAAATTTAAACGTATACATTTATAATTTGATGCATTTACTTGTGCAACTTTTCTGCAATACTTGTTAAGTATCTCTCAAGTGATATTATTTGAATGAGTAAAATAAAACTTATTCAAACTATTTTTTTATAAAAAATTTCTATCGTTACATAAAATAAAATTGTTTATTTATAAAGTAATTGAAAATTTTGTAACTAATTTTAAAAATATCAATAAAAAAAAATAAAAATAAATTTTTAAAGCAAAGAATTTTATATTGTAAATTACAGATGTATTTTTACAAGAAAACATATCTTGTATTAATACAGCATGCTAGGTAACGTAGTAAGGGACTCAATGAACTATCTCAATTGAGAGACCCACAGTATAACAAAGAAAGTCGTCCATCGAGATTTATGAACTCTCTGGTGTTTCACTTCAGAGGCAAATTAAGTCCTTTGCACGTAGAAGAGAACAAATGACCTAATTACCGATCGCATTGCAACGACTGTTATATTGGCAGTGCAATTACTTTATTTACTCTTACCATAATAGTCTCTGTATCATCTTAACATTAGTAATAAAAAGGTTATGAGAGATTTGAAGCATTTCTATAATGTCAGAGGTAGCTGACATGCACCGCCATACATATACAAAACAACATGATATACTTGTTTGAAAAGGACCAATTTTCTCAAACCAAAATTTTATTCAATTAATTCGTTTCCTCGCATCCTATTTCATTTCATTGTTTAAAAAAATCGTAATAATAATGTGCATGGTATAAACGTGATTGTATAAAAATTGAAGCTTAAAAATGTAAACAAGCACAAATTTTTAATACAAACATTGTTTTTAGATTATTTTTAATTGTTATATAAAAAGATTTTTTTATTTTTAATTGTAAATGTTTTAAATGATAATTTCTTAAATTACTTTTATTCAAAATAGAAATTAATTTATGAATAAATAATTTTAATTAAGCAATTAAAACAAAATGAATAATTAAATACAATTATTTTCTTCAAAACCTATTCAAATTTGAAAATCAGAAAGTCTCTTTTGGGTTCTCTTTTAATTCATAGATTATTGAATATAACACATAAAGGTGTATTCATTACAGGTGCTTGAAATACAAAATTATCCTAGAACCCCGAACATTTTTTAACAGAAAAAATTCATCTTTAATACATTCAAATATTTTGTAATTTTTTTTTTTTTTTTTTTTTTTTTATTTTGGAACTTCTTTTTGGTTGTACAAGACAAACATATGTTCAAGTCAAAATTGGACAAAATACAACATAAAAACATCAAACTTAAACACATTTACATAAGTTATTTAACACTATCAAACACAATCACTGACAATAATAATAAAAACAAAATACAAGCCAAAGTCACCATTAATACTGATAAATTTTAGTTTATGTGGAACATATATATATATACATATATATATATATATATATACATACATATATATATATATATACATACATACATACACATACACACACACATATATACATATTATATATATATATATACATACACATACACATATACACACACATACATATATGTATATATACATATACATACATATATATATATCAGTCAATACAATGTATATGTAAATTTATAATTTTGTTTATTTTTTTTTAGTTTTTAATCAAACCCTATTGGGTACTTCTATTTACTAATTACATATACTACTTTGAAACCCCGAACCTTCCGAAACCCTAACTTGAGCGTTTCGCGGGCTCTTCTGGAACGAGGGCGGCCACGGCCTTGCAAATCCATCCCGGCATTTGCCTGCGGCTGAGGGAAACGTGGAAACCTCAGCCAGGATGGACGCTACAGCTTTTGTCAATGAACCGGAAGTGCAATGGTCCAAAGCCAGGGGAACCACATAGTGGAAAAGCGCAACGTTTTACCCCTGGGTGGGAAACGTGGTTTTTGTTGAAAATGGTCACCCATCCAACTACTAACCACGCGCGGCGTTGCTTGACTTCGGTGATCTGACGAGACCCGGTCAAGCGCACTGCGCCACACCTCCATTTTGTTTATTTTATAATCCTGATAATACTTTTTCAGACATTTTATTACTCTCAAAAGCTTTAATAGAGTAAAACTCTTTATTGATCAATACATTCTTTAATTTTGTGCGAAAAAGTTTACTGGTTTTTATTTCTTTCAAACATGCTGGTAAAAATTCATAAAATTTTGCTGTTTGATACATTGCACAGTTTTTGAAAAATTGTGTGTTATGTCTTTCAGTAACTACATTCGATTTATTCCTAGTATTATAGTCATGATAGCCATCATTCTGAACATAAAAATTTGGATGATTTTTTTTGAATGAGGCACAATTTAAAATATAAATGCAAGGGACAGTTAACATTTTATTAGCCTTAAAATGTGAAACACACGACTGTCCTTTTGGTATTCTTAAAATCGTTCTAAGTGCTCTCTTTTGCAAAACAAAACATCGATTCAATAGTTCCGATTTACATCCCCAATTTATTATGCCATATGCCAAATGTGGATAAACATACGCATAATATATGGTTAGCAAGGTTTCATGAGATACATGATTCCTGATTGTATATAACATAAAATTGGCCGAATTTATCTTCTTACAAATCGCATTTACATGTAAAGACCAATCCAAACTTTCATTAATGTGTAGACCAAGAAACTTAACAGACTCTGCTCTTTTAATTGTTTTCCCGGCTAATTGCAACAAATAACTATTCAAAGGGATTTGTCTAGGGGAATGAAATTGGATGTATTCGGTTTTAGTTGAATTTAATATTAGCTTATTATTTGTACACCATGTATGTACCTCTTCAATAGTAAGTTTAATCTTACGAATTAATTCATCTTCGGCTTCTGCTGTGATTATAGCTGTAATATCATCAGCATACTTTACTAATACCGCATTCTTGACATGATCTGATAAGTCATTTGTTCCTGTATTAAACAATGTGGCTGACATTTTTCCTCCTTGAGGAATTCCAAGTGTAATCGGTAATTTGTCTGATTTATATGTAATATTTTGGCCGTTAGAATTTGAATTTAATTCAACATATTGTTGTCTGTTAGTTAGATATGAATCTAATAGATTACGACTCGAAACTCCTATTCCCATGTTATCAAATTTATTCAATAATACATCTTTATTTAGACTATCAAACGCTTTAGATAAATCAAAAAATATTGCAACGCAAAATAGTTTATTATCTATTGCCATATAAACGTGGCTTAAAAGATCAAATAGTGCTGTATCAGTAGAACGGTCTTTCAAGAATCCATGTTGACAGGGAGCAATTAAATGATTTTCTGTTTGATAATCCGTAATTTGATCGTCTAATGTATTCTCAAATAATTTGCCAAAAACAGATGTATTTGATATTGGTCTGTAATTATCAATAATGAAAGTTGGGCCTTTTTTATGAGTTGCATAAATCTTAGAATCCTTTAAACAATCAGGAAATATACCATCTGATATTGAATGGTTAATTAAATTAGATAAAGGGACAGACAAAACAGAAGCACAATATTTTACAACAGTATATGGTATTTCGTCTGGGCCAGCTGCATACTTATTAGGAAGGGATTTCATTCGATTTAAAATATAAATCGGGTCTATCGAACTAAAATTTAATTTCGTTTTACTTTTATCAGAATCGACAATAATTAAAGTATTAGAATAATTAAAAGGAAATTTTTCTGTTATTATATTTTCAATTGTCTTGACAAAAAAATTATTAAATAAATTGCAAATTAGTTTGGGGTCTGTAATCGTTACACTATTTATACATAATTCATAATTATTCTTATTATTAACATTTGTTTTCTTTGTTTTGCATTCTTTATTAATTATATTCCACGTAGCTTTAATTTTATTATTAGCTCCTTTTATTTCATGGTCATTCTCTTTAAATTTAGCGGTGGCCATATTTTGTTTATAAGATTTCATTTCTTTTTTATAAGTAGACTCTAAATTTGGGTCAGTAAATTTTACATCATAGTGTAAGCGTTTTAAAGAAATCCCTTGTTCGTAAAGATGGGGGTTATTGAGTATCCAGTATAATTATATTGATATATATTATATATATATATATATATATATATATATTATATATTATATTATATTATATATATATTATATAATTATTATTGAGTATAATGGGCTGAGTTTCTTGAAATTTAATGGAAATTTTCAACTTTAGCAGTAAAAATAAAACAATAGGTAATTTAAGTAATTATAAATTATACTCTTAATAAAATTTCATTAGTTGGGAATTTTTTAAACTTGAAATATTTATTAAATTTACTCCTTCTTGGTGCTTTTGCGTAATTTAGTACTTTGTTCCCGGGGGTAAAATTCTTATTAAAAGTTATTTCCAAAAGTTTTTGTTCACTTCGACTGGGGAATTTCACCCCGCGGGGTTGAAAAGTTGGTGATTAGTTGTGAGTTGACATTAGCTTCACAGATTTCCCAGGTCGATTCAACAAAAGAAATTTACTGCCAACAATCACAACTTTCACTGCGGGCATATTGGAAACATTTTTTATAACAAAAAATAATTCATTTTACAAAATTAACTCTTATTTTGTTACAGAATGCTTTGTAAGGTTGAAATCAATGAAATTTCATAGTCCTGTGGCTTGATATCCCCTATTGAACAAAAAAGGCTCCAATATTTTGTTAGCTTCTTATCCTACCTGAATATTAGGCTAGTTTGAGATTACAATTTCTTTTCTCACACTCAGAAAAATAAAATCATTGATATTTTGTTTTGCGTACTGTTTTAATTATATTTATTTTTTTTTAATTGTTAAATAAATATTTAGTTTTATTTGTTTTTTGTTAAATTGTACAGTAAGTAATTCTTTAAATTTTGATTTAATTAAATTCTTTATTATAATTTAAATATTTTCTAAATCTCATCAACGAAT
This sequence comes from Siphlonurus alternatus, assembly GCA_949825025.1. Lineage (NCBI taxonomy): Eukaryota > Metazoa > Arthropoda > Insecta > Ephemeroptera > Siphlonuridae > Siphlonurus > Siphlonurus alternatus. The sequence goes on along the minus strand of OX463785.1, from coordinate 23,818,600 downwards.
ATTAGGTGAAAAACCAAATAATATGCTAATAAAAAGGGAAATGAAATCGAAAGTTAAAACAAATTATAAAATGAAGTACGATATACATGACTACATAAAATTAATACGAATGGGAAACAAGAGTAGAAAGCACAGTACAGGAAAGATAGTAGCCAAACTCCCATACCTGCGCTACGGGGGAGCTGAAGTCAATTTTTGACACTTTTTGAATATTGGGTTAAGAGCTTACTTTTTTTTTTGTAAAAAATACTAGATTTTTTTTCTAATATTTTAGTGAAAGTTCCACTGTGCTAGCTTTAATAATTTCCGAGTTAGAGCAGATTATAGTTGATTCTCCTATACCATAACATTGCAGGATGCCCCATTTGGTCGTGCCCCTTTCCTATGATTTTAACATTGCGGCGGACAAACATGCCGTTGACGCGAGCAGTTTTCGACTTCGATTCTAACATACGACTTTCTCTACTATCTTCTCTATACTGTGGTAGAAAGTATTTTTGATTTTTAAATTACAAAACCGCTTGTGAATGAAATAATTAGTGTGCTGTCTAAGCTACAATGTATCCATTACAGAAAAAAAAAAGTTTCCTATGGTAATATGATGCGACCAAACATGATTTATTTTGATACGGATGATTTGATGACATCCAATAATTATTCAAAATGCCACGTCAACAATCATTAAACACCGTCATGTGAACAAGCTATTAGATTTCAAGTTCACCTCCATAGACTGAGTGACAACGCTTACAAACAGCAGGGGTAACGATAGTTTTGTCACTAGTTGAAACACGTTCAAACATGTGACTTTATTTAATATGGTAAATAAGTTATAAAGATGGAAGCCATAGATTATAAAACAAATTTATTACAATTTTTTTTGAGGTGGTTTATTTAAGCGCATGAACTCAATTTACATTGTGATTTCGCTGCCGAGGAATTTCTCCATTTTATAACACAATGTTTTATTGGTTTATAACAACACAAGGGGAATGCTTTTGCTTCTTGTTATAAAAAAAAAAACTGAACGTTCCACAAACATGAAGCAACAAGAAAAACAATCGTGATTTTAAATTATTCAAAAAAATCTTTAAGCTCGATGTATGGCACATAAAAAAATAAGTAGAAAATTACAACTCTATTTTGGATCTCGTGTTTATATCTGGGAATACAATGAAAATAATAATTATAAGGTATCAGATTTATAGATAGTATTGAATTATAATATAACTCCCATTTATGAAAAAAATCTTAGTTTGCTGTTGACAAAATAAAAAACATTATTGCAACGTGCATGAAAATTCAATTCCTAAGCTGTAAAATATGATCTATAAAGTGCTGTATTTTTATTGTATTTACTTCAAAAAATGAAGTAATGAACTCAAGTGGCTTGTAGTTTGACTGGTTTACAATAATAATTTAGATTCTTTTTTAGATAAACTTAAATTGAAAATTAAAAAAATTTAATGTGGCTATACAAATAAAAATATATGCAGGATTTTGAGTATTTTACAAAATTATTAGCTCATATAATAATTAAATCAAGTTTATTATTTTTTCTGTTGTATTTCTTACTTCTGTACGATCACGATGACGTGAAATTAAATTATTAATGATTGTTTTGTGCTTTTTCGCCATCTGATTATTGAATTTGTATGTATACCAGGGCTTTTTCTCCAAAATGGTGATACTGGTATACATACAAATGCAATAATCAGATGGCGAAAAAGCACGAAACAATCATTAATAATGATAATAATATTGTTACTTTATTACAATTTATAAATAATGTGTAAAATTTAAATGCACATTTTTAAAACTGCATGAGGTATCCACTTAGTTAAATTTGAATATTTTTACCGTTATATCAAAGAAATTTGCATGAAAGGGCTCTGATAAGAGGATAATAAATATAATACGATGGCCTGCAAATATGAAAAACAAGGAATTAAAATTAACAAAACGGTAATAACACTAAAGCTTATAAATATACGTTTAATACAGTTCATATCTATAATAATAATAGAGTCTGTAATTTAAGTTAAGTAATATGAGTTGAGTTGAGAAGGGTTGAGGTCTTTTAGGTTAAAGCGATTTAGGAATCTACATTTTGGTGTTAGCCTTCGTATATTATTACATAGTATGGTTATTTCTAAAGTCTCTCACTTTGTTGTAGTTCAAATAAATGCTGGCTGGTCAGTTAGTCGCACCACTGAGCATGGAGAGAGAGGGAGAGGGAGAGGGAGAGGAGAGAGAGAGAGAGAGAGAGAGAGAGAGAGAGAGAGAGAGAGAGAGAGAGAGAGAGAGAGTTAAAATTGGACGACGGAAAGGAGAAATAATGACATACAAAGAACGAAAAATGGAAAATGTTAAAAAATAAAAATAGTTGAATGAAGAGAAACATATATAGAGAAATATTTTATGTCATGAGAGAAGAAACAGAAAATTGGAGTAGGTATAGTAAAAAAAAAAAAGGAAACTACATCAGAAATAGAGTGAGAAGAAAGAACTAGTTAGAGAGCAAATGAGTAAGAAAACCATCACAGAAAGAAAGTAACTTTTGTGAAAGACCATTGAGGAAATAGGGAGAGAATAAAAAGAGCCTCATTGTCCAGAGAGAGGGGGGGGGGCATGGAAATGGAACACACAGAGAAAGGAAAGAAAGTGAGGGAGAGAGAGAGAGAGGGGGAGAGAGAGAGAGACCATGGGAATGTAATACACAGAAGAGAGGAGGGAGAGAGAGGAGGGAGAGGGAGGGAGAGAGAGAGAGAGACCATGGGAATGTAATACACAGAAGAGAGGAGGGAGAGAGAGGAGGGAGAGGGAGGGAGAGAGAGAGAGACCATGGGAATGTAATACACAGAAGAGAGGAGGGAGAGAGAGGAGGGAGAGGAAGGGAGAGAGAGAGAGACCATGGGAATGTAACACACAGAAGAGAGGAGGGAGAGAGAGAAAAGAGAGGTAGGGAGAGAGAGAGAGACCATGGGAATGTAACACACAGAAGAGAGGAGGGAGAGGAAGGGAGAGAGAAAGAGGGAGAGAAAGACCATGAGAATGTAACATACAGGATAGGAAGGAGAGAGAGAGAGAGAGAGATGGAGAAGGACCATGGGAATGGCACACAGAGCGGTGTAACAGAGAGGGTGGAGATATCGATTTAGTCTCTATCTGCAAAGTTGGTGCCGCCGCTTGCCCGCCCGCTAGCCCAGCAGTAGCAAGCGAGGAGGATGCTGGATACCCGGCGCTTGCTTGTAAAGTTTCTCTGCTACTGCACGTATGTTTGTATAGGGCTTACATAAAGAAAATTCCTTTGAAACATCCGTTATATCATAACTAGCTACCTTCTATATGTATACGTTGGTATATATAATATACAAGTTAATTATGTATGATGTATATGTATGTATAAAAATAAGATGAAATAGGGAGATATACCTAAGCTTTACTTTGAAGAAATGTGCAATTTATAGAAGTGAAATTTACAAAATTTAAAAGATTTTATTTAATTTTGAAAAATTAATAACTTTTATTTTTTATTCATAATTTTTGTTGCATTAAAATAAAACAATTTAAAAAAATAAAATATATATTATTAGTTTAAATTTAAATAAAATAATATTAAATAATGACGTGGTAATATTAATATAATATTAAAATTTTAATATTAAATTAAAAATTATTTATAAATATAATTATCTGTTTTAATTGAATAATGTTAATATTGCAAATCCTTTTTTGTTGTTGTAAGCAATCTTCACGAATAGAAAATAACGAAATTAGTATATAATAATTTATTAACTGTAATACACAAAATGAGTCGTGGGAGTTAACAGTCTACTCTGTCTTACTTTTGTTATATATAAGGTGTGACAAACTAATTAATTAAAATTCAATTATAAAGAGATACCATTATAGGTGAGCTGTTTTTTTTTTCAACATATCCACCAATATTCAAGTACGTACAGTTCTTAAAGTTAAAAATTGGAATTCATAGGTAAGATTCTAATGCCTGTATTCCAATTTTTAACTTTAAAAACTGTACATATATTATTTACTATATTTAGATATTAAATTTAAAATTTGCCACCAAGACCTGCACTGACGGCGGCTCCAGGCAGGCTCACAAATAAAAAAAAAAAAAAAATTGATCGACCCTTCAGCGCTCACCGTTGCGACTTGCGACCTTCCTACTCATTCATTTATATAATCATTCGATTCTACATAATTACAATGATTATAAATCCATGATGTTAATCATCTGCAATGAGGTTATTGTTTGTTTAATGAAGCGCTCAGTTGCCCGGAGCGGCGGCGCATTCTTTGCATATTTATCGTCACGCAAGAATTACCTCAGTATCGATTGCAGATGTTGTTGGCACTTTTCCGAACGTTTCTTTGTTGTAAATTTGGAATATTATGAAAATTCAACGACACAGATAACGAGAGATTTGTTTTCTTAGATCGATCAAATGGAGGGTGACAATTTTCTGAACAAGAACATCACTCGATTTATACACGTGTCCTAGCATGTTCATGATAACCTTTGCATGAGAGAGATAAAAGCTTATGGTATGAAAATACGTTAAGGTAGAGATAATACGGATCAGCTGACCCAATGCTAAAAAAATCCCATTCATGAAAATTATGAAAAAAAATATAATGTTCTCCTCTACATCCCCTATTCATAGCTAAAATATCAGGTATACAAAAACGAGCTAGTTTTTCGAGTTATTAATTAGTCAACTTTAAAAATTCATAACTCGAAAACTAGCTCGTTTTTGTATACACATATTTTAGCTATAGATAGGGGATGTAGAGGAGAACATTATATTTTTTTTCATAATTTTCATGAATAGGATTTTTTTAGCATTGGGTCAGCTGATCCGTGTTATCTCTACCTTAAAACAGCGTACACCTCTGGACATCACGAACTTTACTCCTGTCTCACTTGCTAGAGCTGCAGTTCCGATAAACAGAGAGATGTAAGAAGAGTAGTCTACCAATATCAAAAGTTTTGGTTCACCACACCTCCATAGACTGCGTGGTAACGTCCACAAACAAATAGTATGCAGTAAATATAAATTATAATTTCTATATTTTAGATAGGTAAATACCTGCTAGAATGCCTAAGGTATGAATTGTTATTAAATATTGACTAAGATTGATATGAGATACTATCAAAAGAAGACAAAATCGATAACAAATTATAGAAAATATCTTCCACTTGAAGATTAATATCTGATATTGAAAATTGTTTCCGCACAATAATTCAAACTAGCGACATTTTTTTTATTAAATAACTTTAAAAAATTATTATACTGTATAGTTATTATCAGACGTGTATTTCTTTATGAAGACAAAACGTGAAGATATAATTTAATAACTTGCAAGAAAGCTGAATGTTGAATTTGTACACTTGTCGCCTTGGAAAATTTCTCACTTGCAGCTTTCCGCATTTGGAAATTTTCCGAGGCGATGACTTTACTTTATTTATAAATCTTCCTTTACGTACGTCCTCAAAGCGTCTAGACTCAATACCAAGAACACCATTAGTTCTTTGTGCTGTTTTGACACATTATACTCAGGTACGCTTTCCATTCAATAACAACCTCCACACAGAGCTAGTACATACTCTAAAATTGTATGAAGAGGTAAATTGGTGGAATGGAAAGAAAAACAACTTTGGTCCAAAGTGGAAAATAACATGTGATATAAAATTTAATTTTTAATGATAATTTTGACTTGACAAATTAGACCAACCACAAAATGCGATAAAGGTTTCTTAATGTTTACTTATCAGAAAGTGCAAATTTTTTCATTTTTCAATAATAGCATTAAATAAAAGCCATAAAAAATCATAATCACTACACAAAAATGAAAAATAACTTTGTTCCTACATGCAAATTCCAGTTTCAGTTTAAAATGGTTTTTATTATATTAAAAAACACAGTATAAAGGCGGATTCACATGGCAATTTCCAGCATGCGACGCGAAGCGAATAATGCGCACTTGCTGTAAAATCCATTGGCGGCCATATTTGGCGATTAAAAAAAAGAGCATCGTAATTTAACGCGATATTCGCCGCCGCAACCTGGCGAATTCTCTCACCGCATAGGATTTCACAGCTCATGTGACAAAATCGCGTCGCATCGCCGTTGTCGCCATCTGAATCCGCCTTAATATCAGATATAAAAATATCTATAGACTCAAATTAACCTTGATTATTTTAAAATAGCAAAATTAAAAATATTAAAATGCAAATTCAATTCAAAAAGACTTTTATTAAAAAAATCATGCTACATCATAAAGTTTCGTTTGAAGTACATACATATTCGTTATAGCCAAGTTAGCCATAGAAAATATAAAATTATTCAAATGAATTCAAATTCAAATATTTATTCATCTCACTTACAAGCCAAGTCAGCACAACATACAAAATGCAATAATTACATTATTATTATATACTCTTGTAAAAGTCGTCAATTTCATACACATTTTATATTGAATATTTTTAAAATTCCCTGAAAGTTAGGCAATTTTATCTACATTAACGACAGGCGGGTTGCCTATGTTAGTAATTTAAGTGACTTTTCCATTTGGCAAAGCGCACTTGCTTCAATTTCATATGGCGGCCATGTTGACGATAAAATCGCTCCCCGAGTTTCTGATTGGCTGCGGCACCCGATTTTCTCGCTTTTTCCGCTCCATGGAAATGCACCTTCAGGCCTATTTTAAGATCACCTTGCCCCTTTTTGACCGCCCTGTATATATTAGGTTGACTAGACAAAAAAAAAAAAAAAATCTATAATAAAACTAATTTTAAAGTTTAGAGAGCCCTCGTATAAAATCATGTGACGTTTCTGTTAGCTTGATAATGCTTAGTATATCACAGGACACTTGAGTCGCTTGCTCGTTTGATCATTCATTCAAAGCAACTTCTCCATCGCTTGGGGAAGCACACAAGAGAGAGACTTAACCTTTCTCTATCAAGCTTTCTCCTGTGCTAATAATTATTATACAACGTCGTACCTACATCAAACTATATAGCTGCAATACAGGGAGTTATGTATATATAACTTTATATTAATATATCATGATATTCAAGTTGTATGCCAAGATTAAATCGAATTTTTATAATTCATCACCTTTATGTTGAATAAAACCTCTTTATATATATATACTATTTTATTTATGTATATTTTATACAGTAATATTTAAAGAAATGAGGTTATTTCAAGTATATATACTAAAGTTTATTGCAGATAAATTGCTAATTAAAAATAAGATATAATTTACTTTATAGTGAGAATATAATGATAGAAAAAGAGCTAAAATTTATTACTTTTGAAATTGCTTGCTATAAAGACACAACTAATTATTTTTTAATACACTTCAGAATATACTGAATGCTATAATATTGATCTGTTTGTAGACGATGATGGATTTTATATTGTTATCTTTTATGTAGTGATAACATTCTGAATATCTCTAACTGTACACTTCAAAGTATCCTGAACGTTATCCGTACTCCGTTTGTAGACTATGTCACGCAGCTTATAAAAACGTGGTACAAATGAATTTTTTGGGTATTTATTTTATTATCTCTTTCTTTCATGGGCACTATACAATAATATAACATATATATTATAGTCAAAATTGAATTTACAAATAAAAGTCCATGGGGTAAATAAAAAAGAATGCTGAACAGTCCATTCACTAAAAACAGTTCATTCACCCAAAAAGACCGGATGCTATTCTTATCTTCCCCAAAATTGCAATTCCGTACGTACAGTCGAATTTACAAGATATTTCTTTCTGAAGTAGCCAAAAGTGTAAAGTTTTTGGCCTTTCTATTTGTATTTCATTGTTATTATTTCACACATAGGTCAGTCAAATCACTAAGTAAAATTTTAAAACTGAATTACAAACAGAAGAGCTGCAAACTTTACTCTTCCGGTTACTTCCGGAAGGAATGTTAAATTAATTTTACTCTTTGTCTATAAAATTACAATTTAGGCAGGAGTAACGTTCGTGGTTTCTTAAAGTGCACATCAAAAGTAAACAAAAAACTTGACTAAAAGTTTGAAGAATATAAAGAGAGAAGTGTTTGATTTAGCCCAAAGTTCTAAATTTTTTGATCCTCCCAAGTTGACCCTTGAGAGAGTTTATTGACCTGAGTAACTTCCTTAAAGCTCTCCAGTAATTAGTGCGAGGGTCTTTTAGATCAGAATCGATAACGAGTCTGGTCAAGCAATCACAGTTCTGTGAGAGAACGTTGAATACGTTTACCTAATCTATGAATGGAGTATCGACCTCAATTTTTTTATTGCAGAAATGGATAGAGCGTGCAAAGTTATGATACCTTGATTTTTTTTTTCAGATTTTTTAGAGCCCGAAAACTATTTTTAAAAAATTATTGAAAGTTCATTTTGTGACGTCACGAGATGCCGCTCCTAAAGAAAAAGATAAGACTTGCTGCCTCATGACGTCACAAAAAGGACTTTGAATATTTTTTCAAAAATAGTTCCCGGGATCTAAAAAATCTGAAAAAAAAATATCATAATTTTGCACCCTCTATCCATTTCTGCAATAAAAAATATTGAGGTCGATACTCCATTGTAAACATCATTGTTACATCTTATGTCTCTAATTAGGGTGAACAAGCATAAAGGACAAATAATTATATTTTAAGCTGAAAATATTGTATTAAAAAAATGAGGTTTTATCTAATATTAAATAATACATCAAATTCATTTTTTTATTACATTAATTTTGAACAGGCTACAGGTTTGGTAATCTTATTCAAAGAATAAAATATCATATATTATAAACATATTCAAAGTTAAATACATAAACAATATTAAGTGAACATAATATAATATACACATGCAGAAATTATTACAAAATTGAAAACTTGATTACATAATATTTTATATACATTGAGAGAGAGAAGAATAAATTTAAGGCACTATATCCATTAGTCGTGCAAAAAGTATTATTATTATTATTTTTTTTTTTTAGTTTTTAATCAAACCCTATTGGGTACTTCTATTTACTAATTACATACTACTTTGAAACCCCGAACCTTCCGAAACCCTAACTTGAGCGTTTCGCGGGCTCTTCTGGAACGGGGGCGGCCACGGCCTTGCAAATCCATCCCGGCATTTGCCTGCGGCTGAGGGAAACGTGGAAACCTCAGCCAGGATGGACGCTACAGCTTTTGTCAATGAACCGGAAGTGCAATGGTCCAAAGCCAGGGGAACCACATAGTGGAAAAGCGCAACGTTTTACCCCTGGGTGGGAAACGTGGTTTTTGTTGAAAATGGTCACCCATCCAACTACTAACCACGCGCGGCGTTGCTTGACTTCGGTGATCTGACGAGACTCGGTCAAGCGCACTGCCCCACTTAAATATAATAAAAAGTATTATATTTCCCAGTATATTCTCATTTTTCAAAACCTTATGTAAGAATGACTTAAGGTCGATTATCATATGGACTTCGTTCATGTTATCTGATCGTTTGGTTATAGAAAAAAAAACATTGCTTGGGGGCAAGGAAGATTTCGTGCAAGTGTATTTTATGATGTCTTTGAAGTTGCATTACTTACAAATTGTCAAGTAGGTTAATATGATTGAGCGTTTTATTAGAGTCCTTGTAATATAAAAATCACTCTGAGGCGATGCTTGTTTACTTTTCTCACTACAACACAGCGTGGTAAAGCTTTCAGACAGATTGCAAATAACACTATAACTTCAGAGTAGAAAATTAAAAGTGGACTTTTGTTAGAAACATCTGCAAAAAGAAATATAATCATAAATTGAATCATTGCAGTTTTAGCATTGGATATTATAAGGCAGTGCCACGAGATTGTTGGGTTGCCTACTTACAGGATAACGCTCAGCAGTTTACCTCCCCTCACTTCCCCTACTGTTGTAATACCGTAAGCTCTAAAGCATTGAAAAAATCTAGAAAAAGTTGACTTTGTTGCCAGTTTTAATTATTTAAGGACACGAAAATGTAGCTTGTGCATTCTTTTCAACTAGAAGATGATATTGAAACGATATAAATGTAATAATTGCCATCTATAATTTAATAATTTTTTTTTCTACATTTTCTCCCTTAAGGCGGATTCACATGGCGATTTTTACCATGCGACGCGACGCGAATAATGTGCACTTGCTGTAACATCCATTGGCGGCCATATTGGGCGATTAAAAGAAAAAGAGCATCGTAATTAACGCGATTACCTGCGAATTCGCCGCCGCATAGGATTTCACAGCTTTTAAGTTAAAATCGCGCCGCGTCGCCGTTGCCGCCCATGAAAATCCACCTTTACACGCTGCTGATGCAACACAACAATATGACGCGACAGGCTCCTTTAAATTATGCAATATGTGTTGCAGTGACGTCACGTGGGTTTGGCCTATAGTCGCAGCATTCAAATGGTACCGATACACTAACAAGAGTTTACGGTTGCTAAAATTCTTATGAAGAATATTTTGGTTATAGTTTTTTACGGGAATGTACACTTTTCTTATCATAAATGCTAATATCACAGGTATTAACACGTGCAGGACTCTTGGAAGTTTATATTTATTCTTCTTCAGGATAGTATACAATACATTGATTGGTGCATCATGGCTAATACTAATTTTTTCAAATCTTTGTATTTTAATCCCTTTTATGATTTCTGCCAGGTTTGAAGAATCGTTGCTCATTTTTTTCTCTCCTTTTCCCACTTTTGTTACTTATGCAAAAATTAAAACAAGTTTTTAATTAATGAAGGAATTTGAGTTATATTCAGTTTTTCCTTTTTTTTTTTTAACTAAAAAATAATATTTAAATGTACATCTGGATCATACTTAGTGTATTTTCAATAAAAGAAATCAATAAAATTAGTTTATAGTTTAAAGTCAATATTTAAAAGTGATATGTATTTTTATTTTGTAAAGAAATAAAATAAAATTTGACATATTTTGAAAACAAATCATAATTCATTTTTATTTGTTTTAAATATAATTTTAGTAAGCAAGTTAAGGAATGATAAAATTATTAAATTAGTACATCGAGTGTGAGATCATTAAATTTATTTAAAACAAAGACAGGATACGATCGTATTGATAAATCTTTTAAACTAAAATACATCTGTAAAAGCTTCATAATTTCTTTAAGTAATAAATTTACATCATTTTGTAATTGCGTTGTGTGGTAGTGAAACATTTGCTAGCTTATTATAATTATAAAACATATTTCATTCTCACTGCAAAAAAATTAATTTATGTACATAAAATTATTACATTACCATGCGAGGGAATTAAAATGTGTAGTACAATATTTTCTAGTATAGTTAGATTGTTATCATGATAATTAGGTAATTAATAATAGTTTATTAAATAAATGAAAACAATATCACAGAGCAGTTAATTTTAAAATTTTATAGATGAAGTGAGTTTTTCTTATTTATCATATTTTCCTCATGTTACATAATATAATAGTTGGCAGGTGATATACACAGTCCTATATACAGAACAAAACGCAACGTGAAGTTACGCATAGCATCTCTTTGAACAATTAATAATAAAGAAGGAAAACATAAAACAATGACTCAAATAACAAATGTAAATTAAATATCACTCGTAAAACACAGTGTAGTCAAAATTTTATACATTTACAATACTTGACTAACCAAATAAGCATTTAACTTGGAATAAAACAAAGAAACAGAAAGAAAGAGTTATCCAGGTTTCTCACTAAGAATTAGGTTGGCACTAACCGTGGTTAATGAAAAAGCTGGTTATCTTTCTGGTTAATTTTCTTAAATCGACGGGGAGTTCCAAATTTCTTCTTTCCGTTGTCACTACATTTTTTTACTTTCTCGACTTCTGAAACCTCCCACTCGATGGTCTATATTTGTGAACTTTGATATTTTGACTGAAACTATAACGTAAAATTTTAGAATAAACCAGATTTACAATGTACATGAATTATTTATTTATAAATTATTTTATTATATTTCCCTCATGAGTACATAAATAAAAATTCAGAGGCAGGAAATTCACAAACAGTAAGAACAATTCACTTCCCGAAGGTTGTGTAGTGAATCCCTGCATAATTTAACACCAAACAAAGTTATATTTTTGAAACATATCTATTAAAAGAGATGTGACGTCATAGGCGATAATCTTTTCCTTGTTCAGACATAAAGAGGAAAGGATTTAAAATCAAATAAGTTTTTAAAAGCAGTTTCCTAGCTCTAAACATTTAGCAAAAAATTCAAGTAATAAAATAGTAATAAAATTGTTTAAGTAAAACATGTCTTTTTTACTGTAAAAATGGCATAAGTACTCAATATAAAACTAAATAAAATGTCATATATTCTCTTTAAATTTTAGTGATATAAAGTTTATGATGAATTAGTTTAATTAGTTACAAGTTTTTTTTTTTTTTATTTCACTTAATATTTACATGACATTGTACCAGCCAGGGTTTAAAATAACCCTGTCGGCTGCTACGTTTTACATAAAGGTCTTCAAAATCTTGTTACTAAATGTACATATTGCAAACAAAAAAAACAAATATTTTCATGTTATTAATACATAATTATACATAGTTTAGTTCTACTAACATATAAATTATACAAAACAATAGTATTATTTTATAATATTTAAGTAACGTAATGAAGATATAAAGATAAAGAAAGAAAGAAAGATAAAATCAGTTACATTGAAAGCAAAATTATAAGTTTAATTTATTTTTAAAAAGAAATTTTAAAAATAAATACATTCAATACAATTAGTGTACATCAATTGTATTAAATGGATAGAAAAAGTAAAACAAAGGGTGGTACAAAATTTGAAGCATTCAAACTGCCTCTGATGTATTTATAATGTGTAGTTCAGCATTGACTGCGCACAACTTTGGGAAGTGAATTAATGTTTTGTATTTCTCCTGCCTTTGATTTGTTGTATTGAATCCACGAGGGAAATATTATAAAGTAAATTGTCTCAGAATAAAATTATTAATTTAATTGATGGTGGCTTGTCGCAGACAGAATCACATGATTTCGCAGCGTATGATAAATAAAATAATCTATGTGATCAGGTGTGCGCGCACACAGCTTCGTATCGTATGATAAAAAATTTAGAACCGGTTCTAAATGAGAAACTTACGATCGAAAGCTTACGATCGTAGAAATAAAAGTCTGTGTGCGACCCCCCCCCCCTAATACTGTACAAATAGTCGGAAAGAAAATATTTTATAATTCATTTTCAACCCAAAAAACGTTGTATTAAATATGAGTAATATGAAACAGAGAAAAAAATACCAATAAAATAACAAGATTTTAAAATTAAATTGACTTGCATGCTTGTTATATAATTATCTAATTATCTAATATATTATATCAAATTGTTTTAATAAAACAGTGTCCGCAAAATGTTCCATATAATGAATATATATAAATTTGTATATACACTCATTAAATGTATTATTCATAACTTTTTTTACAATGTAATTATTTTTGTTGATGTAGTAAGCACAATATGTATATACAATTTAATATTAATGTTTTAATTATACTGAACAGTAAACATGAAAATTAATTAATGACTCCTATTGAATATAAATAACATGAAATTTTATTCTCAACTGAAGGGGAAAAAACCCATTTGCATCAAGATTAATAATGTTAGTTGCAATTTGTAATTATAATATTTTAAATTACTATGCAAATTTGTAGCATATATGAAATATTAAATGAACTTGACTTGTTCGGGTTCAGTTCTAGAGTAAATTATTACAAAAAATTAACCTAACAATAAGCCAAAATTAGCTTACTTCAGCTGCCCTTTTCCATTTTCAACAAGAGTCATTATTGACTCGCTTATCATACTATTCTATAACTTATTGTATATAGAATATATTTTAGGCTGAGAAAAAAATTTGAATCATTTAACATGAACGTAAAATCGCAATGATTTTATTTCTGTAATTTAACAAGCGTTACTTAAATATGAAAGATATAAAGACCATTTTAGCTAAGGTTTCCTGGTTTTCCAAGCATAAATAACTTTAGCAAACTCTTTGAGTGTTTTTTTTTTCTTTGCGATGGAGCAAACAGATAATATCACAAAAAACTGAAACAAGCTTTATATTTAAAGTAAATTACAGCCATCGCACCATGTAACATGATCAAATAAATTGCTATAATTTAAATATTTAAATACCATTTTACCAGCATTTAAATATCCACAGGCGTACATTTGTTTTATTTTTTTACAAACCGTTTAATACAAATATCGTGTTTGTTTACAAAAAATATTGTTTTAATAATTGTGAAGCAAAATGTTGATAGTGTAACGAATAATATAATTGAATGAACGTTTTTTTATTAGAATTTAACTGGTAGCATTTAATAATCATGTACATGTTTGTTGTATTACAATACATAATTAAAAAATACATAACCTGAATCTATTGTATCTAAAATATTTGTAATATAATTTTATTGTAGTTATAAAAATTAGTATTGGTTAAATAATTAAATAATGATTTTTTTTTATAAATTTATTTCAGTGCGACGTTGAAATATATAGAAATTGCTTATAAACAAAAATAAAAGTGGAAAATTTATTGTGGGATTGATGTTATAAAAGCAACTTGTTCATGGTGAAAAAATACACAGCCACCCCTCTTTTTACAATAATTTGGCTTATTTCTTTCAACATTAAAAAAATCAATGAATTGGTTCCATCTTTATGTTTCTAGTGATAGGGGGACTTTTTAATTATATAATGTTAATAGATTGTAACTTTAAGTTAATTGAGAACATTTTTCTTTGAAACAAACAGTAACGTAATTCAATTCAAGTTAATTTAGATATAAATTTATAAAAGTGAAAAATTCGATAGTCCTTTTATTTTTTTTTTTACTCGATTTAAGTTCTTTGGATGGAAATGTTAAGTCGTATCCATTACTGATCTTTGCTCTCTCTCTCTCTCTCTCTCTCTCTCTCTCTCTCTCTCTCTCTCTCTCTCTCTCTCTCTCTCTCTCTCTCTCTCTCTCTCTCTCTCTCTCTCTCTCTCTCTCTCTCTCTCTCTCTCTCTCTCTCTCTCTCTCTCTCTCTCTCGCTCTCTCTCTCTCTCTCTCTCTCTCTCTCTCTCTCTCTCTCTCTCTCTCTCTCTCGTCGGTGATTTGTCGATGGTCGGGGTGATGGATTGTGCCGATAAGAGGAAAGTTTGTTAGGTGAGAGGAAGGGTGAGACAGACCCAAGGATTACGGCTAGGAAGGCTAATGTAGCTCAAATCGCATCGACTAAAATTAAATTTAATACGAACTTAAAAAATTGACAGCAGAGTTGATAAATTTAAGGGGAAATAAAATATTCCATCTTGAAAATTTTCGAAAGTAATAATTTTCACATAATCTTCTTATATAAAATATTTTAGAAAGTAAGATTTTGATTTTATATTTAAAATTTGATGGCTTCTTTTTTTGTTAAAGGAAACTTTTTTAATATTATTAAAACAATATGCCAATTTTTCTTGTTGAAAATAAATACCCAGCTTTTCTTTGTTAAATATTATATTATATATTTTTACCGTGATAAAAATATATAATATAATATTACATATGCCTTCATAACTTGTTTAATCAGGATTTTATTTTTATAATTGTTCTCTATATACACAATTGCTGAAAATTATTGCTACAGCAATATACTGTATGAAAAAACTCTTTTGGGAAACCATTATAAATTAGCTTTCTCTTTATATTTTATTGCCATAAGCTTTGTACAACAAAAAAACATAAATTATAGAAAAGCTAACTATAAATTTATTATTAAACGCTGTGTGATTTCTAAATGGTTTGAAAAAAGCATTTAAATTTATTCTCTTTCGTAAACATTCTTACAAATGGACTCACTTTTACCACCTGAGTGCTTGGCTGGCTTACCGTGTAATCTTCAGGGAAGCTTCGGTGATGTTTTTTTATGAAACATTTGTTTGTCTCGAAATTATTTTTCTTATTTTTTGTTAGGAAATACGAAAAGTATTTTACTTATTTTTTATTTCGATATTTTTTTTTATTTAAACAATAAGTAATAAGTTTTTATTAATTTAATACGTTTTTTAATTTCAATACTTAATTTACGTGCGCAAGCTTCAGTGCTTTTTTTTTTAAGATTTATTTTGTTTGTGTTCAAATGAAAGTAATTTTTATCTTTTGTTTAAAAATAAATAAAATATTTTATTTTAATAACAAATTTTATTTGTACAATGAATGAACATTTTTTATTTATTTTAACAAGGTTTCAATTAAATTATTTTTACAATGTGTGAATTTTATTTCAAAAATTATTTTGATTTTGAAAATGTCAAAATTCAATGAACTAAAGTTAAATAAATTACAGTTGAAAATTTTACCTGCAGACTAAATCTAATGTACAACAATAATATTAATCTCAGGTAACATTATTATTGAAAAAGAATTAAGCCCTTAAAGATTATTCAACCACAGTTTCTGCCCTGAAACTCATCACAAATATGTTTTATTTATTTTCCTGTTTGAAGGAATTAAAAAAAAAAAAAAGTTTGAGACTCCATACGTCAATTTATCATAGCAGTAATGTCCACAAATCTGGTGGTTCGAAATGCTTGCTACTTGAGAAAATTAATTTCGGAGCCATCTGAGCTGACATTTGACCGAGAATTACCCAACTATCAATTTAATGTCGCCCGGAAAGGACGCTCATTTGGCTCAATTGACAGACAGATTTAGAAATTCGTATTTTATTAAATCCAATGAATACTCACTCCAACCGCAAATTTCAACTCGTAAAGTTTTTCTCTCAAAGTTGATGATAGATGTGAATCATCTATCTAGCTTGTATTTTTATATTAAACTTTTTACTACCTTGCAAGAAAAAAATAAGACATTTCCACATTTCAAATACTCTTTATCAATTTTATATAAAAATATTGAAAAAAATTGACAGTAAAATATTTTCTAGATTTGAAATTGCTTGAAATTTTTGTCATTGACTTTTAAGTCACAATTTTTTTTTTTTATAAATAACCTTTGACGGTTCAGCAATAACTTAATGTAGTAAAAAAATGCAATAAAAATGTAGTTTTTAAGCATTATAAGTTATTATAGCTACTGTATATACAAAATTTTGACACATTGAACGCTCATTCATATAGGATTTATAAATAAAATTTCTCCCCTTTACATAAGAAATTTAGTGAAGATATCTTGAAAATATCACATATAACTTCACAGTCAGCCTACTGACATTAATCCTTAAGCCTTACAATAAACAATGAAGTAACATTATTTGCATTTCTATGATGTGTTTTTGACTAAATTCTATACGAATTTTTAACATTAAATTCTTTTTTTCCACAAAACCATGACTTATTTTTTCTACTTCCTATACTAATTTAGTACACAACCTTCTTACACACAAGACGTGATCCTGCAAGTTAAACTCTGCTTCGCCTGATCTCAAGAATGGTGGATTTTTTATTTGGCCGCGCCATACGAAATCTCCCCTGCATAACAAGTAGTAACACTGCAGATGTCGAACTGTTTTCAGACGTGATATGGCAATTTGTTTCATTTACCTTGCAATTATAATGTATGATTATATCAAACAAGACTCTGAGAACCATGTCAGAGCTTGTAGAAGCTATATGGTCAAATTATGCTCGACATTTTATGAAAAATAGTTTAAATAATTTTTATTTTATTTAAAACAAAGCGTACTCTTTTTCAATATTATTATTTAATTTTATGTAAAGAAATGTTTTGTGGTAAAAGTAGTATTATTACAAGCAAAACCTATTGTTTAATTTTTTTATTGACAAAAAATTTATTTAATAATATTCAAAACATAATCTAATGATATTTCTACCATTAATAGAAAATTATCATGATTTTTATATTGAATAGCGAATATCGAGGTATGTATGTGTCATAAAAATGTTCATTTTTTTAACTTTTAAACTCTCAAAATCGAGATGAAAGACATTCTTAAGTCATGTAATGTCTCCCCTATGCTAGCTTGGCAAAATTTAGTATGGATTATATGACATCATACATGATATTTTGCAGCACAATTTTAAGGATGTTCGACGGTTCAAAATACCTTAAAAATTAGCATTGCAATTCGAGATGATACATATATTAACTATAAATTTGATTATGCAATAAAAAAAATGTAATAGTTCTGCTATTTTCCCATCATTATCTTCGATCTATTATGATATTATTATTAAATGCAAAACTGTAATTATATAAATGGTAATAGGTAAACATTACTTTGTTTCAATATTGAAATGCTATTAGTATTATATTTACAAAAGATGTTTCGTATATTAAATGCAAATACAAAACTCATTTTACATCATAATTTTATTAAAGGGCTATATTTTCACACTTATTTCCATAATAATGAGTAATGATAAAGTTTAGAAATAAATGTAAATTTTATACAGGGTAATGATTACCATAATTTTCTCTTAAATTTACTTTAAACCTGCAGGAATACCTGCTACAGTTTATGAGATAATGAACGGCTCTGATGCTGGAATTAATGTTTATAATTCTGCAGGCGGAAATGATGGCTGCTCTTATCGGGTTATAAATTAGTCTTGCTGAGTTTGACATGATGTAAATTAACATTGCTAGACCAGCCAGCGAGTGTTAGTGGAGGGAGGGAGAGAATATAGAAATAATAAATTACGTTTTGAAAGCAGAGAGGTACTAAATGGAAAATAAAAATATGTAGACACAAATAAAATTGTTTATTACACTAATTATATGCTAATTTTTCATTTTAAGAAAAGTTGAACTTGTTTTGCAAAAGGGTAAAATATATTTGTTTACATTTTTTTTTAGAACATGATGTGAAAGAACTTGGCATAGATTTTAAATTGAAAATTTTATAACCATAATTAGTATTGGGATATGATTTAAAACAGATTTATCAACTTCTTTTTTAATTAAGCCTCTCTCTCTCTCTTTCTCTCTCTCTCTCTCTCTCTCTCTCTCTCTCTCTCTCTCTCTCTCTCTCTACTGAATTTATTGTATATAAATTTCTCACGTTAAGATTATTTTATCAAATAAATCACATACAAAAAGATAAGAGGATTTACAACTTTATTGCATTAATGGAAAACTGCATTTTTATAAAGAGGTAAAAAAGTATGCGTGTGAATTGGAATACATGCAGTTGAAGATGAAGAAGAAAATGTTGGAAATAGAACAAAAATCCAAAGGAGAGAGAGCTACATAAAAATCCCGAATAAAACAGGCAGATGCTAGAAATATATTATTTCACCCCACCGATAAATTCGCTGTAATGCGGAACAGCCACGTTGGCTTAGGTTAACTATCGTTAATTCCTTCACAAAGCAGATCAGTTTACTAATGTAGCGTGAGTGTAGCGGTTTACTGTCGGAATTTAGCACTGCTTTTTAAATAATATTGGTTTTAGGTTTATGTAACATGCTATTTGTAATTAAGTACGTTAGTTGTTCAGCCTATTATAGAAAATGAATGAAACATGATCTGATTATGAAAAATAAAATTATAGTTATTACTAATTTAAAATAATCAAAATTAAAAAATTAATGTGAAATTTGTTAATGTAATTATTTTAATTATATTTTAAACATTGATAAATTTTAAATTAAATAAAATTAAATTAATAAAATATTTTTGGTTGATTTTAAATTATAATTATTTTCCTGAAATACATTTAGTTTATTTATAAAAATTTAATTCCATTAACAATATAATTTTAATAATGTACTAATCATTCACTCTGTAAAATTTAATATCATTTCATTGAATATGTAATATGTTACATGAAAAGTAAATTGATAATTAATATATTTTATATTGATCTCATATTAAATGCATTGAACGTATATTATGATCTTACGTCTTCTGTTATACAAGCAGATCTTAACGTTAAGAAATAGGGGGATATAGAGGACAAAATTTTACTTATTTACCTTTTAAACTATACTTATATAAATGAACGATGTTTTTCACCGTCAGTTGTAATAATATGCATACATAAAAACATCGAAATGCTAGTCTATTGAAGATATACAAGCTGTCATTTTGCGAAGCAGTGTACAAAACTTGAAATATGAACAAAATTTGACGATTTACTACTTCTTTCTGTCGTTGTAGCGAATTAAATTAAATGTAGGCATGAAGTAAAAAATTTAATTTAAAAAAAATCCTTCAATCTTTTAGTTTACTTTTTTCATACACTTATTTTAATTAAAACCAAATAATTTCAAGAGAAATTTTTTAAGTGCTTGCAAATTTTTTTTATGTATATAATGTTAATTAAAATTGAGTTAGAGTCAATATAAAGTCAGGCTTTTTTTCTAATTAAAAATTGGATTCTTAAAATTCTGCGGCAAATTTTACAAGACCAAATATAGAAGATCTTGACATCTTTTTCATTATGTTTTGAGGCATTTTAATTTACCTAAGTGGTGCGTCCTTGGAGTGAAATTTTTATCTCAAGGACTTTCAAAAGGAGACTAAACGAGGTGAAAGTATGTGCAAAAAATTATTTCTAGACGCACGTCCAAATTTAAATGAACGAATACCGTGTATCCTTTTTTCTATAAATTCTAATTTAATTACAAACTTACAACAGCGTATCGAAATACAACTCCCAAAGGGCCTATATGCAATGTTTTATATTTAAAACTGGTGTTATTAAATAACCTTGCACTTCTTCGGAATAGAAGGAATTTTACACTGGGTTTACTTATTACTATGTTTACATGAAGGTGCATATCGGTAATAAAAATAACATCCGTCGTCAGAGAATATTTATTAAACACTGCCATATAAACGTAATGTATAATATATATTGTTCTTTATCATACATTCTTTAGAAAAATGGTTTGCTGAAAAAAAAATATTGTCTAAAAAACTACAATTAATAATTTTAACTTTATACTTATAAATAATAACTTTTTGCACCATTTAAGGTAGAGATAATACACCAAATGTTAAAAAAAAATCCCATTCATAAAAATTATGAAAAAAAATTTAGAATGTTTTCCTCAACATACATTATCAGGTATACAAAAACGAGCTAGTTTTCGAGTTATTAATTTTTAAAGTTGACTAATTTAACGCATGGAGAAATGGAACTTCTATGTTAAATTAGTCAACTTAAAAATTTAATAACTCAAAAATTAGCTCCTTTTTGTATACCTGATATTTTACCTACTGATAAGGTATGTTCAGGAGAACATTCTAATTTTTTTCATAATTTTTATGAATGGAATTTTTATTAACATTGGGCGTGTTATCTCTACCTTAACTGAATATAAGGCAACAAATTAAAATAAATACCAACTATTAAACGATTCTGAGGTCTAATTAGATAGAAAATTATGTTAAATTTATTTTTTTTTTTTATTTATATTAAACCTGGCACATAAAATTTCACATTAACTAAATTAAAAGTTTGCTATGCATATTGATTTACATTCTAATTTATTTGAACTGTGACAAACAAATCTCAAAACACACCCTGCGATAAATGTCATGAGTAAACAATGTTTTGTTTACCCTTAATTATCTTTTGTCAAATACCTGCACAGGAAGAGCAATATTTCACATTTTCACTCCCCCGACACAATTCAATCAACTGAGTTTTGTGAACTGTAATCAAAGGAAACCTTTGTATGTAAATTTGTATCAAACTGGAAACATAAAGTCAAAGGCAATTTTGAACATTTCTAAATTTATTTTAAATTATCTTGAAAGAAAAGCAATAATGTGTTTTCTTTGTATGAAAATTTGTTAATTTATTGTCCTTTAATCGAAAAAAAAAATCAATTTCTTGGAAATGTTAATATTTATTGTACACCTAAAGAAGTGACGAAAGTTACCGTTGCGTTAAAACTGCAGATCTAATAGATGTTGATTTGCAATTTTGGGAGAGGTAAAAAGAGCAGCCAGTCTTCCTTAAAACTTCGATCAGCTGTTTTTTTAGCTCCATTTGATTAACATGTAAACCTTAGCAAATTCACAAAAATTCTGAAATTTTTTTGAGAGGCAGATATTAGTGCCTATAAAAGCCGTAGAAAAAGTTTCAAAACAATTTAAGGAGCCTTTTTTATTTAATTAAGTTTTTAGTTTGTCTCTCTATGGGAAAGCCTTATATATACTGAAAATTAAATAAATTAATTAAAAAAAAAATCAGCTTGTTAAATTGTTTTGAAACTTTTTCTATGGCTTTTATAGGCACTAATATCTGCCTCAAAAAAATTTCAGAATTTTTGTGAATTTGCTAAGGTTTACATGTTAATCAAATGGAGCTAAAAAAAACAGCTGATCGACGTTATCTCTATCTTAAGTTCAAAAGCTCACCTTCAAAAACTGCGTAACGACAACCACAAATAAAGTAGAGGTAACGTTCGTGGTGTTCAAAAGTGTACATTAAATTTGTTTGCGGAGTTACTACTAACAATATAGCCACAAAAAAAAAAATCAGAATTTCCCCTCTTTTTTTTCTGAATACAATGGACAAAAAATATAAACAAAAATTATAATCTTTTTAAATATTCTTTTATATAAAAAAAAATGTTGATAAAAATATTTTTTGTCTGAATGGGGCAATGAAAGGCTATATTTTATAATAATGCCCTCAAATATAACATTTTCAAAGGGAAAAATAACATCATTGTAAAATGTAATAACAAATTTATCAGTTATTGTTGTAGCTGAGTATATAATAAATTCAGCGTACACTTTGGGACCAAAATAATGTCACCTCTCTTTATTAGAATTTCAAGATACAGCTATGCAGAGTTGTGAATTTTGGGGGAAGAAAAAAAACAAACGCAGTTTATTCTCCATAAATATATTTATTTCGTAAAAACGTGAAATGTCCCAAAAAAGAGCAGGGGTAACATTCGTGGTTCCCCGAGTTGTGTGCAGATTTCTATTATAATATTTATAGTACTCAAAATTGTAGTTAACATTTTACATCAAAAGTTATTACTGTTAAGAACGGAACAATTAACATTGAAAAAATATTAATTTGATATTTATGTTCTACAATAATGAGACTTGTTAATGTTATTTCACTTATTGTTCTTGTACTTCATTGTTTCTGTCCCGATGCATTGTAATTATTATAAGTGCAATAATTTGAAAAGTTTTATCCTGTCAAATTTTAACTCGAGGAACTACGGGTAAATGATCACTTACTAACCCCTACTGTAAATTTTCAATTAACGTAATTAAATTCACCATAAAATAGCAGTATAAAATAATTACCACTTAATTAATTTATCAGATTTGTTCAATATTGTATTTTAATTATGAATTATTTAGAATTATCGACCTCAAATTTTTTTATTGCAGAAATGGATAGAACGTGCAAAGTTATGATACCCTGATTTTTTCAGATTTTTTTGAGACCGGGAACTATTTTTAAAAAATTATTGAAAGTCCTTTTTGTGACGTCACGCGGCGGCAAATCCCTATCTTTTTCTTAAGGAGCGGCGTCTCGCGACGTCACAAAAAGAACTTTCAATATTTTTTTAAAAATAGTTCCCTGGCTCTAAAAAATCTGAAAAAAATCAGGATAGCATAACTTTGCACGCTCTATCTATTTCTGCAATAAAAAAATTGAGGTCGATACTCTATTTACCGCAGGAAATTTTTTTTTCTATTAAATTAAAAAAAATATTTCATATCACTATTATTGATGTTAATGTATAAGTTTCAATATTTTGTATTATACTGTACAGTTTTATAAATTAATGAATACCATAGAACTGCTGGTAAATTATGAATGCTTTTTGTTCTCATATGTTATACTTCACATATATAGTAGTAACTATAATATGCATCGTGTAATAAATACAATGTACCCTTTAGGGCTCATAAATAACGTTATAAATTTATAATAAAATGCATGATTAATATATATCGGTTTGATATTAAACCAAGCTTGTGTTACAATAATTTATAGTGTATTTGACCTGTAGCGTTTTAACATGACAAACATTTGCTTTAGTTATACATGGTAAAACAGACCATGCTAAAATTTTACGCGCTACAATGAACTCTTGTTTGTGTTTTTACGTTATTTTTATTTAAAAAAACAGGGAGATCGGAGCATGATAAATTTGTGTTTGTTACAAATAAAATGTGATCATATTGTCGAACTGAAGTTCATGCTTTTGTGGTTTGTTCGTACATGGAGTTAAATTTTGCCTTGAAAATAATTTAAATATAAATATAATGTACATATTTTGTATGTATGAATGTTATTATAATATAATAATTTAAATATTGTAGAGATAAATTAATATTTTATGCTTGGGAGTCATTTGTAGAAACAATAAATGAGAATTATTTCTCGCACAATTTTCAAGAATCCAAAACTATAAATGAACTTAAATAGCGTTTTCTTGTTAATTATTAATGATAAAAATATCGTAATTAAACAGTTTTGTTCATAATTTAAATCTACATTTATTTTCATGTTGCTGAACTTAGAATTGATTTTAGTATTCTCTGCAGAACTCTTAAAACTACTTAAATAATAATATAATAAAATTAATGGTTTTATTATTTTGTATTTGACAATTTTTCAAAAATATAATTTTATTACTGAAATGGAATTTTTTTTCAATTTTAAGGTGCGCCTTTTTTGCTAATAATGCCAAATCATTTTTTTTTTTAACAAATTACCTTATATATTCAAGTATAGGTGATTTCCAATAAATAACGATGAAAAATAGAAAAATGTAATAGATATATAGAAATAGAAAGTAATATATATTATATAGTTACTTATAATACTTAATTCAGCGATGCATCGTTTATCAAAAATAAAAATTAGAACGAGAATATGACACCATGAAAAAATCCTCTCCTTCGGACAAAAAGTTATGCTAATGTTTTATCGTGTCTAAATTAAGAATTGAGGAGCAGTTTTTACAGACTTGAGAAATGTATTCGGGAACTAGATCTTGCGTATAGTCCAAAGGAAAAAAATAAGTATGCATTTTTAAAACTAAACGTTTACTTGTAATTGCAAATACTGCACTCTTACAATAGTGAAAAACGAACCTGCATCGCATATTTATTGAAATTATTAAAAATTAACTTGACTAATATAATAAAATTTGACATAAATATTTACACCACTTTACAAATAGCGAGTAGAAATATTAACAATTCAGTACGTCTGAGAGCTATCTCTAATTATAATTTACTACACATGAAATCAACTTCATTACTCTAATGATATACCCTCGGTTGTGCAAACTTTGCTGCATACAAACTTAGCTGCTAATTTGATGCACCAAACTTGTAAATGTTGTGCCAATGACTTCTCCATTTTAATTAAAAGTTAGCAGATATTCCACATTTAATTAAAGTTATTATCACAATTTTGAATATTCATTAAAACATGCTTCATTATTTACTAGAATATTATTTTGTCTGAATTTTAATGTAAATAATGTAACTCATGCATAAAATATGATTTGAGATGTTACTAAGTTAAAATAGTAAAATTATTATCAACTTATCATAGAAATTGTGGAAATACCAAGGGAAAAGTTGTAAAATTTATGTACGATGGTACGAGTTTTAATGGAAATAAATAGTGACTGATTTTAACCTTTCTCTTTTACTAATAATATGATTTTTTATAAGCCTAAAATAATATTAAATCATTCAATATTTAAAAAAAAAAATTAGGCGTTGTCAACAGAAAAGTGTTAAAACACTTTCATGTGAATGTAGTGTGTTCTATATCATTGAAATTTCGTATTTGTGTATAGTGGAATAATCAAAGCAACATTACTATTCCTGCCGTTCGCTAGGTAGAATATGAGATGTATTATAAGTAAGTCAGCATCGGAATACGTCACGAGCTCATTCATATTGCTCAGCGGCTCAGAAAGTAATATAAATTAGCCTGACGACAAACACTATCAGTTCGTACCGTGGATTTTAGTTCCACAAAAGAAGAGTAGTTGCTTATTCAAGGAATTTAAATTTCCAGGATGAATTTAATTATCAAATATTCAAAGACGATACTAATTATTAAATATTTTCTTAATATAATGTTTTTAATTTAGAAATATAAGTCATTATTATGTATATGTAATATAATGTCAACATTTTAATGTTCAGTATTATACCTGGTCTTTTTTTTTAAAAATATTTAAATATAGTATCGACCTCAAAAAATTTTATTGCAAAAATGGAAACTGCAAAGTTATTTTTTTCTGAACTTTTAGAGACCAGGGCGTACTGATAAAAACTGTAAAAAAAAATTGCCGAGGTCGGGTTCGAACTCACGCCACTTTTAGGTCTTATCTTTTTATCAAGAGAGGCGTCCTGAGGCGTCAAATTCTCTATACCTTTAATAATTTTTTTTAAGTAGTTTCCCAAACTCAAAAAAATATGAAAAAATAGAATAGCATAACTTTGCACCCTCTATCCATTTCTGCAATGTAAAATTTTTTGAAGTTGGAACTTTATCATCCACAGCATGTAATTTTTCTGAAAGGATTATACTGATGAAAATATAATGAACTGAAATACATACTACTGTTATCAGAGAACCTTGTGTTGGAAAAATAATACGAAAAACATAAGTTGAAAGTTATCAAATTTCTTTTTGTAAATATGGATATAATGAACATATTATAACATTTACTCTTATATAGCATTACGTATAACGAAATATACCACAAAAATAATTGATTTCTTTCAATGAAAAATAATATTTAATGAATCTTAAAAAAGGGGATTCTTTTTATTTGAAGAAATGTTTAGTGTATTCGTAAATACATTTCATGGATAATTTTATTAACATTTTTAAGCTGTACGGATAATTTTAATTTATGTATTCAATGTGCATTTACAAACAAAGCTGATATTTTTTTAGTAGAGGAAATTAAAAAATCAATGCAAGGTAATGCATTATTATAACAATTCTGTTAGCTATATATTATATACCCTGTAAAGATAATTTTGATTTATGAATAAAAGCTGACATTAAAAAATAGTACATTAAATAAAAAAAATCAATTCAACATAATATATAATTTACCATATTCGCGTGGGAATTGACGCAGCAGTAAGCAAAGGCACCAAAGTATAACAACAATTACTGCGGGCCAGTGAAGCGAGGAGAAATTTGAGAATTTGAAGTTTCGAGGAGGGAGAGAAAATGAAACATGATCTACATTTCAACAGGGCTGCTATATATTGAAGGAAGGTGCAAATGGAGGGATGGGTGGGGGAGATTGTTAAAGGAGCGAAAATTGACAGGAAAAAGGAAAATGTATTGGAAGAGAAAATGTGAAAAGTTGAGACATAAATATTTTGTTGTTTCGTCATGTGTGAAAACGATGTAATATATATATTGAGTAATGTCTTCCTCACACGACTCTAAATTGACTTCTTGACGTCAACTTTGTTTCCAGCCAATTATTAACGTTTTTATTTATTAGTGAGGAGTTCGAAAATGACGTACCATCACTACGTTCACATGACGGTGTTTAATACGTATCCGTTGACGACGCCTCATAAGAATAACATTATCCGTCGTCAACGAATACACATTAAACAACGTCATGTGCACGTACTGCATGTAAATTATATGTGGAAGTTAATCATTATTTTATTTAGTATTGCAGGATTTGTTTATAATTAACAAATGAAAATTTGAAGGAGTTTTTGTTTTTCAAGAATTATCTACTGCTAGTGTATAATGGAGCCGGCGGGAAAATTTTCTTCATAAGCCACCATGTTAGAAAATTTAAAATTTTTCTCAGTAACTATTAAAGCTATGAATTTGAAAACATCTCCTACCCCCCCCCCCCCATTTAGGGGTCTTCTGATAAAATGAAGCTAGAACTTATTTTCCTCAAAAAAATTTCTTTCATGCCAAAAAAGTAATATCGTTTTTTTTTTACATAGGTTTGGATAGGACGGTCGGAACACCACAAAATCAGCTGACTTGAAACCTCTATTCTTGAAGTTGTTCTTGAGCTATTTGTGTAGATACATGTTCAAAGCTGACAAAATCTGTTACATTTTTATATTACATATTTTAAAGTTTGAAGTCGTAAGATGAAATATACTTGCGATCATAAAAAAATCACAATTTCCTAAAATAGAATATCGAAGGTACTTTCCCACACTTCACTGCGGGCTTATGGACGTTGTGTCAGGTGAAAATAAGGTTCATGTTCCTGTGAAAGCAAAGTTCACGGCCATTTCAGAACTTAAATCACACAAAGTTGGTGGAACTTTGAGTACATTGCAATAGGGTTGCAATAAGTTGCTTCTCATTTCATTAATTAACGTATCGTTACATAATTTTAACGTGATGAATCGTCCATTATTTGTAAACTATGTAAATGTCACTATTTATTGCACATGGGTTACTACTTGCATTAATTTAAAAATGGATGGAGTAGAGAAAAGCTAATATAAAAAAATGCTTTTCAAGTTGATTTTTTAATAAATGTACTACTATTCAGATCCAATGAATCAATTCTTACATATAGCACGGATTCCAACATATTAAATTATTACCATAGAAAATATATTCTTTATTGCTATATTTTTTTCAATCGAATATTCTCATAGAGGTTAGAAAATTTAATATTATAAGGACAATATTCTTTAATATTAAAATATGTTGATTTTTAATTTTAAAGGTAAATATCTAAAAAAAGATAATCAAATTCCACTGTGTGGTAAAATTCTTTTCAAAAAGCAATAAAAAATAAGACGAGAGAATATTTTGACAAGTATAAAGTTTCCATGGTAAAATGTGATTTAAACTTTTTATGGCTTAAAATTCCTATATATAGTAAACTTTATTTATAATTGTTTTAAATATTTAAATTTTTTTTAGCTTGTTTTGTTGTGGTTTTAATTAAAATGTAGTACAATCCTTTTGCTTCGCTGTAATCTTTTAGCATGCAGTAATTAAAATACACGGTTCAGTGATTCTTGGCAAAAGTTTGTAAGTAAATCATTGAATTTGTTAAAATAAATTCTGTTAAACGTGCTATATTTCATTAAAATTTGTATTGGTTTCATTCTAAACTCCCTATTTATTATATACTTGGGTTTATATTTATTGATGAAAAACGTTTTTATTATAAAAAGCCGAGAAAAGTTACTATAAAACGCAATTTTCGGGTACCTTATAGAAATATTTTCCTTGCAAATCATCTATTTCAATTCCTAGATGAAAATTTAATTATAATATAATAAATGCTTTATTTTTTATGCAACACTGAAAGATTTGACTAATTAGCTCACTAATAAGTTATCAGAGAATTATTATGTATAATATCAATTTGAAACTTCAAAATATAAAATACAGTGCCAAACTAGAGGAATTTTTACGAATGTTTAATTTGTGACTTTCAAGACAATAAAATGTCACATTTGCTTACTAAATATAACAGTTTGCCGTCAAAGGCACGCACGATGAAATTTTAATTAAAAAGTCAAAATCTTGTTTACCGACCTCTCTAATTGTTTACTTTCTGGAAGACAAAGAGATGAAATCTAATCCTCATCTCGAATTATAATACGTTTTAATTATTTCACATTTTTATCCTAACTACAATCAATTAACAAAGAGTTTAGGATGTTAATTTTTAGTAAATACATCTTGATAACTGTTTTATGTTTTTATTGCTATTTTGTGAACAATATTTTATAAATAATTTTCCATTATTTTTAACAAAATCCGTTTGTTGTTTTATTGCAGTTGCGGCTGACGGCCATATTGGATTGACTTGGTCGCCATGACAGTTCTGCATCCTCCAATCATGTTGCTGTTTTTGCTAGTGACGTCACTGGTCGCTACAATATCTGCTGAACCCTGCACTCAGTAAGTACTTTGCATTTTTTTATTTACAGGGATAAACCCACAAGAGCTTGAAGCTCGAGACAGGGTAAGGATAAGAGAGGGAAAGGATGGTGGCCACGGCCTGTTATGCGTCCCAGCATTTGCTGAGGTAAGACTGAGGGAACCATGGAAATGGAAACCTCAGTCAGGACGGACACCTCTACTTTTTATAAATAGACCAAAGTGATGTCCAAAGCCTTGGAAACCATTGCACGCTTAAGTGCATCACTGCAGTGGGTGGAAAGTGAGTTGAATTTACCCTAACAAGGGAGCACCGTAATTTTAACTTGAAACGGTCACCCATCCAAGTACTAACCATGTTCTTTGACTTCGGTGATATAATGAGAACCGATCAAAGCACTGCGCCATTGAACGTTGATATATAATAATTATAATTATATCGCTCAGTTGAAACTCGAAACGTTGGCCTAATTTGCTGGAGCTGAAGCTTCAAAAGACAAAAGTTGAAATTCTGGGAGATGTAAAAAAAAATAATAATAAGCATGCAACCAGATAGCTTTCCCACGAAGCTATATAAAAGCTTGGTTCACTGATGTCTCTTAGAAAATTTATAATTTTATTTTTAATATACTTGTTATATTTTGTATCATAATATTGTATGTTCCTTCGAAAAGCAATAAAGATATTTTGAATTACGTCGCACTTTTTTTATAAATGAAAATGCTTCTCAGAAGTGCATGTACCATATATAACGCTTTCAGTTACATATCTATTCTCTGGTAACACTAAGGCAGTTTTCATTTCTTTTTTCTTAAATATTTTGAGCAAAACTTAAGTTTTATTTATGATAATAAAAAATCAAATAATAACAAAACAATCCATTCTTTATAATCTACAACGCATTTACAATAAAACTCTTACTGTATTTTTTTCCGGAAACATATTGTGTGTGTGCATCTCTGTATTCTTCAGTTAGCTTTCCCCTAAAAAAATATATGAAGTTAAGAGGTTGGTTAAATGATGTCTCTTAGAAAGTTAGTTTGCAATTTTATTTAATTATTAATATATTTGTTATTCTTTGTTTTATAATATTGTGTATTGAATTTTTTATTGAATCAACAGCAATAAAGATATGACATGAATAAAATCGGCACGTTTCCACCTAGGATGCACAGTACAGCGTACTTCATTGCGCTATGGATTATAATGCTTTCAGTAACACTAAGGCAATTTTTATTTTTTAAATATTTTGACCAAAACTTAATTTTTATTTACAACAATGAAAATCAAATAAAAGAAATGAACAATTATTTCAATAATTCTTTTACAATCTACAGACAATTTACAATAAAACTCATATTCTTTTTTTTTTTTTTTTCCTGAAAAACATGTCTTATGGCAAGAAAGCTCAAAAATCCCTGAGAAAACACCTATCAAAAAACACCTGAGCCTTTAAACGCGCACATTACTGCGTGACTCTGAAATAGCACATGACCTATCGTTGTAGCTGTTAATTGTGAGCGCAATTTGTCCTCCAGCGTTTATTTCTGTAACGAGGCTGGTTGGTCAGAGGTGTGACCGGCGGTTCATTAGCTAATTAATTAAATTATCGTCGTAATTTAACGACGGACTAATCAAAAGTAGCGTCGCCGCCTGGCGGTGGTTTTTCTAACCAATAATTTTAGAGCAGCCACTTTTGATGTATGTACGCTGTTCGAGTTGAATGAAATTACGTTTGGATTATTAATATAATTATTATCAACCAGGTGTGTTTAAAATAATATGCCACATCCGTCAATCACGGTGATAATTTTACATAATGAATTACTGTTGCGTGGAATAGAAAATAACTTTATCGTGGAGAGGCAAAACCATTCTTGCATTTAATAGTATGGTGTAGCAGTTATTAGGTATTATAGGAAGTTTTTAAATTGCATAACTTTTATTCTTAATTATTTTAAATTTAATTTATTATTAATTGATTAGTATTATTAAATATTTACACACCATCTAGAAAACATTTTATATAATTGAAATTTGTTTCAATAGTTTATAATATACATGAACAATTACTTATAATTTATTGTAATTAAAAAAAAATTGTTGAAATGGACAACATACATGAAATTTTTTTATTGCAGAAATGAATAGAGGGTACCAAATTATGCTACTCTGAATTTTTTCAGACTTTTTGAAACCCAGAACTACTTTTAAATAATTAATATTGAAAGTGCGGCCACGCCCCCTGGAGGCGTCAATAGGCGTCTTGGTCCTAGTCTTTTTATTAAGAATTCAGGGGTGCCAATTTCACTTACGAACTTTCAATAATTATTTAAAAATAGTTCCGGGTCTCAAAAAAATCTGAAAAAATTCACAGTAGCATAATTTGGTGCCCTCTATTCATTTCGGAATAAAAATGTTTCGTATATGTTGTCCATTATGCAAATCTTTAATTAAAATTACATTGCATTTGACTTTTATAAATTTACATCATAAAATAAAATTATTTAAAAATTAAAAATATTATTTACTAAATAAAATACAATATATATTTTTATTTTATCTCATAAATATTTCATATAATATTTTATAACATACGCGCAACTTTATCAGTGTCTATAACACTAAAATATATTCTTGGCGGTAATAACTTGGTGTAAGAAAAATGAAAAGTTAGAACTCTGTTAAGAACTGCGTAATAAACTTATAAGTTTTTACAAACTTTATCAACTAAAATCAATAATAAAAAATAGTTCACCTCCATAGTTTCACAGTTTTATATCGTAAGTTTATCAAAATCATAATAAAAAAAAAAACGCTTGTAAGACAAAAAATACCAAAGTTCGTGGAAATTGATTTTTTTTTTTTTGGCAGCACAGGACACAGACAAGAAAAAACACATGGTACAAATCTAATATAAAATAAATATATCGCAAAATAATTTTTTTTTACAGCTTCTCCATGATATTATGATATTAACACTCCCCAACGCTCAACGGCAGCTGTTATATGGAAAGTAGTTTTTTATATTTTGAATATTTTAATAAGGGAACAGTTCAAACCTATGATGGAATAGTCGTTACTTAATAAAAATTAGATTGGGAGAGATGAATGATGATAAATCGTTTTGAAAATTCATAAACCTTAATAAAAATATAAAGGGCCCCAGTTGAAATAAATTTCATCTTTTATTCGCTATTAAGCTATCTACTCGTCTAATTCCCTCCAATTTTGCAACCATGCACCATTTTAGAGGGGAAAAGACAAGATTACGTATTTTTTTCCTCTTCTTGAGCATAAAATGCTAACATAAAAAGCTGGAAATATTGTCTGCTTTTCATCGTCATTTTGAGCGAAGAGGAAATAAGATGTGTTTTAGAGGTAAAAAGATTAAGTTTAGAAGTGTAAAGGATGAGTTGAAGATGTAATTTTTCAACTAGGGGCTATTTCCGAAGAAATTAACATTAATTTTAGAAATTAGAAATTTTAGAAATTAGAAATTAGAATAGATTTATTTAGTACCAAATTTAATATAAAATTCTAAGACTGAAGCAAATGCTAAAACTCGTACTAAAATTTTCTATAAAGCCAGGCTTTTGTAAACAACTTTAATATTTTTTTCTTTAAAGTTTACGATTTTAACTCATCTACTCTGCATGAGCAGAACTTTATAATTAAAGTCAGTATTTTATATTATGATATTCCTTCCGAAAGTAGCCGGAAGTGCATTGTTTCTGACCTTCCTATTCGTATTTCAAAGTTTCATTTCAAATAATACTTCTACTGCAAATACTCTGTAAACTTTTAAACGGAATTATAAATATTGTTCAAGACATTGCAGAAATATATATTTTTGAAATAATTATCTACCAAAAGATACATGTTAAAATTATATATAAAATGAAATTACAATTCTGTTAATAAACAAAGCACGGCCTCTCTTTGATAATACAAAATTAATCTGCGATTTATCCCAACAAAGCCTCATTTAGACTTGGAATTTAATTTTACATGATCTGACGGATTAAATAAAACTACCCACGTTCATCATACACGAGTTGAATCTGACTTTTTGTTACACTAACTAAATTTTAATTATCGACTCGGTGAACATCATTCAAAATTAATTTCTTTTCAATAAACAGCTAAAAGAACTTTTCGTTAATTGTAGTCTACCTATAAAGTAACAGGATTGTTTTTTGAAATTATTGTACACTCGTCGCCTTGGAAAATTTCCCACTTGCAGCCCTTGTTTATCACCATGCTATGTTTTATTTTTAGTAATAAATATGCAAGACCACAAAGGGAAAATTTTCAAGGCGACGAATGTGCATTAAAAAAGGCAAACTCCCTATGCTATAAATGGCCGAATTTTACATTTTTTTTTTAGTGTACGCTGAAGAATATGTATTGTAATTGCTTGCATCAAATTTATGTATAAAAACGTTTATTTTAAAAATCTTGTATATTTAAAATTTTAATTCTACTTTTAAATTATTCCAAGGTAAGCCAAAGCCTTGCTAAGTTACGAGAGAAGTATTAACATTTTGGGTGATCAAGAATCATTAAATATTTTATTATTTAATTACAGACCCCAGATAATTCACAATTCTTAGTGGATTGTAAATACACACATATTTTTGTTCCTTTATGAAACAAAGTAATAATTTAAACCACTATTTCACCACACACAACCAAATTGTATAAATTTGTGACTTTTAACTAATTCTCTACTTAACCAATATAAAATTAAGGACATTGTTTTCTGACGTTGTTTTGTATCGTAAGAATAACATTGGGTAGCGTCAACTGATCTACATTATGCGATAAACGAGTTTAACAGATTTTGATAGTTCTTTGTTTAAATTAGTGGAGATTAAAACTGACCATGAGTTTCAACAAATATCTTCACATTTACATTCACACAACCCGAGTTGAAATAAATTTCATATATTATTCACTATTAAGCTCTCTCCTTGTCTAATTTCCTCTTTTTTTGCACCATTTTAGAGGAAAAAAGACGAGATTACGTATTTTTTTCCTTTTTCTGAGCATAAAATGTTAGAAATAATCTTCATTTCATCCTTACTTTAAGTGAAGAGAAAATAAGATGTGTTTTAGAGGTAAAAAATTTAGGTTTTGACTTGTAAAGGATGAGTTGAAGACGTAATTTTTCAACTAGGGATTACTTTAGTATATTTTACATTCACTAAATGCTAAACTACCTGGGTTCTACATCTTACCTTGATCCAACTTGCCTGCAACAAAACTCAGACACTGAATTAGTAACCACTCTAACACGCTGACTAACCTCTAGGAGAAATGTTACGGTGAGACTTACTAATTCTTAGTGAAGATAATTAACTCACATTTAACAGTACCGAATGATTTGGGTTCAAATTGCTCTGATATATATATATATATATATATATATATATCAATTTAATCTCAAATTAGCCTGCATATTAAAACTAAAGTAGGTATTCAATTTATTGCATATAATAAAATAATGTAGAAAACTTTATCTCCACATAAACAAGCGGAGAATGAGTTTTCTTCTAAAGGAAAACGTTATGCCGTTATAAAAAAAATGCATCATGTAATAACTGCTTTAGAAAAAGAGTAATGTGAGTTCATTTAAAAAAAGGATTTTGACATCATAATAAAAATATAAATATTTTGTATATGTATGTATACTTATTAAACATATATAATTGGAACTTTGAAACGCTTGTATTCTTGACCATATATTAATGCTCTATGAAACCATAATGAAACAGATACGAGTCAAGCAAGCCAATTATTAATATTGCTTTGACGATTTTTTAGTATGGACAGTTTTGAAAACCCGTCAGTAATTTTTAGGCATAAGCATAAATATTAAAAACATGAATAAATTGTAAAATATAGAACCACCAATTTTATTAAACAAGAGCTATATAGCACAACTAATACGCTGGATTAATAATTCTTTCAATATTTTATTTTAAAATAGCAGCTATTCAAAACTAAAAACACGCAATTAATGTCTTTTCATATTTTATATTTATTTTATATAGTAACACACACAAATATTTCATGAAATCTATATAAACCTCTTTTTATTTATAACAAATTGGAAACAAAAACATACTAACAATAAAAAGTAATGTTTATTATTTTTTTTAAAAAACATAAAGCTTTCTGAAATAGAGCGGTGGTGGTTTTTACTAGTAGGAAAGATATAGAACGTGTTTGAAGCTACAGCAAAGTTAGGGCGTTGGCTTTGGAAGCCACCCTCCCTTGGGGGTCGTTTGTGGAGCAGTCAGGGAGTGGCCAGAGTTAAAATGAACAAAGGTAGCTTAGAATGACCTGTCGAGTGCGATCTTTCAAAAACACACAAGCTTTATTATGTTAAATAAAGGTAAAGTTTTATTACCGCATTGTTTAATTTTATTAATATTCAATGGAGGTAGATATAAAAACTAGAAATTTGATTAAAAGGGTTTTATAACAAATTTTAATTATAATTAAATTTAAAAGGCTAAAATTTTAATTTGAGTCACCACTTGAAACAAAAAGTAATTAATTATTTTTTTTTTCGATCGGCTTGAAATTTGCAAAATTTTGGGGGCGGTTATTCTAAAAAAGAAGAAAAATAAGTTTATAGTGTTTAAATTATTTTCATAATGGTTTTTAAATTAAAGATTTAGTCTCTATTTTGTAAAAAAGAATTTTGCTTAAATTTATACTGGCAAGGTCATTGTATGAGCCACATTGTAAGGGAGTTTAATTTAAACAATTTATTACCTGACATTCTTACAAAAAAAAATTACACAAGAATCGTGAAAGAAATATTAAATTATAAAAGTAGCCACTAAAAAACGACTTCAAATTATAATAAAAAAATTAATAATCCTTTTACCGCAAACGTAGCAAATTTTAACAAAGAAAAAATATAAAAATGTATACAAGATTGTAAAAAAAAAAAACGCTTTGTTTTGTGCAGATTAAAAAGGGGTTAAATCGAGCTTAGTACGTAGAAAGCATTACCATATTTTAATATAACAAAGATCATATAGTAGCATTGCAGCTAATGGAATAGAATAATATTTTATTCATGTATTCCTACTGCATTGAATGTATTATTTTATAATGCAGTAAAAGGATGCTTATAAATGAATGGTGTTTGTAAAGGGAATAAATTGCTGCAATATGAATTACCGCATGAGCGTTGTTGCAACAATATTATAACTGGAGTGAGCCGATAATTACCATTTGTCATGCTTCTTGATCCTTTCAAAATATAGATAGGCAGGTCTTACAGATATATTTTTTTTCTTTTATTGAAGTTGTAATTATAATAACACATCTAGTGTTTTACATTTAATTTTCAATAAAAACAATAAATTTATAAAATTGCTTTAAAAACAAAACAAATTTTAAAAAAACAAAACAAATTTTAAGAAACAAACAAATTTTTAATTTTATATTTTTGAATTACTTTGAAATTTGTAAATTTTAATGTCTTCTATTTTTTATTAATAATTAAACATGGCTCTTTCATTAAGTT
Source organism: Siphlonurus alternatus (assembly GCA_949825025.1). NCBI lineage: Eukaryota > Metazoa > Arthropoda > Insecta > Ephemeroptera > Siphlonuridae > Siphlonurus > Siphlonurus alternatus. Next base: position 23,781,117 of record OX463785.1, on the reverse strand, counting down.
ACATTCCAACACTGATTCGGCCATATAATTTCGATGCCATATATAGAAAAAAGTTTAATGTTAATTCCAAAAGGTATTTATAATTTAAATGCTGTCAACATAATATTCTAACAAAAAGAAAATAAGTCTGGTGGATATGTAGTTTCTCTTCTTTTACTGGGATTCAATATCATAGATTAAAAAAATAAATATGTAATGTTATTTAATATTCTGTTTGTGAAGACAGCTGCTGATGCAAACTGTATCATGGATTGAACTTGAGATCATCCAGTTAGTCTAATGCACTGCACTAATACAGTATCCAATTAATAGTAAATGTATCAAAGTCACATACACAAATGAAGCAATTCGTGGAAAAAGGGGGTCTACTTTCAGGACGTTGAGTTTGATTAATTCCAACCGTAATGGGAACTTCCAAGAGCGACAGTACAAGACAAATGGCTGGTTTGGAAGTTCGATATAAACATTAAAGTTTCACCATCATTCAGAGTAAAGCCGGCTCATTAACCAGAGGTGCAATAAGTCATTGGTCATGCCGGGGTTAAAGGTCAACAGACGAGAGCTAATTTGTCAGAGACATGGAACTTGGGAAATTGTTTGTAGCTTGTTTATTACATTTACTGAGATTGTTTCTTGTGAGAATTAATTAAAATAAACCTTCGTGAATAATGTTTTTTGTAGTGTTGTTTTGATTAATAAGTAACAATGAATTTGTTCTATTTTAGTTTATACGTTAATGTATGAATAGTGGAGCATTTTGAATTACATAAATTTAATATACTGATGCATTTAACAATTTGCATGACATTTTTTTATTGCAGAAATGGATGGAGGGTGCAAAGTTATGCTACTCTGAATTTTTACAGATTTTTTAGAGACCGGGAACTATTTTTAAAAAATTATTGAAAGTCGATTTTATGACGTCACGAGGAGTCTGTCCTTAAGAAAAAGATAGGCGCTAAACGCCCGTGACGTCATAAAAATGACTTTCAATAATTTTTTAAAAATAGTTCCCGCTCTCAAAAAAATCTGAAAAAAATCAGAGTAGCATAATTTGGTACCCTCTATCCATTCCTATGATAAAAAAATGTCATGCAAATTATCCATTTACACTTTAAAGCAATTTATTTCTCCATATATTTATGTAATTTTTTATTATCGTTGTTTATTAACATAATTATCATATACTTTGTATATAAAAAAATTAGTTTTAATAAAATACTTTCTTTAAATAATGTTATAATAAAAGTTTGATTTTTAAAAAATGTTAAGAACAATAATAATATTTTTTTTTTATATTTTACATTAATTTGTATCAAATTTATTAAAATATTACAAAATTAATACATCTTGTTAAAAAATAATTATTAAATTATTATTTAGATAATAAGTAATATACAATTTTACAACAAATGTTGATTAATAAAAAATATTTATATCACTTCATTGGGATATTGGCTAAGAAATTTGAATTTCATTATGATACATTTATGCAGCTGGAAAATAAAATTGATGAAATGATCCAAGTACCAAGTAAACAAAACTCCCGTCACAATAATAATTATTTAATTAGTAATTACGATTTGTGTAATGAGTTCGATTCCAGACACTGCTTCTTTTTATGAAAAAAGCTGCTGCCAATGATCATATAATTTTATAATATATTCTGAATTAGATGATGCTCCATCCGGACAGGTACGATAGTTCCCTCAGTTAAAACTAGGCAAATAGATTGTTATGCGACATATGGGATCACTTGATAAGCCTTCAAAATGCAAAAATAAGGGTTATAAAATTCATTAAGTATACTAAAAAAATAATACAACTCAGATTTAAAAATAATTATTATAGTGCAGTTTTTTTTTTATTATTAGTAGAATTTCAGTCCATTAATATAGTATTATAACAAGCTTATTATTATTTTTTTTTTTGTTATCCGTGATTATACAGTATATGTACCATATGGTATTTGAACGTTAGAACGTTGTCTATATCTGCGGAATCTTCTATATACTTTCAAACTATCATAATTGATATAAATTTCATATTTCTTGGTCTCTTAAAGAGAAATTCATCCTTTTGTGAATAAATTCAGTTGAAAAAAGACGAGATTACGTTCTTATTGAGAGTAAAATATTATAAATTACGTCTCCACAGTTAATGAAATAAGATGTAAGTACGAACGTGTTGGGAGATGCAAATTTAGAACATAGATTCTATGTTATACCTCCACATTGACAATATCAGTTAGCTGGGTTGTAAACCTTTTGTCATCCAAAGTCTATATTTTGGTCTTCTATTGAAATTAGCGGTCTATTTTCTCTCATCCGGAATAATGAGCTATACTGACTACCATGATCCCGTTCGTAACAATGAACTCTCTGCTATACCTGCTCAATTATATGTGAGCTGTGAGGCGTAAATAGGTAATATATATATATAGGTATTTATTGTATGGTATTCCGAAATTGCACTCATATAGCAGACATTTCATCACTGTAAATCTACACCTTCTTAAAATAAGACAAAAAAGCGTCCCCTTATTTAAGAAGGTCTTATTTTAAGAGATTTTTATCTTGAAACAAGTAAATATATTCTTAAAATAAGAACCTATGTTCTTAATTTCAGATATGTACTTGAACATAGGTTCTTATTTTAAGAATGTAATTACTTGTTTCAAGATAAAAATCTTAAGACCTTCTTAAATAAGGGGACGCTTTTTTTGTCTTATTTTAAGAAGATGTAGATTTACAGTGATTGTTTCATACTGGAAGCATAGATAGTTCATTATTTAAAACAAGGGCCTCTATCTTACCACAAGACCATGGTGTGTATGTTAGTTAGACCTGACTCTACTAGTCTGTTACCTGTATGTATGTTGTGTTAATTAGCTCTTGTTTAGTGTATCTTATCTTCCTCTTCACAGCACCATGCTACTTAAGTTCAAATTAAAAACTTTGTTTATATACGTGGATCTACTAGCACTGGTCTATGTTACCTTCCTCTTGATAGTACTATGGAACGTGTGTTAGTTAGGACTTAAGTTCGGTCTAACTTGGATCTACTAGCACTGGTCTATGTTACCTCCATATAAGCAGCACCATGTAACGTGTGTTAGTTAAGACTGGTACAACATCACGAGTTATAACCCGGGGATATCTGAGATCCCCCGAGGATGCCTCTAGCTACGCAGTGGCGTAGCCAGGATTTGACCAAGGGGGGGGTTCTTCAGGACAAAGATTGAGAAGAGCCCACTGGGGGGTTTGGGGGGCGAAGCCCCCCAATAGCCCGCCGCAGGCGCGATTTTTTTTAAGGACACGCCCCTTTTTGAGGGTAAAATAATGGAAAAATACTATTATATTAGAGGGTAAAATATATGGCCTGATGCAATTTTTTTAACATTTTATATTTTTTTCACCCCATTTTTCAATTTCTTTTGAATACGTGCGTATATAATAAATAAAGCTTTGAGTAAATTATTTTAATTAAATCAAGTAATTCATGTAACCACTTTATATTATTTTTATAGAATCAGTGTACGTGTCATTTAATTGAATTTGATTTTTAAAATTTATTTAATAATCCAAGTTCACATCATTAAGATATTGTGAAAAATAAATAAAAAAGGGAATTGCTTCTCTTATTTTTGTTAAATTTTGTCTGCACCGGGCGCGTGGAGCAACCAATTAAATGAAAGTGCGGCACACGTGAGAGCGTTTTAATTTATACAATGGGAGTTATATGCACATGCAGTTTGTAAGGGAAATAAAACATATATTTATGAGTCGCACTTTTTCCTGTTAAAATTAGAAACTAACTTATAATTCGTTTATTTTAAAGAAAAGACTACTTGTTACCCCTAAATTTCAATTTTCTATTTAACTTTTTTTTTTCAAATTTCTATAATTTTTCCTTTTTTCTTCTTATATCCAGTCACTACTCGATCTTCATGGGGGGGGTTTAAACCCCGAAAACCCCCCCCCGTGGCTACGCCACTGTAGCTACGATAAACGCTGCCTTTTATGTGGTGTTGGACTTGTAGCAGCATTTTACATCACTTTCAACCTTTTATACATCTTCAGTTTGGTGTGTTGCAGTGCAAATGGCTAAATTTTGAGCAATCTAAATATATAATATTTTCTCACTTCTTCTGTTTTCCCAATGATTTTATTTGCCATTTCAGGAAGTGTTGATCCATCAAAATAACGGTTAATAATCGAGTCTCGCCAAGTAAGCAAAGTTTATCACTTTGTGGTGTGTATAAAAAAAAAAGACATTTTGAGTATATTGTATCGAAAAAAAATATTTTAGTATTTTTTTTTTTTTAATTATGAAAATAATATTTTTAAATTTCTTTTACTATAGTTTTTTGTTTTATATTCATAGTAACAAAAAACATGTGTTTAATTTTAATGTTTGAAAATTTAATCTATTTGTAATTAAATATCTAAAATGATTGCAATGATCGTGAAATGTAATTGGGTAAAATAATTTGTTGTTCCTATATTTAAATGATACAATATTTTTTCATATTAATGTTCACTCTTTAAAATATACTACCATGTCTATATGAGTAGATAAAATTGTATATATTGTATATATATAATCTTATGTGATGTATTCTCAGGATCGATGTCGATCTGTCCAAGGGAATTTTGATGTATGGTCTTCAAATAGATAAACAAAGGGCTAAGGCTGGATAATTTGCAACGGTACATTTACTCAAGTAATGTTATGTGTGAGCTATTTCCAATCAGAAGTCAATATAAATGTTAGCGTTTAAAAATTACAATTTAAAAAAAAGGCAATTTATTTTTATAGTAAATTTAATTGTATTCTGTTTTGTCAATATACAATATTTATTTGTGTTCTTTATAATTACTGAAATCATTATTTGAAAAATATTTTTACTTCCATGTTAATAATTTTAACATTTTTATTATTAAATTGTAACTATTTATTATTAGTTATTAATAATTTGCAAAAATGCTCCCCATACACGAATTGTTGTCTTTTTTCGATTGATCTCCTGCTTAATGATGACAGCATTATTATTTAAAAAGTCGGCTAAAAATAATTTTGCAATAGCGCGATAAATTTAGTGTAATTAAACAATAAATATTATTTTATAGCGAAAGCTCAGAACGATTAATAAGAAACCTTTCTCCGTTCTAAAAGTAAATACCCTCCCACTGTGTGTGCAAATGTCCAGCAGATTAATTTGCCATTCCAAGAGGATGTTCGAGTCTCTTCAAACATGAGCTATGTGGCTGGATAATTTGCAACGTTATATGCTCAAGTTAGCTATATCATTTGAAGATAAACGTTATAGGTAGTTTGTCTTAAATAAAAAATTAATGTTTTTTTTTTTTAATTTAAGAAAATAAAAATATTAATTTATATTTTTTCTTTGTATTTTAAATTATGTCATAATGTTTTAAAATTATAAAATTAATATTTTAATGAACAGATTTTACTGAAAAAAATATTGTTGACTTTACTGTTAGTTTTATTTTTCATTTTAAGTAATTTACAATTAATAAATAAAAATGATTGCTTGAGTGGATATGTTGATTATTCGCAAATTTTTTGTATGTAACTTGTTATTGTGTTAAGTTTTATTGTCTTCTTGTAACCATTTTATTTTATAAAAATAACTCATGTTGTACTTGTACATACAACCAGTGGTTAAATAATTGAATTGAATTGAGCGTTACACATTCAGCAGTTTTTTTGTCAACAAATCAGGCAAGGATAACAATTGATGTGTCGCAATTCGCAAAGTGTAACAATATTTATACCAAAATATCACAAAAAAAAAATGAAGGTATGTAATTGTGTGTAGGTAATTAAGCTTGTTTTTAACGTGTTCATTTCGGTCCGAGTTGGGCGGTGTGGAGTGCCATCAACGCTACAATCCCCGGGGCTTTTCCCGCTCACCTTTTTTGGACTGTCCACTCTTAGATAAGAGACGCTCGGATTTCCATACCTACGTTTGTTTTAAACACACTCCTATGTTTCCTTTGGGAATAACAGACTGGATAAATGTTCTCTGCTTTTTTACTAAAATATAAAACTCAGTTACTTTGTAATTACATTTTATAATTATTCAGTTCAACATATTTTATTACAAAGTTTTATAATGTAAAGTTTGTAACTGTTTATTTTTTTAACGTCCCATCTTTTTGTTGTGATTTTTTTCATGGAAGAAAAATTTTAGTTATGCTGGAAGAATATCTAAATTATACACCATATTTTATTTCTATCTATTCTTAGACTTTTGATTTTTTTAATTATAATTCGAATTCATTTCAATAATAACTTTTGAATTGTCATCCCCTTTCTTTAATGCAATGAAAAGTGATTTGATTTTTTTCGTAAAGCACCACGCCTAATAAAAAATTTAGAGGAATTTCTTTCAACGATTACATCATAATTATGTTGTAGACAAAAATGAACCCTTCTAAAATTACTTACATATTATTAAGAAATAAGGTGTCAGTTCATCACTATTTATATTTTAATTTAATAATATTACAGCATTAACATATTAGACTAAATTTAATATAAATAATAACAGACCCCGAACTACATGAACATTGTAACTGATATTTCGGAATATTGTATCTTATTATTGGCTAATTAATATTATTAAATTAAGCATAGCTACACACGTTAATAACCCATAAGCCCCGTCTAGACTGACTAATTAAAGCTTAGACGAAAGGATTTAGTAAACGTACACTGCACGTGAATTAATATAAGCATCGTGAAGAGTAATTTTATATTATGGTTCATTTCATGTATCAGTAATGTACGAAATGTGACCTTATAGCAAATTTTATAAATATATATTAGATTATATAATAGTTACTGTGGTATTTTTATTTTATAATCAATACGGAAAGTATATTAATCGGATTATTAATAAAATCAATCGTGAATTCTTAAAACAAACTTCATAATATTAAACTGCAGATCTTGCAGATTGGATTGGGGAAACTCTCTTTGTACATCCTGTAGCTATTATACTTATATAGAGTTATAACGTTAGACATAAAACACATATGAAATTGATTATTTACTATTGAATTATAGTTAAAAATAATAATAATGTAATTATACTAATTAAGAAATGTTTTAAAATTTAGTAACGCATAACCTAACCCCAAAAATGTGTACTAAAGGAATTCAAATCAAAGTGTTTAAATTATTATTTCACTACTCTCTCTCTCTCTCTCTCTCTCTCTCTCTCTCTCTCTCTCTCTCTCTCTCTCTCTCTCTTCTCTCTCTCTCTCTCTCTCTCTTTCTCTCTCTCTCTCTCTCTGTCCCTATATTTACATTACTTCTCTACTAATCTACAAATTTAATTAATATTATATACACCTGTAGGCATTAACATATATATACCATTTCTGTATAAATAATTAGCCCTTCCAGGTTTGACTAGAATATTCTATGTATGCCGCGAATTTATTGAACTGTAAGTGAACGAGCTAGGCTTTGTTGTCATTAGAACATCGCTCCATTGTTATGTCAGACAGCCATTGTTGAAATTCTCTACGCGTGCAGTGTTATTACAGAAGGGGAAGCTATGTTAAAGCTACGTGTAATTTAGGTGTTATAGCTTGAAATAATTTGTAGTGTATATTTATTATATTTTATAATAACTTATTAATATTATGCTATGCTAGAAAACAAATGAAATAATAAAGCCTTTTTTTTTTTTTTTTTTTTTTAAATTTCACACAGCTGAATCTGTTAAGGTGATTCTTAGTGGATTATGAGATGATTTTAAAATAAACAAAATATTTGTATTGCAATATTTAATTTCATTGCTTGGTGTAGTACATCAATAGAATAATAATAATGAGTTCAAAAATATAAATTATTGACAAATTTAATTATTTTATTTATTAACATTTGAATAACGCTGGCCACTATTCTAAAAATGTTGGTGCATTTTCCAAGTGGCCCTCATTCTATCGCCCCTAAATAACTACTTTTAATTCATTAATCATGATTTTTTTTTTTCTTTTCATTCTTCTATATATTCAAAAAATATTAATTTTGTTTACTTTTCTTTTATAATATAATAAAATTGTCATTCTGATATTGTTCACATATATTTTAATGCCAAATTTTGAAAAAAGTGTGAAAAAGAATAGATGGCGGTAAAACTAATTCCTCCGTGCGAAATATCTTCAATATTGTACAGTAGCGTACAAAATCAAACCGAACGTATTCAATGACGCAAAACAACAAAACACAAATTCCAGCGTGAGAATTTTCAATCGTTCGTTCAACGTGACATAAATGGTGACAATAAAAATCACGCACTCGGCTGCACGTTATTGCGACCTCATAAACGTCCTCGTATCATGTCGCTTTAATTGAACATCAACAAAAATGTATAACACTTTTTAAATCTCGTAATATAAATGTTACAGTTTTGTACAATTTATTTCAATTCTAGTCTGACAAGAACAACAGTTTGTGGGTGATAAATGGTAGTATGTAATGAAATATGCTCCATAAATAGTAAAACACCGTGTGTACAAAACGCACAGATAAATTTACCATAAACTTTTACTGCAAGAATTAAATTGTTGCAAAGGGTAAAGATTTTTTTTTTTTTTTTTATTTTTCAATGCTTTATTTAATATTTCACTCTCCTTTGTCATTTAATTTTAATGCTGCCAAATGTTGAAAATAGTAATTACTATTAATAATATAATATGAAAATTTCATATATATAATTATCGCTTTTATTCATTATTATATTTATAAATGTCTGTCTTTTTCTATTATATAAATATAGCGATTCTTTTTATTATGCTTTTATGTAGTATTATTTTCATTTTCAAACAGCATAGTATATTTTTTTGTAAATGCTTGAATATTTCAAAGAATACAAACTAGAATTTATACACAAATAAGATTCTAGTCTAAAACCTTTAAGCACCTAAGGGATACTTCCTTTTTATCGATATATACTGTTTTATATATCAAGTTTCAAGTCACTTTACATTGCAAGCTGTGAAAACAACATGAAAATATATAGATATACGTTGGATGTACTTTAGGCTGATTTTTATATATAATATTATTGTAAGTTACAAAAAAATATTTGGGATAAAATTATTTTTTTATAATTGTAGCTTTTGAAAGTGATAGGAGAGGAGAGAGAGAGAGAGAGAGAGAGAGAGAGAGAGAGAGAGAGAGAGAGAGAGAGAGAGAGAGAGAGAGAGAGAGAGAGAGAGAGAGAGAGAGAGAGAGAGAGAGAGAGAGAGAGAGAGAGAGAGAGAGAGAGAAGCGTGGTCGGGACAAATCTATAGCAACTGCCAGCTTCTTTGCCAGCCATCGATCTTGTCCCCCCTCCCCCTCCCCCACGGTGTTGTTAGTCTTGTAGCATCTCACCCTTCCTTCGTAGTAGCTAAGAGCCCTCGTCGCTTGCTACTCGCACTATATCCATTCCACCAAGTTTCGCACTCGAAATGTTGTACGCATTTATCAAACAAGGTATAAAGGAAGAGACTATAGTTTCACATAAAAAATAATGGTTTAACACAATACCCTGTATGGTTGTTTTTGAAAAATATTAAATTAAATTTTAATATAAATTAATGTAAGATGTATGTTGTGTTTTTTTTTATAACAAAAAAGTGTTAGTTTTATTTGAATTACTCTATTTTGTTGTACTAACATCGTTTGTAGTCATAAAAATGTTAAATTCTCATAAAAATAGTAAGTAATATTCATTGAAAATAGTTTATGGAGTCCCATATTTTTCTCATGGATCGATAATTTTAATAATATTGATAAATAAATTCAACGTCCTTAGAAGTTTAGCAATACGATGTATGAATGTACGCAAAGATGCTCCGTAATGTGCATAATAAATTACCTTCATTATTTTATATTATGAAGAATAAATTAAACAGCATAAATCCCAGTCCATGAGTTACATAGTCAGAACGTTGCACGCATTTATCAAGCAAATTAAGAAGGAAGAGAATTTAGCTTCACATGAAAATAATACAGTAAGTTCCTGTTTAATTGTTTTGAAAATAAAAAATATTGTAAGATGTAGGTGTACTTTTTTATTAAGTAAAATGGGAGTTTTATTCGAATTACTCTTTTATGTCTATTGTGTTTAATAATTTCATTTTAACTGAAAATATTTTTTTATTTCTATTAAAACTATTGAAGTATACTTTGAAATGAAATCAATATAAAATATTAATCAGCAGTAATTCGAATTAAAAATATTTTTCTATTAATGAAATATGGATTGTTATAAAGATATAAGAAAAAAACAGTAATTACACTGTGCATTAAAATGCACTCCAGTAAAATTTGTGTAAAAAGTATTGCGCCTTACGAAAATTAAGACAAGTTGTTTTTTCAGCGGCATTTCGCAGAAATTTTTGATTACGTGAAAGAAGCATTTATAGATCCCTGAAATATACAAAACATCTTCAAAATGAAAAATGTTTCATAAATTTAATAATAATCTAGACATATTGGGTATAATATTTTCTAGATATGTGCCAGTTTTGTTAAAATTGATCACTTCAATTTCGTATGTTTTGGTGCGTTCCATGGTTCAAGTAATTATATCTTATACGCAGTACATAAAAATTAGAAACAGGAAGAAAATTGTAACATTAAAAAAAAATAATCACCTGCATGCTTGAGTTAAATTCAATGACTCCAGAAATGGGTATATATCGTCTAGAATTCAGGTTTACATAAATTAAATAAGCTAAAGAGTTGAAGCAATTAAAAGAAATTATACAGAACTAAAATATTAATTATACATAAAAAAAAGGTTAAAATATTTAAAACTTGAGTAATAAATTTGAAATCTACTTATTTATAATGCATTTTAATATATCATATAATAATTTATAACAGTCCAAGAAGTTAATTAATAAATGTGTCAGTTTTATTAATAATATTCCATGCTAAAGGTTTTATTAATTTGCATTTCCTAACATTTGAAAATTATTAAATTGTAGCCACTGCAGTAAATGAAAAGCACTTTTTGATTGAAATCGACTATTTTATTAACTCGACTTTTATTATTATCTCTTAAACTTTCCAAAGTAAAAATTGGGTGTACTTTCTGCATTATATGCGACAATAATTTCAGATAATTTTTCTGATGTAGTAACTTGATCTTGAGCTCTCATAATAAGTACGTACTATGGAATGTGATTAAGAAAGTAATTAGCAAGTTTAATTTTATAAAATTATGCTTTTCAAATTTACCAGAAGCTAATTTATTGCATTAATCGTGGTGTCAACATTGCAAAGCAAAAATCAATAATGAATTAATTAATGTTAATCAATAAATAGGAGCAAATTTTTAAAAAGAAAATATGTATGTTATATTTAGGAGTTATTTTTTTCATATACATTTTGTATTTGAAATAAGTCTTTCAATTATTCTCACAAGCATACAGTAAAGATAATTGATTTTTTTTTCCCTCTTCAACTGTACTATCTAGATTGAACTCGGTGATTTAATTAAAAAGCGAGAAGAACCTGACTTGTTTCAACATGTCAGATAAAAGTTTTGCAGAGAAAGTTTTATCTTCTACCTGCTTCTTTATTCTGCAACACTGAGAGTCTCAAACGAAGCAGTAATCTTGCAGCGGCGCATACGAAACTTTGAGACAGTAAAATGGGAAGTTTTTTTACGTGTGCCCTGGATATAGTGTAATTTGCTGGGAGGGATGAAGAAAAACATTTACGTCTAACAGAGTTGTTTCTTTTAGTTCTTTACTGAAATGTGTGTGATTCATTGTATGCATCTAATAGCATGGAAAAAATGAAAATTGTGTTTTTTAGAAAATCTAATTTATTTTTATATTTTTTTTATGCCAATTTAGACGTCCTACATTTTAAAACAAATTTTTTGTATCTTTAGTTTTACCAAGAATATATAGCAAATTATGTTCCACACAAAATTTGAAATTTTTTCTTTCCCTTATTTATTATTAAAAATTCAAATATTTGCATACAAGTATGTATAGAATTAGTCATAAAAGGTGCTTAGAAAAGAGAAATTGGTTAACACAAAAATCATCATATACTGCATACATGCCTAAACACACCTACCCTGAAAATCTTGGCAATACTGTTTCCTTATATATTCGATGCCTCAGGATGTTAGTGAATATATATAAAATCAGATTTCATGTTATACGAAAGTTATACGACACATATTCTTAGCCAAAAAATTATGACTGTTATATTTTGGTTTGCATTTACAAAGGAAATTTTTTCGTCCTTAAATATTACAGTATAATATCGGCATATATTTCACTAATGTTGGAGTGCAATGTTTTATATACTAGAAGGTTCCAAACAATAATAATTAATCATTAAACATATTTTATCTTAAAATAAAATGACCAGAAAATTGGCTGGCAAAGAATTTTAAGTTGAAGAGAAGCACATATATATTTCTCTCTTCTCCCCTTCAAAAATTTTTCTCACATTTTTCTTTAAGCTTATTTCTGTGATATTTGTATAGACGTTTTCTCGTTTCAATCCAAACGTTCACGACGCTCAAATTTGATCGTTTGTTCAATTTCTCTGATTGACATAAACATATTTCAACGACGCAAATCTGTATACTGGGGAACGGGGAATGATTTATAATGTAATAGGCTTACGAGATTACCAGACTTGAAAGGAAAAGTGTTTTAGAAATTCCTGAATATATTTTATAAACAACTTATGCATGAATGACTTACTATATATTCATGAATATTTTGTTTAGAATTTTGTGAATATTAAATTATAATTATTATGCATAAATGTTTAATTTTTTAATTTATAAACAAAATTGGGGTTGAATAAAAAAAATTGAGTCATTTGTTACATGTTTGCAAAAAATAAACAACTCACATACTGTTGCTTTAATTATTCAACAATGCTCAGAATATGTGTAGTATAAAAAACACGAGGTTTTGATGCAATTATAGTCTTTAAGTTTCATGTACATAAAGTCTAAAATTGCATCAAAACTTCGTGGTTTATACGACACTTATATTCTGAGTCGACGAATGATACTTAGCGAGTACTCAACTTTTTATTACCTAAACTTCGAAACTTAACGTGACCTTTGCTGTAAATAATTTAAGTGGGGTCACTAAAATTACACCTCTAGTCACGGTAAACGTTACCCCTACTCTCTCTGTAGCCGTTGTCTCGCAGTCTATAGAGGCGTGGTGAACTTGAATTTTATTGTTATTGTTAGACTGGGTGCTCTTCTTACATCTCTCAAACTTGGAAATCTAAATATCTTGGGGGCGATTCACGAAAGAGTTTTCCAGATTTTTAACCACGTTTAGCTTAACCACGTTTAGCAAGGTAATTTAACACGTAAAACAGGTATATTTTAAACGTGGTTAAAAACGTGGTCAAAGTCTTGCTAACTGTTTCATGAATCGCGCCCCTTGGAGCGACGAGTATAGAGTAACATTTGCCATGTCTCGAACTGTACGTACATAAGTATAAGCTACAACAGGAAGCACGCTTGCCAACATAACAGCGTGTGCTCTCAAGAGACAAAGTAGCTGCTCGTTGACCCATTTTTAGTCCTCTCGAGTCATTCTTAGTACAGAAAGTTGCATTGTTGTAAATTATAGTAAAAAATGTGTGCTACAATATGCGCATTGTTTAAAAGTGCAGTGAAATATTTAATATTCTGGCATGATATAAAATTGCGATACAATTTTCTGTATAGAATGTAATAATGTGTAATTATTATAAATTATTCATAAAATAGGTTAATAATTAATGAAGAATTTCATTAAGACCTTATTAAAACGCTCTAATTAATAACTAGTTAATTGTTTTATTATTAATGTGAGGTGTGAATTCCTGTATTTAATTGATGCTGTTTAATTAATATTTTAAGGTAATTGTTAAAGTTAATTGAAGGTATGACAGGAAAGTATGTCCAAGTTGAAAATAAAAATTCCCTTAGTATTTTTACCATTAGACTGTAAATAGAATCACTTTTCTTGATAGCATGCAATTGTCTAATTTTTATTTTTTATTTATGAATTTTTATTCACAACAGGCTTCTTGCTTTGATTTATCTTAAGATATAAAAATTATAAAAATATAATTTACTGATAATGCGTTTTGAAATAAAATATGAATATATTATGAACCAATTATTATAAATTAGGACCCGTTAAAGAAAATTTAACAAAAACTCTCTCTTATATTTAATATGGTATTAAATTTATGTATGGATGAACTATGTTTTTTTTATTATTAATAAAACTATTACTATTATTTAAATCAATAATAATTTTATTAAATTACATAATTGCTTGTCTTTATTTTGATTAAGAAACGTTGAAAACAGAAGAGAAACATTAAAAAATTTATTGTAAGAATAACATTTTTTATACAATGATATTTTCTTTACATTTTAAGCTTGTATAATCTTTGAACGTATGCAGATGCAAATCTTTCCGCTTGGTGCATTATAAGAAGTCTTCTCTCATATATAGTGGCAGGAGGGTCTCTCTCTCTCTCTCTCTCAAACACACTGCAAGAAAGCAGACAGTCAACGTGGCACCGTTTTCTTAATCCCGACCGTCTTAAGAAACTTTTCATCTCTATGCAGAACCATGTCGAGTAAATACTGGAGATAATACTTTGGAAAGTAAACCAATCTCATTCTTGAAAGCTTTCATTTTCTTTTTTAACATTTGACAGTATTTTTTTTATTATTATTTTTACTGAATATCAAGATATAAAGAAAATAGTTTATTGCAGCGTTGCAATTATTATTTAAATTTTGTTTTTTAATAAGTTAATATAGAAGTTAAGAAGAAAGCTTGGAACACTCAGTCAAATGTTTCTGCACTACTTACATATGGCATTTTTTTTAAAATTATATTTAGCGTTATTGAAAAAAATTGTAAATTTTTCACTATAAATTGTATATTGCATAAAATTGCCTAACCTTCGCAACAATAGAATGAATTATGAATGAATTTTTTGTAATAAATTTGCCAGTGTTTCATAAAGAAATGTATATTTGAATATAGTTAATGTTCATATAATTTTAGTTATTTTCTTAAAATTCTCCCAATACTATGCATTCTCATAATTAATTTAGTTCTGTAAATTTTTAATATCTATAAAACAGACACTCAAGAAATATTATATTTTTCAATTAATAAGAATAATTGAAAATAAATTCTCTTTTTTTCCCCCTGTAGCTTTTTTGACTTATGCAACCAGTAGAGCACATCTGTCAAACATATTGCATACTTTTCAGGCGCTTACAAAAACAAAATGTCGGTACAAATATTTATTTTAAATAGTATGTTTTAATAATTTATTCAAATATAGTTATTTAAATGGTAATAAAATTACCAAAAAATATTGTATGAGTTAGTTTATTTGGCATGATTATTGTTAAAAGATTAATAATTTATTAGATGGTTTGTGTATTTGTCTTGTCCTTGTATATAATTATGCATAATTTAATCTTACGTTAGTTTTATATTTTATAATAAGTTTTGACTTGATCAATGATTGTCTCTATACAAGCCAAATGATTTAAAATAAATAAATGGATTCCCCATAAATAATTAATTAAACTGGGGAAATTTTATTAAGTGATTTAACAAACGACCAGTAATTTTATATTTTATAGTGACAGCATTTTGTATTATCTCCCTGTTTACATGACCATGCTGCACTAACATTAAAGTTTAATGTACATTTCCATTTAAAATGTGTCACGAGGGTTACGACTCTTTATGATTGAGCTGCCTTTACAAAATAGTAAGAAAGAAACGTGCAAGGATGCGCCTCCCAGATGCATTGTTGTGCACCGGAACAATTTTTTACTACTTTATTTATAATGAAGATTGCATGTCGTAAAAAGTGAACATTGCTGCAATGCAGCTTGCTTTTCTTGACGCTGTCTCATGGAAATGTATATATTGTAGATGTGTTTGAAATGAGATTATCAGTTGTCATAAATTGATGACAAAATATGAAAACGTACAGTAAAATGATGGAGTGAAGTTTATTTGAATTTTATTTGATTAGACAATTTGATGAAAGATAAATCAAATCTTCTTTAAGAATTTAAAAGCTAGAAAACAAGTCTAATAGTTCTAAACTACTCGAGTTTAAATAAAAAGGAAAGCGTATATTTCATTCAAATATTTAATAACAAATTTACGAAAGGAACTGCGTTTCAAGATATTGCAATTTTATGAAAAGTTTTAATTGATATGTTTAATTTAGATTAAACGATTGTAGTTGTTTATGACCATAAAAATACCATTTGTTAATCACATAATAATGATATTTAGTTTAATTAAATTATAAGCAATTATCTTTTTTATATACATTTTACTTTATAGCATTATTTTATGTAAATTAATCAACATCAACTAAATTTCTATATAAATTGTATTATACGTTTGAAAAGTACCCTTTAAAAAATTTTGGCTTCTTTAAATTAAGTTTTTATTGAAGAACATTAAAAATTATGATCCCACTTAAAATTATTTACTTGAAAACACACAAATAATAAGAATTAATTTTCATTTCCTTAAACATTAATTTTCATGTAAAAACCATTTACTAGTTTAGACACATCCGTTTATTTAAGTGTAAGTCTCGTAAATCGACGCCCATTTCCTGGTTGGCTGGCTTGCAAGCCTCAGGATGTAGTCAAATGAGATTATTAAGATGGGGAATTTTTAATATTTCTAACATTAGGTCCGCTTCCTTCGGGCAAAGTGGTTTAAACGAGGGGGGGGAGAGAGAGAGGGAGAGAGAGAGAGAGAGAGAGAGAGAGAGAGAGAGAGAGAGAGAGAGAGAGAGAGAGAAGGGGAGGCAGAGAGAGAAACGTTATGGGATATGAAATTGCTGCAATGATTTGATAAAGATCGTATATGAAGATGGAATTTTCATGTAAAATGAAGAGAATTTTTTATATAGCAATGTTAGTAAAAAGTCGATTATACGATGAAAAAAATAGAAGGAAATTGTTGCATTTCCAATACATTAAACAGAATCAAACTTGAAATGATTTTTATATATTTGTAGAAGATTATATCGACGTTATTAAATTATCTCTTGTTGTAGAAATATCTTTAATTGTTACAATAAAGAATAAACATTATTACATTTACTTTGATTTTAGTATATAAATTAAATTGTTAATAATTTGAGATTAAATTTAGTGTCATATAGTTAGAATTGTTTAGCTATAATTATAAAATTTTCTCTAGGAATAGCCTAGCTTATATGAGTAAATAAAAATCAACCATTATTTGAAACTCTTTAAAACATATATAACAATATAATTTTAATTGTAACATTTTTTCTAATGATAACTAGGCTAATTTATAGTACTTTACGTGACGTACATTTGATTCAGGTGCAGTAAAAGCCAAGTTACAACATTATTATCTCCCGGAAGTGACGTCATTTTTAAATTACATCTCCGGAACATGATGTGGGTGTAATTCTTTACAAACCACACCTCCCCTCCCAAGAAACCTCAGGGCGCAGGGAGAGTAGACACGGAGGTACGTTATTACATGCTCTTTAAAAGTGGTAATAGGGAGATTTAATTTATTAAGTTTTAGGTTTAATTCTTTAGATATCATTATTCTACAATAAAAATTTA
Organism: Siphlonurus alternatus; assembly: GCA_949825025.1. Lineage (NCBI taxonomy): Eukaryota > Metazoa > Arthropoda > Insecta > Ephemeroptera > Siphlonuridae > Siphlonurus > Siphlonurus alternatus. The sequence goes on along the minus strand of OX463785.1, from coordinate 23,763,416 downwards.
GCTGCATGGAAATATGTACACGCAAGATACTAACAGTATTAATGAATTTGTTTTAAACTATTGTTATATGTCGAAGCTTTTTTTATTGTTTAATTGTTCAGCAATAAATTATTTTATATTTACAAGCAATTTTAAATAAAAATTAAAATCAACAAACATTTAATAAATTATCAAATAAAAAATGTATTAAAACTATAATTAAATAAATAGTTAAAAAATCTTTTGTGAATTAAATTTAATAATTAAGTAAACTTTATTTCAAATTTCAATGTTTGTTACTATCATGTCATGTTTGTACGTTCAGTCATTACAGGAATTAGGCAAGGATGATTTTTGAACTATCTCAAATACAAAGTCTAGATATAATAAAATATGAACACATTTTATATTAATGTAATTTGATAAATCTAACAAAACCTTTGTTAGTTGGAAAAATTTCGAACATTTTAATTATAGTAAGTTGTGCTGTACATTTTTTTTCTTACCTTCATAAAATAATTTTTTTTGTTAACGAATTTAAACTACATTTAATTTATTGTATTTAAAAAATCTAATTGATTCAAATTAAAATATTATGTAGCTTTAAATTGCATTCAACTGCAATTTAAGGTATTTTTAAGGTATTTAAAAAAATATTACATGCATTTATATGGATCTATAATAAGTATGATACACCTCTCTTTGTGCCTATCCTGCAACAAGGGCTCTCAAGTTAACTTCAGTATATTGGTGACACCATAGCTTGATTTACAGAGATAAGAAAAAAGGTAGGGTCGTAAATAGCGCTGACGGCGCCACAAATTACAAGTGCCAACTAATTGGGTCGTACTCAAGCCGCCCACAAATAAACAAGTTCATTTTTCATTTTTATCGCAAAATTTATGTGTACAGTCCTTTTTGCTTTATAGTTGACATGTTATTAACTTGTTAAATTGAAATAAAATTTTGTAGGACTGATAGTTTTGTTTAAAATTATTGAATTTATATAAGGATATAATTTTATTTCATATGAAGGTTAATTTATATATTTATCCATGTTACGAAAATTAACAGCCAGTGTTTTGTAGCATTTAAGTACAATATCTATTGTTGTAGTATTTGATAAATTACATGCAAGAAGTTGCAATTTCACAATCACTTGGCCGTTTAAATGTCAAATGATTAAATACAAGATTTGTTATACGTTAGATAATAAATAAGTTTATACCTAAATTATTTTCATTTATTAGAATGTTAATTGTTATTAATGCTATACCATATCTCCATAATATAACAAATCAAATTGACTTTCTATTAGAGTCCCACGCCATTTTTCAAAATTCAATTTTTTTTAGCATCTTTTATAAATACAAAGAAATAAAATGTTCACTGTAAATACATTCGGGAAAAAAATCAATGGTTGTATTAGATATCTGTTGTAATTTAATTTTTAATTTGTTTATTATCACTAAAATATATTTGAGGTTATTATGGAACAATGACTGTGAGGCATAAATCTAATAAATTTTTTATTAAACATGCATGACATTTCACATGATTTTACCATTAAAGCCCTGCCTATTTATAAATATTAACGTAAAATGAAGTCCATGCACTTCAAGGCAAAAAGTGCGAGCTCTTTAAACTTAATTTAAATACCAATAAATATCGATGTATTTTTTCCAACACTAAACCTTAACAAATATTTTTTTAATATTTTTTTTACTAGTTTTTTTATGAAAAATTAAACACCAAGATTATTTACATGAAAAATATTAAATAAATTAATGTGAATTTTAATTTTCTTCCATTATTTATTTATTTTTTTTTTAGTTATAAACTTTTTCTTTTAAATAAACAAGTTTAACCAACATTAAAGAAAGTTTAATCAAGTTTGTTGTAACAATTCGAGACTTCAAATATCCGACATTTCCACGAAACTTCTTAATTTTCTTGTTCAGACAAGCTACTATTGATTTTCATCCTGGGAAAACATTTTTTTATAATAACTCTCGTTACTTTTTGTTGGTAGATTTTCTCTCGGACTGAAAGAGAATTCCCCCCAAGTGATCCCGAATAACACACTTGATCCAGAATAATACACATGTCCGTCTTGTCAGAAAAGAAGAAATAGTCTTCATTCTCCACTGCTGCTTTTGTCGGACTAAGCTTCTTCTTCTTTTCTTCTGACAAGTAAAATCCACTTTTCAAACTTTTTTTTTATCGTGATAATATTTTTTTTCAGAGAGGGTAAAGTATTTTTGACTGATATATTTCCTAAAATTTACATTTTCATATACGTAACTAGAATTCCTAATGAAAGTTAGTTATAATTTTAATAACAAATATTGATGATATTATTAATTAATTAAAGTAATGTTTTTTTACAAGAATATTTTTGCATCTATAATGTAATTTCAAAATTCACTACCTAGTATTATTAATCAAAATTATCCCCTTGATCTTTCTTCGTCAAGAATTTTTTAAAATTTAATATAGGGTAAAAAACACACATTATTTCCGGCTATTTCTGATAGGAATATCACGTTTTCCGGTCTTCAAATTAAAATTATTTATTTTATCAAATTACAAATTATTACAAACACAACGCATGGTATCATATGCATGAGTCAATTAAAAACAAAACCCACACTTGAAATTTAACATTACAGAATTGATAACTAATAAAATGTATTCTTGCAAAATATTAAATGTCACTGGCAACAAAAATACAAAAATAGGTTTTATTAAAAAGATAAGGAGCATAATTGTATCGTTCTTTATTTACAACTTTCTTTCGATTGCAAACTACAATTTATGTATAATACATATACCAATTGTTATAGAACTAAAGAAAATAATATATTAATTAAGTACCATGCAGTCTTTATCTTTATTTATTAAATTTATTTGTATCATATATGTTTAAGCAGCATGTTCGTTCATGCTGTTCTCAACCTATAATACTGTTATTATAAGAGTATTAAAAGTAAGCCCTCATATATTTAATTAAATTAACAAGGGATAATGTTCTGATTCCTTTAATTGGATCCATGCTTAGTGTCAAGCTTATAATATATATCTTATTATTTCCCCACTATGATTTTTTTATTTTTTTTCGTGACAGATATTTGGTAAGGTTTTTACCTTTCGTATTTCATTTCGAATAAAATTTGTTGAAGGACATGATGATAAAAAATTATTAATGATAATAACTTGTATAAAAAGTAATTTTTCTTATCCGAGTGTTGAATTATTGTTATATAAAAAATGTACGATGATTTCGTTTCATATTTTATAAAGATTTTGATTTATGATTTTTCCACCCTTACGCGTCGTGTCCGTTTTTTCAAACCTTTTTGTGGTTTTTCCATTTGCTGACCGCTCCCTTCTATGTCATCCATTTCTCCTCTGGCTTGCTTGTCCAGCTCGGCAATTTCAGCGTCACTCGGGATATTTGATTCTCTCGCTTCGCCGTATTTCCAAGGTTACTAAAAAACAAAGGTGGTATTTCATGTTGTTTGTAATGCAGGTCGCACACTGCCTTCGCATCTCCTCGTATGGTATCGTATGAGAAAAATTTAGAACCGGTTCTAATTAGGGAACTATGATGTCATGCGATACAAAACGAAGCTGTGTTCGCGCGCACACCTGATCACATAGGTTCTTACTTTTTAAATAATGCGCTGCGATATCATGCTATTCTGTGTGAGACAGACCTAATTTGGAAGAAATTGTAACTTGGTATTTAATTTCAAGTAAATACCATGAAAAACAAAAGAATTACAAATTAACAATTAAAGCAATAAATAAGGAAATAAGTTATACTAAATTAAAAGCATTTACGGGGCGTAACGAGTTAAAATTCAAATTAATTTCACTTCAATTTTTTACCTGCAACCATTTTTCTAGTGTTCTTACCTAGCTCTTTGAAGTATAAATTTTGTGGTATTGTATTTATCATTATTTGATGAAAATTAAAATGAATAGAAATAAGAGAGGGCAATGTTCGATACTTGATAAAAAAATGTTTTTCAATTTCATACCAAGAAATATAAATATTAAAAATGTAATAAATAATTCAAAATTCGATTTCAACTTTGTTATTGTATGTTGATAAAGGAAAAAAAACAGTTTTGTTGTTTATACAAATGTTAATATTTTTTATTTAGAACATAATAATGTACTGCATACAATGCACAAAGTTTAAAAAAATAGCAATATATATTATGTTTTGTTTGACATTTTCTCCGTATTTTCTTCGACAGCCATACAACGATAAGACAATGAAGGATAATTTAAGCGGAACGAGGAAATTAGCAACTAATTTGTAAAGTCTTATCTCCCCTTTTGCTAAGGGTTGTTGTTTGGCAAAGTCTGGGAATAGTATAAATATACAGTATATATATATAGTGTTTAATATTATACAATTATATAAACCGATATAAACATGTTTCAAATATTTAAATTTTCATCTTTGATAATCTTTGAACATTGACAATCTATTTGCATTCATGTGATAAAACTATAGATACCTCAGTATTCTGTCAAACTTATATTGTAAATAAGTTATTCAGTATTCCACACACCTAGTTTCCAAAAGTTAATAAATTATACAGTATTAATAGATAATATCGGTTGTACCCAACAAAAGCAGACATCAACAATAAAGTTAACAGTAAGATAATCCTGCATGGTAGCTGATAACAATGCAAATGTCTGTTTTGACAATTTTTTTTTAATCAACCCACAATTGGGTGCTTCTACTTACTAATTAATATTCAATAATTTTAACACCTTCCGAAACCCTAACTTGAGCGTTTCGCGGGCTCTTCTGGAACGGGGGCGGCCACGGCCTTGCAATCTATCCCGGCATTTGCCTGCGACTGAGGGAAACGTGGAAATTTCAGACAGGAATGGACACTAGTTTTTGTCAATGAACCGGAAGTACAATGGCCCAAAACTAGGGAAACCATATAGTGGAAAAGCGCAACGTTTTACCCCTGGGTGGGAAACAAGTTTTTTTTTTTGAAAATGGTCACCCATCCAACTATTAACCACGCTCGACGTTGCTTGACTTTGGTGATCTGATGAGACCCGATCAAACGTACTGCGCCACACCTCCCACGTACATAAATACTACGGCTTTACTCAAGCTGTAGATCTAAGAGGCAGAGATATGTGTTTCCGGTAGAGCTAAAGTCAAGATATTATAAAGTTCACTTTTATAGACTGCGTGACAACACCCACAAACATATTATTATAACATTTATGGTGCCCCAAGGTGTACGTGATAATGTTACTACACGATCATTAATTTTACATGACGATGTTGAATACGGATCGATTACGTCTCATTAGAATAACTTTATCCGTCGTTGAGTCGTATTAACACCGTTACGTGAACATTGTGATTATGTGACATTTGAGCTTGTTCGCCAAGGAGGTTGTATAATAAGGACATGCAGATTCCAGGTATAAATGAGGCAATAAAAGTAAGTGATTAATTCCAATGTACTTTTTTCGTCATACTTATCATACAAGTCCAAGTATAAACGTTCGAAATAAAAGAGTGAGTACCAATCAGAAGGTCACAGGTTCAAATCCTGGCTGAGTTTACTCTTTTCTTTCGAAAGTTTTTTTATGATACGTACCGATGACGGAAAAAAACATATTGTAATTAATTAATAAAACGTCATCTGATGAAGATAACATTTTGTCTCACTAAAAATAGTATTATAAGAATCAATTAAGCTGCAGACATGTTAGAGACGCACTGACACAATTAAGGTATACAGATTGTACCTGAGGACACTTTATTGGTAGGATAGCCTTATATACGACAGTAAATTGAAAAACCTCGATATTCGTCAAGTTTCGGTAAATTCGGCCGATCTGTGTGGAGATGTCAAAGATTTGACAACATAGCGCTGGCGGCTAAAGCGGCACCTTTGATGTTAGGCTGGCCAATCAAATGCGCTTATCAAAGTCCGCGTTGTGACGTACCAGAAAGCGACCGATTTGAAAGTTATAATAGACCACATAACTGTAGACAATTATTGAAACTGCACCTCCATATAGTACACAACCTCCATTTCTACTCATCTCTGCACGCCGACACAAGTTCAGACATTACAATTCTCCCGAGTCCCAGCAGCTTTGCTGTAAAGTTTGCATCGTGATGTTATGGAGTTAAAAAGAACGAACCACATTAATATCATGAAATGTAAATACAGCCAGGTGTGTTCGTACAAATGTAAAATTATTTATCAAACAGACTGTTTATGACACTAAGTTTGTATGTAGAATGCTAAGAAATGTATAATAACTTTTAGAAACTTATTTCATTCATTTCATTACATAAAGTGCTGCGTAAATATAAAAAGATGAAATATGTAAAATAATTAACCATGCAATAAAGTAGTGTTTGCAATAAAAGTAAATAATTTATACTTCAAATTTTATTTTATTATTAATCAATGTTTTGCTTTAAATTTCAGAATATTATCAAAATAAATTATTAGAAATTTGACAATTTTTTTCAGTGACTAACAAGGTTTATGAATTTGCAAAAATTGTTAATTTAGTTGTTACTTTCAGGAAATTTTAATTATTACTCTCCATACATTTTGATACAAATTTAATATTTTGGATACCTGAATTACATTTTAATACTGAATTCCAGGAAATAGAAATATAAATAGGAATAGTTTAAAAAAATCAATCAATAAAATCAAAATCAATATTTCGACATCTATATCATCTATATATGTATGAAAAATACATATTTTATAATTTATGATTTTTTAATTCTCATCAAGTTATGTTTTTTTGTTACTTACGAAAATTGATTTATATATTTTTACTTTGTATTGGTAATGTTCCATGCACATATAGATTTCTATTTATGAAAGAATTGTTTCGTATAAAAAGCCTGAGTTTAAAGTGCTTTGATTCATTCAATAAAAAGTCTCTTTTATCTTTTACTTAAAATCTTAGCAAACCTTTTTAACCTCTATACATTCATACAATAAAATTGTACTTTTATAAATATCTGACACCCATCATAATGTATTATGTATGCTAAACGCATGCTTCACTTTTTAACCTCATGCACTAAAAGCACCTTCTCTCTCTCTCTCTCTCTCTCTCTCTCTCTCTCTCTCTCTCTCTCTCTCTCTCTCTCTCTCTCTCTCTCTCTCTCTCTCTCTCTCTCTCTCTCTCTCTCTCTCTCTCTCTCTCTCTCTCTCTCTCTCTCCCACAGTATAAAGCCATAAAGCCATTACCATACATATTAACCTCGCTGCTGCCAACTCTTTGGTAAGCGTAATGCTATTCCAGTCAACAATTTGCAAGCGTTATGACTCTAAGCCACAGTTATTGGACGAGGAAAGGGTTAAAGTGAACCTAATATTACGTCTTTGTGATGGACATTTTTTTTATGGCTTTTGAAAATTTGCAACGTAAATAAAATAAGGTGGAAAATCTAAAATTTGAACACCATATTGAGCATATTCTTCAGTGATAAAATTTGTTCGATTATAATGTTTTTCTTTGATTTGTTTTTTAGCGTTCTAGCTGTGAATACAGCTTTCATTTTGTAATTTTTTACTTTCATTTATGAGAATTTTAGATGACCAGCTATAATACTTAAATTTACTTGCAGTATTTAATTAAAATAACTAATCAATTGCATGAAGATCTATTCCGCTGTTTTCCTGAAAAATTGCAAGATGTAACTGAAATTATATTATTATTATTATTTGAAGATCCGAATGGAAATTCGGATCTTCAAAGTTTTTGTGGAGGCGCTGAATCTCTCTCTCTCTCTCTCTCTCTCTCTCTCTCTCTCTCTCTCTCTCTCTCTCTCTCTCTCTCTCTCTCTCTCTCTCTATCTCTCTCTCTCTCTCTCTCTCTCTCTCTCTCTCTCTCTCTCTCTCTCTCTCTCTCTCTCTCTCTCTCTCTGTCAGAATTGTTCAATACAAAAGAAGGTAGAGCCGAAAGGTTGTTAAAAACTCCATGAAATGTTAATGACTTATTTAAATAATTATAAAACTACAAGACAAAGTTGCTAGCAGTTGTAACAAACCAACAAAAAAAATTATAAAATAAAAATTAGTTACAAACTTCAGCTGGTTCTCATTACATAGTTAATTTCTGTTATTTTAACAAGTTGTAGATACGCTCTACTGCAGATATGGATATTATCAACGTTCATTATTTAGTTATAAATACTGTATTGAAAATTACTAAACCTGTTTATAAAGAAACTAATTAGAATCTATTTGCAATTAATGAATGATTATTTGAAGAAAAAAGAAATTTAAAAGGAACAAATGAAAAATAATAAACTTAGGATCCATCGTGGGTTACAAAAAGTTAAAATATGTAGAATTTATTATAAAATTCAGAAACAATATTAATACAAAAATATATTCATAAATCCTGTGAATACTTTTTTTTTTTTTTTTATTTCAGTAAATATTTACACAATGTTGTACCAGCCAGGGTTTTAGTACCCTATCGGCCGCTACAGAATTACATACATTATTGTTCTTCAAGATCTTGATGAATATCTGTGTTAACAAAATAAAAAAAAAATTTAATTTCAAATCAATTTCACCTTTCAAAGTTTTATGTTTTTATATTTTAGGATGAATCGTAGATGCTCTATTTTAGAATAAAATTTTCTGGCATATTATTAAGATGAAATAGCATTATTACATTGCAAATAAAATTTGTATTTCATCTTACTTTTAATACAAATGCAGTACGTTTTGAAGATAAAAAGATGTCGAAATATGCCGATGTAACGAGTTAATGATGAGATGAGTAGAAATTTTTAAAAACTATATAAAAATTTACAATACAAAAAAAAAGTGCTACAAATTGCTACTTTTTTTGTTACAGGGGCCTGACGATGGTGGCGCCTCGGGTAGCGGTGCCAGGTCGACGAACTTCTGTGCTGGTGACCCTGCACGGTTCTGCGGCCCGCTCGCCCCTCAACGTTACGCTGCGTCTGTCCGCGGAGCCCGGGGGGGCGGAGGAGGAGGCCCCGGAGTTGATCGCCAGAGCCACCGCCCTCGTCACAGGTGAGATTGACCGTGATAATTAATGTTAGTTAATTGGCAGACCTTATAGTGACTTCAAGTAAGTGCGCCTCGCGATGTTCATTTGTCGCCAAGATCCATCTTGCATTTGAAAATGAATATTTTTTTTTAAACTTTTCTTTTCTTGTTTATAAATCAAGTAAAAATCTTGCATTACCCACTGTATTTTTCGGTTGGACGGACGTTCCCTAAAAAATCTTCTCCTTAGTGAAAAAACTAATTCACGCTTTATTTTAACATAATAGGTTTAAATAGGAAGGTGGGAACACCGAAAAATCAGCTGACTTGAAGCCTCTGTTAGATACACGAACCAAAGTATTCTCGAATATAGACGGTGAAAAACCCAGTTAAATGTAATGTTATCTGTAAAATTTATAGGTAAAGATTATATCTCATTGCGTCAATGGCTATACATTATATTTTGTAAATGTGATTTTTTTTCCATATAACTTCAAATTTTATTTTAATTATTATTATTATTATTATTTTTATAACTTTGCTTTATAAAGTTTAAATTGGTTATTAAATTTATTTTAAATGCAATTTCATGCTTCATATAATATATTATTATAATATTTCTTGTTATTGTTTGAAGTTATTATGAGCAGAAATAATATATGACAAGATTATAATATACAATTACAAATTAATGCACTTTACCTATCGTTCTCTCCCACTCTTTATGACATAAATTACTAATTTACATAAATTAATTTGCTGCATCAAAAGAGCAATTTTGAGATTATGTCTCACAGAAATCATATCTGTGTAAGACTAAACATTATAATTAAATTAAACGTACCCCTTCAAGTTAGTTTTATCTCGAAATAAAGTTCTGAGAAGCCTCAAGAAAATTTTATATCAAGTTTCATTGTTTTATTTTGTAATTAACTCTTCTACTTCAAGTTGTAAATTAGAAATATTTTTAATATAATTAAAAGCATCAATTTCATAATCAGATCTTTAAGATTATTAAAACCATCAGAAAAAGTATGTTCTTTGCAATGAATAAAATAAACAATCTTAAGTTTTTTTCTACAATTAGTTTATAATTTATATAAAGGTTGAGGTAACCTATTTATAAGTATATACACAACTAGTGTTACAGAAACGTATACTATTACAAACAACTTTGAACTAAGTTGAAACATGAATATTTTTGTAAATATATTTCTAAGTTCAAGAAATGCAGGCTTACAATTATAGACAGACTTAATTACTTAGATTAGCTTTATTTGATAGTTCATTATAAAAATAAAAATTATGGTACAGCTTATTTATTTTTTCAGTGTAATGAATCTACCTGTTACATTATATTTTTGAAATTTACGATATCCTGCGTAAACAAATATTATGATCTGTTTCTGAATTTGAATTGTTATTTCCTTGATCAAAATTCATGTCAATAGCAGAACAAAATTTGATCCGTTGCTCATTAACGACAAAAGATACGTAAATATGGTGTATAATTAACGCTTTAGGAAATCCGAGACATCGCTCCGCAATGTTAATTATCTTTAAGATTATACAATGTTCTTTCAATCCAGAAATTCTAGACTTTAATGTATACAGTGTTTTTGTTTGAAATTTGTTACACGAATGCAAAATAATGCTGTATATTGAGACCATAAAGCTTGGTGGAGAACCTAGTGGTAAGATTTGGAACTAGGTGCTCAAACGGGGATTGTTGTATCTAATTAACATTGTAAAATCATGTAAATGCTCTGACAGTAGTCACAGCTTAATTTGAAAGAAATGACAACATAGTTTTCAGACCAAGTATTAAAAAATAAATCAACTTTATAAAATGCCTTTTGAATAAATTTTGTTGTGTAATAGTAAATATTATCAGGCGAAGTAGACATGATAATTTTTTTTTTATGCCATATGCCCAGATTGCCCAGCATACATATCGTATGTAAAAATGTATAAAATGTTGTTGTGTTTGTAATTTTCCATTGCTATAGGTATAGCCAAAAGGTTCTATGAAATTATAATACTCTTTGGTATTTACCCTTGAATAAAACAGCAAAAATTTCTGGGCACAGAGCCATCTATTGGCCATTTTTATGTCCTCAGTTCTTACTTTGGTCACTTTGTCGATTTCTGATACCTACTCACTCGACTGCCTGTATAAGCGTTTGAATTGTTGACTACAATACGTAAAATTCTCCAATAAGCAAAGTGTACATCTCTAAATAGCACGAATAACCTCTGGAGCTGCAGTGTAAACTCTGTTTTATTGAAGAAATGACTGCATTTGCTAAGTAAACGTGTGATTTCCAATTTTCACTTTAAATTATTTTTCTTTCATTTTAACCTTGTATTACTTATTATTTTCCGTTTGTCATTTTTTTATCAAAGAAAAATATTTTTGTATTTCTTTGAGATGTTTGGAAAGCGGGAGTTTTCTTTATGTAAAATAAATATAAGGCTAGTAAAAAAGAATAAATGAAAAGATATTGCAAGAGTTGGAGAGAGAGAGAGAGAGAGAGAGAGAGAGAGAGAGAGAGAGAGAGAGAGAGAGAGAGAGAGAGAGAGAGATGGAGATGGGGTGGGAGAATTATATGATGAAAGGTACACGTATACGTATTCTAAAATAATATAAGTTGTATCCCTTGAATGAAGTAAAATTGTTTATAACTTTTTTTTTTTTCCTTAAACCAACTTCCAACTCTTGGAAATCAATTTAGCAAGTTTAAAATTTACATTTAAAGAGAAAATTTTCCTTAATTGATTAACGTTGCAATTTGCTCCAACGTTTTCAACCCGATGAATTAGTTCTTTCACTAAAATATTTGCTGAAAAACTCCCTCACCCTCCGTGAAATTTATTAAAAACTGTATATTTAATTACTGTCAATACAAATTGTAACAACTTTTTAATTTCATTTAATCAATATAACAGATACGTATGGTTCTTTTAGTATTAGTTTAAATATTGTTTTAATAAATTTATAAAAATTGGAAAATAATTCATATAATAAATATATTATTATTTTAATTTTTTATATACATATTTTTTTGTATTAAAAACTTAAATTAAAATTAAAATTAATTCAGCATCAATTACATAACCAAGGCACTAATTTTTTTTATTAATTGTAAAAAAATTTTATTCAAAAAACTGATACTTGCTGTTCAACAAAATAATTAGTGTATAAAAATTCTGTTCTCGCAGGGGTGTGATACAGATGAAAATAATTAGTGTATAAAAATTCTGTTCTCGCAGGGGTGTGATACAGATGAAAAATTGATCTGGTGCGTCAGCTTAATAACAATGGATAAGAATTTAAAAATCGCTAATAATACTTGTACAACCTTGCGATTATTGATCGCCAGCATAAGAATTATATTATTTACTTAATTCAGTAATGAAAGTTAGGGAAATTTGAATTCTCAAATTATACTCCCATTTTATGTAAAATTGTATAAAAAATTCCAATCTAATACAATATCACTGTGAATATTGTAACTGAAATTTATTTGTACAGCTTGAATTACATTAAAAAGTAATTAACACTACATTATAAATTACACGTACACCTCCCGTTCCACCAATCAGCTCGCAGCTCTCACAACAATGCAGCGAGTTTACACAGGCTGGTGGTCGCTATAATTAACTTTGGAGAACGCCACACTTGTAATTAAAAAGTATCGACTCGTTACTAATTTGTTAGTACGTAAATTGTGTTTGTTTTAACCGTGAAATTAATGCAATATTTTATACGAGAATTATATGATATGTAAATGATTTAATAATATTATATTTAAGTTGATTATTATAAAAACACGAAGGAATATGTAGTAATGAAAACCGTGTTTTCAAAGAAATAATACAATTATTTAGCGCATTATTTTTATTACTATAATTTATTATTGAAAATTGTAATTTATTTGCTTTTTTATGTAATACGAGAATAAACTTTAGATGAATTCAAATTGAAGATTTATAAGTTAATCAAGTTTTCCTAACTGCGGTAAGTGTACTTCAGTTATATAGTTTGTCACTAACATAAGCCGTGGCTAGTGAGAAACCTGGTTCTAAAGCATGCCTTTTAAATTTGAGCATTAATTTTCGCGTAAATTTGAAATTTTAATAAGCATTCTGTATATAAGCATTAGTTTTGTAATTATTGCATAATTTTCTTAATCATTTTTAAACAATAATCGTATCAACAGTAAGTTTTAGAATGCTATAGGTATAGTACCTCTATAATATACTAAATATAATAATTATAAAGTATAATCCACATTTATTTCTTTTAAATACGATATATTGCTTAAAACGACATGGACATCATGATCATAATACGTTCAATGAACGCGAATCGAATTCCATTGACTAATAAACGTGCCTTGATAATTGTATTTTAATTAAAAAATTGTAAAGTACGCAAAATTAATAAATTAGTTTAAAAATTGTATGTTATTAAATAAATAATTATGGCATCAAAATTGTTTATTAATGATAATTAAAAATGAACTCAACACTAATTTACGCTTGAATGCTTTACAAATTTTGTTTACTTTTCAACATTTTTCCTACAATATCAGCACTAAAAATGTTTGTTGATTTTGCAAAAACAGAAGAGCCCTCTCTTCTACATCAGATAGTCTATATGCACGGAGCGTCGAGTGTTCCTCAAATATTGGCTTGCTGAAAGGGTGGCTACATTTAGCCAACATTAAACCTTTATAGAATAATGTTGCTCTCAAATTCGCTTAGTACATTGATAATGAAAATATTCGTTTTAAAAACAATCATTTTTAATGGGGTAGTTGAAAAACGAAATAGAAGGGGTTTTTCAGAAAAATGGTACTTGAACTTTATATTGAAACAGGGTTTTATTAAAGGTTATGGGTTATGTTATAAAAACTAAAAGAATAGTCAATCATGTTAGTTAATTTAATTGTGCATAGATGAATTTAGTTAACGTTAAAATTATCAAATATATAATTTTTGTGATTTTTTATAGCAATGCTTGCATTTATTTATTTTTATTGACATTGCATTTAATTATACGTAATTTTAATACATTATAAATTCAAAATTAAATTTTTAAGTATTAGTAACGTTCAAAAAAGAATCTTTGATGAGTAGAATATCTTTTGGTATAAGAACATTGTTCTACATATTTTTAATTTCCATTTTCACATACCTCAGATTGAATTGTAAAATAAATTTATAATATCATAGCAGTTGAACATCCTGCATTATAAATTCAAGTAAAAACTTGAATGATTTGCGGTTGCTGCTCTTATCGCATTAATTTGAATGTATTTCATCATTTTATGATTATTTTAATAGCTATAATAAGGGATACATTTATTAATTATTTAACCGATTGACATTGAATGTGACTGCATTTTCAGTTTAAAGACGGTATTGCGCGATACAATTTTGCATAAAATTTTTCCTTGCAAGAAAATTTCATCTCCATACAAACAAATGGAGTTCAGGTTTTCTTGTAAGAAAAAATTGTATTCAATTGTAAAAAAAATTGTAACGTGTAATACCGGCTTAAACTTCTATGCTAAATTTGTGAAAAAACTGAAACAACCAGAATTTGAATAATTCTACTAACAAATGAAAAAATAAGCTCCAATCTTCTCAATATAATAAAATATATTAACTTTGCATGTTTGAATGCAGATTTTAGAATACAGATATAAGTTTGAAATGTGCTGATAATATTATTAAAATCCATGATTCCAGTTATAAGATATAACATTGAATTTAGATGGTTGATCATGCATTGGGAATATTTTGTTTAGAATAATGTTGCAAAAAAGTTGCTCTAATTTGAATTATGACTTTATAATGATAAAAGATATTAATAACGTATTAAAAAGTAACATTTTTCAGTTTTTGTCCTCGGTGTTTTATATTTTTTGCTGCTGCAGATAACTACGATGCGGATACATTTTATACCCCGGCTTACCACGTGATGGATGGCCGTTAACATTGAGTGATTACCGACTATGACGTCACGTTTTATCAATAGCTGATTACTTGGGACATGATCCACGTCGTGTATTCAACGCCGCCATGAATTGATGTGGTTATTAGTTACATAAAAACTATTAGCTGCTACATGTTACTCAATATAATAAATAATACTGATGCTACTGAATGTAATAAAAGTGAATTGAAATTGATTGTTTTGATTTTTAAAACAATATAACAGTATATTGTTAAAATTTGTTTTTATTTAATTTGCTATTTTTATTTTTATCATTTTATCTAATTTTTATATATAAAAATTTAATAATTATATTTTAAAATAATTTTAATTATTAATATCTTGATATTACTGTAATGTTTTATTTTTTAACTATTTCAATTAAAAATTACGTACAAAATTATTAAAATTTTTGTTTTATACTAAATATAAAATTGAGCTAATTATATTATAATATTTGTATTAATCCTACCAAGTCTCACGCTAGAATTTACAGACCACTAGATGTTATTGCGAGTTCGGTTATATATGATTAAAATTGTGTTCTTTATACTATCAAAACTGCAGTTATCTCATCAACGCTTGACGCATATTAGAATTGGTGATGATGTTAATTATTATTACTAAATAAATAAAATGACATAATACTATACAGGATTCCATATTTTCTTTTAAATTAATTTTAGTGTCAGTATTTGACATTTTTCTTGGAGAGCTGTTTTAGTTTGCATTTTCATTTATTTTTAATTTTTAATAGAAAATTAAAAACAAAATTCTATAAAATATTATAATTTTATTTATTGAGATAATAACAGTAATAAATGTAATAATGATTAGATAATATTATTTTATATATTTTTAATTATATATTATTTAAAATAAATTCATTTTATACTTGTATGTATAATTGGCGTTTTTGTTATGAAAATATGGTTCTTTGATTTTGACTGGATACATGTTTGAATTAATTTTATCATAAAAATAATGGTACAGTACTTAAATTTTTTTTTTATTTTAATAATATCTTATATCAGGTTACTTACATTAATACTTGTCATATTGTAACTTCCATTTTAATATTTGTCCATGGTTTGTTTCCAGGTCACGGTTTGGTGCACCTCTCCGTACCTTTGTCCGCCTCAGGAAGATCAGCTGTTCTCCAGGTAATTAACTGAAATACTTTTTTTTTATCAAGTTCTATTAATAAGACGGATGAAATTGAGTTGCTGTTTTTAAGTGTATGCTTATTTAAATTTTTGACAGCTAACAGACCCTTATATAATATTGTACGTAACTGGTCCCAGGTGCTGACTAACTTGACATTAAACCTGGTCCAAATTGTGGATTTATTTATGTGATATTGTACCTAATCTCATGCACAGGTGTTGGTTAATTTTTGATATCATACCTGGTGTTAGATGCGGATTTGTGACATTATACTTGTTCCCAGGTGCTGGCTAACTGCAGCGAGGTAGAAAACGAGGAGCCAGGGTCCGAGGACTGCGCCCTGACTGCCAACTCCGCCCTGAAAGTTGCGGACCGCGTGAGGGAGGTCGTCATCAGGGCAGACAAGCAGCGCTACCAACCTGGGGACACCGGTGAGTCGATGTACCGGGGTGTAGTGAGAAATGGAATCTTAAATACCTGGTCTTTCTATAGTATTAGTGTATATTTTTGTCTTCTATACCCATTATGTCAAAGTGTTAAGATTTGAAGAAATTAATATTATTCTATACTTCAATATTTTTTTAATTTGATTGTTAAAAAGTTAAAATATATTATTTTTATAATTTATATTGATAAAATTATAATAAATTATTACATTGGGAGATTTAAATTGTGCCCATTTTGTGAAACTTCACAGTAAAATTATGAAATAATCCAAAATTGGCCGCCATTTTGTAAAAAACGCCTGCAAGCATTAAATGTATGCAACCATTGCAGCACTGCAGTGTTGCAAATTGCATACACGGGATAATACAGGCGTCCAGAATTCGCAATATTATGATTTTGTTGTAAAGTGTGATGTAAAAAATACGCATTCAAAATTAAATAAAGTGAATATAATTATATCAATGTAAATTGATTTATTGAATTTAAAACAAAATTGAAGTGAAATGAACGATAGACTAGTGATTTTAAAAAGCAGCCACTAAAATGTAAGCGTCACTCACTCATTTAACCTCATTAACTGGTTGCACTATCAATTTATTTTGAAATTCACAGACACGTATGAACAAAAGTCACAACATGAAAATAACATCCTTTTCACAACGAACAACAATAAAGTGACATCGTGTATGTACTGATAATGACAACAATGTTACAGTCCACTTCTGGCTGGTGGCTCTGGACCACGAACTGCGAGCACCGTATGACGTCAGCGGTGACGTTTGGGTCAATGACCCCGCCAACAACAAGGTCGCCCTCTGGCCAGGAGTCTCCTTCAACCAGGGTAAGTGGGTTGCTGGGCTCAGGGTATTATTCATTAATATGGCCTGGAGTCTCCTTCAACCAGGGTAAGTAGGTTGCTGGGCTCAGGGTATTATTCATTAATATGGCCTGGAGTCTCCTTCAACCAGGGTAAGTGGGTTGCTGGGCTCAGGGTATTATTCATTAATATGGCCTGGAGTCTCCTTCAACCAGGGTAAGAACCACAGGGTTGCTGCATGAGCTCGAAGCTTAATTTCTTTCATATTTTGTTATTAATTAAATAAATAAAAATTAATAATTACGAATTAATTATTACAAACAGAAAATTTGTATTTTTATATTTTTTATTATTCTTTTTATAGTAAAATATTTTCTTATATAATAATATTTTTTATTTACAATCCTAAATTAATTACAATATTAAATTATTAAAGTTCTGGATTTCAAACTTAGTGAGTAATTAATTAGTAATTAGAGGTACCAAGTTCGGGTTTGATTAATAATAATAAAAAAACATTATAATTAATAATAATATATTAAGAAACTTACCAGATAATACTGTAACTGTTTTAACGATTTATGAGGGTAGAATAATGAGTCGATTGTAAAAATATAAATTTATATAATTGAATGAATCCACCAACACATCTGTGACATTCTTATTTCCAACCCCCAGGTGTGCGCAGTTTCTCGATGGACTTGGCAGACACGGCTAGAGAGGGGGCGTGGCATTTGGAGGTCAAGGTGAACGGCGTGACCTTCAGCCACGTGGTGAACGTGACCCGAGTGACCTCTGGTGACCTCTCCGAACAAGCGATGGCCGAGGAACATTACGTGGAGCTCAGGTTCGGACATGAGATGAGGCGTCTGTACAAACCGGGACTTCCCTTCGTCGGAAAGGTATGTCAAGTCTGTGTTACAAATACAGTTCTAGAAATACTTTTTTTTATCGAATATTGTGCTTTTCTATGTGAAAGGATTTACCTATTATATTATACATATTTATACGCTAAATTGAAAAAATATGAAAAATAAGATATACTTTCACGATTAATATACTTTTTTACTCTTTAAAAAATAATAAAATATTTTTATCTTTTGCTACTATTTAGTTGTATTACATTGTGTTTGTTTCATTGATTATGTGCTTACTTGTAGTGTATTGCTATATAACTCATTATATTTAGTACCTTATGTAGCAGAACGTTGCTAAATAAATAATCATTTGAAAATTGGTTTTTATGATCAGATTTTCTTCAATTTCACAAACCTAAAATTTCTTTTCGCTGTTTTAAAATTGAATTTTCATTGTCATACAGTCATACAGGCTTTTTTTTTAATAAAAGAAAATCAGTGCAAATAGCCGAAGAAAAAAAAATTTCAACTCCCCAACCTCTTCTAACTAAATTTTTGTTAATTCCTCATTTCATTATATCTTATTTTTTTTAGAATATTGTTCAATAAATTTTAGTAGAAAATATACGTTATAATTATGTTTCTTGACAGTAATTTCACATATAAATATGCATGCATTTTTCATACACAATTCTAGGAAAATAAGGAATTATATTTTCAATATCAAGATGCAGATATAAAAACATGTACATTAATGGGAGTTTCTATTAGGGAGCCTGCATGCAAGCATTTTAATTTATGGAACAATGTGATCATTATTTAAAAATATGTTGTCGCCGGGACTAAAATTAAATTTATACGATAAAACAAAAGAAAGTATTATTTTTAAAACTGATACTTTGTTAGCGAAGGCACTTTTATTAATATAGTGTATCTAAAACTTATAAAAAGCGAATTCATTAAAAATATTTAAATTTTATGATTATTTTGCAAGTATTATACTTTCAGTTGCAATATGAAAACTGCAAAGATTTTGAATATTTTCACCATAAACGAGAGTGGATCAAAATATTTAATTTACTTCATTTCCAAGAAACAAAAAGTCTGAATAACAAATGGAGAGGTACGTTCCTCAACTCAAAATCTTTTAATGAAATTCTTGAAGCTACAATATCTGCTAGCATTCCACGGCGATATTTCGTGAAGAAATAGATTGCGCTTCACATAAAAAGAGAATAAATTGCTTTTATTTTGTTTTTATGTAAACAGGGAGGTCCGTACCAAAAGACTTTCTTATTTTATATCATGACTTTCCGCTGCAAAAGGGTGCTACAAATAAAAATATTTCACTCTTGGGAAATTTAATCCCACATTTAAGTTGCAAAATGATATTTATTTGAAAATATCGTTTAACATTAATTTATTATTTTTTTAAATCTTCTTTTCCGTAAAACTATAGCTAAATTAATAATTTAGTTAAGAAAAAATAGAAAACGCAATTGTACAATATAGCTAATTGAATAAAATAAAATTTAGTAAAAGTTATATTAAATGTAAAATTTGTTTTGAAAACTTTGTTTTTATTATTTTATATATGTATTGAATATTATTTGTTAATAAAGTAAAACTTTTAGAATTAATTATGGCTCTGAAACACTCATTACCTGTAGCATATTATACGCTACATTCGGACATGGCTATCGTTACTGCAAACGATTTTTTTCTTTATATGATTACTCTAAGTAAATAATTTTTTATAATCTCTGAATAAGCAGGGAACCCAAGGACTCTTAAAACGTTTGAAAATTCTATTTAAAATAACTAAAGCATGTGTAATGTTCTAGGCTCATTACTATATTTATTATAAATATTATATACATGCACACATATTAGCGCGCTCACTATACATTTGGCCTGCGTGCTCTTCCCGTGCTCGTAACATTGCACACAAGAGGCCCGTGCTCGCACTGCCGTACGCCGCCGCCGCTGCTCACGAGCATGCTTCTTACCTTTCTCTTGCGGGCTGCTCAAGCATCAAGACGCGTGCAAAGACTTTGCAGTCTTTTTAAGGTAGAGATAACAGGGATCAGCTGGTCCAATGCTAAAAAAATCCCATTCATAAAAATTATGAAAAAAATTTAAAATTTTCTCCTCTACATCCCCTATCAGTAGGTAAAATATCAGGTGTACAAAAACGAGCTAGTTTTCGAGTTATTAATTTTTAAAGTTGACTAATTTAACATGTGGAAGTTCCACTTCTCCATGTTAAATTAGAGAAATTTAAAAATTAATAACTTAAAAACCAGCTCGATTTTGTATACCTGATATTTTACCTACTGATAGGGGATGTAGAGGAGAACATTTTAAATTTTTTTTTCATAATTTTTATGAATGGGATTTTTTTAGCATTGGGCCAGCTGATCCGTGTAATATCTACCTTAAAGTTATTTTCAGTGTAGTGCATCAAAGTATACAGATAAAAAATGTTATGTTAAGAAGTTGAAATATTTTTTTTAATTTTGTCACAACTAATTATGATGTTATCATTTCTGTAAAATTATGCTGTGGCTGCTGTCAGAGCATTAACATTATTTTACAATGTTCATGCACCTGCTTCATGTGGCAATAGTTTTCGCGACTAATTTTATGATATGTGTTAACTCCTCCAGTACTGGACATTCCTCTAACTCCCCAGTTCTCCAGTACTGGACATTCCTCTAACTCCCCGGTTCTCCAGTACTGGACATTCCTCTAATCGCTTGTTTCTCCTCCAGGTGGAGGCGATGAGCACCGAGAAGAACATGCGGGTGCGAGTGAAGGTCTACGACAACACCACTGCCATCTACAGTCAGGACATTGAAATAGCGGCGGGAGAGGGGACCTTCCTCGTGCCGGCGATCCTTGCAGATAGTGACGTCATCGTCTTCCAGGTAACACTTCGGGATGGTGGGAATGTTACCTGGTTAACAAATCTCGTTTTAATTTAATCTCATCACGTTTTAAAAATATTTCTTCCTCCCTCAAAGAGACGATGAAATGGAGACATTTCTAATATTTTATACACAATATATGAAGTATATGAGCATTACTGTTTTTTCCCTCAGAATTGGTACAAAAGAGGAGGAAAAGAGATGAAAAAAGACGTTTAAAATTAATAAAAGATTAAACTGGAGTTGCCTCTCATTATATTGCTATATAGGTCTTTCACCATACGTCACAAAAATATGACGTCACGTGAATGTAGGCAAAAAGCACCTATTTAACATGGTAGTAGTATACCAAAAACTATTTATTTTCTGCGATATGACAATCGTGGTACTTTTGACAATTATTTTATATGATAGATTGAAATGTCAAGTAAATGGAAAAAAATACAATATTTGCCAATGATATCTGTGAAAAATACAATAAATCATTAAATAAAATGTAACTCGACTCCAAATTTCACGTCAATAATGATCATTTTAGGACACTTATGCACTGATATTGACCCTAAGATGCTTCAAAAAAATCAGCCAATCACCGACCATTGCTTTCCCCGCGAACTTTTGAATACGAGGGGGAAACGGCACAACAAAAAATAATGATAAAGAAGCTAGGTAAAATAAAAAAAACGTATATGTTCAAGTTATGTATATTTATTTCTTACGTATATATTATTACTAAAAAATAATAAAAATATGTTAAATTAGGAGGAATAAATCAAGTGATTCCAGTTCCCTCTCAGTATACCTACTGCTGAATGTAAACAACAACAAAGCCAAGCAAACGCCATATTGAAAGGGAGTTTTTTATTTATACTTTGAACAATGATTCAGTTATGTTCATTTTAAGTAGCCATTTTTTCCCCCTTTACTTAATTTCTTATACATCATGATCAAATTCGAAGTTAAATGTTAATTTTTTATTCATATATCATTCAGTTAAAATGAGGCGTTACTCAACTCGACATCGACACAAATCAATTACGCGTATCTGCATACATCTTCAACACTATAGTTACTAAAATATATAAAAAAATAAATTTAACAAATTTTATAACGACATTTATATAATTAAAAAAGTTGAAAATGTTGATCAATAAATATCAAATATAATTAAATATTCAATTTTAAAACCAATTAATTGTTATTTTTTTTAATTTAAATTTATTTGAAAGTCAAACTTTTTAGAAGCAATAATTTAAAGTTGCTCTATCAAGCTCGTTATAATACTTGTGTGAACAAATATTGTCAATCGGAGCCAATCAAATTTGCCACTAATCTCCGTTTTATGCTATTTTTTTTAAAAAAACAATATAAAACAGCAAAATATTGCGTTCGTTTGTATTGTAATGAATGGACAAAATAATTTCTCTCTGCTTGTGTTAAATATTTACGTGAGTATACCACGTCACAGCGTCTTTCTCCTCGATTTTTGAAGGTTAAAATATCTCAAAAAATCTGTAGAAAATTGACAATACATAACAAGAGGTCCTTTATCCAAATATGCAATAATTTTTTGTTTTAATTATTTAAAAAAAAATCTGTATAAAACCCTATTTAGGATATTAACTTTTTTTAAAAAGAAAAAAAGCTAATCAGCATTACCAAAATTCCTGAAATTGCTACTTTTGTACGAAGTTAAATAGTTTTGTTTTTTTCCACAGGCGGAGCTAGTGTCGGTGGAGGGAAAGGAGATCGACAGTCACTACGTGCTGGCCAGGGAGCCAATCAGGAAGTGGAACTCCTCGTCCGACTGCTACATTCTCATAGAGGGGGTGGAACATACCCTGACGGTAAGAAACTGCAAGGGTTGAAAAAATATGATAGGTGAAAATTACCTGAAATGTTGCATTCTCATAGAGGGGTTGCAATATTTCCTGACGTTGAGAACCTGCAAGGAGTTATGACAAAATATTAAATAGCACAAGTAGAACTAAACTGGACTAATAAAAGAAAAAAAGGGGGGAAAGAGTGAAGCTTAACTCTTGTTTTTTCATAAATATAGGTAAATTGCAGTGTAACTTTAAATTAGGGTCTGTATATACAATAAGGAATAAAAAAAGTTTAGATTCTTCCTTCCCCGATATCTCACTACCTGAAACAATTCTCTACATGTTATGTTGTATCTGCAGCCCGGCGAGGAAGCACGTGCCGTCATCCTGTCCACGTGTCCATGCGAGAGAGACCTGTACGTGTTGGTCAGCACCGAGGGACACGTGTCACACGCGGCCGAGCGGAGGGTCGAGGGGCCGGAGAGACCCGCCAGGCCTGAGGAAGTTCCTACTGCCAGTGTGGACGGTGCTGCCATCTGTCGCATCAACTTCACGTGAGTTCAATTCGAACTAAATTTATTCCTTAATTATTTAATGTAAGGATGCGTTCACATGGGCTTAAGTCCCGATTTAGGGCTCACCAAATTCTGACATAAAAAATTGAGCCTTAAGCCTTTGTGAAAGTCCTTTAAAATGTCTTTATTTTTACATTAAGGATTAACTAATTGTTGATATTTTGTTTCCCCAGTTTCCCGGTGTCGGCGGTGATGGCGCCAGTGAGCCACCTGCTCGTTTATTACGTCACTGAGGAGGGAGAGCCAGTCACTGACGTCACGAGTTTCGGAGTGCAGCTCAGAATGCAGGAGGTGAGAATGTACTTTTGTAATTGGAGCTGAGTCGTTGTAGGCAGGCATTTTTGTAGACACGCAAAGAATTCATTTCTCATATTGCCAACATGTTTCATATTATAATTCTGTTTTAGCTTAATTTATTGTACATTTATACTAGATTTTCCAATGAAATCTTTGACAGTACGTTCAACACCAGCATTATTTGTACGAAGCTGTTTAATATAAATTTTAGCTTTAATTATATTCACTCACATTAAATAGATCAATAATATACAATCATATAATACTGCACGCTGATATCTACTTGCATGCCATTTTTCAAGGGATGTTGGTTGCGCAAGCACATAGATTTTCTTTTATAAATTTTTATACAATAAATTGTTGGTAAAATGGATATTAATAATACAAAATTGCTTTAATTAATTTTAATAAAATAAAATATAAATGATATGTATTTTTTTAATTTTAAAAAATAAAAATAACAAAAAATTTGAAACAAAAATTAATATACTATCAAGTCTATAATAAATATTTACATATGGAACCAACATTTTTTTATTGCCAGCAAGGCAGAATTAGTCATTTCTGCCTTGCTGGCAATAAAATTATAAAATTACCATAACATTTTAATTGAAACAAATAAAAATTACAATTCTAATAAAATACTTAATTCTAAGAATAAGTCAAAAGAAGTATGGAATGTTATTAATGAAAATTCCAATAATAAGGCCAAAAAAAATAACAGTATTGATGAAATGTATATTAATGAACATAAAAATGAAACATCTACTAACAAATCTGAAATTGTAGATATTTTAAATCATTTTTTTATATTAGCACCAATAAAAATTCATAATGATATCAAGAGCTCTAATAGTAATAAAAACTCAAAGTTTTTAAAACCTGCAATAGAAAATAACGAGGAAAGTTTTTTTCTGTCTCCTGTAAATATAAATGAAGTTAAAAAATTAATAATGAGTTTATCAGATTCAAATGCCAATGATTTTAATATGATTTCAACTAAATTATTTAAAAAATTTGTGAATGAGCTCGCAGAACCAATATCTAAATTAATAAATGAATCTTTTACATCAGGTATTTTTCCAGATAATCTTAAGATAAGCAAAATCATTCCACTTTTTAAAAGTGGAGATAAAAAAGACCCAAATAATTATCGGCCAATTGCAATACTTCCGGTTCTGTCAAAAATTTATGAAAAAGCAATATATAATAGACTTGTTAAATTTCTCACTAAAAATAAAGTTTTCAACACAAGTCAGCATGGATTTGTACGTAATAAATCAACTACTACAGCTCTCTTTGAATATGTAGAAAGTACACTTAAAAGTTTGGATAACAGTGAAAATGTGTTTGGCTTATTTATTGATTTAAGCAAAGCTTTTGATTGTGTTGACCATAAAATTTTACTTGACAAGCTGGAAAAATATGGAATTAGGGGTACAGCTCTTAATTTACTACAAAGTTTTCTTAGCAATCGAAAACAATATGTTGCACTTAATTCAATGAATGGAGAAATAAAATCTGAATTATTAATTAACACAAATGGTTTTGGACAGGGTTCAATCTTGGGACCGCTCTTGTTCATAATATATGTTAATGACTTAATTGTTAATAATGAAAATATTGATATAATTCAATTTGCCGACGACACAAGTTTTAAAATAAATGGTAAAAATTGTCAAGATGTCATTGATGCGGCCAATGACCTCATTTTAGATGTCAACTCATATTTCAAAAGTAATAAACTTAAGCTTAATGCTAATAAAACCAATTTAATAAATTTTCAATTGTATAACAACTCAAATAGTTGTGTTGATCTC
Source organism: Siphlonurus alternatus (assembly GCA_949825025.1). Taxonomy (NCBI): domain Eukaryota; kingdom Metazoa; phylum Arthropoda; class Insecta; order Ephemeroptera; family Siphlonuridae; genus Siphlonurus; species Siphlonurus alternatus. The sequence continues at coordinate 23,737,626 of OX463785.1, read as the reverse complement.
AATAATGTTGTAAAATGTGAGAATGACTATTTAGAATTTACCGATCATTCGAAACTTCTCGGTCTAATTATTGATCACAATCTAAAATGGGATCATCATATTAATTATATATGTGGTAAATTGTCCAAAGTGCTATTTTTATTGAGACGCCTTAAAAGTTTGGTTGATGTTTTCGTGTTAAAACATATTTATTATTCTTATTTTCACTCCATATTGTCATATGGGTTAGAAATTTGGGGAAATGCTGCAAAGTATTTAACAATGAGAGTCTTTGTACTGCAAAAATCGGCAGTAAGAATACTTGCAAATGTGCCGCCAAGGACATCTTGTCAAAATTTATTTAAAGAACTCGGTATTTTGCCTTTACCGGCATTATATATCTCAAAAGTGCTGATTTTTGCAAAGAATAATTCTCAATACTTCAATAATTGTAAATTTACCCATAATTATAATACCAGAAACAAAGACAATTTCATGCTAGATCGACATAGAACGGCAGCATATGAAAAAGGTCTTATGTACAGTGCCCAATCTTTGTTCAATAGGCTACCAAGTGACATAAAAAGTGAGTTTAATCTAAGTGTTTTTAAGAAGAGAGTGAAAAAACATTTATTTGATAAGAATGTGTACAGTATTGACGATTTTTACAAACGTGAATAATATAATTATATTATTATTTTTTATGCAATGTGTACTTTGTTGACTTGTCTTGTAAGTGAGATGAATAAATATTTGAATTTGAATTTGAATTTGAATAAAAAATTCCAATAATTAATTTTCCGTAATAATAAATCTGCATACTTTTACCATGATCACTACATTTATATATACTATAATTAAATTATGCTGGTACCAATCCATTGCAATTGTCACTAGTTTTAAATTTTTTAATATGTACGTCGTTCGGTTACCAAGTCTTCATGTACCAATAACGATATATATTTTATAATTAGTTTTTAAATCTTTTATTTCATTGTATATTTAATTACAAATTATTTTTCCCTGTTGTACTATAATCATTTTTATTTTAAAGACCCAAGGACACCACAATGTAATTTTTATTTCAAAATTATATTTAATATGACAAATTATAAAATTAAATTTAATACACAAATTATAAAAACTAAAGTTTCTTATTTATTTTTTAATAATTTGAAAAATTATACTCCCTAAATTATTAAGAACGTATTGTTGATAGAAATACAGTGATTTAAAATAAAACTGTCACTTTTTTTAAACACTAATATTCTGAACTACTTGATTTATTTCAGTCTGCTCTGAGCATCGAACAAAAGAGCTCTTGGTCGGCCGGCGAGGCGATGGACGCGCAACTTCTGGACGCTCTGGAAGGGGACGTGGTGTGTCTGGTGGGGGGCAGAGCCCAGGACCCCGAGCCCAAGCGACTGCCCAAGAGGAAGCCCAAGCCGAGCCCTGCGACCCTGGAGCCCTTGCAGGCCGGCGATCTGGACTTTCAAGTGAGTGGAGGAGGTTATTATAGTGTCCATTTCAGTACAAAGATTATTTAAATATTTTCTTGGGTGAGAAACTGAAGCATGATGCGCTGATTTATTGTTCAAATCAAAGCATTTTTCGTTATTTTAGTGTTATCTTTTACTTATGTTTTTTAATGTAAAAATATGTGAAGTTAATTTTTTTTTAATAATGATACAGATGGTTTATTAAAATTAAACTATCATCTTTATAGGTTCCTCAGTCATAATAGGGGGTGCAAATATTTAACTATAAAGACTCATATGTATACGTGGCATGGATTTTATTACTATATTTAGTTTAGTGAAAAATTGATTACAAATATTATATAGAACTAAATTTTTGTGGACTATAAAAGCTGCTTGTGAATTCCCGCTATCATATGTATCTTCACTTCTGAATTAAAAATTAATTATTGAATTAATTAAATGAACTAAAAGAGTAGTTCAGCATTTTCCTGAGACTATATAATTTCCACGTTATAACAACTAATGAACACATGTTGGTACCTGCAACCTTCCAGGAGGCTCAGGTGAGTTTCTTCCAGCGCTCGTGCTCGCGAGGTCACGTGACCTTCCGCCAGGACGGAGGTTCTCAGATCCTCCACCAGGCCTCGCTGTGGCGCGGCAGTAGCGGCCAGCACGCGAGGGCCAGTGGAGACCTCTGGCTGTGGAAATGTCTTAATTACACGTGAGTTCAAGAATGAAATGAACCTTATGGCCCCTGTACACATGGCTCCTTTTTATCGATTAAATGTACCCTCGTCGCCTTGGGAAATTTCCTACTTATAGCCTTGTTGTATAATCACCATGCTCTTTGTTATTCCTTACGGAAAATGGTGATTAACAAGGCCGCAAAGGGAAATTTTCTGAGGCGATGACTGTACATTTAGAAAATATCTATATTACTTGAAATTAATTTATCGTCGGTTAATATTATAGCCGAAGTTTATAGTATTTTTTAGTTGTAATATATACAAACTCTTTGGCCAAAAGATACTACTTGCAAAGTAACTAACGTTTATATTCTGTCCTGTTTGGGAGCACTTTTCTCTAACTTGCTTTTCTTATTGGTTTAAAACTTCCAGTGATACCAAATCAAACCTTTTTTTACATTGACATATTTTTTTATTTATTTTTCATGAAATTATACAAGAGTGTGAACGATTCATTGTAAAAATGAATGGCTATATAGACATTTGTTGTGATATTTTTGTAATGTTAACTATAATGGAACCATACGAGTTATTTTGAATTTTAAAGCAATTAAAATTATTTCTGTAAATATTTTGAAAAAAATAATAATGCATTAACATCAATTATTAATATAACTGACACCTTGTTCTATTTTATAAAGTAACATTTTTATACAAGCAAGGTATCAACGTAATTCAGAGTTTGTTTGTTGATCAGAAGTGTATCTACTGGCCACAATTCAATGCTTCATATCTGATCCCATCTTCTTTATGAGCGCCACTAAAACGTCACTGACCCCACAGGTCGGCGGTGGCGGCTCGCGGAGTGACTGTGATGGCGCCCTCTGAGCCAGGCGCCTATTCTCTGTGGGCCTTCAGTCTCTCCACCAGGTCGGGCCTCAGGTTCTCCGCCCCGCAAAGGGTCACCGTCTTCCAGGTAACCTCCTGAAGGTTCTTCTATAGGCGAATTTATTGTAGCATAGAAAATTTCAATAAATTCTAAACATTTACATCAAATTCTATATATTAGTACTCAAAATTTTATGCCATGGTTTAATATGCTAATTTTTGTATGTATAATCCCTACAATGTATAGTCGTCGCCTTGAAAAGCTTTTCTGTGCAGTCTTGTTAATCATCATGCTCCGTAAGATTAACAAAGCTGCAATTGGGGAATTTTCCAAGGCGACGATTGTACCAAAAGAGAGAGGGTGCAAAGTTATGCTTCTCTGATTTTTTTTAAGATTTCTTAGAGCCCGGGAACTATTTTTAAAAAATTATTGAAAGTTTTTTGTGACGTCACGAGGCGCTCCTTAAGAAAAAGATAGGCTTTCCGTCTCGTGACGTCACGAAAAGGACTTCCAATAATTTTTTAAAAATAGTTCCCGGTCTGTAAAAAATCTGAAAAAAATCAGGGTAGCATAACTTTGCACCCTCTATCCATCTGCAATAAAAGAATTTGAGGACAATACTCTATTTATTTCCACGAGTCAAGCTCCTCACTAAGACCTGACTGTTCTTGCAGCCCTTGGAGGTTCACTTCTCGCTACCTCCGTCCTTGAAGGTCGGAGAGGCAGTGGAGGTGGCGGTCAAGATCGCTAACAACCTCAACTCGTGCCTGGATGTGAGTACTGTTGTTTCAAATGTATTATGATAATGTGATATTTTTTTAGTAGAATATGGAATAAAAGTTTTATTTTGTAGCTTTTAAATATTAATTTGATTTTATTTTTTTACAAAACCATATAATTTTTATATAATTTTGTGTTTTTAAATTCATGATTCAATAATCTAAATATAAATTGAGTTTCCAGTTTTAATTTTTCGACATAGTATTATAAATAATTCTAAAGGCTTATAATTAAGAAATTTGTAATCAATTAATTTTTTGGTGTAATTTTTTTTTACAGTTCGTTATACAGAACAGCACGTAAATTGATTTGTTAATTAAAGAATTTATATATATCATATTATTCATGATCATTATTTCTACTTTGGTACTTTTTATTTTAAAATTATTAACTGAAAAAAAATTAATGTATTGCTAATTAAATATTTGTGAACAATTAATTATAAATAAATAATATAAAATTGCGTAATAATAAATTTGGAAAGACAAATGAAATGCTGCTTACTACATTTTGGCCTTGAAAAGTCAAAACAAATAGGTATAATAAAAGAATCATTATTATGGAGTACAATAAATTTGAATGGAAATAAATTTAAAAATTGCATTCAGCAGAATAAGAGATGCAAATAAAAAATGTTTTCAGTTCTCACAAAATATTGGTTGGCAATTTTGAATTGATCCATCAACCAAATGAAACTCCCCCATCACAAAGAGAACAAAATTCAGTAATTTTGTTATGAAGACAATATGTAATTTAACACCTGTCATAAGAGTATTAATATACATGTTTAACACGACTCCATAATATATTATTATATCTCCACAGATCACATATCTGTGTTAATTATAAAAATAGACGTATTTAACCCACAGCAATAACATAACTCCACAGATGATATACCTACATAACAACAATTAAACGACTCCACAGATCACATACCTGTTATAATTATAATACCGGAAATGTTATAACAATGATCTCCACAGATCACCGCTCTGCTGGCATTGTCGGAGGGCGCTCACTTCCTCAGTAACCACGTACTGTACCTGACTGAGAAGTTGAGGCTGGGACCTTTGGGAGCCACCTCGCTCGTCGTCAGGGTTGTGGCCATCAGGGAGGGGCCCAAGAACATGACAGGTAGGCTGACCTGATGTTTTATACCTGAGAGGGACTACAAGGTAGATTACAACTCCCATTACATGACCTATGGCTGATTAACTGTTACTTAATTGATCTATTTATTGATCTGTTGTCAAACAATCACTGATAACCTTCCAAGAATAAAAATTAATTAAATTTTGAATGCAAATCACCACAACATTTTATTTATATTAAAAAATTGACGACAATTAATTGCTTTAACAAAAACATTTCATAAAAATGTCTTAATTATAAAATAAAAATATTAAAATAATTTATTGTTAATTATTTATTTTTTCTACAAACTAATAAAAAATGTTATTCTCCCACTGCCCACAGCCGAAGTAGCGGGCTACCGCAGCGACAACTGTCGGGGAGTTCCGGAAACGGACGACGCGATGACAGCGCCTCGTGGCGGCGACCGCAGCAACGACACCCTCGCAGGGTCCGTGGTGAAGACGGCCTCGACTCAGGTCTACCCTGAGGGCCTCGTCAAGATCAACACTGAGAGCGCCTACTTCTGTGCCAATGGTAGGTCACGTTGAAGAAAATTTAACCATTTTAGAAAACATTCAAACTTAATTTACTCCATTTAATACGTACTTGCTGGCAGGCGTGGATTCAAGGGGACGGGGACCCCCAAAAGTCTCAAAGAGAAGGTCCCATTAAATATGTTACCACCGAATCGCCGCCTCAACCTCCCATTCCAAATTTAACATTGCGGGATAGGGCACCACCACCCCCAGAGCCACCCCTGCTTGATTAATGTTAAATCAACCACATTACACTGGTCATCATATTAACTTGGTTTTTAACTTAAATGTGTAGCTAATAAGTCTGTTCGTAAATACACTATGAACCTTATGTTTCATGCACAGAAGGTTCATCACAAATAATCGATTCTTTCTGATTCTGTATTTACGAACAGACCTATTCTGTTTTGGAACTTTGCAAAGGGATTTCTTCCGGGAAGCGATTTGTTCTTGATAAACTGTTTGTAAATCTACTGCCTTTAACTTTTGTTATTCATGTATTCACAAGGGATACTAAAACATGATAAAAATAAGTAAGTCATGTAACTCAACTCCCTCTGTCTCCAGAAAACCTGCTTGTGTCGCCTGCCGAGGAGTTTCAGTTTGAGTTCGTGGCCGCGCCTCACGCTGGACTCGTGTTCGAAGTTCGGGCAGACTCGGGGGCACTCGTGGCCCTCTCGGACGCTCGCTACGTCACACCCAAGTCCTTCCTGGTGGCCCTCGGAAACGAACAGTCCTGGCTGGGGAGGGGAAGACATGGTGAGTAACGTGTTTCAAGTATAGTCAAATTGACGTAATTTTCCTGCCGGAAGTAGCCGGAAGTGAGAGGTTTCTGGTAGTCTTGTTCATGTCTGAGTCTTGAAATTTTAAAAACATGTTAGTTCTCTTTTTACGAACCTGTAGTCAAAATTTCAAAATGCAAATACGAATAAGAAGACCTGAAACCTTTCAGTTCCGGGTACTACCGGTGAGAATTTCAAATTAATTTAATTGTATTTTTTTTTTATTGGTCATTTAACTTGTACATCAATCAAGTATGTGTTAACAAAGAGCTTACGTTGTACACTATAAGATGTTTAATATATGGCACTTGTAAAGTTAGGTGTTGGTTTAGAACTTAAAAAAAAAAAAAAAATGCAAAAACAGAATTTTGTTTGCTTCGATACTTAAAATTTAGATTTTTAAGTATTAATTTCAGTTTCAATATTTTTTTCTTACTCGTATAATATAATATAGATTTTGTGTTTGTTTCATACATATTTAATGGTACGCCAAATAACGCCAAGTATTCAATAATTCACAAATAAAATAGAAATTTTATTGCTAAGTATCAATTGAATAATATACATTTTATTTGTTCTTTTTTAAATTTAAATGTTAAATTTTAATGGAGTATTGACCTCAATTTTTTTTATTGCAGAAATGGATAGAGGCTGCAAAGTTATGCTACCCTGATTTTTTCAGATTTTTTAGAGCCCGGGAAGTATTTTTAAAAAATTATTGAAAGTTCTTTTTATGACGTCACGAGACGCCGCTCCTTCAGAAAAAGATAGGACTTGGCTGCGTGACGTCACAAAAAGGACTTTCAATAATTTTTTAAAAATAGTTCCCGGGATCTAAAAAAATCTGAAAAAAATCAGGGTAGCATAACTTTGCACTCTCTATCCATTTCTGCAATAAAAAAATTGAGGTCAATACTCCATTACTTTATAGTTATTTCATATTTTGTTTTGAATTATTATTTAAAATGTAATTTTAATATAATTATAAATTATTATTATTTAAATCATAATTTAAAAAACAGTAATAAAAAACGTAATAAAAAATTTTGACATACAAAAAAAAAATTAATAAAATAAAAAATATATGAAAATAGAAAAAATTAATAGAAATTACACATTGAAGAAATAAATTGTGATGAATGGTTTTTTCTGGTTCTTCTCGAAAAAAATACTTTTTCTATGTAGAATATAAAATACGGCAAATGAATAGTGTACTGTACTTGTGTTCATTAAAATCATCCATTTGTTTCAACATTGCAGATTTTGTTATTTTGAATAAATTATCAAATCATAATCAATTTTTGTATAGTTCTTTTCCAAACAATTAAATTTTAAATTGTAATTTATTTTTAAAATTATTTTAATATTTCCAGTGCACATAAAAAAGGATTCCAAGTAACATAATTTGCGATAAAGTTTATATAACATGATTTAGTTTTAAAAAAAATTATATTTAATAGAATCATGGAAAGTTAGAATAATTATCAAAATAATATTTGATCTGGCTTATCGCATATCGAACAAATGAACAATAAATAAAAAATTATGTATCCAAATTCCCTATGACTAACACTAACTGATCACAGAGTACGGTCTTCACCTAACGAGCGCCACCACTCCCGGCATTCTCTCCAGCGAGGAGTTCCGCGCTTTCTGGGTGTCTTGGGACCGCGGGGTGGCCGCCATAGGCGAGGGTCACGTTCTCCATAATGGAACCTTGCTGCAGTGGCCGCTGGATGGCAGCACCGTGTCGCACGTCGGCTTCGCGTCTGCATGGGGACAGCCGGCGCAGTTCAGGTACGTACCGTCGTTCGCTAAAGCACCGTCCACAATTGTCGGAACGGGAATTAATTTCACTTGGCTAATGCTGGTAATCTGAAATTTTGAATTTTATTATTGATCGAGAGCTTTTCCGTTCCGTTTCCGAAGCAATTCTGGACGGGGCATTAATGTAATATGATGTTCCATTTTACTTTGGTTTTATTTTGCAAAAATGGTAAATAAATTTAAAATCAACATTTTAAAGAAACAAAATTTTAAAAAAAAAATGTCAGATTTCATATAAAAACAATAATACATTCTACAATTTTGGTGAACGAAATTTTAAAAAAAAAAACTAGTCAACCCGCAGCACACAAGTCCAGCAATAGTTGCCTACCCCCAAGGAGCGAGAGGGGAAATACAGATTTTAAGCACAAAATGTAAAATTTAATGTGTCAATTTAACTAAAATGTGTGCAATACAATTTTTTATTTTAACAAATATAGTTTCATTTTCTTACAGAAATATTTTAAATACACTTCGGCTTTATTAATTTTATTGTAACACACTCATACACATACTAAAAAACCATTTCTAAAGTACAAGAATTTTTTATAATTTTATCACCATAATTTTATTAATATTTATATTTTTCCCTCGTTCTTAGCTTTTGTTAATGAATTCACTGAAACAATTTTAAAATAAGACTTAAAAGAGAAATTCAAAAGAAACTTTTTTCATTTTTCTCATTAATTACAATGAAACCAACATTAAGAAAGTTTCTTAAATTTTATAGTCCCTCCTCAATGAAATCGATTCGTTACCAAAACTGCTGCCTTATTATATGTCGCAGAAATAGAGATATTTTGATACTGAAGGTCATTATCGTCCTGTTTCAGGGTATGGAGCTATAACGAAGAGGCAGGGTTCTCTCAGGTTCTCCACATGGACGTTCCTGCCGCCCTGGTACCTGGTACCGAGCAAGGGATGCTCTTGATAGCAGGTACCAATTACAACCCTTTCATTTTGATAACCATATCATAATGACACCAGAACTATATATAATATATATGGAATATTATTAACTCTGTCTCCATATCGACTTTTGTGACTACGATTCGAGTAGGCCTTGTTTGATTGCATAATATTGGATAGGCTACAGGCTATATCATATTTTCTATACTCTAGTACTGTTAGAGTTAAGAAATATTTTTTTTTTCGTAAATATATATTTTTTTTAAACTTTCAGGTGGACTGTACCTTCCATCGCCCACTGACCTGCGCAGTGACTCTGCGCATGGCGGTGGACTCCACGCTGCGCTCAACGCCTTCTCCTCATTGCACGAACTGCGCATGCGCGAGGGTACAGGCGAGGCTGGAGAAGTGGAAAGACATGCGGAGCTGAATGACGTCACGCCCCGACTGCAGCAGCTGCTCGCGTTCCGAAACAAAGATGGAGCGTTCGGGGAACACCCGAACATGCCCGACTTCAGGTACAGTTGGAAATTATAAAGTTCAGGAGCCTGCAGAATCTACAGACTCCTGAAGAGTGCAGACAAAACCTTAGCCTGTCCCTTGCATTACCACGAAAAAAAAAAAAAAAATAAACTTGACCAAGGAAGGCCTGAGAGGTGTTACATCTCAAAGATATGGTAATGATCATAAAGGTTAATAAAACGAGATAAGTAAGGTTACTTGGGGTGTGGAAGGATGACCTTTATTTAATTGATTATACAGAGCAGAGCTGATAATTATCGTTATTGATACCAAGTTGTAAATTTTGATATTATTTGATTTCTCTGTATCCCATCATAAAATACTGGACTAGAGCACAATTTTTTATGAGTATAATAAAGTAAATTAGCGAAACATTGTACGATACAAAATGAGGGATGAAGTGTAGCAAGAAGGGGTGACAATTAAAAATATATTTTTTTAAAGAACAAAGAACAAGCAAAAAATATTAAATATCAGTTGTGTTGAAAATAACAAATTATTCGTGATTAATAATTAAAAAAATAAAAATGTGGATCAAAATGCAGTCAATTTAATTATTAATTAGATAATGACACGTAATCTATAACATAAAGTAATACAAAATTTATTTAAAATTATTATTTATTTAGTTAAATGTCATGTATAAATACAAATTGTCTAATATTGAGGACTCTATCATATTAAGATGCTTCAAACTTGAAAAATTACCGAATTCTAATTAGAAACATTAACAAAAATGTAAATCCCCCTGACTTAATGCAAATATCCCCCGATGGTTACAGAGGTTCGGTGGCTGCCCTGGAGACCCTGGTGACCCTGCAAAGTTACACGGACGTTGACCCTGAGCTGATGACGTCACTCAAGCGGTGGCTGCTAGGCCAACAACGCGAGGACGGCAGTTTCTCTTCCTCGGTCGTGTCCATCACCGAGGACCCGTTCCTCGCGGCGGGGTGGACCGAAGAGACGGAGTTACCGGCAACCGCGGCTGCGATCGCCGCTAAAGACAAAGTGCCGGACTCGACTGACGGACACCTGAATTCCAATATCAGATCTGAACAAGTCACGACGGTGCAGCCAAATCGCGAGACGGTGGAGTCAGCCGAAAGTGTTTATCTAACCGGCCAGGCAGTCGTGGCGTTGATTAGACTGGGGCTCGAGTCAGAGGTAATATTTTCATTATTTGCACAACAATGTTAGTTTGATTAATAGTTTTTTTACAGTAAAATATTTTTATTTTAATTTAAAAAGGGAGGGTTTTATTCGTTTTATTATTTTAATGTCACGCATTATTATTTTACAAAATTAATTAAATTCTTATTTAATTATACAGATATAAAGGTAAAATTTTAAAACAATTTTTTTTTAAATAAATAAAAGATTGGTTTTTATGAAGTGCATGTGCGAAGGGTAAATTCGAAGTGAATCCATGGAGGATCAAATTTGTCGGAGAATTAAATTCCTTATAATGATTTGATATTCGTCAATTCTTAGCTTATACTTTACACATGCAAAAATACAACCAAATCTTCTCCAGGTTGACTCCTCTGCTCTGATGCGGGCTCGCTATTTCCTTGAACGCTCGGTGTTCCACGCCACGGAGCCGCGCGCCCTGGCCCTCCTGGCACTCGCCCTGACCCGCGCTCACAGCGAGATGGCACCAGCTGCGCTCGACCGACTAAGACGACTGGCGAGCAACGAGGAGGGAGATTTCGCCTGGCCGGACTCTGCCAATGACACCCTGCCGGCAGAGCGTGAGTACTGGATAGTTCAAATTAATTTAATATTCCTTCCGGAAGTGTGAAGTTCATTGCATTTCAGTTTTTAAACTTTACAGTTTGAAGTAGAAGTACTGACCTACATGTGAAATTTTAACGTTGAAATACGACAAATAGACCAAAGAACTTACACTTCCGGAAGGATTGTCATGTAAATTACACTATAGTTCGAGAAATTAAATTAAAGTTACCAGCGTAAGTGAATGGATTTTGTCTGAATTTTGAATATGAAAAATCTAATACTTTGTAGATAGGTTACAATCCCTATTATAAATTTCTTTGCAAAGTTTTAAATTTAAAACTGAGCTAGAAAGTCCAGAAACCTCACACTTTCGGCTACTTCCGGTAAGAAGATGATAATTCATGTCACTGTAGCTCTCTTGTCATGTGTGGAACTACATGCTACACTTTGCACGGTATACGTAAGATTAATCATGTGGTGATAAAATGAAACGAACATATGGAGCTGTTTTAATAATTGTCATATTAACAGTTTTAAATATAAAAATTATAAATAATATTTTTTGAAATGTCTGTTTTATTTGTAATGATGTCGAGATATTTTCAGTAGAAGTTTATAGAACCTGAGGATAACTGGGACACGTGAATTGGTTTAAATATAAAAGAAACAATACGAAGATTAATTTTGTGATTTGTTGTATAGGAATGATAATATTTTAATTATATTATGACCTAAAAAGTGACAAATGTTATCCAGGAGAGAATTCATATAGTATCTGTGATGACAAAACAGTGATGGTATATTTAATTTCAAGATAATATATTTTTACTAAATTATAAATTAACCATAGAAAATATACTCTTGTAAACCTTGCAATTACAAATTGAATATAATATTGGTTGTTTTTTTGTTATGGTGCATATATACTATATAATAATAATAATAAATTTTGACTAATTAATTCGGAAGAGAACATAAATATGTATAAAAAGTTGGCTCCTATGACGCCGCAGTTCTAACAATTCCCGTGACGTCACAGGCGCGCTGGCTCAGTTCGAGGCCTCTTTGTGGACTCTGATGACATACACTTCACTTGGTGACCTCAAGTCTGCCGAGCCCGTGGCCAAGTACCTGTTCTACCGCTGGGCGCTGCTTGACACCCACTCCGAGGTACGTGACATACGAGTTGAGGTTGTGCATGATGGAGACTTGCTCTTCCTAATTATCTAGTAATAATTGTAATGAGTTTATTTGCAGAGACAATATATTTATTTTAAATTTTTATTTTTTATATTTCATTTTATCTCTTTCATTGGAAATATACAATAACATTCCATACATATTAATCATAAATAATTAATCATAAATAATGTTAACAATAGCCAATAAAGGCGACGACTGGGAAGTACAAATTCTGTTTTTAGAAGGGTGATTGTATGTGACAATATTCTCTGGTTGATTAAGAGGTTCTATAAATTTTGATAATCATACCTTTTATTTGAAACAGAAATAACACCCTACAATCCCTACACCTTGGATTAGCAAAGACCATATTAAAATATTACTAATACAATTAATTTTAAAACTGATTCATTATTTTAAAACTTTATTACTTATTACCTGTACAGAATAAACAATTTGGTGAATACATTTTTTTTTTTTTTTAGTTCTGAAATGATACTACAAATATGACCCCTGCATCACAGATAATTCATATTTTTTTATTGCTTAATTACGATCATGCTACTTACCAAAAAAAACAAAAAAAAAAGTGACATGATACGCGATTCATGCAGTGAGAAAATTTATCAGTTTATCACTTAGTTATTCACGAATCAAGTCTTAGATATTGCAATTCTTGAACTCATTTTCATGAGCAGTTTGTAATAACTTTAATTCTGACATTAAATTACAAATGACCTCTGTTGACCTCTAAACTACAAGTGATCTCTGTTGACCTCCAGCTGCTCGGCCTGGCGGTGCGCGCGGCCTCTCAGTTCTCCTTTATTACATTAAACTACAAATGACCTCTGTTGACCTCCAGCTGCTCGGCCTGGCGGTGCGCGCGGCCTCTCAGTTCTCCTTTATTACATTAAACTAAAAATGACCTCTGTTGACCTCTAAACTACAAATGACCTCTGTTGACCTCCAGCTGCTCGGCCTGGCGGTGCGCGCGGCCTCTCAGTTCTCTCTGCTCGGCCGCGACGTCCATCGTCAGCTGACCGTCTCGCTCGCGACCTCTGGCATGGAGCTCACCGACACGCTGGAACTGAGACCGGACACGCCCGGACCTGCACGACTTCTTCTACCGGGACTGCCCACCAGGGTATTCGTGTACTCCACCGGAGCCGGCTGTGCCACCGTCCAGGTAATCACGGCAGGACGATGAGTCGCATTTAAGGGTAAAATCTTCTATGTGAAATTCATTGTAAGGAGGATTTAAACTCCCTAAATTAAGATATCAATCATTTTTTATTCTAAGAGCACTACTTGTTTTCATACAAATTAATTTTCTCCTCATATAAGTTATAAAGAAAAAGGGAGTTTAAGAATTCAGCGGCTCAACAACACACCATCTACGCTTATTTACTTTGCAGTTTGCTGAAGAACAAAGTAAATTGTGTATATATAAGTATAAAAACCAGGGTAGTTCAGGGTAAACTAACTCAGGGTGTGTTTCTCAGGGTCGTGTGACCTTCTCAACGTACGAGGACGGTGGCGGAAGGTCGGGTTCGCTGCTTCTGTGGGCGGCAGTGGAGAACGAGAGCGTACCTGGACCTGGCTCCCTGGAGGAACTGGAGGGCAAGCAGCCTACCCTGACCATCAGGGCGTGTGTGCAGTAAGTTGGAGTCAAGAGTAGTACAAAGATCGAATGTGCGAGGTTTCTGAACTTACTGATTCAATTTTGAACCTGAAACTTTGCAGAAAGATTGCAAAGTCTGAGAATATTCATAGTTCAAAATCTTTGCACTTCCGGTTACTTCCGGTGGTAATCTTCAATTTGTTAAACTGTACTTTTTACCAGCGTATAATTTGATTTAACGATTAATCTCAGCTACTTTTGAGTCAAAGAATATTTCCCTGCAAACAAATCAAATGAAAATTTTTAAAAATTTCTCTACTAAACGTTTATGCATTGTTAATGCACAATGGTGGATCATACTTCACATTATAATGAGTCCCAACAATGGTCTTGTTTCAGACGTCTGGTGGATGATATCTAGCACCAAACACAACAATGGTCTTGTTTCAGACGTCTGGAGCATGATATCTGGCACCAAACACAACAATGGTCTTGTTTCAGACGTCTGGAGCATTATATCTGGCACCAAACACAACAATGGTCTTGTTTCAGACGTCTGGAGCATGATATCTGGCACCAAACACAACAATGGTCTTGTTTCAGACGTCTGGTGCATGATATCTGGCACCAAACACAACAATGGTCTTGTTTCAGACGTCTGGAGCATGATATCTGGCACCAAACACAACAATGGTTTTGTTTCAGACGTCTGGAGCATGATATCTGGCACCAAACACAACAATGGTCTTGTTTCAGACGTCTGGTGGATGCGGACGGTCCGGTGCGGCTGGAGCTTCTGCTCTTCTCTGGCTTTCAATTGGAGAACGTGGTGGTGAACGGATCTGACGTTCTGCACGGAGCGCACCACCAGAACGTGTGGTTCGTCTTTGACAAGGTGAGCGGTCTTTGAGACCTTAAAGTGGTGTCTAGAAAATGTTGTTGAGTACGGTATTGTTGATATTTAATATGAAAGTCCGTAGGGTATTGAAAAATCTTATTTATTGATAAATGCATCACATGATGTATAACTATATTTTCATGATGTCTCATGCCGTAAGCTTAATTAATTATAATTAATGATATCACTTTGTCAGTAAATATGTTTTAATTCCATCTAAAATTCATATACTCAAATTATTATTTTGGCTGTACAGCATGGATCACGTCAATTGTTACCTAAGTTTTGAATCAGATTTGCTATACTAAATTAATTTCAAAACACAATTACATACCTAAGCATATCCAAATTTATAATTTCAAAACTGGTAGTTATATTTTGAAGATTTCAACAAAACTTTTTAATTGGCTGGTAAAATTGCCTCTTATCATATCAGTACCATACTAAGATACTAAGATTCACATTTAACTTGGTTTTCATCGAAAACCCTCGGGTATCCTTCGGTTCGGCTCGGCCAGTGAATTTCTTCGTTACCAACATCACACCAATGACTGTTAAAAACATAACAAAAACCAAGTTAAATGTGAACCAAAGTATAGACTCCACGGTTCACCTTCTCTCACCCCCAGGTTCCGAGCGGGTGCGCGCGATGTGTTCGTCTGGCGGTGACTGGACGCTCCGTGGTCCGCTCTCTTCGTCCCGCCCTGGCGCGCGCTTTCCCCGCCGGTCATCCCCACGACCCCGCCCAGGTGTTCTTCCACGCGCGCCCTCAGAGTCCTCTACTGACCGGGGTCACTGAGGATGACCTCTTCACCTGGTTTGGACCAAGACAAGGTGAGGATTTGCTTTTGTTTGGGACACCACGAAATTTACTCTTGCTCCGTTTGTAAGCATCCCTACAGTCTCTAGAGACGTGCAATGGTGAACCTGAATTTTTAAGATGGCTGGAATGGGTGCTCATTTTATACCTTCCCAAAAATTGCAAATCTGCATCTTTTTATCTCTTGGAACTGCAGTGCCAACAAAAGAGGCAGGAGTGAAGTTCGGACTGTCCAGATATGTACATATAGTGGCATTAGTAATGTTCAAGATCTCGAAATTAAATCATTTTGTTAAATTTGATGCATGCTTCAGTTAAAATGTGATTTTTTCATGTATGATGTAATTTTCATACATATACATATCCAAATTAAAATGAAGGTATACTCTTCCGTATGAAAAAGAAAAATTTAATTGCAGGTATTTCGCAATGAGAATAATTTATTTACAATATTTTTAAATTATTAATGTTTCAGTTTTGTCATAAATTTAATGAAGTTTTTTTTGGCTCATCGTAAATATTATTCAGACAATTTTTCGTTGTTAAATTATCAAAGAAACAGCGAACTTGATTTTTTTTTGTTTGGTCATTGCTTTTGTAACTTAATGGAGTATCGACATAATTTTTTTTTTATTGCAGAAATGGGTAGAGCGTGCAAAGTTATGCTACCCTGATTTTTTTCAGATTTTTTAGAGTCCGGGAAGTATTTTTTAAAAAATATTGTAAGTCCTTTTTGTGACGTCACGCGGCGGCAAGTCCTATCTTTTTCTTAAGAAGCGGCGTCTCGTGACGTCACAAAAAAACTTTCAATAATTTTTTAAAAATAGTTCCCGGGATCTAAAAAATCTGAAAAAAATCAGGGTAGCATAACTTTGTACCCTCTATCCATTTCTGCAATAAAAAAAAATTGAGGTCAATACTCCATTATGTCAAAGAGTGAATAATAAAAATTGTTGGAGACAATGATTTTTCCCTCCCATTATGAAGGCTATGCCGAAGAACTGAAATATTACTTCTAAAAAAAATAGAAAGGAAGAGAAATAAAATATCAACTATTATTTTTATTTACATGCAGAATATTTAAAAATTGCTGTTGATTTATATAACGTTACTCTTTATGATAAATTTCAAAAATTTAAGATTAGTTACAAAAGTTAAGTTAAGAAAAGTCATTAAATCAAAATTTATATAGTCCCTTAATTCGTTCCACGGAACAAGGCATGTGGAATGGAACCACGCCAACTGACTAACTTTTTGTAACTTTTTTAATTGAAAATTATAAAGCCCTCTTGATTCAACATGAGTTTGAAGTACAGTTTGTTTAATTTAAAATTATACATCAATGGATTTTGATGGCTCACCTGTAAGGAAGCAGATGAAGAGAGAGAGAGAGGGGGGGGGGTATCGTAATTCGGGAAAGACCAATGCAGTGACATAGAAAAGAGGAGACAAATTTTAAACTGTCCAATAAAAACATTAACGTAAAATGTTCAAATAAACTAACTGTACCTTATGAATAAATTTTTGTTTTTTATAAAATTATTTTACCACTATTATTTTTTCTTTTCAGATGAATCGACGCTAGGTTCGAATATGACCGAAGTCTGCGAATGCCCTTGCACTAAACCGTCCTCTCCCTCAAGTACAAGTACCAGCACCAGTACCAGCACAAGTACCATTGCTAGCACCATCACTACTGTCGCACCGTCCACTTCCACCGTCATAGCAAGCACAACGACCGCTCAACCCACCACTGAAAAACCAACAACCGAAGCTGCAACATTGAAGCCAACCCCAGACCCCTCTGCCACCCCAGAATCCCTGACTACCTCCAAACCTTTGGTAACAGTAGAGGGAAAAGGCCCTGCAAAGTTATTCGACATTTCTATCAAGAAAGTAGAAGATAAAATTGTCACAACTGTTTCCCCAATTTTAATACCTAAGAAAATATTTGGACTTAAAACAGAAATATATACAACAGATCAGAAAGTAAATTAGATTTTTAAAAATAAAAAAGTAGTTTTTAAATTAAAATGTAAGTAAAAAAATATATATTCCATCCCATTCTTTTTTAAAAATATAATTAATTATGATTTATAATATTATTATAATGAAAATCACTGATAGGAACACCAAAGATATTAGATTCATAATAAAAACCCTATCATACCTTATTATATAAAAATTGGAGTTAAATTTTATCATGTATAAAATAATTATGTTAGTAGTTTAATAATTATTTAATTAGTATATAATAATTCGCGTCCAAAATTAAAGGTGGGTTCACATGGGTGATATGATTTCGCAATACATTTACTGCAAATGCTTAGCTATTTGATGCGGCATTGTTAAATGATACAGAGGATTCAATTAATCCCGTTCCCCTGTGGAAAAATTTCTCCACAAGCTATCATTGCTGAAATTGTCGTGCTATTAACTTGGAAAGTCTTCCCCTCCTCCTTTCGGGGTCTTTTGATTTCAATCAAAATCTTAATTTTTTTTCTCTAAAATCTCCCTTTAATTAATGCTAAAATATCCGTTTTTGTATTTTTTTTTCTATCCAAATGAAAAAATCGCAGGCGCGCGCAAGCAAATAAATAAATAAATACCATTGGCTTTTCTTTTCAAGTGACACACGTCACTAAACAATCGCCCATGTAAAGTTACCTTGACAAAAGTGAAAAAATAATTATTTAGGAATTTTCATTACAAAATGTATTGAAATTCAATTAAATCTTGTTTGAATTCCAAAATTCATGTTTTCACTGTCAAGAGAATTACTGTTACAAAAATGCAGTGTGGAAATTTTAAATGTTAAATTGAATAAAAAATGTAATATATTAAGCTGTATAGCATTAAATTAGTATGTTTTAGAATTAAGAAAAGTATATTATTTTGGTTATACTTCACAGATAAAATAAGAACGTAATTGCCAACTTTTCTGACACAAAATCTTCCTTATGTGTTTTAAATGTACAGCTCTGGACAAGAAAAACGTTACCTCTGCTCTGTTTATTGCCACGAAGTTTACAGAGGTGTGTTGAACTTCGACATTACTTTCCCAAAATAGCATTGTATTTTCAAGCTAAGGAAACAAGGCAGCGGTTATTTAAAGCTGTTTACATGTGTCACATTTATGTAAGCCATGAAATTAATTTGACTTCTACGTTTTTAACTTCATAAACAAAATACACAGTTATGACAATCTGTAGAAGATATTTTACCCTACACTGTGTATTTCATAATCATTACCACACTAAACGATTCAATTCTATGCAACAAAAATTATAACTGGAAGTAATTAACATGCTAGGTACCTTTTCTTATGTGTCAATCTTTCACGTTTTCCACGTTAATATTTTGCAACTTTTTCTCACAAAAGCCGGTATTACACGATACAATTTTCCTAACTATTGAATACAATTTTTCCTTGCAAGAAAATTTCATCTCCATTCAAATAAATGGAGATTAATTTTCTTGTAAGAAAAAATTGTATACAATAATTAGAAAAAATTGTATAGTGTAATATGGCCTTAAACCAACAATTTAAAAAATATCCAATAGATTTTGAATCAAATTTATTTCCGAAACTTAATTTCATGCTGAAAACCCCATTTTCTTACATATGATAGATAGGACAGTGGTAATATAAAGGAAAGTAACGTCTTGAACTGCTGAATGGAGATCCCCTAGCATTTAATTCTTTCCGGTTGTAATTTTCTCTGAACTGAATTAATTTTAATTATCAACATAATTACGTTTATGTGCTTTATTAGATACTTGTGCCAGGTGCCAAAATCTAAATAATATATTTTAACTATCAATCCTTATTCTCAATTATCCACATAATTAATTAGGGGTTACTCAATTATAAAATTTATTCGATTATTATTCATGTGTTTGCCTTAAGTTGAAATATTCCTAAAAATGTGGGATTCATTTCTTATGATGCAGTTTCAATCTGTAATGGTTTTGCTGTTTAATAAAATTATGTTTTTATTTACTTTCAAATTTAAAAATTGGGCGTTTCATCTTTGTAAATAATAATAGACTAGCCAATAAATTAAGGTTATTCATACTCCCAGATCTGTGAATGCTGTAATTTTACAGTATTTGTGCACAATTATCAAACAATTATTATTTTCATTTTTATTTTACACAATTCTGCAAACAAAAACAAAACAAGATTTGTTAATTTGTTTTAAATGATTATATTAAAATTAATTCCATTTTTCTCGAAAAAATTATAAAAAAAAAGTGTATAAAAAATTAGAAATATTTTACTTTTAAAAAATGTAGAGTAAAATATACAACAAATAAATAATAAAATGTTTTATACCTCGAGGAATAAATTGTTTTTATTTATTATATTTTATTATTTAATTTAAATGTTTAATTTTTATAATGTTCAATATGTAAATAACTATATAATATTACAATTTTATTTATATTAGTATTTTAAAATTTTTATATCTTTGAATAATTATTAAACGTATGTAGGGATGGGCAATATCGAGCATATATTCGATATTATTCGTATTCACAATATATTCATATACATTCGATATTCGTATTACAATATAGTCAGAGAATTCGATATTATATTCGTTTAATCATATTCATATTCGTAAAAGCTAAATATTGCGGATTGCAATATAACGAATGACGATATAATCATATGAATCGTTATTCTTATTCCAATATATTTCTCTAAAAACACTGCAATTTTTTGCTCCCAAATACGTGTAGTTCATAAGTTATAATTTAATAAAATAAAATAATAAGAGCAATTAAATTAAAATATAGGATACATAATATTTTTAAATAAAACTTAAAAATTTTAAAAATTAAATTGGGATGTTTAAATAACTAATACTGTATGCATATTATATACAGCATATGTGATGTATGCATATAAATACATACATAATATAAATGTATAATAATATGTACTGTATGCATCATGGATCTATAATGCGTACTGTAATCATAAAATATGCATATACTGTAATTGCATACCGTATTATTAAAATAATATGATATGCAACATGCAGTATGTATACATTTATAAACTCGAATCTGCATCGTCTACATATGGCACCCAATTTCCTTATATATAATATATTATAGTTACATACGATATTTAACATGCATATATATATATGCTGCAGTTCAGAGATCTCGCTTTTATGGTTTGGCCGCATATTAATTCAAGGGTGTGTGGTTTTGGCACAACAGCTCAAAGATATTTTTGCATATAATATGCAATGTGTATAATGCCTTCTATAATGTGCTACGTACTGCAGTACGTGCATCATCTATTAATTAATGATGGCGATCGAGTTTTTAAGTCGAGGCCCTATTATATAGATGCAATTCTTGTATAAGATATATAGGTTGCATTAAAATTAAAAGGGGGCCGGCCGGCAGGGCCAATAATTCCGAGATCTCAATGAATTTACCAACTGAGATTCATCGCCTAAAAAAAAAAAAAAAATGAAAATGTTTAACACCATTACATGCATTAATTAAAGCGCATAATAATTATTAAATAATAAGCCGGCCAGCATAATATAATATAAGCCGCGTTTTTATTAGAGGAGCGTGGACATGGGCAATAATAATACTGTATGATACATGCATACTGTACGTAAATATATATAATATACATTATATGCATGCACTAGTATTACCTGGCATATAATATGAATAAACCGTGATCGAGAGTTTTGTAGAGACGGCCGACCACGATCATATCTGCAAGCCATGGAAGCCTAATATATATATTAGCTGCTCGTATCATAAATAAAATTTCAACTGTATACTATTACACATATAATGCATGCATGAGACGCATATGCATGCAGTAACACCTTTAATTTTTTTTCATCATTGTGAAATATATTAATATCAAATAATAATAAGAGTATTAAGACATATATTATGCAACTGTCTTAATTTGCTATACACTATAGAAACAAAAAAATCATATATAATTTTCCGAACGGAAAAATTAAAAGGGGAAATATATCATTCGCGGCTTGGAAACGTTATATAATTAAATTAATTTGCGTTGCATATATGCACTCAAAATTATTCGTAAAATAATCTATTATTGCAATATTTACCGAATATATTATTCATTGCAATATCATTCACTTTTGTGCTGCACTCAGACGGCAATGTAAGGAAGCGTTATCGTAAAAAAATTCGAACATTCATTATAAAATTATTTCAATATATTATTATCTGAATATTCAATATCATTCGCATTGTGCTGCACCCAGACGTCAATATAAGGAAGCGTTATCGTAAAAAATTCGAACATTCGTTATTCAATATCAAATAGCAAGGATTTGCTTTGTGCTGCACTCTGGCGTCAATGTACGGAAGCGTTATCATAAAATAACATTCGTTATTCGTAAAAGCGAATTCTATATTCGATATCACGTATTGTATCGTATTGGCCAGTATTCGATAAATTCGCAATACCAATACTTCAAGAATTCGATACTCCAAATATTGTTATTGTATTGCCCATCCCTAAACGTATGCATGTGATTAAAATTCACAATTTATTAATTGCAGGTAACGTTTATAAGGTTTCTACGCTTTGATTTAATATTAAAATGATGAGAAAATATATATATATATATATATCAAGGGGGTAAGCCACATGCAACCTCCCATGTACTTATTTGAAGGCAAGCAGGTAGCATATCCGCAAAATAAAGAACAAAGTAACTCCTAACCATTACTAGTCGTTTTGGAACAGCAACTCCCTGCCACAAGCAGCGAAGCAAGAATTTGTAGCCACCATATTAATATCCCTTTTGAAGCATTTAAGTTTGTGCTCTTTCTTTACCTTTATTATTTTCCACCAGGATTCAAACCCATAGAATTCTAACAGAGCAGTTTTGATAAAAAAATATCAAATTTCAGTTAACAGTTTATCATTGACATACATTCAAATTGAATTATTATTACTATAATTCGCAAAATAAAATTGCATGTAGATTGTCTGATTAAAATCAATAAATTTGCTTCTTTTACTCTAGCTATTTCAAAACCGAGGGAAAGAAGGAAAAATATGACAACAATTAAAGCAACTGCAATTGAAGTTTATCCACATATTTTTATCGATTATACTTATAATAATTCATAGTATATGCAGGGATTTATAACAATAACTTTTCATATTTATTGAGGATACACTCAGTTCTTTAATTAAACATGTCGCTAGACTGTAGGCAATACATCGATATTATACTTCTCTCTCTCTCTCTCTCTCTCTCTCTCTCTCTCTCTCTCTCTCTCTCTCTCTCTCTCTCTCTCTCTCTCTCTCTCTCTCTCTCTCTCTCTCTCTCTCATTCATTTCTATTTGTTTTAATAGCCGTTGGCAACGTTCGTTAATTAGTTTGCTTTAAATTAATTGACAACCTACAATATTGAAAAACTATGTTAAATATATACAAATAATTTTAGAACCTAGTTTACTCAAATATTTATTTTTAATAAATACCATTAACTTTTTATCATGCCTTTCATTCACTTATTTTATTACTTTCCATAATTTTTGTTGCAATAGATGAGTTTTAAGGACAAATATTTTATTCAAAAAGGATAATATAGACAAATTATTATATTCTTTCTATAAATTCGTTATATAATATAAATAAAAAAATAATTAAATTTCAGATACCTGATAATTTTTTCTCGTCTAAATGAGATGAATATTTTAAGAGATGAAATTTTCTCCTTGAATATAATGAGAATTAAGGTCGTTGTTGAGTAATAACGTAATTAAAATTCTCGCATAAAATGTAGAAAATTAACAAAGCATTTTATAATCACCCTTTGAAGATCACAAGCATCTGCTAAATGAGCTGAAAATTGAAATGAAATTTTATTTCACAATTTTTTCTTAATTAAAGAAAAATATTTAACCGATATCTAATTTTTTAGTATAATAAATTAGACGTACTTCTTTACTATAATATAGTTAATGTAACTTTTATTAAGATGAATACATCGGAATATTGGATACTTTCCACGCCCAGAAAAAAAAAACACTTTACATTTAAAAAATAATTATATCGCAGATAAGTGTCCAGAAAATTCGTCTTTGAAGAAGAAAAAAAAAAATAATAATAATAATTGATAAATGATATTATTTACTTTCCGTTAATTAAATTAAAAATTGATTTTTATTTCATGCTCGAGTATTGGTTTTATAGAGAAAAATAATTTTTTTTTTTAAATGAATTTTACTTGAAACAAAATTCAATTAGAAATTTATTAAAATTTAATTATTTATATGTATAATAAATCCATTCAATTCTTTCAATTCAAATTAACTTCAATGTTGTTAAATTCTACACTGTAATTAAATTTCAATATTTCGCAACAATTTCCGGTATAATGAAGACCTAGATATTTAAGTATATCAACAACCAGGCCGCATAGAAATAAGACTTGTGGGATTTACTAGGAACAGAGGGTGTGACCCAGAAATGAGGTGACATAATTTCCTTGTAACACTTTGCTAACTCTGCTTTATCTTCCTTTACTGTTTCTAGGAAGTATAATAGCTTTCCATTGGTAACTTAAGGCGGTTGTTGCTTCGTGAATGTGAAGTTTATAGCAATGATGTTCTTATTGTCTTCATTTCCTTAGGTTGATCTGCTTTAACTTCATAAATTACTGTTATTTTTTTTTTTTTAGTTTTTTAATCAAACCTTATTGGGTACTTCTATTTACTAATTACATACTACTTTGAAACCCCGAACCTTCCGAAACCCTAACTTGAG
Source organism: Siphlonurus alternatus (assembly GCA_949825025.1). Lineage (NCBI taxonomy): Eukaryota > Metazoa > Arthropoda > Insecta > Ephemeroptera > Siphlonuridae > Siphlonurus > Siphlonurus alternatus. Next base: position 23,713,030 of record OX463785.1, on the reverse strand, counting down.
CGTTTCGCGGGCTCTTCTGGAACGGGGGCGGCCACGGCCTTGCAAATCCATCCCGGCATTTGCCTGCGGCTGAGGGAAACGTGGAAACCTCAGCCAGGATGGACGCTACAGCTTTTGTCAATGAACCGGAAGTGCAATGGTCCAAAGCCAGGGGAACCACATAGTGGAAAAGCGCAACGTTTTACCCCTGGGTGGGAAACGTGGTTTTTGTTGAAAATGGTCACCCATCCAACTACTAACCAAGCGCGACGTTGCTTGACTTCGGTGATCTGACGAGACCCGGTCAAGCGCACTGCGCCACATACTGTTATAACATTCCATCAATAGCCAACACAATTGCTTCATTCTCTGAGTGTAAATTGCAAAGATGTTAAGATGAGGATTATGTATTATTGTATAACCATCGCCGTAGTAAAATTTCCTCACCAAAAAGTAGGATTGAACAAAGCATGCAGATATTTTTACAATTAAAATTTTCATTTAATTTTTTTACAAAAATATTTACTTCATAACTTTCGCATATTTGTATTTTTATATAAAGATAAATAACTTACAATATAATCTATTGGAACTCAATTAAATTGCTTACAGCGAAATAACACAAACCCAGGTACATTTTTTCACTTCTTTATTACACTTTTAAAATGTGTATAGAATTTTAACTCGCGCAAAAAAGAACACCCTTTTTTTATTATAATTAATACTTAGGGTAGTTTTTATCTTTTAATAATCCAAAAACTAATTAAAATTTAAGTAATAACAAATTTCTAGGTAAATTTCACTAATATAAGAAGAACATGAATTATAGGATAAGCCAGTGAGATTAGCAGGGTAGTTGCAACCCTCTATAAGCCCGGGGAATTGTGGGTACTTTTATTGATGCCATAGTTCATTGTTAAAGCTCTCCCCTCTATATGTTCTTCTGGAGATTTACCGTCGGAATTAACTGACCACTATTTTACCTTTTATTTTTACTACCATTTTAGCCTAAATTCACTACTTGCTTTTATAATAGTTTTCTTAGTAAACTCTGAAAAATGTTCACTTTTCAAACAAAGCGACAAGATTTCACGAGATGAAATTAATCTACTCGCCAACAAGCTCTCCTCTTGTTTAATTCTTCATTTCATCCTTGCTTTGAGTGAGGAGGAAATAAGATGTGTATTAGAGGCAAAAAAGTTAGATTTAGAGGTGCAAAGGATGAGTTGAAGACGTAATTTTTAACTATTTTTACGTCATTAGTACAGTCTTGGTTCAAAAAAATTGGAATATTTTATTGTGATATTTTTATAACTCTGATATATATTTTTTTTAAGTTCTGTACATAAGGAATTCGATCACATGAACTACTCAATACTTACGAACATGTATTTGTGTATTTAATTTTATCCTTCAACTTTTTTATTATTATTATTTTAATCAAACCCTAACTGGGTACTGCTACTTACTAATGGTAAGTATCCATCAAAAAAATTATATAGTCTCCATATTCATTTGCTAATTTTGACTCCTGCTACAACCACCGCGCATCATCGCGCAACCCTTCTGCGCACGTTTTTTCGGCTCGAAGTCAAAACACTACTACCTTCAACTTTTATGGCGTTGTAACACTGAAGACAACATTGATATAAAATTACACTTCCCCACATTATCACTGCATTGGAGGAAACATATAAATATTATAATTTTAAAAAAAATTGGCTAATTTAGTAATAATGTTAATTTATAAAATTATGCATATTAAATTTACAATTTAATTAATATTTTAATCCTATTAAAATTAAATATGTTAGTATTATAAAAAAATGAAATTTACAATAAATATTTTTTAATAACTATAATAACATATTGATTGAAATTTGAAGCACAAAATAACACAATATAAAACTCCCCTCATTTTTAAAACTCCCTATATCATTTCACAAGGAAATTTTTCATAATGATAGAGAACAAATACTCTTTTTAAAATCATAAACTCCCCGAAGATAGTAAATTAAATAAAATTAATAGTTATGCAAAATGCTGTCAAAATTATAAAATAAATATTGCATTTTTTTTTAAAACGTGCAACATTCCACACACTATAATAATCTGACCCTTTTTGTTATATTTGTAAAACGAATAAATAAATAAAATTAAATTATTTTATAAAATAACTATAAAGTGTATTTTCTAATTGCGTTATTAATTTAAATTTAATTAGAGCACTCTCTGAATTTGTAACATAACTATTGCATTATTGATTTTTAATTTGTTGTACTAAATTATCAAATATATTATTCAAAATACTACTCCGTACTCCATACAGCAAAAACATGTCTAAAATTTCCATGTCCTCTACAAAAAAATTATTAAAACTAGATATTTGTGTTTTCTGATAACGGCCACTATATGATTTTTCTGAATTTAAAATGAGCCTTCAGCTGCAGTATAATCATAATATTCATGAGAATATAAAGTTTTTTTAATTTTTAATTTTATTAAGATAGGGAATTTACTGGAATAAATTTATATATTTTGCTAATATGATGTCAGAGTGCTGTAAAGACTCGACGACACATGCAAATCAGACAGGGTGGTCCCGATGGGGTTTCAACATTAGCTCCCAGAAGATTTCCCTGGCTCTGACTTGCTTCTTAGCTTTAGCATTGTGTCGTGAAGTTTAGCATTGCACACGTTGGTTGGGGGTGATCTTGTACTGTATAAGGTATATACCACTGGCAGTATTAGGTTAAAACCCTGCTAGCTAGCTGTCACCTTCAATCACAGCCCAGCCATTCTTTTTACAATACTACCATGTTTTTGTTACACTAACTTTTTCATGTTTTAGTGAAGCTTCTGTGTTCGGGAATTTTGCAAGTTTACATCCATAGATATCATTAATAAAAAGCGAGTTTGTTAAAAGATGAGCTTGTTATAATAATTCACTGCAGTGACATTTTTATTACTTGGATATTTCACATGAAAACTAATTATTTTTAATTTCAAAATAGTTTTATTTTCGGAATAAAAATTAATACGTTATTATAGTAATGTATGGATTTCAAACAAAAAATAATAATTATCTAGGAATTTTAATATAATTACAAATAAAACTAATACAATGTTTATATTTTGTACTAATTTCAAATTATTTAAAAATGTAGCTTAAATTATGATGATTTTTTGCGACATTTTAACATAATACTTATTTCAATCAATTTAAATGGAATGGTATTGTTCGATTTAAATTACTGAATTCACATGGGTTTGTAAAATTTTCTTTCAAAACTTGATCGCACCTTCAATTTGACATTAAAATTTTTGATGAGGGTTAAATTTAGGATGTTTTTATTTAACAATGATAATCAGTACGCATAGATTGCTTATGCAATTTGAAATATGAATGAAATTTTCATAACATTGTTCTCGACATGAAACTAATTGTTTGAAATCATTAAAATAATTCAGTTCAATAATCATAAAATAATTTATACTTGCTCGTTACACAAAACTTTCGTGTTAAAATTAAAGTTCCAAAAGTCAATGGTGAAATATAATTATTGTCATTCCATAGCACTGCTACAGGTTAATTGAAACCAGGATGCAAAATACTGAACATATTCGAGTTTCGGTCAAAAGCATTCTTGCCCACATCTGTGACGTCACTTCGTGTGATCGACTGGCGAGGGTAAATATTCGTCGTGCAGTTTGTGGAGAACTTTTGAGGTCAATGAACCTCCTGAACTCGCAGGGAAGAGAGGGCCAAAGTTTGGAGTTAAATGTCAGCCTGTGTTTCCTGGGTGAAAGATTTTTTTTTCTTTGAGACTTTCAGATATTATTATTTGATCTTCTTTGGTGTAGTTAGAGAGTTGCAGTAAAGTATTATTAAATTTAAATAACTGAATTTATGTCATAATTTAAAAAAGGTAAAATGCTAGAAAACATCTGAAAAAATTAAGAATTCTTAGTTATCCACCTAGCAATGCATTGAATTTTCCTAAACAAAATAATGAGGAAAAAATCTTAAAAAATGTAAACAAGGGGATTTAACCTTTGGCTTTTAATTCCCCCTACATCTTGGTATTAAGTGAGGTATACCTTGGAACTGCTAGGGTTAACAGGGTTCAATTTTGATAGATATTTTTGCAACATTCTAGAACCTTTAAATGTATGCATCAAATAAGCCACATGTGGAACGAAGTACATAGTAAAAAGTTTAGGAAACATTTTTTTAATACTCCTGCATGTTCGTACATGTTCAAATATATTTTGATAGAGGTCATAATTATTTATGATGAATTTTAGGAGGCTATCTTTACTGTAATAACTTCGATACTGCACCTGATCCTTCGAATGCAATGCAAAAATGTACGTAGTTTAATATTTTTTACTTAGAACATAAAAATTTCACGTATCATATTATATGATGTGGGTCAAGTATAGTTCTAAATTTTCTTTCTAAAATATAAAAATCAGACTTAAACCTGATACAGCTTGTTGTTGCTAGCAGGCAAGAAAAAAATTAACTTTATGAAAAAGAATGCATGGTTTTATGGTGAAATAAGCGGAACTATTTTTTTTTTATTTAATAATGATTTTAAATAATATATTCTTGACTATAAAATGTTTTTAAATTAAATTCTACTAGCGTACAGAAAAGGTAAAGCCCTTATATATTGTTGCACAACACAAAGTTGTAAAATCATATAATTATTTTTATAATAAAATTGATTTTGATTAGAAAAGAATTATATTATTTCTTACAAAATATTATTTTTTATTGTTTTCTTTTATAATTAAATTTATATTTTTTTAATAAATAGCATGATACGAGATAACAATTTTTTTTTTTAAATTATTTTACTCAAAGGTTACAATTAATGCAAATTATATTATAATTCTGGTGGATAAAAATGTTATTAACAGTGCTCTTCAAATCGATAATTTTTACATTTTTTTTTTTTTTTTTTTTTTTACCAGAATATCCAGTTATATCTTACAATTTACAAATCTAAATTGGTCCGTAGACAAGATATTATCTCTATCAGTTGACAGTTTATTAATTCCAATGTGCATCTTCTGTCATCGGTATCATAAAGTTCAAAATATAAACTATCGAAAGAAAAGAAAAATCTCGGCCAAGAGGTCATTCCCATTGAGCTCTATACAAGGCTAGAGGGCTAATCAGCTGTTTTAGGCGCGCACGGCGTCTGGGAGGAAAGTGGGTGGTGGTCGGTGCTATCGAATGCCTGGTTGACCAACCTAAGAAAGTTTCCTTATAAAATAAATATTAAAAGTTACACTGCAGTTGGCAATTCTGAGGAGAATACGTTGGAATGTGTGACGAAAGCGCAATCTCCCACCCACTTCCTCCCGCCGGACCGTGCGCACAGTTTAACATTGAGAAGTATAGGGCATTATCCCTCTAGCCTTGTATAGAGCTCAATGGTCACTCCTTTCTTTCAAAGGATTATATTTGGACTATGATCCCGATGATGGAAAAATCAATCTGATATTAATATCTTATAATGCCATCATTTTCATAGCATCAAAATGTATATAATTATAAAAAAACTACCTTTTTAACAAACACAAAAACGATGACTTGCTAAAGCTGCAAGAGATAAAATCAAAGAGTTGTCATTTTAGAGGAGGAAGAAGGTAACCATCCCCTAAAAAGTTTAATGGACAACATACATGAAAAAATTTTATTGCAGAAATGAATAGAGGGTACCAAATTATGCTACTCTGAATTTTTTCAGATTTTTTTTAGACCTAGAACTATTTTTAAATAATTATTGAAAGTGCGGCCACGCCCCCTGGAGGCGTCAATAGGCGTCCAGTCTCTATCCTTTTTATTAAGAATTCAGAGGTGCCAACTGAAATCACAGGACTTTCAATAATTATTTAAAAATAGTTCCGGGTCTCAAAAAAATCTGAAAAAAATTCAGAATAGCATAATTTGGTGCCCTCTATTCATTTCTGCAGTAAAAATTTTTCATGTATGTTGTCCATTCTCCAGACAATTAATATTACTGACAAACTAAAACAGATTAGGAGTAACTTTCATGCGGTCCCGAGATGTAGGTTAACTATCCTTCTGACTGTTCCTGAAATTACAAATCTGCATCTTTTTGTTTCGTATACCTGGAGCGCTAGCAAATTAATTTATTATATTTATTCAAGACAGACTAATGCATAATTAGGTAGACCAATTGCATAGAATACAATAGTTCATTCAAACATATTCATAGTTAAATACATGTAAAATATTAATATAGATTTTTTTTTTATAAAAGTAAAAAAAAAAAAAAAGTATAATACATTATATACAAATATAATTAAACATAATTATATTTTAGTTATTTACATATCCTTGCAATTTCTTGCACAAATTGATGAAAAATATCAAGCTCGTATTTTCTGTCCAGTTCATTGCAAAAGGATTGAACTCTGAAAATAAATTCATATTTATTATTATTTATCCTTGCGTTTGGTGTGTAGAAAAGGTAAGGTTCTTTAGAGCTGACACATTTTAATTGAGCCACAATTTCAGAGCAGTTTAATTTTCTATCAATTATTTTCTTAATGAAAATAATGTCTCGTATTAAGTCTGTATTTAAAATCGAGCAGCCCTATTTGAAAAATTTTGTCTTCAACTCATCCTTTACACGTCTAAGCCTAATCTTTTTACTTCTAAAACACATCTTATTTCCTCTTCGCTCAAATAGAGGATAGAATGGAAACAACATTTTAAAGATTTATTAAAGGAGCATTCACAAAGCCTTAAGGCCACAATTAAGGCTCAATAATTTAAGACCAGAAATTTTGGGTCTAAAAAACACGTCTAAAATCAAGCTTTAAATTATCGAGCCTTAAATGTGGCCTTAACACTTAGTGAATGCCCCTTATAATGTTCAATAAGAGATAGAGATAAAAAAAATATGTAATTTCTTCTTTTTCCCTCTTAAATGGTGCAAAATAAGAGAGAATTAGACGAGGAAAGAGCTTAATAGTGAATAAAAGATGAAAATTACTTCAAATCGGTAGAGGTAACGTTTTTTATGTCTCGGGATGTACCTTTAATACAGTTACAATGAAGACGATATAATATACCCTATAACATAATATTTTTATATTAAAAATTCCTCTATAAATAACATTATATTAAATATTTTTTATATTCGTACGCAGACTGCATGCGTAGGAGTCTAACCTCTATCAATATTAAATAAACCTATGAAAATAAAACTCTCTATGTATATTATAAGTCATAAAGCGATGTTCTTCTTTACATTATCGTTTTTCTTTTTCCTCTAAAGATATTTGATCTGTTGGGTACACAAACCTGTGAAGATGGTCTAATATAAAAGAAGGTCTAGGAGGAAAATAAATTTGAAGAAAAAAAATCTTTTTTTCAATCGCTTGGCCAACAACCTTTTTTTTTTTTTCTTGTCATGTAATTCAATCTTCTGTGAGAAATCCTTATACATGGACAACAAAAATGTGATATCGAATTTTCTATTTAGCTTTCCAGCAATAGCCAATATAGTGATATAAAATGATTTTCGTTTTTTTTATATAAAAGAAAAAAAATTCAATTTAAATTGATAGAAAAAATATATATAAAAAGTTTAAGTAATATCAAATAGCATATAAGAAGTATTTATTTGAAAATTCTTCTATGAAAGAATGCTTTTAATTCAAATTGTTGAGACTTATTTTTTTAACATTCACTACGTTCACATGACAGTGTTTAATACGTATCCGTTGAACACGCCTCATAAGAATAACATTATTCGTCGTCAACGAATACGCATCACCCACCATCATGTGTACGTAGTAATAATTTCATTAATTCATGACAAATTTCGTCTCTATCGCTCTCTCTGCAGAACTCTCAATGTATTCATAATTATATCAGTAACTTTTTAGCTATATTAAATTTTTAATGTTAAAAAAAGGCTCTGGCACATGGCTAGTCTAGCAATTGATGTAAGTTATTCTCATGCAAACTAATCATTAACAAGGTACTTTTTTCTCGCATACTTTACCAGGAGAAGGGGGGGGGGGGTCGAAACCATCCGCTATTTAAATGACACGTTAAAAAGAAAGTGTTTTCTCACTTTTTTTTTTTTTTTTTTTTTTTTTTTTTAAAATATTTTGCTAGGTTGCTAGGTGGCTACATAAGGATTACAAATTTTTTCATAATTTTTGGGGCAATATTTTACACCTTTTCCCGTTTTAAAAGAGTTACGGGTCGTATCGACCCCCTCCCCCCCCCCCCTTTTGTAATGCTAGAGTTTATAATAAATAGCATGACAACTAGTTTAAAATTACAAATAATTGAAACAATTTCACAATTCTTGCCCATATGTACTATTGTAATTTCATGTGACAAACTCAAACACAAAGCTCAAGAAATCAATCGCTCGCGTTATTTACAGTACCATGTAGTAGACACTTTGCTCACTTTTCTAGCAGGTAAATACTTTGCCTGGCCTCCCGTTTGCATTCCCTGTTATTTACCGTCCTGTGTGGTGAACGCAAACATTGCTAGGACCGCACGCTACTCGATATTTCATAACCATTGTTTCAAATATTGTATTTACTGCTCGATGGCAAATTATTGAAAATTCTATTTATTAGTACTTTATTAATTGGCTGCAATTTTCAATCCGTTTTGCAATAATGTATGGTATGATAATTTTTAATTATTTTTAAGGATGGAAAACCAAAAAAAAATGTGTTTAACTTTGTAAATATCTTATGTCTAGTTAAGTTACTTACTATTTTCTTAAATTTCTAAACATTTTGATTGCATTAACTTTTGACTAGATTCATTTCCTAGTCAAATTATGTTTTGTTAATAAAATACAATACATAATTATGTTTTGTTAATAAAATACAATACATAATTATGTATTTAAAAATATTTTATGAAAATGTTGTAGCACTATGTATTTCGTATTTTATTTTCGTAAAGTACATAAGTATTGATTTCTCCCACTCATATTTAGAGACAATATAAAAAAAATTATTTCTTTTTAACATATTTTATTCTGTAAATATTCAGTATTATTGGAAATATTTTATTGATTTCCTGCCTGTGTAAAAAAATAAATATTTTCCATTGAATTTGAATCAAGTGACATTTAACCTTTTGAATGAATTTATTTTCCATTGTTATACAAACTATATTGTTGAAACTTAATTTTTACAGTAATAGCTTTAATTGAAATCAGAATATGAATTTTAATTCAAATTATAATTAAGTTGTTTTTTAATTGCTGAGAGAGTTTTCTATAAATCAAGTTAGCAAAGTAAGCATTTTTGTATATTTTTATTCTTTTATTTTCTCTGGTACTTTTTTATCTTTGAATGAAGAAATGCTGAAGGGACTGGAAATGGATAATAAAAATCTTGAATTTTGCTCTAATTTATTAAGATATTATAAGTAAATACATGTAATGAAAGCTCAAAAATAATATCAGCTGCTGTTATAATAAAGGCTTCAACATAAATATGTTACAGTAAATTTAATTTATTAATAACAGAAGAAATCACATAATTCATATATATACACAAAAGTAGTAAATTTACATTATAATTATTATATAGACAATAAAGTTTAAACTAAATTTTTGTAAAAAGGTTATAGAAGATTGCATTTTTATTTTTAATATCTTTGGTTATTTAAATTGAAATCCTGCATGGAACTCAACAGATCAATAACCCTTTAAGAAAAAAACAATTATTAACTTTAATAAAGTGTTTAAGAGGTTAATGTGATAGCATAGTTAATGACAAAAATTAATTTATGTAAATATTTAAATTAAACTGCATTAATTATCAAATTTGAACAACTTATAATAACCTGGGGACACTGTAAATATAATACCAATAAAACTAACATTTTATATTTTTAATAGTTAAACTATGGACCGTAAAATTAAATAAATGAACTTGGTAAGGACATATTACATATCGAAACGATCTGGGTCTTACGTCTCGATAGTATTGCAGCAAAATTAGATAAAAAAAAACCCTACAATGATGGCGTCAGCTCTCAAAACATTTAAATAAAAAGAGCCTAAGCCAGCGCCATCAATGTAAGGTCTTGGAACTACAGTTTTCTGAACTACAAACAGCCCCTAAGACTTGGGATATTGTGAGAAAGCAATGAAAAGATTGGTGATCTTTTTTTCTGTTTTGGAGCGACTGTGAGAGATGGGTGTCTTGAAAAGTCTATGGTTTTCATTTTTAAATCATTTTTTTCACAAATATATTTACTATTGAAATATACAAGAGTACCAGAAAGTCCCTAATCTTTGTCAATTACTGCAAATTTACTTTAATTTTACTGTTGAACAATTAAAAGAAAATTTATTAAAAATCGAAAGACTTGGTTAAAAAATTTCTTCAAAAAAATATTGAACAGAGATTGAAATTTGTAATTTATCGTTAAATCTGTATTGTAATTTTACATAATGATGGTTTTACATTTTTGAAATAAATAAAACAACGACAAATTAAGTTATACATTCACATATAGACACAATATATATTATATTTTTTACAATAAATCTGATACATTTTTTTATATTACGAAAATATTAATGACAATAATTAAATAAAGATGTTATTACAATAAACAGCTGAAGTAGGATGAAATAAGTAGCTACTGAACTCTACTTTGATGCAAACTACTTGCAGAATTAATAAATAGAAGAATTATTATTGTTATTTTTTTATTATTTATTTATTTATTTTATTTTATAACGAATCAAATCATCTTCTTTTCAGCAGGTGGTTCCAGAGTTGTTGCTTGGACTCGTCACTTAGGTCGGCTGTACCCTAGAAACAAAATCAGTAAACATTCAGTCAACAATGAGGTTTTGTACAGTTGATTCATTTGAAATTTGTGCATCAAATGATCTTTTTTCTTGGTATATGAAGACGCGGTGAACTTTGTGGGATTGCTGCATCGTCCTTATTTATCATAAATCATAAAGAACATAAAAGAGAGAAAATGCATTTTTTTTTTTAATTTAAGAAAAAATCTGTTATGTGAGCGTTGTTCAGTATGTTCTATGTTAAACCCATCAGAATAGCCACTTATTTATCGTTGAACTTATATATATTATATACTGAAGGATTTTCTAATTAATAATTATTAATAAATTTGAATAACAGTATATTCGATAAGGATAAATATAACCGACTAAAACACAAATAAAATAATACATTTTGGCATTTTATAGTTAAATGTATAGACAATCATCATCGATTTATTTTTTTTTTAATTGTGATTATTATTTTATTACATATAATATATGCACTAATAATTTAAATTTAAAAATGTTATTTCTATAGCACATGAGCGGCCATGTTTTTAAGATTCAGTTCGCACCTGATCAATGCCATCTTCCGGTTCCGGTTGCACTTCCGTCCGCTTGCCGAACCTGCAACAAAAATTACACAGAAATTAGTGACAATTCATTTTGAAACCTTTGTCTTTGATGCATGAGATTTGTGTATGCAAATGCAGATTCTTTTCATGTTTATTTTTTGTAAGTAAAGATAACTTAATATAATTATTAATTACCATATTTGTGTGGAATTTGTTTAGAATTATATCTGGTACATAAAAATAAAAGAATTAGACCAATATCTCAAATATAATTAACATAAATTGCCTCTATTAATGTTTAGGAATGCGAATATTAATTATAATTTTGTAAATAAAACTATTTGAATCCGTGACCATATTAAACTGTACGAATACTAAATATAGTAAATCCTGGTAGAAGTCTGGTAGAGGTAGCGTGCCCGCGATTTTTTAAAATTAAATCTAAATTCATTATTTGTAAAATCGAAACCAGTAATGGAACAAAGCTGAAGTCTCGCACTTTATTCAGGGGGATAAAAATTAATACATTTCTTTATATTATATATTATAATATTATAATCAGAACTTGTTAGCTGGGTAAATGCAAAGTGAATTAATTTATATTGGTAGCCTGGAAATTTCATTTATTAATTATTCAATTATTCAAATATGTTGTTTTCTTGGCACTGCTTTGAAATAATTTTTAATTTTAAGAGGGATTTTTGTTTGAAATGCGATTTATAAATTAAATATAATCTGCAGTTAAACTAGAAAAATTTTCAATTTATAAAATTAAAAAATTATGAGGAAATATTAGTAATTCCTGGTACTGAATTTAAATTAAGTTCATTGAGTTTTTAATTTTCTTAATACCGCGTAGTTTTAATAACACTAAATGGTTTATTATTTTTAATAACAATGACGAAAATTAAATATTTATTTTGTAAGCTATTTTATTTTCATACGCGGAAATAAAACAAAGTGCATTATTTCTTTAAATACCATGAGATACACCTGTTAAGAATGCGTTCATTTCAGTTTTAAACTTTTTCAATTAATATAACATTTTTTAATAAAAAATTTGTTGAATTTTTAAATTTAAACTATAAAGTAAATTCTGCTACCTTTTCATACTTTTTATGTCATAATTTTTGCAGCATTTTCATAACAATAAAGCAGGTCAGCTTCATTTATATATACGCAGTCATTGTTGCTTTCAAAAAGTTTACAAAAAGTTGTAAAACAAAAAGAATAGCGAGTTGGAAAAATCTTTTGTTTTTATTAACTGCTACATTTACTTGGCTTCTCATTTTTTGTAACATAATTTTGTAAAAAAACTTGGTCGTTCTGTTAAATTAACAGCACTTTGGTAAAATTTTAAAATAGTAACAATAAGAATTTTGTACAGCTTTTTGTTATAAAATTTTATTATTAATTTCATAATATACTAGATATCAATCAGTAATAAACGCTAAATTTAGTGCGTAAAATATCGATTTTCGTCCCACGTAGTGAACGGAAGAGAACATGACCTGCGCAATGAAGAATACCAACGGAAAGGTTAATATAAGAAGGTTTAGCTTCAAGTGTTATATGATGACTATTTTTCTCCTTCAGCAAACCTTGCCAAGTGCACACTTGAACTTATATGTTCAATTACATTAGAAAATTAATTGCAAAGGTCATAGTTTATTAACATTCTTTGAAAATTAACCACTCGATGACTCGATGATACAGTGACCACGATTAGTGAGTAACTTAGATAAACTTTTCTTGAATCACGCTCATAATGTTCTATAATGATCCATCTGGACCTATATACAAATTGATCTGAACTACCCTTACTGCTAGAGAAAACACTTGACATTTTTCAACGCATTGTATTTGCTACCACAGCACTATATTATATTATTGATACATAGATTTCATGCTAAAATTCATGACAACGTTTTACTTTATATTAAAATTTATAGGATATTTAATTTCTCCAGAAGTAACCGAAAATGTAAAGTTTCTGACCTTCCTATTCGTATTTCAGCATTGGAATTTCGCAAATAGAACTTTTAATAAAACCCTCTTCAGAATTTTAAAACTGAATCATAAACAGTATAGCCACAAAATGGACAACCTGCATGAAAAAATTTTACTGCAGAAATGAATAGATGTTATCAAATTATGCTTCTCTGAATTTTTTCAGCTTTTTTTTTTTTAGACTCAGAATAATTTTTAAATAATTATCGAAAGTTCTGTAAGTTAAGTTGGCACCCCTGAATCCTTAATAAAAAGGATAGAGACTAGACGCCTATACGCCTTCAGAGGGCGTGGCCGGACTTTCAATAATTATTTAAAAATAGTTCTGGGTCTCAAAAAAATCTAAATAAATTCAGAGTAGCATAATTTGGTACCTTCTATTCATTTCTGTAATAAAAAAAATTCCATGCAGCTTGTCCATTGCACTTTTGGCTACTTCCGGAGTGAATTTCAAATAATTTGACTACACTACTTCTTTATATTCCTCGACGGGCGATGTATTTCCGATGTTTCTAATCAATTTCTACTAAATTTTGTTGTTGACTCACCTAGGACGGGCTCGGTGAGAGTAAAATCGGTCGAGTTCTTGAAGTTTGAGCATTTTGAGAGCCTGCTTTACCCGCGATAAATCGTGAGACCGTCCGGGGGACCCGAAGGAAGAATCGCTTCTCGTGCTGCACAGAAAATAATAAAAATAAAAATAATGACCGGCTAACATGGTTACAGAATAGTAGTATTTGGGTTTAATACATTTCCGGATAGCATGGTCTTTTGTTTTTTGCTCAAAGATTTGCGATTTTGAGTGAAGAACCAAAGTCAAAACGTTCAAGTTCATCAAGGTTTTTCTTGTAAATACTCTCCCTCATGTCTAAACTACTTCAGTGACAGAACCTACAGACAGGGACGGAGGGTGAAATCCTTAAAATTATGCGTGCCCAACAACCCTTAGGTTGAAAACTTTTGTAGATATCATGGTATCACCTCTCCAATGCAAAAGAGCATTAGCCAATGACTTACTCGTTTTGCGGTAAGAGTACATTGTTTCAAGAATTTATCAAGCTATTTTTAATGTAATTCATTGACATAGAAGTGCATGATTAGAGGTCGATCACATAAGTACTAGCCGCAAGAAATAGATTTTAAGTTTTTCAACAACAAAATCAAGACCCATTGACAAGAACTAAATACTTAATGTCTGTAAAACTATATACACTTTTGTAAAGCATAAACGTTACCCCTGCCTGATGAAGATACAAATCTCAATATTTGGGGAAGATTTACGATAACCACTCCCGTGCATTTATAACATGTCTACAATTAGAGCTGCAGTAATAAAGTTTGTGCAAACTGTATTCATCTTAATTGAAATTTACCTCCTTTTTGTTAAGTGTAAAAAATTACATTATTTTATTTTATAACCATAGTAAATCTTTTAATAAGGTAAAATTTATCGTAAGTTGTCTTAAACCTCTTTCTTACACAGGGATAATATTTTAGGTTCAAGGTAATTGCAGTATAGTTATAACATTAGGTCTGTTCGTAAATACACAATTCAGTAATTAGATAAACTGTATGACAGGAAACATAAAAAGAGAAATCAAATTTTTTAAGTCTACGTTATAAATAAATAGGTTTAAAAAATATCATAAATCTAGTGAAAGACGCTTTTAATTTTTTTTTACGTATAAATTTGATTCTCTTTTGCTACTATAAAACACTTTATAAACCTTTTCACTTTTGTAAATAGGTTTCTATTGCTTCTTTTACCTTCTAAAATCTTATTAGTTACTGAAACTTTATGTAGTGGACAATTTAATGAACGAACAATTCGATGAAAAAACAAAAATTCTCTTTGTTCGACAAAAATTGACTCGCTCTACGTTAGCGCCTGAAAGGTAGGCAGTTCGTGTATCACTATACACGCATGCAAGAAAAGTTGCCTAAAACAAGACTTGCAGGGGCTAATTAAAATGGCGGCTAATATTTTACGTTATATAAGTTTAGTAAAAAAATAATTATTAAATATAAGAAATAAAATTCAAAATATGAATGAATTTTATTAGTATAAATATATTTTAAAGTCAAATAATAATTGTATAATTGATTTTAAATTTAAGAACATTTTTTAAACTTCAAGATAATGTATGATAATTGATAATATACTAGTTAGTCAAATTCAATGGAAAAGTAGGCATTGTCCTTTTTTTTTACTTGTCCTTGATAAATTTAACTGAAACTAATATTATTCAATTACCGAATTGTTACAGAAATTTATTTTTATAATTATAGATACTTTAAAAAAAATCAGTCTGCTTCCTTTAATATAGTTTTACAAATAAGGAAATTCTTTCTTGTATACTAGAATGTAGAGGTCGAGCGTGGCGCAGTGCATTGACCGGTTCTCGTTAGATCACCGAAGTCAGGCTACGTCGAGCGTGGTTAGTACTTGGATGGGTGACCGTTTCAAGTAAAAAATACGCTGCTCCCTCCCTGGGGTAAATTCGTCTCGCTTTCCATCCAGTGCAGTGATGCACTTGTGTGTGGTTCCCCAGGCTTTGGACATCGCTTTGGTCCATTGAGAAAAAGTAGAGGTGTCCGTCCTGACTGAGGTTTTCCACGGTTCCCTCAGTCTCACCTCAGCGAATGCTGGGACGCGTAAGCATGCAGGCCGTGGCCACTATCCGTTCCCTACCCTATCCCTACCCAGTACCCCGCCGCGAGCTATAAGCTCTTAGGGGTGTATCCTTGTAAAAAAAAAAAGAAAATGTATTTTTGTTACTAACGAAGCAGAAACCTTGTAACTAAATTGTAATTGCTTGTAAAAATAAAAATTCCCTTAACATCGGAAATTGACTATTGTTTATTTTGCTTCACAGATTTCTGTTACAAGTAAAATTTCATGACATTTGAAAAGACAAATATAGAAAGGTAGCTAGATTACAAGTCTGCATGCATGTGAGCACGTTTCTAATTACTGGCTTTTGTTTCTCCCTAACATACAGATTTCATATAATCCGTCTGGGCTAATGTTGTACGTTCTCTTAATTATAATTTAATTCATATTTACAAAAAAAAAAAGGTTGTTTTAATTAAAATGTAAAATTTATTGAAATCAATAATTTTGTAATGTCTAAAAATAGACTACATTTCTATGTGGTATTTTTTGTTAAATAATTTGATATTATTGTATTTTTTAATAAAATCTAGAAATACGGAAAGGCAAAAAGAATGTTAACTTAAAAAATTAAAGGCTAGTCCATAAACTGAATGAAAATGTCCACAAATAAAGCAGAGTAACGTTCGTGGTGTCCAGAGGTGGACACTCGATTCAAATAAAAATGTCCGAGCTGGCTATACTTTTAAAAGGACATTTTTATTCGAATGAAGTGTACAGTTGGGTTATTTGAAGATTTTTATATCAATGGATTTACTGTAGTCTACAGGTCAAAGGACATTTTTTCTTCCTTCCGATATCAAATTGCATTGGTCACATTACCCACCCAATCGATGGTCCCATTTGACCTTTGAACAATGTACACTAGTCGCCTTGGGAAATTTCCCTTTGCAGTTTTGTTAATCACTAATCACTGTTATTACGGAGCACGCGATGATTAACAAGACCGTAAATGGGAAATTTCCCGAAGCGATGACTGTGCAATAAATCTATTTAGATGTAGAAAAATAAACAAACTATCGTTTTACAGGTCTTTGCATATTAACATTAAGGCATGTACAGAGATGCTGAATTTTGCCCAAACTTGTAACGAGACCCAGGAAAATTTCTATCTTCATCAGCTTTGATGTATTGTCTGGAAAGTATTCCGACTTTATTACTCAAAGAACGGCTAAAAAAGACAATAAGAAGCCTCGCAAGGATGAAAGGTCCATACTCTGTGACTGCTTTGAATTTTTATCAACCAGCAGCTATCGCTTTAGTCGCTTTTTATTAATCTCCAACTGAAAATATTGTAGAAAATATTTTAGATCCAAAAGTTATTAACAAACTTTAAAAAATTTAACTCACAAAGCATATAAACCTCCACGTGGGCTTTCTATGGATCTATTAATAAATTTAAGAAGAAAGTGAATTAGCAATCGCGATGAATCACAAAGGCTTAGTGCACCCACGAACTCTTATTTTTGTTATGAAACGTATGTATATTTACAAAATACCCTGGTGCATTAAATAATTTCATAAAATTTTTATACATAAAATGATTCATTATTGTTTTGATGGAAATAAGGTTAAGGTAGGAGGAGGGGGGGGGGGGTTCTAACCTGAATGAAAATTTAAATAGAAAACGATCACCCTCCCTTTTTTTCTTTTTTTGGACCATTATATATGTAAGTTATAAAATACAGAAAATTACTTCAAATGTAATTTTTATTACATTTAGCTGTAACTTCATCTTTTAAATATTACATGTAATTTGTTACAGTTTTTTTTTTAAAAAATCTTAACCCGAGATATAAATTTTTTTAATAAAACATCTCATGACTTGCAAAAAAATTACTTTTCCTTCTACCTTTTCAGTACAGACAAATATGGAAATGTATTTATTTTAAATAAGTTTTATCACATTATAATTGATGATATAATAAATGGTAAACTTTTTCACGTAAATAGAAGTTTCAAATGCCATTAGAAAAGTGTATTTTTTTCTGTAACTCAAGTGTAACCTTTTGGGTAATGTTATTTGGATATGCTGATCCAAAAGAGCTTTTTAGATAAGAAAAAAGTGTTGCAGAATATTCTCTGGCGAGAGAAGTTTTGTTAACAAAATAACGCAACTTTTTCGTACCAAGAAATATCTGGGGACTCGAAAGTAGTTTTAAAATTTATAGAATATTGTATCATACGTAAATGTTATAGTAATTCGAAGTAAACGGTAAAAAGTAAAAATATTCGAGGCTCCAACTGCAGGAGTGCTATTTTATTATATTCCCAAAGAACAAGTTGATATTTACTTTACTAAAAAATGTTTTAGCTTAGCAATTTTCAGTGTTAAATTTAGGCAAAGAATGAAAGTATGTATAAATATTATATATAATACATTTAGTGAACTCCCTAGAGAAATGATAATATCATTATATACAGTATTACAGATCTTAGTTTACGTGTACAGTTCGACTGCGTGCGGCGATTGTCTTTTGTTTTTTAACATGGCCAGACATGTGTCTAGACATGTCTCAAAGCTAGACGCGCCATTGAGTCTGCAGGTAATCTAAAAAGTAAGATCTGTTAGACTGTAGGTAATGCATTGGGAATTTCAGAAATTGTGTTTAGATAACTCCCTACACATCCTTCTAAAATTGTAGAGCATTTCTTGCAGTGAAATTAAAATATAAATAAAAATCAAATGATTAAAAAAAAAATATTAATGATAATAATCATGAATTTATGTATTAAAAATAATTTAAAATTAAATTTATTCATGAATCTATGTAATATTGTCTTTAAAAAAATATAACTTATTTACTTCTGTTTTTGTCAGCATTCAAACAAATAAAAATTTTATCAACAATGACTTCGGATAACTTTAAATAATTAACAAATATATTTATTTAATGAAAAACAACATTAAAAATGCACTGCTTAGGTAAAAAGCTAATGTAATGAAAAAATACATATAAATCAACAATGAACAATATGCTCTGGGCAATTTGTTAACAATTTTATTAATTACAAAAATAATTTACTATGCTTGTATAGTCTATACGTACTTTGTAATTATCGTAAATGCTGCAGAATTAATACTCGTGATGAGATATTTTGACAAAGTGGAAATTTTACCATATTCTTATTTGAGTGCATAAAACAATGTATTATTAAACCTTACAGTTTATTTTAAAACTTTTTTCAGAGCATCATACAGCACCATTAACTCCCCATTTATTTATTTTTTTTTCAGTCATGATTCAAGAATTTATTAAAAATAGTGACTTAATTAATGCTTAAGCAATTAAGATATTGATTCATTCCATAACTAAGCTACATTTCTTACAAAACGAATACTTGAAAAAAATTGTGTCATTATAATCCTTTGAGTATTACATTTTACACGCTAGGTATACAACACAACAAATCTGCCCGGAATCCAGGTTTAGTCATTTAGCTGTCAGGATGCGACAAGTGTCACGGTTTATTGCCTCGGGCTTGTCTTGCATTTTTATTAAGCGAGGGGATGTTGCCTCCACTTGGCATTTAATGTTGGCGCACTGTGTTACCTTACTCCCTCTCTCCCTCGACCTTTTTGCAGTCAGAGACAACAACGGTGTTTCTACATACAATACAAAAGTAATCAAATATGCATCACCCGTGTTCTTTCTCTCAAGCGTTTTCTTATACAGTCAAAAGTAAGCAAAATAAAAAATGTTTTGAATAAATAAACATGCAAATTTTTAATATTTTAATATGAACAATATACACATGACATTAAAATTTAATATATTGAGATTATATACGTTTTATTCACAAATAATTCTGTTTAAATTTTCTAACTCTGAAGATATTTTTTATTTCTATAATTTCTTTTAATTTTTTAAAATAAAAACATTTCCAAAGCGTGTTTTTTTTTTTTTTTTTCAGCGCTCATCATCACTTTAAAAATAAAGTATTCAATATTTACGATGGAATACTGCACAGAATTTTACTATAAATTGGGATTTTTTAAAGGTTTTATTTCTTTATTGAAATATTAAATATCTGAAGTATGAAATTTATAAATTAATTCAGAGTTGTGTGTAAGAATGCTATTTTAAAATTAAAACAATGCTAACTACTTATCCTTACAATACAAGAATGAATTCTAATTCTCAAAACTCCCATGTTAATCGTATTTATAGAAATAATTTAATACTGTTTTTATAATGCACGCTTTAAGACAACCCGAAAGTTACTCCTGCTCTGTTTGGGGGCGTTGTGATGTAATTAATAAAGGCTTGGCAAATTACTTTGGGAATAGACCCGTCAATGTGTTGCCTCAAATTAAAAAAAATATGCATATCTTTGTTTCTTGGAGTTCAAGTAAATTAGACCAAGGTAACGTTCGTGGTGTCCAGGGGTGTCTTCATCATGAATTTCATTTTTACAGCAAACATTATTTTTTAATGACAGATAAAAAAAGTCAATATTTATTTGTCTGTATACTTTTTATATGCTACTAAAGTTTTTCATGCGCAATAAATATCAAACGTCGGCAGATGTTACAAAATGTTGCAACAATTTCACGCTCATACGAACAATGTCAAGAAGTTGTCTTCAAAGATGCTGCATAATTATGTTCCCTTGCTGCTAGTCAGGCGTTATGTTTGTCATTGTATCAAGGATAAGGCGGAAGCTAATTATTTTCAAATTGTTGGAAAATTTTACTATGCATCATGAAAAAACGAATTAAATTTAACTAAAATATGTCAAGCATGATTCATTGTGTTTTAAGATGAAGGTAAAATAAATACAATTTAGAGACGGGATTTTGGAATCTAAAGGAAAAAATGTATACGGATCAAAAATTAAATTGTGAATTAAGTATGATGTAAAAAGCGTGATGTTTAATTATTGTGTTTTAAAAGTAAGATGGATGCAATTTAGAGAAGGAATTTTGAAATTTTAATCTACTGTACATAATAACATTGAAAAAAATAACGTAGAATTCTGTAAAAAATACGGAATAAGAAGAAGCATTTCTAAATTAAATTTCATATTTCTTCATCTCTGTGAATGATATTAATACTTCGGGAGGTCTTCAAATAACAATCCTAAAACTAAGACAATGTTAATGGGGTCTTCATTGTTGCGTTAAGACAGAGTCAGTATAAGTTGAGGTGAAGTGTTATTTGAAGACTCCCCAGAGACATCAATTTAGTTGATAAAAAAGAGATTACGTTTTATTGAGAATGAAATGTTATAGAAATTACGTGTACATTACATCCTCATTTTAGTGAGAATTAAATTAGATGTGTTTTAAGATAAAAAAAGAGTGCAATAATTTTTTGAGGGTGAATATTTTCAATAGGGCTGTAAATTTTAACCGGTTGATTAACCGTCCGGTTAAAATCCCACGGTTAATCGTTTTCATAAAACACTATTACTCGAGGTTACAGTTAATTTAACCATTTAACCGAACTTTGATTAAAACTGAAAATTAACCGATAGTCAATTTTAACCGTTTCTAGCCGTGTCATAATTTTAAACACTTGTAACCGCGGTTAATTCTTTTTATGAATTTTTAAAATGCAAAAAAAAATAATTGACACGTGAATTCCATTCAGGATATAAAAGGTATTTGACCATCCTCTCAAACATAACAATTTATTATATATACATATCATTTACCTATATTTTTGACAATGTAAGTTGAACTATTGTTCAACTTCCGTTTTTAGGTAATCAACTAAAAAACATATTTTATGAACTATAACAAAGAAAAAAAGGAATTCGAGTGTCATTCTCAAAAAAAATGTATTATAATATGATATATAGAGAACAGTTCAGAAAAGAATTAAATTTCTCAATTCATCCCCCCCCCCCTCCCCCACACACACACAAAAATAGAATGCAATCGTGACACTGTGAAAAGTAACCATATTCAATAATGCATGTTAAATAAACAATAACAATATTAACAACAATAATTGATTAAAGATATTTCTGTTATAATTTTTATTGTTATACTAACTATATACTTTATAATAATAAAATCCATTAGCTGTTATTTTGATTTTAATGTTTTTAATTAATGTATGATGTTGATAAAAGGAAGAATAATATTTTATATTCAGTTTTGTGTATGCAATATTAATGGTATTTGTATTAAATATATCTTAATTTAACGTGATAATTGCCAAAAAATATCCGATGGCGCAGAGTTAACCGTTTCGGTTAAATTAACCGATCAAATAAATTCAAATAATTAACCGATCGAATAAAATTAACCTATATCGATTAGACGGTTTTTTTAATAGATCAAACATTTTCAGAATTCTTGGCGGTTTTTAATCGAACTTCGGTTTGATTAAAAACCGGTTAAAAGTTGACGGTCACCGGTTAAACTTTTTCCTCGGTTATTTACAGCCCTAATTTTCAACCATAAATTTACTATACTTATGCTGAATTAAAATATAGTTTAATATTATTAAATTTAATATAATTATATGAAATTCGCTGAGTTATCACATTGCTCACAGTGGCGTCTGCATCCTGCACCTGTTACAGCTCTTGGGTGTTTTAGAGCATAATAGAGCATCTATAATATAGGCCGAGCGTGATGAGTGCGATGGGGGAAAAAAAAAGACAGTTCACAATCCTGAACCTACGCAGCTTTATAAATGAAATGAAAGCAAATGATTTCATCATATCCTAAATGATTCGATCATCAATAGTAAATATTTAGTATAAAGTAGAAATATTCTAAATATGTGACCAATTCATTATAAAATGCTGGCTCAAACGCGGCTATAATTCAGCGTGTTACGCTACGTCTACCCACACCCGTTAACTTTGTACCAACTATGAGCCTGAAGCAGTAAAACCTAATCAGAAACAAAGCTAATTTAATGTCGCCACCTACGATAACAATTTTTTAATTAACCTTCAAAAGAACATTATTTAATAAGTTATTAACTTATTTTTAATTAAAATTTGAAACAAATTATATTAATTTTTTGTCAATCTTTATTTTTTATATTTTAAAACTTTTGATACAGTTTTAAAACTCCCTAAAGGGATTATATAAAAGACATTAATTTATATATAGAAATTTAAGTATAAGATTTATTCATTATTAATCCCAGTACTCGTTTTTTATTTCATTTTCATATTAAATCTTTGTATAATATATATTTTTTTTTAGGTCGAAATCTATGGGAGTAGCTTGTAGGCAAAAATTATAATAAATATCTTGAATCGATTTTTCCATACCATGGAAATATCATGAATGGTAATCGGTTAGGAGTATCATCTATATATGAAATTTTTTAAATTTACGAATTATTTTAAAAACTTCAGTAAATAATAAAATTAAAAATTAAATAAATCATTCTTCACTCGCAGAAAAAAATATATATTTGGTGCGATTCACGAAGTAGTTAGCCAGGTTTTTAACCACGTTTAATAGCATGACTACGTTTAACTAAGTGGTTTAACACGTAAAACAGAGGTAGAGTTAAACGTGGTTAAGCTATAAACGTGGTTACAAACCTGGCTAACTGCTTTGTGAATCGCACCCATTAAGTGTCAAATATGATTTAAATTTGAGGTTAAATTCAAAAGGTCTGTGATTTTGCTCAGATGGCGAGGTAATTTAGGATTATTTAAGATGTAGATTAATGATAAAAGTGTTTAATTCTAATTTGTGCTGATATTGATCATCGTTACAGGTTTATCAGACAAAAAAAGGAAAAAATCTGAAAGAAAATTTTATTTTAAAGTTAATAATTAAAATTATTTATAACCAATTGCACTACTTGACATAACAAAAATTTCCCCCTTCTTAATTAAATTAAAGATGCTCCAAAAGATAACTCAATATCAATAATTTCCGGTCGTGTTTATAAAAAAAAAACATGTTCTTCTTCCAATAAGAATTTCATTATTGTGAACTTTTAGAAAAGATTTACCTATGACATACCAGGAAATTGATTCTTGTATGGAAAAATGTTTTTGAATTTGAAAAAAGTTTAACAAAACGGAAATGAAAGAGTCACATTTGAATTGCATTTGTTGAGAGAGCTGGGTCAATCCAATATTAGAAAATAGTCACAATGTAGAGTCTTGCCAATATATTTAGCAATATTTTACAAATAAGTACAACTCTGTAAATGATTCTACGCAGTCTATGACAGCTTAGTGATTGGCAAGACTGGTTGATCTTCTTAAAAGATCCAAAATATATAAATATTTTTATTTTGTCTCTCAAATAAATAAGAAAGGAGAAACTCTAGAGATTTACTCATAACTAAGGTTTTATAACTTAACATCTCTCACATATTGTATAATTTAAATCACAATTAGTATTTATTTTTCTCATTTTACTAGATATTGTAATGCGAGGTGGATATTTTAAACTTTTTAAAGGTAGCATAATTAACCATGTTCTTTTGTTCTCACTGTAATATTCGAAATAACCTTTGAAGCGTACATTTCGATTACATTGAAAATATATCATACATCAGACAATGACACGTCAATGAAAATTATATAAGACAGATATATGTATATTTTTAATATAATCAAGCTATAAGATTGAAGCATAGATTTTAGTCTTAAAATTTGAACTAGAGTTAGTACTTCGTAGAATTTTAAATTTTTGAAGTCAATTAAGACAAGATACTTTGATTTAATATTTCATAGAATTTGTTATAAAATATTTATTTTAGCACATATAGTGTATTTTAGTAAAAAATATTTTAAGGCTAAAATGTCTGCTAAATTCTTTGGTAAACAAAAATTTAGAACGATCAATATTTTCCCCTTTGTGTACAATAATATTTTACATAAATGCAAGTGTTGACATTTTGAACCGACATAATAAATGCCCTCTGACTGTAATACAATGGTGATAAGTATTGATGTATTTTATATGCCACAGTAATTAACGGTAACCTTTGTCACCAGAGTTTTAAATTAACGCGCGCTTTTTTTTTATTTCTCTTACAATGAGGCTCAAGCTGAATCGATACAGCAAACAATCGGTTTCAATTATAATTCCTTTTTTTTTTTTTATAGTCATACAATTTAAGTGTCCGCCAATGAATAATGGACGACCGCCATTGGTTTTAAAGCTGAGAGTCAGTACCAATCAGAGGTAATATTCAAAGGTGAGCTAACATGCTCCATATAAGGTAAAAATATTTCCATTTATTTTAATTATGTTAGCTCATATAAATATGATTATAAAAAATAATTTGTATATCTGTTTAATACATAATTGTACTAGAAATAAATTAGTAAGTAATAAAATGGGAAAATAAAATAAAATTCAACTTTATTTGCCTGAAATTGCTTGATAATGCTTATCAGTTATCGCAAAAAGTACATAAATATTGTTAAAAAATAGCATTGTTGGTATTTACCCTACAAGATCTTTTCCAAGATAATAGTATGTTCTGAAGGGAAAACCATTTAATTTCACTTGTATTAATATTTAAGACAGTTTTTAAAATTTATGCTAATCGCAATTAAAATATTATTACGTTCATTTTCATTCTTTCTACGTAACAAAAAGCACCCAAGTATTTAATTCTTTGTTTTTAGAGTTTCTTTTATACTAGTTGTTTATTTTAGCATTATAGTAATAATTATTTATTAACAAGATACATATTAATATATTATTTAATATTCGTTACATATGTTACAATATATTTATTTCTGAAATGTATTTAATTCGGACTGAAATAACGAAGTTTCTATTTACTATATAGGAAAATTATTTTTTATAGACATTTTTATTTATGGTATTTTTATTAATTAATATTTTAATCAATTCAACTCCGCATAGCTTGAACATCATCTAATATCAGTTACAAATAAAATGTTTTTTTTTTTCCTTATTAAAACTTGATATCAATTTTCTTTATTATTAAATTGTTGAAAGTGATTTATATTACAAATTTTATGAATCTTTCATTTTTCATTTTAAGAAAGAGGATATTATAGTGCATTTTGTACACTGTGATATTTTAAAATTGAAATTCATTATAAAATAAAATAATTTTACATTTTGAGATTGATTTCGATCTCTGTCATAACTATACAACATTATTCAATACTAACAGTTGGTCATAAAATAAATTTTAAATTTTGTAGATTTTTATTACTAACCATTCGATTATTTTTTTTTAGATTAAATTTCATATTCTAAAATTGTACTCATGCAAACTTTTTATCTGTACCATTCCAATTACGATTGAGTATATAAAAGTCAATATCGGCTTTGTAACAATATGTTATGATTGTTTTAAAAAAAACGATATTAAATATTCAAGGTATAACATTACACTTCGGGAGATCATGAATGTTACAATTGAATTGCCAACGCTATAAGAGACAAAGAGATACAGATTTACAAATTTGGGAGAGTAAAGAATATAACCCAATGTAGCCATACCACCATAAGTTTAACTCCATAAACTGCGTGGCAAAGCCCTCAAACATAGCAGAAGTAAATTCGTGGTGTCACGAGGTGTATATACAGTTGCAATAAAACAGTTAATCTCATAAAATAAATAAATAAATATTTCTAAATAATTACTTTTATCTTTTATATGCAAAATAAAATCTTTGATCAATATTTTTACTGTGCGTAGATGTAATTGCTTTCATTATTCATAAAACTGATAGTAGAGTTTTATTTTATATTCAAATTTGACATAATAATATTGAGGTTCAAGTTTATTAAGCTCACTGGAAAGTTTTTGGTTATTCTGATTAAAATTCACTTTGCAGAAAGTTTTGCAATGGTTTTTATACTGACCAATAAGTGAAATTTCAACGATGGAATACGTATATATAGGAGAGCCAAAACTCCTAATTAAGCTTCCGAAAGGAATATCATATTAATTTAATTGTATTCCATACAATATTCCAAGAACACATTTTCGATAAATCTTAAGCATGCAGTTCGAGATGTGTGTATCTTAACATACACCAGCTGTCTAATTTAACATCGTTTCAATCGTGTTTGTAACGTCTGCTGCCATTGGTGGACAGTTTGTAACGACCCTTTTCATTGGTGGAAAAAGAGTCAGAAAATCTTAAACATACGAGGAAAGTCGCTTTCCTAGTAAAAACCACGTTAAGGTTTCTGTTAAGAAAATATTTTGCAGTCTGAAACGTCCAACATGTTTTCACGAGAGCTGTATTTTGTGTACCTGAACTTTGTAAGAAAAAGGTCAATTAATAAAAACATTTTGCAAGTCTTTTTAAGTCCTTTTGTAAAAAGAAGCTCACGTTTTTAATTAACTTCTTTCTTCTCATATCTTTTGGATTAATCTAAAGAAGAAAATATTTACTAAAAATGAATTTCAAACTTTACCTTATTTTTCTGGTGATGAAAAGAATTTAATTTGTAGCAATTTGTATTTTGACGAAACTGAATTAAGATACGAAATTGGTTGAAACGAAATGTATTGTAATATTAAGTCTGTTAGAAACTAATTTAAATTTTCAATTTACATAATTAGACAAATTATCTCGGAATTTTTCTATATATCTTACTATAAAGTAAGTTATATTTATTTTTTAAAATCATTGAAATGCATATTTATAAGCAGTATAGATATTATTATATAGTCAATGACAGCGTAAATAATTTCATGAATAAAAATTAGCAGTTTACATTGCTGCTTTAGACATGTTGAAATTGTTAATATTTATTTAGTAGTAAATTAAAATGTAAATTCCGCCAATTTTTTCAATGGAGCTTCAAGAGACAAAGAGATAATATAAAAAGTAGAAGTGTCCGTCCTGACAGGTTTTCCACGGTTCCCTCAGTCTCACCACAGCGAATACAGCTGGGACGCGTAATAGGCCGAGTGGCCACCATCCTTTCCATTCCTTATTTCTACCCATTACCCGGGAGTAACCCCATTTCCCTGATGCGTAAAAAAAAAACAAATAAAGATTTTTTTTTAATGTTGCTATATAATAAGCCAACCGCCATATGTCAAGCGATTGCAAAAATAAATAAATAATAATTAAAAAATAAGTAAAAATAAGAGTGCGATATGATTTTCAATTAAAATATAAGTATAATATTATTAATTTCACATTGTTTATGCAATTAACCAAATTTTCAGTTTTTTTTTATAATCTAGTTTTCATAATTATATTTTATCCAGGTTTTTATACGTGCCTTCTTGAATCGCTCCATTTTTTATATACAAGTCTGTACAAGTATTAAATGTATTGGCTTTCCCAGATAGAAGATTGAATTTTGAACTAAAACATATTACTGAAAGAAACATTTTTTTAGTAAATGGAATTAAAGTCTATATACGTAAAAAGAAAACAACCCTTTTCTTCAGAAAACATGATAGTTCCAGTTTGTATCTTTATATATAACGTTGTAGAGAGATCATCCAACTCAATTCCATAATATTTAAGATTAATATTTGACTTCCTTGAAGAAATTCTATGTCTTGTTTTATTACAGAAATTTTAAAGTTTAAACTTGTGAGCAAAAATATATTTAATGAGTTTCTGTGATTATATGAATGGAGTACATATTTGGATTTGTAACTAAAAGTTAGTTATTGTTAACATAATAGTCTCTTCTTTACCAAATGAAAAATCACGAAGCTTTCAAATATTTTGTTTGTACATACTGCGTAGAAGATAGATTTGTTTGGAAGTCCTATTCATTATAATTTTTAGGTACAGAGGTTAAAGAAAATAATTATGATATTATAGGACTATGAAAGACGTCCTTTTTATGAACCTTTAGTAGATCAGAAGTTACAAAAAATAACAATTTTCCAAGCTGTTTATTACTATTTTAATTAATGAATATTATTACTTTTGATAGGAAATGAATTTTTAAAAGGGTTTTAATTTATTTTAATCTGCAAGCCCCATTTTCTTCGCTATTAAGTTCCCTCCTTGTCTAATTCCCTCCTATTTTAACAACATTTTAGAGGAAAAAAGACGATATTATGTCTTCTTTCCTCTTCTATGTTAGAAATATTGTATAATTTCATCCTCACTTTGAGCGAAGAAGAAATCAGATGTGTCTTAGAGGTAAAAAGATTAGGTTTAGACGTGTAAAAGATAAGTTAAAGACGTAATTTTTCAACTAGCATCAATTAATTTCAGCGGATATTAACTTTAGTCTGCTTCCTAATTTTCTTTGTATCCTTGCAATGAATGCGTGCAAATAAGAAGGGGAAAAGATTCAATATTTGAAAATTCTATTTACTCTACTGAACCTTTCGTTTGTATGACTGAATATTGTATCTTCAGCTTCCTCTGACATGCGGGGATTTTATTTATTGATGCTCTTTTGTTGATTCATTCCCCTGATGATGCATGACCGGAGATTAAATAATATCTCAAAATATGACAACAGATAGCTTTTTTCGAGTACTAAAATGTATTCCATATTTTATAAAAAATAGTCACTTTTGTTTATATTTTTCTTCGTATTTTCAGCGTTAATAAATACATAAATTTACGTTTAAATCGATTGCATAACTGCTTCATCCTCAGGAAAGAACGGAATTTGAATTTGAAACCGAGACATCGGTGTATAAATGCGAAAAATATCAACAATATAATATAAATGGATGAACAAATAATATCAATATGAGCTTTATAACAAGTATATGACTTTTAATAAATTAAATATAATATCAATAAAAAATTAAATATAAATGTACAATTCAATTAATAATTGTCTATAAATCTGATATATTTACTTTTCACTATTTTTAAGCATGGAAACACTAAAATCTAGAAATTTAACATTTTACTTCTAAGAAACAGCTTGACAATAATTTTGTCAATATAAACATTCTGAAAATTTCGTTGAATACTTTTAGAAAATAGCTTGTTCTGAAATTAAAATTTATTATTGTGTCTCATACTTTGAATTCCTTTATTATTATTATTATTATTATTTTTTTTTTTTCACATTTTACTGAAGAAAAAAATGTCACTTTCTTTCCCTTTTAAAAAAAGATCTCGATTGCATCTTCGAAAAATCTGAAACAAAATTTACTAAAAATTCTAGTTAAATTAAAAAGAGGTAAAAATAACTATTTTCTTATGAAAGAATTATTAAATTTGTCTATAAAGAAAACAACTGTTCTTGTCACATTACTTTATAACACATTTGATTCGTTCTAAAAAAACATTTATTTTGAAAAAATTAATTGCACCTTTAGGAGCATTCAAATTAAATTCGCATTACCATTAAAAGTTGACAATATTGTAAAAAAAAGCAAAATTTAATTTTTCTCATTTATGTTTGATATACATATAATTTCACAATAATAACATATTAATTGTAATATAATTAAATTAAAATTATTAATTATTTAAAAAATATATATTTGTTTAATTTTTTAATTATTATTAACAAAATTTTAATATAATTTTATAGTTTTAAAATGATACACAATATTTATATTCATGTACACACCATTGAAAAGATAATTATCAATGCAATCTTTCCTGGACACAATTAATGTGATATTTATAAAATAAAAAAAAATATAAATAATTTATGATGACCACCTATTTTCACTTCGAGAATGATAATAATACGTTAATACTAATCAATATCAACCTCAAATCCTGGGAGTTATGTATTTATTGCTATTTCAAATATTCCACCCCCGTTGTGACTTTTGTTTGAATGGGCGATTCCTTGTCTGTTATTTGCCAAAGCGGAGGGTCGTTACATTTTATTTACCAATGACCGGAGACTTTACAAACAAACCACATTAAAATTGAGGGACAGTGTATTTACTTTGCACCCTTATCAACTGCAGACGGATGTCAATCACTTGGTGACATTTGAAGGATTACCAAGCAAAATTGTCGGCCGTATTCCCACATCTCACGTGTGTGACGTAATAATGACGTCACAAATAGTGTTATTGTCGAAATGTCTGTGCGGTAAATAAGTTTTATAAATCGTGTTTTACTCTCTGGATTTAAAACGTGAGCTATTTTTGTAAGTAAAACAAATATAACTCCATTCAGTTGTAGCATTTATATATAATAATTTGTTCAAAAACTTGAATTTCTGTATTGGATCCATTTAATAAATTAAATCAGACATAATATTATCTTTCAGGAGCAATATAAAAAAGAACGGAAAATAATACCTAAAGTTAGGCAATTTGTCCAGCACCAGAACAGAGCAGGTTGCATATGTATAAGGGGTATAATTATAATTATATACGTAAACTGTTATATTTTGATACTGAAAAGACACCTGGACTTAAAACTGATGTAAGGCTAAAATACTAAAAAAAATGTAGGAAAATGTAGATCAAACATATATACATACATTCAGTCATAAAAAGTGAAAGAGATTGTTGCGAGCGTCCCGCTTCATTCTGTACATAAAAACAAGTGGTAAAACGAAAATTTTGCAGGGTAATTATTTTACATTAATTTTGGCTTCACTAGACACCCACAACGGATTACACTTTCATGTAAATTGAATATCTTGAGTATCCATTCTTAAGCCGGTATTACACGATACAATTTTGCATACAATTTTTCCTTTCAAGAAAATTTCAACTCCATAGAAACAAATGGAGTTAGAAGTTTTCTTGTAAGGAAAATTGTATGCAATAATTAGAAAAGTTTTATCGTGTAATTCCGGCTTTACTAATTTATTTAATAGCTAATTTATTTTTTAGTAGTACATTTTGTTTAAAGCATTAAAAAAACACATTACCAAATAGTCCTCTGCAATCAATTAATTTCTTATTAAGACAATTCGTTTTACAATGAAAACTGACACCAAAGCTTTCAGCGAAAGGTCAAATTTAGCATCAGCAGAAGTAAAATAATTAAAGATTAACTCAGACTGTCAATTAAAACGAGCTCTGTGGGCGAGCGTTTTGTAGTCATTTTATATTCAACTTTTAGGACAAAGGTTTGGTCGCGCATGGAGGAACGTTTTCTTGGTGAAATGAAAAATACGCGATTGAGTAAATATTCATCGAAACTTTTAATTACTCATTTATATTTATCATTATGGTGACTTGAAATGTAATATCTGTAGAGGTGCGAATTAGACTTGTATAGAATTCCAATGTTAAAAGTTTAAAAAACAAATTTCTTTTTGTCTTGAACTATCGACATGTTTTAATCAAAATTAGTATTTATGGAATAAGAAGAATGTCCCAGATTTGCGATTTACACCCGTTTTCAATTTTAAAACATCTGGGATATCCAATAACCCACTTTTTATTCTTTTTAATGTTCTTTAAAGGCTAAGTTACATTAAGTGATATGTAGCGATTCACAAATAGGCCGTCAGTATGTAGCCTCATATCTTATATTGCAAATTTACCTGTTATAACTGAAGAAATCATGGAAACTTCAATAATTCAGACGCTCCTGAATTATGAAATCGTGTCAATAATTAAATTATCTTCCAAAACTGTCACTATTTTACAATATTTATAACATCCAAAAGTCGAAATCGATACCCTATAATATATTATTATTTATATATTTAGTTATTTTAAAATATATAAAAAAAACGACATGTTCAAATTCCATTATTTAAAAGTTAATTAGAATTGAACCGAAGGACAATTATAACAAAAATTGTTATTTAATTGAATACTTTTCTTCAATTCATTGAAGAAGTTTTATTAAATTTCATTGATGAAAACGTATTAGCTATATTATAAAATATACTGTACAAGATAACCTATCAACTGAAAAACGATTATAAAAAAAAGCTGTCTGATAGAAATTGACACATTTTAATTATTTTAATTGATTAAATTTTATAAAATAAAACAGAAGAAAGACACACCACTCATTAAAAGGTTACATAATGTGAGCGCCAATGCGTCAATTAGTGCTTCATTAGCGCGACATCTGAGCAGTAATTTGTAATTAACGTCAACTAATTGCACACTTAATGATCTAGTCTATATTTGGACACTTTAATATTCTAGGTGATGACTAGTAAGAAATCCTGGATTTTTTTAAAAAAAAAAGGATAACTAAGCTCTTAGCTTGATTGACTGCATAGTAGGATGTTAGAGAGTATATGATAGCAGGCAACGATGGAATTTATTCAAAAGGTGGCATTGCTAGCTCCATTGAAATTTTTATAGTACGTATTTCAATAGATGACCTTATGTATTGACAATTTTTCTGAATTAAATATCTTGTGCAATACGCTGTGACATCATAATCATGTAAAAACTTTCCCTACGTTTGCGTTTTCAATATTTTTTGCGTGATTATGACGTTTGGGCGGATTCAGATGGCGACAACGGCGATGCTACGCGCGATTTTGACGTAAAAGCTGTGAAATCCTATGCGACGGTGAATTCGTCAGGAATCGCATTAATTACGATGCTCTTTTTCTTTTAATTGCCAAATATGGCCGCCAATGGATGTTACAGCAAGTGAGTATTATTCGCATCACGTCGCATGGTAAAAATAACTATCACCTTTACAGAGTTTTTTTAAAAAAAAAATCGAGTTCCTTTATCCAAATATGGAATAAAAAATGCTCAAGCAGATTGTTTATCATGAAATAAGTTTTCAAAGTTCCCTCAGTCGAATAAATATTTTGTAGAAACCCACAAAATCGTAAAATATGTCTAAGTTGATTCTACGAAGGATATTCGCGACTACGAAAGTGGCTACGTTAAAAAGATAAATTGTTGCAATTTGACCTGAAGTCAATAAAATCTTTTGTGACATAATCGTGAGGAAATGTCGTTTCTGACGAGCTTATATTTCATAGCTCGTTATCGTGCCATGTTGACAAGCTAATTTATTTAGTCGCATCAATAAACCGTCACCAAATTGCCTACTTATATCTTATTGATCAGGCCAGTTTGCTATATTAATACTATATATGCATAGAGAGAGGGAGTCCTTTGACAAATTAATAGATACCGTCTTTTTTATGGTTTGAATTATTTAAAAGTCTTTTGGTGAAGAAATTTTTTCATTGAGGGGTCGAGCGTGGCGCAGTACATTGACCGGTTCTTTTTAGATCACCGAAGTCAAGCTACATCGAGTGTGTTCAGTACTTGGATGGGTGACCGTTTCAAGTAAAAATGCGTTGCTGGGGTAAATTCATCTCGCTTTTCACCCAGTGCAGTGATGTTCTTGGACATCACTTTGGTCCATTGATAAAAAGTATAGATGTCCGTCCTGACAGGTTTTCCACGGTTCCCTCAGTCTTCATCTCAGTGAATGCTGGGATGCGTTACAGGTCATGCCCACCATCCTTTCCATCCCATATCCCTACCAGTTAGAGCTCCAAGCTTTATGGCTCAAGAAAAAATTAAAAAATAATAAAAGAAAACTGGTATAAATTAATAATTTTATACACATATTTTTTAGTTTGTTAAAAAATATATTTATTTTCTATGAATTTCAGAATTCTTGTTCTTACTTTTTAAATTTTTGTTTCAATTTTTATACAGAATAATAATAAAAAAAATACAAACAAACATTTGAATAATTTACTGTTATCTGTATTCAGTATTGTACTGTTTATTCATAAAATATATTTATTATAAAGTTATAATTAAGTGAAATTTATTTCAGTCCTATTTCAAATTAAGGTTAATTTTTAGTTTATAAAGATAAGAAATTCACTCTTAGTGACAATACCTCTAGAAAGTTTTACCTTTTGATTCAACTTCAATTGCATTATTACATATACCAATTGTCTGTGTAGAAATTTCATTAACTTTGTCTTTTTGAGATATGAAGGTATAACTTTTTGACCTTATTAGCATGATGAGAAAAGTTGGCAAACTTCATTTAATTTTCATTATTCTTCTTTTTTTCATTCTTATATTGGCTTAAATTTTTTTATAAATAAAACACAATTTGAAAGAAAGTTAAATACAAAACTTGTGGAAAATCTTTTATTATCAATTCAAATATGTCTATTTATAACCTCATTCATTTTACCTTAAAAAAAAACACTGTTGTCATTGAAAGTGAGGGGGGGGGGGGGACGTTGTGACGTTGCATGTAAAATAAAGGAAATTTTGCAAAGGAAAATAATTTTATTTTAGAATTTCTCCCCCCCCCCCCCCCCAATTCTCTCTCACTCAAGTGATTGTTAATTATCATTCCATCAATGACATTAAATTGAGAAAATAATAAATTAGCTTTTTTTCTCAGGTATGGAGTATCGACCTCAAAAATTTTTATTGCAGAAATGATAGAGGGTGCAAAAATATGCTACTCTGAATTTTTTCAGATTTTTCTGAGACCCAGAACTATTTTTAAAAAAATATTGAAAGTCCGTTTTATGACGTCACGGGCGTTAACGTCCTATCCTTTTCTTAAGGAGAGGCGCCTCGTGACGTCATCAAAATGGACTTTCAATAATTTTTTAAAAATACATCCCGGTCTCAGAAAAATCTGAAAAAATTCAGAGTAGCATATTTTTACACCCTCTATCCATTTTTGCCTAAAAAAGTTTTGAGGTCGGTACTCCATTGTTGGTTTCTATTTGTAAATTTGTCTAGTTATTGATGGTAGTTGGGACCTAATTTATTTAAGTGTCGAACAAGAATTTTAAAGTATTTTCTAAATCAAATTATTATTATAAATTAAATATATTAATATTTAAATGTTTAACATTTTTATCTATTATATAAGAAATTTACAGCAATTTGTTACCATATATTACTAATAATATATATATATATATATATATATATATATATATATATATATATATATATATATATATATATATATATATATTAATAAGTTATGTATTAATGTTGAAAGATATAAAATACAAAATACAATATTATTTGAAATTATGCACTGAAAAGATCCATCACGTGTAAAGTTCTCATCACTTTCTAGCTCTGTTCCTCGATACCTCCCAAATTGCTATTCGTGATGATTCAGCAGTTAACACGCCTAAAGATAAAAAAGTTAATGACTTTTTTATTTGACATTTAAATTAAAACTCGGATATTTGCTAGCCTAAAGACTTTGACTAAATGCTTTTCATGTCAAACGAAATACAATGTTGTTGTACAGGAAACATTGTGGTGAAAAAAATAAAAGAATTCATTATTACTTTACATTTTATATTTCACTCGTGTTACTTCCATGCAAATTAGAATTTATTAGGACTGGGTTTAATTAATGCAATATTAAGTTAAATCAAGATTACTCGATTTTATTCCCTTCATTGAGAAAAAATGTATGCCATGTAATATATAAAATATGTTATTTGTTATAAAACGTTAAAAAAGGTAATTGCTTTTCGTTGTTTTCCTTTATAATAAAAAGTAAATAGAAACTGTGAAAAAAGGAATTTTAATTTTGTATTTAAAAGGCAGTAAAAAAATATTTTTTGTCAATATTTGCAAATTTAATAAGTTACTATCGTAATTTGATTTTCAATAAAATTCTACAACTTTAAATAAATAACAAAAATCAATTGAAATTCACTTTAATATTATTTTCTTTTTTATGGTTGCATGATACAGCAGATTCGATCAACTTTATTGAATAAAGCCTGTATTACACGATAAAATCTTGCATACAATTTTTCATTGCAATAAAATGTTATTTCAATATAAACAAATGGAGATACAGTTTTGTAAGAAAAAATTGCATGCAATAATTAGAAAAATTGTATCTTGTAATACCAACTCCCTGTGTTTAGAAATATTTGTTATTAATTCTACACTTGTAGAACCCCACGTGAACTAAAAAAAATATATATAAGTTTAAAAAAATAATTAATTTAAATTAATAAAAAAGGTCGTATACAAACTTATGTCATCTTTTTACTATCATTGAATATCCATTAAACTAGCTATAAATAAGTACCTCATTATAATTTAATATTAAAATACAAAGTAAAAAATACTATAAATTAGAAACCATTTGTAAAGCCTATATTACACGATACAATTTTTCTGATTATTGTATACAATTTTTCCTTACAAGAAAATTTTATCTCCATACAAACAAATGGAGTTCAAGTTTTCTTGTAAGGAAAAATTGTATACAATAATTAGAAAAATTGTATCGTGTAATATAGGCTTAACATCCAATAAAGAATATTGAAGGTAAAATGTGCCTTCGTTCTCTCCCGCAGAGTTTTGTAATGAATAGAAAATATAACTGTTGACTCTAAAAAAAACTATTTATACGTATGTAGTAGCTGGCTTTTTATTGGTCGTCTATCGAAATTCACAACATTTTTGTATAGAAATGATCAATCAATAACAAGCCTTTTGAATAGTGCCACTGATATATGTCAGCAAAGGTTAGAAGGTGACAAAATCGTCATCAATTATGAATCTTGTCATCAACCCCCGGGTAGTTCATTGTTCTCCAAGCCCTTACTTTTTGACAAGGGAAGGATGTGTTAGAATTGTAAATTATAATATTACAAATGAAACTTTTATTTAAGTTTTATTGAATATGTAGTTTGTAATTATTATTATCTTATGGTTAATTATTTTTAGTGAAATGGCACTCAAAATGTAGTTTTCTTTTAAAAAATTTCGCCTAAGTGTTAATGCCAATTATTAAAAGAGAGGCAAAGCGATACATATTAAAATAAAGGGAAATTGTAAGAGACAATTTTAATATTATTTATTTCAAACAAAATTGCAA
Source organism: Siphlonurus alternatus (assembly GCA_949825025.1). Taxonomy (NCBI): domain Eukaryota; kingdom Metazoa; phylum Arthropoda; class Insecta; order Ephemeroptera; family Siphlonuridae; genus Siphlonurus; species Siphlonurus alternatus. The sequence goes on along the minus strand of OX463785.1, from coordinate 23,675,294 downwards.
TGGAGTATTGTCCTCATTTTTTTTATTGCAGAAATATATAGAGGGTGAAAAGTTATGCTACCCTGATTTTTTTCAGATTTTTTAGAGCCCGGGAAGTATTTTTAAAAAATTATTGAAAGTCCTATTTGTGACGTCACGCGGCGTCAAGTCCTATTTTTTTCTTAAAGAGCGGCGTCTCGTGACGTCACAAAAATAACTTTCAATAATTTTTTTAAAAATAGTTCCCGGGCTCTAAAAAATCTGAAAAAATCAGGATAGCACCCTCTATCTATTTCTGCAATAAAAAAATGAGGTCGATACTCCTTTTATCGTCAGAATGTCCAGTGTATTTCATGTTTTTTCATGTTTAACATGAACTGCAAATAATGTTATGATGATTGATATAAATAACGTCGAAAATAAATATATAATAATGTGTAAATGTATAAAGAGTTAATTAAAAAAAGTTGTATCAAAAATTAAAAGATAATTATTATGATTAATTCTCTTTAAATCAAACACAAAGGAATAATCATTAAATAAATATTAACTTCAATTAATTTTACTGTGGCAATGAGTTTTATATTAATACTTAGTTTCAATATTGAAATATAACAAAGTTTATAACTAAAACAATATTATATTGATAATGAAAATCCAATAGAATCCATTTTACATATGCCAACAACAAAATCAATGAATAATTACTTTCCTATTTTTAAATATTTAGAAACAATAAAAATTTCATCAAAATTTGAAATTGAAATTTCTTCCAAAAAGTTATTTCAACTTTTCCACCCACTTGATTGCTTGAAAATTAGTTTATGACTTACACCCACGCTTATAATAAAAAATGGTGATCAAGTGACAGTAATTGACGTAATTTAATGTCCAATGTCCAATTTGACTCCATCATAATGTAAAAAATGTATAAATTACTTGTCAATAATATCAACGATACTTCTCATATAATATTACGTGGCTGTAATTAAACTTACTTTAATAAATATAAAAAAGGAGTTTGAATGAACTCTCTTTCTCTTTATAGTTTATTATTAAACAATATATTAAAATATTTTGTTCGTATATCAATAAGAACTCATTTAAACTTAATCTTTTGTTTGGTTTTATATTGTTTTGAAAATAATCATGAAACGTAAAAATGAATTCATAAAAATTCTGCTTACCTTTTCAAAATAAGAAAGTTTTATTTGAATAAATGTTCAAATATCATTCAAGCACTTACGTTAGATAAGTTACACAACAAAAATGTACAATGTAAATAAAGAATTCTTTGTTACAATTAAAGTTCAAATGAAAATTCTAACATTTATCAAAAGATATTATGGGTTAAAATTTTATATAAATTATATTTAAAAAATGTGGACAATATCATTCTGCCATTTTTCCTTCTTTTGATTTTCATTTCTGTTTTCTTTTTTTGAGACGAAATTTAATTATTGAATAACCATGATTGTGTATCAGTTTCATTTGAAATTATATAATATATTTAAATTTGTAACAATTGAATCATACACATAGAATTAGAAACAAAGCGTTGTATTTTAGAATAAATTCTGAAGAATTATTGTTTGTCTCCTACTTAAGGGTTAATTATAATTAACAATTTTTAATAACACCATGTATAGTTGTTTCTTTGTTGGAAATGTACTATATCATGTATCCATAATATGGCATTTCCATGACATAATTGATTTGTTCCAATAAACAAATCAAATCAAATAGAATCAAGAACATTAAAAATAAATAAAAGTATCTCGTTATTACGTATTTTTTTACAATGACTTTCAGGTTTATGAAATAATAAAATTAAAAAAAAAAAAAATCGTAAAAAATGGACCCGAGGTGCATACTGTATATCAAAATATGCAATGTAAATATAATTCATTTTTGTTCATTCTACTATAGGAAGTGAGTTTATTATAATCTTAGTTCCTTGTGATCTGTTGACATTGGAATTATAAGATTAGGGAATGTTTATTTATTTATAAACATCTCATTATTTTGTAACCGCATGTACAAACTTGATTCCTTTTACGACACTTGTTATTATTCTGGCTGTTAAATTACTTCGTATTATGTTGAGTTTCTATTACTACATTTTCTTTGAAACATACTTACTAAAAACCCGAGTTGAAATAAATTAATTTTTTATTTGCTATTAAACTCTCTCGTCTATTTTCCTCTTATTTTGCACCAAAAGAGTGAAAAATGCGAGATTACGTCTTCTTTCCTCTTATTGAGCATAAAATGTTAGAAATATTGTCCACCTTTCATTCTCAATTTGAGTGAGGAGGAAATAAGATGTGTTTTATAGGTAAAAAGATCAGGTTTAGACGTGTAAAGGATGAGTTGAAAACGAAATTTTCAACTAGGAAATACAATAAATTTAAAGCACTGATGTAAATCGAAATGACTTTAAAGCATATATAGATTTTCGTAGAATCATGATTTTAGTTCGATGTCTAAAAATACTTTTGACCTACGCACGGATGTCAATTTTCGTCTGGCTAGAAGTTTAAGACCTGGAAATGATTCCAGGAGTGCCAAGTGACATCGTGTTTCCTGTGGTATTATAAGCTTAAAGCAGCAAAATCGACCACCGTGCTGCAAGGCGGAATGTCAGTTTAGTTTGAAATAGTGTGTTGAAAAATGCAGAAGATCGAAATTGAAGTTGGTATATTATTTAATTTGAAAATTGAATGTTAAAAAAAAATATATATATGAAATTATCTGAATGAGTCGTAGCATTTTATGCCACTGGGGTAGTAAATTACTGGGGGGTCTTCAAATAACACCGCTTAACCTAAACTTAGCGTAAGAATGTCTTAGCGCAACAATGAAGAATACACTAACTGTAAGACTGTCTTAATTTTAGGATTGTTGTATTTTGTGTTATTTGAAGACCCCCCTGGTTCCTTAAAGGTTATAATTTTTCTATAGAAAAAGCCTCTGAATTGCTCTTCTCAATTTTTTTTATAAATATCATCATTATAAATCCATTTTTATATAATTGAATTTTAATGATGCGGAATTAAGCTTTGATGAAAAGTTGAAAATAATTACGTAAGCCATGATCGTAAAATATAATTTTAGTCCGATTTTGATTGTGTAACGTCGTAATTAAAATTGTAATAATCAAATTACTATATGACAATTATTAACTGAAATTAAATAAACTGCAACATAAATCAATTATAAATAATACTGACAATAATTGAATAAAAGTATAAATAATTTAAATGTCAAACGTTCACGTAACCTAGATTATATTTGCGTTGCACAATTTGCATTTACAACATATTCACGTTTGTTTACAATATTGAAACGTAGTAAAACTACTTTTCCATTGAGCATTTTAATGACATTTTCATTACCGCGATAACATGAAAGAGATGTGTAATACGATTAATTTCCATGTTGCGTTTTTATGACGGCTAATTTTATACGTATTTGATATTACATTCATATAGCTTCAGGAAAAATATTGTAAATTAAAACGCAAATATGTAAATCTATGAAATTACGCCTGCAGCATTTTTTTTTTTTCTGCTGTTTGATTCTTTTTTCTTATATAGTTATATAAATTCACGATAATTATTTTAACGAAGTACACACTCTTCCAATCGCGCGCTTTTGCTTATTATAGTTCTACGGATTTTATAACTCTACAAATCCAACACAAGAATATAATTTTAATTTTCATAATTTTATGTAATATTGATGAATTTTAATTTTATTACAAATAATGATATTACTTTATTCACTTTTTATAATAGTTTAGTTTTGCATATTATTCTGATCCATATATTATACTTATTCAAGTTATTATAATCAAAAAAATAGTAGGTATTCGATATAGATCTCTTATGAAACCGCAAAGCACACAGAGTCTACAAAGGTTGCAAAAAGACACTTTATTAATAAGACTCAAGTGGAAGTGCAGTTTGTGGATATTTTAATTGAAAAAGAACAAATCATTGACAGAAAGAAGCAACTTGCATTTCCGTCTTCTCTTCATAAAAATCCTTCATTAGTACTTCTATAGCAACTAGTTTAATTTGTTTTAAATTAATACTGCAAGATGCTCCATGCAAATTCTTTCATTATCTGAGAGTGTTCATAGCTTTTTTGTATTGAAATTTAGTTACACTTTACTGCCATAGCCATACCTCAATATTTTAATTAATTGAAATTACTTTGTATGGATATGATGTTAAAAACATTTCCTACATTCCAAGAAATAAATATTTAATGTTGATATACACGTACTATATAACTTACAAATACAGTAAAATATCTATTTTCCCAGAAATAATTTATTGCATCTGTTTTCTTTAAAATATTTAAAAAAGAAATATTTTTCCCAATTATAAATCTTAAATTGCTTTGTCTAGCGGAGGAATTGAAAAACGATCATTAAATATGTATAGTGATATTCTCATTTCATATAATATTATTTGAAGTCGTGTTGCTTGATTTCAAATGGCTATCTCAAAATTGGCAAAATTCACAAATTTAAAACCATAAATAAAAAATTGTATATAATTTTTGAGAAATAATTAGGTTAAAAGATTATTTTTTTTTTTTATTTTTAAGAGAATGCTTTTTAGGAGTTATAAAAATAAAAAAATTTAGCTCCTCGCAATGCTCTCAATTTTTAAATATTAAACCGTTCCTTCGTGATAAATATTATTACTTGAATCTATATAGTTATTCTTCAGCTGAACTTAACGACGTTTTAACGCAATTTTTTTGCATCTATTTATTTCGGGTTCTAAATTATACATATTTATGTTGATTTGGTGTGGAATAATTTTTCTTTCTGAAATTAATAAATTACTCCAGAATTAAAGATACATTATTTTTTACTATCGATTAAAAATTATGAATTACAACAAAGCTAATACAAGATTTCCGTATTTTTATACATTTTAATTTTTCTAAACTTTTTTTGCAAATTTGCAGTAGTTAAAAAAATTTGTCGTTCCAAAGTAAAATTGCACAGAATGACGTACCTTGGCCTGGCGACCTGCGAGTAATACTTGTCGAGTTGCTGAAGATACTTGATGGCATCTGCCATCGCGGCGAGCTGGGCCGGGTCCGGTTTGGCCAAAGTCACAGACAAAAACGCCAAAGTTGAAAGCAGGGCCGCGAGTAGACAGAACGTTTTGCGTTGGCTCGACATTGTGAAACACCTGTGGCTGATATTCCATCGTCCCCAAGCTTAAATATCCGTCCCGCGAGCCGTGACGTCACACCACATTAACCAATGACAGAGCAGTAAAGTGCGAACCAGCTCGAGAGAGATTACGTCATTTTTTTAAAACCGAGATAAGTGGATAGTTAAGTTGATTTTGAGTAAATTTGATTAATTGAATTAAATTTGAAGGGAATTATGTGTGAGATTTGTAAGAAATAAATATATTTTAGTAGAGATATGTGTGGAATTTAATATGATTTAATATATTTTGTTTTAATGAAATTTTATATAGATAAATGTGTGGGTACGTTGCATATTTTCAATATAATATGTAATATAATCTGTACGGTACATATTAATTACAGGCAATTTTATCGTATTTTCATGTAAGTAGAGAAAAGATTATACAATATTTTTAAAAATCTTATGGTTTTTACAAGAATATGACATTTTTAGACCATATACTCAGGTATATATATATTATAATGTATATAGGTGAATTTAGTTGTAAAAGGAGACTACTTTTCTATAACATTAAAAATAATCTGTTGTCATTAAACTGATTAGTGATTTAATACAATCACGTCAACTCTAAATAAATAAAAGAAAACTTGTTTTTAATTTAAAATATTGCTAAAAGAATTCGTATATTTTTTTTTAAATAATAACGGAGTACCGACCTCAAAATTTGTTATTGCAGAAATGGATAGAGGGTGCAAAAATATGCTACTCTGAATTTTTGCAGATTTTTCTGAGACCGGGAAGTATTTTTAAAAAATTATTGAAAGTCCCTTTTATGACGTCACGAGGCGCCTCTCCTTAAGAAAAAGATAGAACATTAACGCCCGTGACGTCATAAAACGGACTTTCAATAATTATTTAAAAATAGTTCTCGGTCTCAGAAAAATCTGAAAAAATTCAGAGTAGCATATTTTTGAACCCTCTGTCCATTTCTGCAGAAAAAAATTTTGAGGTCGGTACTCTTTTCATATTTACAAATATTTTTTTTTAATTTTTATATAAATAAATTATTAACATTATAATACATTTATTTAATAATTGCATAACATTATTTTTAAAAAAAATAACTTAAAAAAATTGTAATATTTATATTATTTATTTGCATTGAATGTTCAATATTATATTCATAATTGAAAATCACAGTGTCTGCAATATGTGTGCCATGTATGGTTCTTGTAGGTCATTGGACATTAAGCGGTAATAGTGCAAAGAAATACCAATTAAAATTTCAATAAAATTCTAAACATCCTAAATTAAACATCTAATTGAAATTTAGTATATATTACTAGATTTAAATTCATTGTATCATAGAAGTCTTTTATTAGAAATAATTACGTAACATATTTGCATACTCGATGTTTGAAGAACTGTAGATCAATCCGAGGGATGACACGACGCAATACAAGCCACTCTGGGTGACGAAGGGGGGAGGGGGTCGCGTGGGTGTCGCCAACGATCCCTTAGGACTGCCAGCTCTGATTGTGGAAGAGGGGGGGACATTCCTTTCTCTTTCTCTTTTAATATATATATAGTGTACGTTTTTTTCCCCTAATACTCTGCTTTATGACTTTTAAATATTAATGGTAAACATTAATTATTAGATTACAAAATTCAAAGAGATATATTATAATTAATAAAAAAAAAAGGTGTAATCATTTTACAAGTTTTTATAAAATACATTTTATTCGAATATTTCAAACTATATGGTATTTAGTTTTAATTACATTAAATTAATGTAGTGTTTTACCAATTTTAGACGTATATTTTTACAGAACTAATAGTTATTTATAAAAACAAAATATAACAATTTTGTATTTTTCTATATTAGCAATATCCAATAATAGAGAACATCAGATACATTATTTATTATGTGAAATGTATATTATTAAACCACAATTTAATTTAAAATAACCATAAATATTCTCCTAGGGGTAAAACGTCACAAAAAATAATTAATATATCATTGTTTTCGATATTTGTGGAGGTAAATATCACAATAAATGTTTGTAATAACTCCTACGAATTAGTCAATAATATTTTTAATTAAATTGCATTGATAATAAATTAAAATGCACATAAAAACTACTTAACAAGTTAAAGTGGAACATATGGACTTACAGTTAGTGCTTCTTTATTTACTCACATCAATAGACCAGTTAAATAAGAGCAATATAAAATATATTTAGAAATAGAGTAAATTGACCTATGATGGTAATTGTTTAAGTGATCCTCTATTTTAGGCTTGACCTATAGCGAATTTATTTACTTTATATTTTATTTATCGTGCAATCAATTCAATTGCTATACCCATCGCTATACTTATTATTAACATTGTTCATGCATTGTGTATATTTTATATATGAACAGCGCTACATTCTTTGTTGAATGCATTGTTGCTGTAAAATTAACTTATACCTTAAAGTCGGATTTAAAAAAAAAAAATGAATCTTTACTTTTAAAATTTTTAATATTTTATGTTTTATGATACTTGAATCTCAAGAAAAATCGATTTTAATTAGTCGTATTTGGTTGATTTAAACTAGAAATTTAACCAAAACTAAAAATTATTTACAAAAAATATAAAATAATTTCCATTTAATTAAAAACGGTATATCTAAGAACCTAGAGGCTAGCGTAAATTTAAAATTATTTATTTTTTTAGCTCTAATTTCCTGCTTTTTTCCATGATTTAATTTCATGGCCAACAAAACAATACTTTTTATTTATTTATTTATTTATTTTTATTTTGGAACTTCTTTTTGGTTGTACAAGACAAACATATGTTCAAGTCAAAATTGGACAAAATACAACATAAAAACATCAAACTTAAACACATTTACATAAGTTATTTAACACTATCAAACACAATCACTGACAATAATAATAAAAACAAAATACAAGCCAAAGTCACCATTAATACTGATAAATTTTAGTTTATGTGGAACATATATATATATACATATATATATATATATATACATACATATACATATATACATACATACATACATACACATACACACACACATATATATATATATATATATATATACATACACATACACATATACACACACATACATATATGTATATATACATATACATACATATATATATATCAGTCAATACAATGTATATGTAAATTTATAATTTTGTTTATTTTATAATCCTGATAATACTTTTTCAGACATTTTATTACTCTCAAAAGCTTTAATAGAGTAAAACTCTTTATTGATCAATACATTCTTTAATTTTGTGCGAAAAAGTTTACTGGTTTTTATTTCTTTCAAACATGCTGGTAAAAATTCATAAAATTTTGCTGTTTGATACATTGCACAGTTTTTGAAAAATTGTGTGTTATGTCTTTCAGTAACTACATTCGATTTATTCCTAGTATTATAGTCATGATAGCCATCATTCTGAACATAAAAATTTGGATGATTTTTTTTGAATGAGGCACAATTTAAAATATAAATGCAAGGGACAGTTAACATTTTATTAGCCTTAAAATGTGAAACACACGACTGTCCTTTTGGTATTCTTAAAATCGTTCTAAGTGCTCTCTTTTGCAAAACAAAACATCGATTCAATAGTTCTGATTTACATCCCCAATTTATTATGCCATATGCCAAATGTGGATAAACATACGCATAATATATGGTTAGCAAGGTTTCATGAGATACATGATTCCTGATTGTATATAACATAAAATTGGCCGAATTTATCTTCTTACAAATCGCATTTACATGTAAAGACCAATCCAAACTTTCATTAATGTGTAGACCAAGAAACTTAACAGACTCTGCTCTTTTAATTGTTTTCCCGGCTAATTGCAACAAATAACTATTCAAAGGGATTTGTCTAGGGGAATGAAATTGGATGTATTCGGTTTTAGTTGAATTTAATATTAGCTTATTATTTGTACACCATGTATGTACCTCTTCAATAGTAAGTTTAATCTTACGAATTAATTCATCTTCGGCTTCTGCTGTGATTATAGCTGTAATATCATCAGCATACTTTACTAATACCGCATTCTTGACATGATCTGATAAGTCATTTGTTCCTGTATTAAACAATGTGGCTGACATTTTTCCTCCTTGAGGAATTCCAAGTGTAATCGGTAATTTGTCTGATTTATATGTAATATTTTGGCCGTTAGAATTTGAATTTAATTCAACATATTGTTGTCTGTTAGTTAGATATGAATCTAATAGATTACGACTCGAAACTCCTATTCCCATGTTATCAAATTTATTCAATAATACATCTTTATTTAGACTATCAAACGCTTTAGATAAATCAAAAAATATTGCAACGCAAAATAGTTTATTATCTATTGCCATATAAACGTGGCTTAAAAGATCAAATAGTGCTGTATCAGTAGAACGGTCTTTCAAGAATCCATGTTGACAGGGAGCAATTAAATGATTTTCTGTTTGATAATCCGTAATTTGATCGTCTAATGTATTCTCAAATAATTTGCCAAAAACAGATGTATTTGATATTGGTCTGTAATTATCAATAATGAAAGTTGGGCCTTTTTTATGAGTTGCATAAATCTTAGAATCCTTTAAACAAACTGTATCAACTTTTTAGGGGAATTTGAAAATCTAAATAGTACTGATACAATTAACAAACATTTAATGCCTGATTAACAATATAGTACGAACCTTTACATAATACACGATACATAATGCGATATGTATTATAATATTCCTACTTAAGGATAAATAGCCTCCCCCATATAATTTTAAACTCTTACAGCACGGTGAATTATGTATTGTGTTTAATTATCACATTTTATCATTAAAATGGATGTAACGAAGAATCAGACAGTAATGAATGTGTACCTAATTGGCTTTCTCTCACATTCCGAGCAGGTAGTAGGCGTGACGTGGGAAGGACATCCAAGATACATTCAGAAATTTATTTGAGTCTGTAAATAGATCGGACTAATAAATAAAATGTAAAAGGAAACTTTACAGTGCGATATTTTCTCGGAACAAAAAGAATGACGTTTTATGAAGAAAAAAATGTCTGAAGGAAAAAAGGTTAACATTTTTCGCTTTAGTCATCGAGATGGAAAATTGATCGTTTTCTTATATTGATAGTCTGTGTTTTTTGTGTTTCCTGACATATTTTGTATTTAGTTTTATTAATTTTATATCTAATTACTAATTAGGTTCAGTACTTGGATGGGTGACCGTTTCAAGTAAAAAATACGCTGCTCCCTCCCTGGGGTAAATTCGTCTCGCTTTTCACCCAGTGCAGTGATGCACTTGTGTGTGGTTCCCCAGGCTTTGGACATCGCTTTGGTTCATTGAGAAAAAGTAGAGGTGTCCGTCCTGACTGAGGTTTTCCACGGTTTCCTCAGTCTCACCTCAGCGAATGCTGGGACGCGTAAGCATGCAGGCCGTGGCCACTATCCGTTCCCTACCTTATCCCTACCCAGTACCCCGCCGCGAGCTCTAAGCTCTTAGGGGTGTATCCTTGTAAAAAAAAATATATATTGCATATTGTCTTTGTATACCATAATGTTTCTAGTAACGTTTTTTTAAGTTCTTGAGGTTGAGAAATCATGTGTAAATTTGTGTCTGAAAAACAAATTAAATAGCAAATATACTCGTGGTCACTCTAAATGAGCTCTGACACTGCATTTGGTTTAGTACTTCATTATATTTAATACTTTGATGTTTTTGTAACTGTTCGTAAATAAATAATAATTTGATCTTTCACAAAATATAAATATAACGAGCGTATATAGTTTATCAAGTCCAATCTTTTTAAGACCAATCTCTAAATAATCTTCTTTGTAATATTATTAATTGATAAAGAATTTAGAAAATTCACAAAGCATTACTTAAAGATGATTAATTTTTACTTTTCTTATTATCATACATTCGCTGCAGTCACTTAATTGATTCGTTTGTTGTGAGAATATTGCTGATGTTTTAATTGTTAATTTTGGTTTAAAATACCCAAGTGATCTAGGGGTGGATCCAGCCCGTGGCTCTGTGGAGGGCGGTGCCGTATCTCGCAATGTTAAATTTTGGGGTGGGAAGGGGGGCGACGGGTGGGGGGTGGTAACACCTTCAATGCATTTTTCGCCCCCCCCCCTTGGATCCTCGCCTGAAGTGATCATCACTTTGGAGTTGAAACATGTTGAAACATGAGTGCTTCTAAACTTGAATGAAAATTCTGAACGAAGCATTAAATTTTTTTTCAAATTTTTGTGAATTTTTTTTTTCCGGATGCTTTTTGTTGAGATCTATAATATTTAATTGCCTGTTATTTTATGAATGATTTATAAAGCTGCTTATAATTTCATTGAAATTTAATTTCATACATCCTGTCTCGTGTAGAAAAACGTTTTAATAATAAGCTTAATATTTTGCATTCTTTGAATGACAAAATAAAATCAGAGTGGAAGCTGTGACATAATTAAGTATTTAGAAATACGAAATATGTATTATATAATGCCAAAAAGAAACGAAGATTGGCAAATGGTAATGCACTGTGATATTATTAAATTATTTGTAATGCCGCTTCAAAGTTGAGGATGTAGGTAGGGTGCATGTTATTATATCATCAAATATAACTTTAGCTATTTAATAACAAGGCAATTTAAGACGCAATAATGATCGAATTTTCCTTTAAGCTGAGAATTTAATATTTATTATAATTAATTTTCCTAAATTTCGGCTACCACAAAATGTAATGATAATTTCACACTCCCATGGGTTACAAATATTTCACTAACAAAGAATTTTTGTAAATATTTTCAACTTTAATTATAATCATACATGCAGGGTTGATTTTAATAAAGAAAATCAGAAATTTTGGGATGAAGGGTTTAGAATTTGAGCATATAATTTCTAATATATTAATTAACACGGTTCATTACAAAGTTTTATAAAAAAAAATCATAATTTTGAATAATTGCAATTTTATTTAATAATCAACATTTCAACATTGTCAACATTTGTTGATTCAATCATGGAATTTAATTTATAATTTAGTAAAAAAATATAATGTTAAGGTAAGGTTTGAATTGTGCTTAATTAATTAAATGACTATAAGTTTAAGTAGAAAGAAACTCGATCAGTTTTCTAGTTCTTGAAAATTTCATTCACTTTGTTTAAAAGTTGATCATAAAAGGTAAAAAAAATATAATCCCCTTAATAAAGGAAATAATTGGCTAGTTCTTGATCTCTGGTTTCATAATTATTTTCTAGTTTTATGGTAAGATGTTATGCTTGAGTATCGCATAACATTTTTATATTATTTATATTAGCCCTTATAAATTTTATGTAATCGGAGAAATATGTGAGAATATATCCCACCCAAGAGACTTTTAAAATACCTTTTCTTTTTATAAAAAATATTTTGTCTTCGGATCAAATTGTGAACATTATAGTTTATTTTTTATAATTTCAAAATAATACGGTAATGGATATATATGTTTGTTTTTTTACAACAAGAATTGTTTTAAAAATGTATTATTCGTCCTCATTAAAATTGTATACTTTTTTTTGTCCAATTCCAAGCACATTTTAAGATAACAGGTATCAACAAAGCATTATGTATCATGGGTAAAAGTGTCTCTTTGCTTCTCTCTATTATAACTTCTGTGTATGTTCAAATTGTGCCAATTAGTGCATGCTCTCAACTTTTAAAAATACAAAAACTTCTTTATTTATTTATAGTTACTCTGCATGAAATGTACTTACAAATTGCAAATTTTATTGTAAAGATAAAATACGAGCTTTTTCTAGAAGTCGCAAAACCAGTAACGCCCTCTCTGATTGGCCGTGACGTCACTGCGCCAAACCCCCTCCACTTACAAAAGTTAAAAGTTGCGACTTAATAAAAGTTGCGACTTAATAAAAGTTGCGACTTTGGAGTTGCGATTTCTGTTTAGGCGCAAAACAAAAAGCTCGTATTTTCAGCATAAGAGTCCGAAGAAAAGATAATATATCTTGTTCACATCTTTCGAGCATGTCTGAAAGAACTGTAAAAACCAGTTGATAGAAACAAAATTTATTAATGATAAAAAAAGCTAGGAATGTGTTAATTGTGTTAGCTAAAAGCGAGAAACGAACACCCATTTTTTTATAACCCCGTTTGAAAATACTTAACTTTGATTATTAACGAGACTGGTACGATTCACAATATGCCATGCTCTACTGCCTATTTGTAAATATAAAATCAATTTATTTATATTAAACAATAATTAACAACAAGAGAGAAATATCAACCAGTCTGTTTGATTTAATACTCTTCAAAACATTTTTTTTTTTATAATTTTATATATTTTTTATTTTTTTCTATTCAAGATTCTATAAATATTGCATTTGACAGGTTTCTAATACGTATTAATTATTTTTTTTTATGTCATGCAGTTTGAAAAGTAGTATGTTTTTTTTTTTTTAAAAATTTCAAAAATTTTAAAAGACATGTCAATAAAAATAAATAGTAAAAAAATAGTGTGACTCATTCACAAGCAAAGGGATCAATGAAGGTGTTAATTGATTGTCATGAGTTTGTCAAAGACTGTTGGTGATCGAAGGTCAAGTGAAGGACGTTTTCCACCCTCTTTTATGTTTGTGACGTCACTGTGTCGTATATTGTTGGCAATTCAAAATACATCGAATAGTTTACAGTTTATTGTACTGTACAAGAGTAGTTAATTAAAAAATTAACTTTACATTTTTAATATTTAATAACAGAATGTTACCTTATAATAATATATTTACATTTTGAACTGGTTTTTAAAAATAAAAATTTATTATTTTTGATTTTTAGTTTAATTCAAATATCAATTTTTTATTGTTATAACTCTAAAATATGAATTCAAAACCAAATAAATGTAATAATTTATATAAAATTAGACACAATTAAATGGAACATCAGTAAATTGTAATTCAACAGTGGAATTAGTAAAGTTAACTTTCCCAAGTGGCTATAGTCAGTATTATCAGTGTATGCTCTTCTGAATATTTTTTCGTTTCTAAAATATGAACTATACATGCAAAAAAATTATCATGGATCAGCTCAAGGAAAAAAAAAAAAAAAAAAAAACGCAATTGTGGAAATGTGGTGAAATTTTTTTTAAATACTTGACAATGATTTCGTTGCTTTAGTAATTAAAAAAGGTAACAAATTTGCAGATTGTTACCTTTCCACTCAGATGAGACGAGGTAGTGTTGTTTTCTTTACAAAACCTAAATTCATCTTTAATTTTTGTAGCGAGAACGTATCCCAAAATGATTATATTTTTTAAATTGCCATTACGCTACTGTATGAGTATAATAACAATTATTTTATTTCTCATTGAATATTTATGTATTTTGTGATTATTTCTGACATACTTGTATTGTTGTACAATCGAAAAACTTGAAAAAAATAGTCATTTGTATTGCATGATGCGTATAAACTATACTTAATGGGATTTTTCAAATTTTAGAATTATAAAATAATCTTACACAAAAATACCCCGAGGGCTTGTATAATAATACATGTTTTCCTACCCTTCCATAATTTAACAATTAACCTTTTCAGATAGATGTTCCATTTTTCCTTTCATGTGAATTATTGAAAAATCTTTGAAACAATTTAAGTATATTTAAAAATAAAATCTTAAATATAAAACTATTTACAAAAAATAAGCTTAGGTATTAAAAATAAATATCCAATTTGTATTATATGATATTAGGTTTCCCGTGGAAGTGTCATCATTTTCTATTTCTTTTCGTTTTGACAAATGACCCAGAAAGTAGAAGCCACATAATCTTCCCCCTTAGCACATCCTCACACCCTCTCGAGACGCAGTGGCGCCTCTCCCTCTCTATTCTGGTGTGTCATGCTCCACATTGAACCAACAACAAATGCTTATTTATAATGGCACAAATATCGGAGATAAAAATACAAAAGAGAGAAATTGAAAGCTTTATTTTTTTTTTATTGAAGATTTGTTCAAGTCAAATAAATAAATAAAATAAAATATAAGAAAGTGACAGTTTTATTTGTTTAAACTTAGTCTATTTGTTATTGTGTTCTTGTATATATTAAGGGTAAGATAACGCCACCAATGTTAAAAAAAAAAATCACACACATGAAAATTATGAAAAAAAAAAAATCTCATTTTACAGCCCCTATCAGTAGCTAGAATATCAAGTATACAAATTCGAGCTAGTTTTCGAGTTATGAATTTTTAAAATAAAATTGTCTACTTTAACATGGAGAAATGGAACTTCCATGTTAAATTAGCCAACTTTAAAAATTTATAACTGAAAAACTAGCTCGAATTTGTATACTATACTTGATATTTTAGCTACTGATAAAGGATGTAGAGGAGAACATTTTATTTATTTTTTCATAATTTTTATGTTTGGGATTTTTTTTTTTAAACATTGGGCGTATTACCTTACCCTTAAAGGTCAATATTTGCATCTCTCTCACACACACAAATTAGCTCGACAAGAATAAAAATTAGTCATTATGTCCTGGAAACGTGTAAGGTCACATGTCCATTTGTCTCTGGCTGATATATTGGCACCACTCTTCGCTTGCAAACACGCCTCTAATTGGAAATGATCAACTGTGTGTTGTTGACACGGAGCGAAACAAAAGCCGAGACCTTCAGCTCGAGTCACGCTTGACTTTTAATAAAAAAATCGAATGGGATTGTCTCTCGTATTATCTGAGAAGTTAGAGGGCCTTTTATCTTTTCCTCATATTATTATACAGTATCAAATGAAGATGACTTTTGTGTGGGTATATATTCTTATCAAGTAATTTAATTTTCTTTAATTGAATTCCTATAACGGTCGGTTCACAAGTTAAATTTTAAATGTCATGTTTGTGACAACTTAACATTGGTATGGGTCCCTTCTAAATGTGAGGTTCATCGCTTAGCACAATCTAGATCCCAGCATTTGCTAATTATGAATGAGGGAACTATGAAAACCAAAGTCGTGATGGTCGATATAGAAGGCCATACAATTTTGTGATATAATAAACTTTTAAAAAGAGAAAGATACTTCTATATAATTTAAAAAAGAAATCAACTGCTATAATATACATCTCACCAATTTTAAAATGTGACAATGTTATGTTTCATCGTATTTTATGGAACATTCGATTATAGACCGCTGATCATTTAACAAGAATCACCGATATTCAGGTTTTCATTTTTTTTTTTTTTCTCAGTGAAGGATATAATCATTGTTTTAGTTCAAAATTAACATTAGAATTTAATACAAAATGAGATCCAGCTATAGTATTTATTAAAAATGTAAAATTATTTAAAAAAAAATGTAATTTTAATATTTAACCATTTTTAAGAAGATACATTTTAGTTTAATTCAGAATGTTTTAGAGCCTTTGGAATATTTTAAATGTAAAAAAAAATGTTTTTGTTCCTTTTTTTCCTTGTTTAATAAAGACATGCAAAGATCATTAAAATTTGTTTTATTTTCCAGTTATATTCTAAATATTTATATTTTTTTTTTTTTGCAATTTTTTTTTAAATTAAATTTATTAAATAAATAAAAAAAAAATCATGCCTATTGACGTCACAGATATAAAGACAGGTAAGAACATCTGGGGGGACTTGAGTGATTCTAAAAATGGCTTTGTTTTGATATCAGAATTAACTTTGCTACTGGCTGAAGGACATGACGTGTAATTTAGTTATACTGATTCTATCAAAGAAGTTTTCAATGTCATCTTTTGGTGCTCTATGAAGTCAATATTGTGAAATAATTATTAAATATAGTAACATTGGGTCGCTTGAAGAATATAATTTTAAATTATGTAATTTTATCAATCGCTAAGAATACATCAGCAGTAATCTCTAGCTTAATCTCATGATCTGTATTTTATTAATGACCAATAAAATTATAACAATAAAAAAATAATAATTATATAAAAAAAAACTAATTAATAGAAACAAAATTTAAAGTTATATGCAGTATAATATTATATGTTTGATGCTGCGTGACTTAATTAAGCGTGCAAAACGGTCCTAAAACCTATATTTGACACGTTGTTTAAATTTGATAATAAAAGCTAAAAACTATTTTTTATTTTGAAAGTGGGGGGTCAGAATTGTCCCACTTAATTAAGTTTTAGAACATTCTCAAAATTTCAAAATTTAATTTCTTATGCGGCAAAAATATTCTAATTCTATATAATAAATATACTATGCGCTTCATCTATAAATTTTAGTATTTTACTGTATATTTTATATATGACTGCGCGATCGACTCGAGATCGATCTGACACGATCTGACAGTAAATTAAACTAAATATGCATGAGAACTGACATGAGATTAAAATTAATCCGATTGGTTAATTTATTTTCATTTGTAAAAATTGCATTTTTGATTAACTTAAATATTATAGAGATATTGAGATTATGAAATATTTACATTTAGAGTATATGTTTGCTTTTTATTAAAGTGCCTGAAATTTTAGGTACTCTACTTTTTACAGTATTGACCGAAAAAACTTACGAACATTTCGCTCCATTTATTCAAAAAGTTCAAAATGTGTCCACAGAGCGCAGCACTATCTACGAAGTAAAAATTGTTTTATATTTTGGCTTCTAGATGGCAGCACAAACTAAAAAAGTAAATTTTGAAATTGAAAACATAACAGGGGGGGGCGACACGCTTTCTTCCTTATGGAAAGCGCATGGCTCAATTTCATAGGTTGCATGCGTTGTGTGACGTCATCACCCCCATGCTCTCATCGCTCTCATTGGCTAAATTTTTTTCAGCGCCGAAGCTTCAAATTGATTTTTGATACAGCTTCAGCTATATGAACCCTGACCCGTATATACGTATACAACGTTTAGATAAGAAATAATAAGTGAATGGTAGAACGATCGAAGGATTCGAATTAGCATTATTTATTTTTTTAATTAGTGATTTTTCCAATGTTTCAGCTTTATTGGTCCATTGATGCGTAGACGGAAATCTCTTGTAAAATTATAATACAATGAAATTTAATGTAATATAATTATATATTATGCCATATGCACACACATATATAATTTTATGTACCATATATACGTATTGCATGTGTACCAGTTGTGTAATTATATAAGTCTATATATGTTAGTACGTTATTTGTGAATATATTCACTATATAGCTGTAATATATATAGGTCGAGCGTGGCGCAGCTATCATGCATATATTGATCGGTTCTCGTTAAATCACGGAAGTCAGGCTACGTCGAGCGTGGTTAGTACTTGGATGGGTGACCGTTTCAAGTAAAAAATACGCTGCTCCCTCCCTGCATGGGGTAAATTCGTCTCGCTTTCCATGGCACCCAGTGCAGTCGTGATGCACTTAATTGTGTGTGGTTCCCATAATTGCAGGACATCGCTTTGCATGGTCCATTGAGAAAAAGTAGAGGTGTCCGTACTGACTGAGGTTTTCCACGGTTCCCTCAGTCTCACCTCAGCGAATGCTGGGACGCGTAAGCATGCAGGCCGTGCATGGCCGCACTATCCGTTCCCTACCTTATCCCTACCCTGTACCCCCCGCCGCGAGCTGTTTAAGCTCTTAGAGGGGTGTATATCCTTGTAAAAAAAAAAAATAGCAAAAAAAATCCCTGACATGACAATTTTATAAAAAAAAAATATATATATATATATTCTTCTCTACATTCCCCATCAGTAGCTAAAATATCAGATATACAAAATCTTAACTTAAAAACTAGCTCGATATAGTCGATACCGGCCTGATAAATATAGGTACTGTACATTTAGATATTTTTAACATTTGGCAAGTTACCTTTTATTATACCCTTAATGACATGCATAATAATATATAGAATGACAATTAAACGTATACGAAATTAAATTTTTGGAAAATAAATTTTATTATATTTTTATATTATAGAATAGGCAGATACAGCTTATATTTAATTAATACATTAATTTAATTATGCAATATTTCCATGAAATTACCTAGCTATGTATATACGTAATAATAAAAATAAGGCACTGAAATGACTTTATTCTATATCATGTATATAGCTGCAAGTTCCATGCAATTAAATTTTTGATAAATGACATTTACTGCATTAATTCTGTTGATATAGGACATTATAACCTAACACAGGTGTATATATATACAAACTATCTAGTATCTATATACTATATATATGTATTCTATATGTATAATGAAATTGCGTAGAAAAAGTTTGGAAATAATTTTATTTTTTGTTCCGTAAATTAACGTATAAAAATATAAAATTAATATAATTATATAGGAATATACATATTGCAAGGAACAAAAACATATACAACAGGAATTTGTGATATATATGTATATATACATACATACATACATATCTCTATAGCCATGGGCGCCATGCTGAGAAGGGGGAGAGAGGGGGAAGAGAGAGCGAAGAGGCTAACAAGCTGAATGAATCTTCATCTTGCAGTTTGTTGCCTTCCACACTGGTGTCGCAGATGACAGTTGCTTCATGACGATGAACATTATTCGGGGCTGAGGTTCTTCCTTTCTTCTTCTGAAAAAAAAAAAAGAAAATAATGAACAAACAAGGACAACATTATTGGCAAGTTTTGCTAACCATTTTTCAAAAATTAAACATAAATTCTATAAAACCAATATGAAAATAAAAAATGTTTGGCTAATTTTTAAAAAGAGTGTGCCTACTTTTTAATTTTCAACCCCCATAATAATGAATGAAACAAAAAAAGTGCGGGGGCATAAAAAAAAGCTGGGGGCATATATGACCAAAATGTGTCAATTGTCCCAAAATATCATTCAACCAATCAATCAATCAAAAAAAATTGTTTATAAAAAAAAAAAAAAAAAAAAAAATGAGCCTGGTCAGAAGAAAAAATGTACCTGTCCACAATACAGTCAGCTGATTTTTTTTTGTTGCATCCTTGAATCATTTCAAGTTTTTCTACACAGTTTACCTTACAGGTTCTCCATATGCACCATGTAGCTCGGCACATCAGGTCGAGATTCCCCTCCAGCTCACACTACACGTTCCATGCATCCACGGTGTTGCAAAGTCGATGGTTTCTCCAATGCACTGCTTGAGGACCACGATGCTGCAGAACATGTGAGGTGAGCTGGAAGTGAATCTCAACCTGTGCCGAGCTACTGATATTGCTCATGTGGAGAATCCGTAAGTTTAACTGAGAAGAAAATATTGAAATGAAAAAAGAATTAAACAAAAACTGAATCTTTCAGCTGGCTGCATTGTGAAAGTTTTTTTTTTTCTTTTCTTCCTGACCAGATTTATTTTTTGGCTGTCTTTTGTCTCACAGAAATATAAATTGGCAGCCAGTTTCAATTCTATTTCTCAAACATGCACAAATTTAAGTTTTAATTTTGGCGTATAAAGAATAAAATTTATATGCCCCCCCCCCCTCCCTCCCCCCCCCCCCCCCCCATACAAAAAAAAAAAAAATATATAATTTACAACTATAACCATACTGGAAATTCACAACACATCAAGGTTATGAACAATAAATAAGGCAAATACATAATAATACATAAAAATGACAGGATAAATGAAATATGAAAGGTCTTTGTGGAAGCAAGGTGTACATGCATTAAAGAAAAAAAAAAGAAAACTAAAAAACATTTCATATATCAATGACAGGATAAATGAAATATGAAAGGTCTTTATGGAAGCAAGGTACACATGCATTAAAGAAAAAAAAGAAAACTAAAAAACATTTCATACATCAATTAAGTATTTAAATAATGTACAGTATATATACTAGATAAATATTAGTAAATAACTATGTGTATGATATTGTCGCTAAATTAATAGAAGATATAAACTACCTTCATTTTTTTGCATGCAGTTATATATCTTCCTCCCCCCCCCCTCATGAGCCAAACCTCCTCTTCTTTTCCCCGGGGAACACACCAATTTTTGTTGTCTGTTCCTACCTGTGTGGGTGCCGCAGGGTGATGACCTGCGCTCTTTCCTTCTCCTCGCCAGGGCTCTCCCTCATCAGCAAGCTCGATACATGTTGACGGCTACAAAGAGGCAGCACAGCAGCAGGGGACCGATGATTGCCTCCTTCACCTACTAGCAAAGGATCACCGCAGCCAGGGTGAGGGCAGTCAGGTAGGGGTGATCGCCCCTGAAAATTAGAAAATGTGTTTTACAACCAAGTTTTACAACACTGAATGATCATAAATGTTGGTTTCAAACTTCATAAATTATAAGTTTTATAAGTTATAGAATATATATTAGAGAATTTATGTGGCATGCAAAGTATTTTAATAATTATATATGCAAATAATAAAAATTAGTTGCACCTAAAATGAAACTTAATCTGCAAAAAACCTATCTGACAGCACTAATATTATAAACAAGGGGATTGGATAGTATGCATACCTTACTTGTTAGCTTACGTACGTAAAGGTTTGTGTTTGCATATTATGCATACTTACTTATACTTATGAAAGGATATTATGCATTATGTCATTTTCTTTGTGCGGTTTCTGCATCCTTCATCGGCAGCGTATTTATTGGGCATTTCACATGCTTCACTAGCTTCATTTCATTTACATAATATCTAAAGTTCATATTAAACTGTATAGAAAACGTGTAATTACACTTATATCACAAATGTAGATGGTATTTTAATTATATTCAGGGCAACTCCGCCTGAATTTCCACAACCTCCATGCTGTGTTGTTATTGTTTGTTTTTTTTACTTCGTTACTGTACGAGTACCAACTTAAAATAATTATTTCTTTAACACTTCCATTTACGTTTATTTCTCTCATATCGCCTACTAAAAAATATTTAATAAAAATAATATGATTATTAAACTGTTGTTATGATTATTTTGTAATATTCATTGTATTTGGAGCAATATTGACTGATTAAATTTAACATTGTTAGTTCCTATAGTGACGTCATCAACCCCCGTTTCAAACATCAGTAGCATTTCGCGCTCGGCCGAGGACACGAGCGCCACCTACTGGATAGCCTCTCTATATAATATTAACTCTATGAAACATAATCAGCTGGCAAAAATTCAGAATATTTAATTTTAATTCAAGATAACAAAATTAAAAGTTCGAAAGGTGCATTATTTCAGCTATAACTTGTTAATTAAATTACAGAGGTTGTTCAGTATTTATAAAATACAGGTCACGTGTTAAACTGATAATTATAACTTCAATTATAGGTCCAAAGTTCATAGTTCATGAAAATTTAACTTTCATTACATAATCATGGCATTTGTTATTAAAACAGTTGTTACTCGATTAGGGGGTAAGTTTACATGTATTTTATATTTCTTTACTATCAGTTTTATTATAAATTAAATATTGAAGCAAGTTTGAGAAAGGAGGGTATTAGACGTTTGAAAAATAAAGCCCCAAAGAAGAGTTTATCCTTCCGTACCCCACAAACCCTCATTTAATCTTTATATTTAATGAGTTGCGGGATTAGGGAGATTACATATTTTTTTTACATATTAATATGTCCAACAGCCCAGCAGCCTCTGAGATGCATGTCTTCGCTCACGACCCTGCCGGAGACACATCAAATGCTGCAGAAGTCGTGCCGGGACTTTGCAGAAGGCGAACTCAAGCCCATCGCTGCCAAGCTGGACAGGGAGCATCTTTACCCCAAGGAGCAAGTGAGTTCATAGGGACGTCCCGAAATACTTGTCCCAGGGATTCGAGAGGTTTTGATGTTCTATAGTAAGAGAGCCCAAATCCCCTTCTTGAGAAATATAAAGAGCAAAATATTGCTTTAGTTGTCAAGAGATAAGTCTTTTTTAGGTTAAGTATAAAATTAAGGTTCTTCATGCTGCCATGTTAGTCTGACATGTGATAAATTAAAGTATATACAGTATAGGCAGTTTGCAATATTCACCTTTCTTGCAGAGTTCAATTCACAGACAAGCATCTAATGTTTTCTGTAATTACCTAGCTGTACGGTATAAATATTTAGAGTCACTCGCTGCTATTGTCAATGCAGCAATCCCCTACCTCACATTCACGTCCCTGTTTGTGGACAGATCAAGAAGATGGGGGAGCTAGGACTGATGGCGGTCGACGTGCCGGAAGAGTTGGGAGGTACCGGACTTGACTACCTGGCCTACGCCATCGGCATGGAGGAGATTTCCAGGTAAATAAATAAATAAATAAATAAAATCGTCTTTATTGAGGGCGGGATTTAGGCCATTAGGCCCACTCTTCCATCCAACCCAATGAAAATACAATGAAAAGATTTTTAATTATTTTTAGTAAAAACACATAAATATACTGTTGTAATACCCTACATAGTACATACTATATGTAACATACATTTAAATACAAAACTATATATATAATATAGTTATAATATGTACGTACCGGCATCGTCTTAAAGGTGTTATCACAATTTATAATTTATCTTATTTAAAAACTATAGGTTCAGCATACCCCTCCCCCTCAAATACTGATAAACAGCACATTTTTTGAAGAATTTGTTTTATATTTCACAGCTACAGTATTTCATTACTACTTTTGTAGACCTGCTTAGAATAGATTTGGCATTTTTACCAAATAATTTTAAAAAATTATGAAAAATTTCAGTATTTATTTATAAAAATGGACTTGTGCATGATAAACATTCCATCAGAAAGGAGGGTGATATGTTTGTTGTCACGTAGGGGCTGTGCGTCCGCGGGGGTGATCATGAGCGTCAACAACTCTCTGTACCTCGGACCAATCAGCAAGTTTGGCAACAAGGCGCAGAAGGACAAGTTTGTGACCCCTTTCACAACGGGGGACAGAGTTGGCTGCTTTGCCCTCAGTGAACCAGGTGGGTGTTTTTACTTATTTATTTATTTACTTACTTACTTACTTACTTACTTACTTACTTACTTACTTACTTACTTACTTACTTACTTACTTACTTACTTACTTACTTACTTACTTACTTACTTACTTACTTACTTACTTACTTACTTACTTACTTACTTACTTACTTACTTACTTACTTACTTACTTACTTACTTACTTACTTACTTACTTACTTACTTACTTACTTACTTACTTACTTACTTACTTACTTACTTACTTACTTACTTACTTACTTACTTACTTACTTACTTACTTACTTACTTACTTACTTACTTACTTACTTACTTACTTACTTACTTACTTACTTACTTACTTACTTACTTACTTACTTACTTACTTACTTACTTACTTACTTACTTACTTACTTACTTACTTACTTACTTACTTACTTACTTACTTACTTACTTACTTACTTACTTACTTACTTACTTACTTACTTACTTACTTACTTACTTACTTACTTACTTATTTATTTATTTATTTTTATTTAATTTTTATTTATTTTACCGTGTCATTATTTTTTCCCATGTTACTGTAATTCTTTTGTTTTTATTAAATTTAACTTTTCACTTTTAAAATGGAAGAATGCTATATCAGTAGTGAAAATTGTAACATAAATAAATGCTAATTTTCTTTAATGCAAGAAGCAAGTCTTTCTCTTCTGTTCTTCACAAACACATCCACTAACTGACACGGTCCGCAGGTAACGGCAGTGATGCCGGTGCCGCGTCCACGACGGCCAAGGAGGGAGGTGGCGGCTGGGTACTCAACGGCACCAAGTCGTGGATCACCAACGGTTACGAGTCAGAGGCCTCGGTGGTGTTTGCGACGACGGACAAGTCGAAGAAGCACCGCGGGATCAGCGCCTTCCTCGTGCCCAAGCCCACGCAAGGTATGAATGAAAACTGTAGAGATCTGTAGTTTGGGATTTACCCTGATGAGGACACTAGTTGCATTAGGTCAATGTGAATACTCATTGAGGGAAATTAAAAAAAATTATATTTTCTAGAAATGCTCTAAAAGATAATCTACTTATGATTTTCTGTTTGGTGTCTGAAAATGAAGGGCAAAGATATAAAACAAATGTAAAGGAAATAAATTCAACAAAATGGATTGAGAAAATGATAGGTACACTTACACACAGTAGTAAAATAATTTTTTTAAATATTTCGGTAGTTAAATTTGCTACTAAAAAAATTTGAGTACTTTACTTTACTTAATTCAGAATCAGCACACGTCTATAAAGGCAGGACTTACAAAAATTTAAAACTTTTTTCCAATTAATTTAACATACTGTACTGCAAATTCATACCTATTACGTATTCTACTGTTTGTAATTTTTGTTGGCTATTTGAAGTTTCTGTTTTTATAAAAATAATATCAACATTTCATTGATGACAAACAGTGTTTTTTTGACACTTTTTTTTTTAAATTTTACCAACTTCATTCACAGGTTTGGCGCTCGGTAAGAAGGAAGACAAGCTTGGTATCCGAGCATCCTCAACGTGCAATCTTGTCTTTGAGGACTGTGCCATCCCCAAGGAGAACCTCCTGGGAGAGCCCGGCATGGGCTTCAAGATCGCAATGATGACCCTCGGTGAGTCCCCCATCAGTCATGTGATGGTGCCAGTGCAATGGTTATAGTTTTGTGGTTTAGGAACTTTTGTATCAGACCTTTTAAATACTGTACTGTATAAAGTATTAATAATTTTAAAACAGAATTAGTACAGCGATCAACCCAAAATGATATCAAGAATAAACTATTTTTTTTTTTAAATTTTTAATGTTTAAAAAAATGTTCACCTAAATATGTATAAATGTTTTTGTGAATTAAACTACAAAATTTGAGGATAAGTAGAGAAAATTAATAAGAAATATTGAACTGTATTAATAGGGACTACGTAATATAATGAAAAAACTTACTACAGTAGCATAGATTTTAACCTAGGATATTTTTAACACCAGATTAAGTAAAATTTAGTGTCAAAATTTAGTACCAAGCAAAATTTTCTATGCTAGGTGTAATATTTGAGTCCTATTACTTCTTGCATCCAATAAGTTATTGTGAATGTTGACAGACGCTGGTCGTATTGGCATTGCCTCGCAGGCTCTCGGGATTGCTCAAGCCGCATTGGACTGTGCCGTAGATTACGCTTCAAAGCGAGTGGCGTTTGGAGCACCAATAACCAAATTGCAGAGCATTCAGGTACAAAATGAACTTTATGTTGCAAGAGATTTGTTATTTTAGCTGCCAGAAAGTTAAGCTCCTCCATACAAACAGGAGTAATGTTCTTGCTATCTTAAAATTGTGCATTCAAATGAAATACGTACTTATATACGTACTAATAAAGCTAGGCTGTACTCAGAGTTTTTCAGAGATTTCATAAGTTTCAAAACTTATATTTAAGGGTAAGATAACGCTGCCAATGTTAAAAAAAAATCCCTCACACAAAAATTACGAAAAAAATTTAAAATGTTCTCCTCTATCAGTAGCTAAAATATCAGCCTGTATACAAATACGAGCTTTTAAAGTAGTCAACTTTAAAAATTCATAAACACAAAAACTAGCTCGTATTTGCTACTGATAGGGGGTGTAGAGGAGAAAATTTTAATTTTTTTTTAATAATTTTCGTGTGAGGGATTTTTTTTAACATTGATGGCGTTTTCTTACCTTTAAGACGGTTTAGACAGTATAATTTTGACAAAAACAGTATTTTTGAAATTTTTTTTGTTGATTGAAAAAATTTGTAATAACGCTATCATACTTGATAAAATCCCACCCTACTAATTTCTCGGTTCACAGAGCAAGATTGCTGACATGAGCATGCCCACTATTGACTAATTTCTCGGTTCACAGAGCAAGATTGCTGACATGAGCATGCCTACTATTAACTGATTTCTCGGTTCACAGAGCAAGATTGCTGACATGAGCATGCCTACTATTAACTGATTTCTCGGTTCACAGAGCAAGATTGCTGACATGAGCATGCCTACTATTGACTAATTTCTCGGTTCACAGAGCAAGATTGCTGACATGAGCATGCCTACTATTAACTAATTTCTCGGTTCACAGAGCAAGATTGCTGACATGAGCATGCCTACTATTAACTAATTTCTCGGTTCACAGAGCAAGATTGCTGACATGAGCATGCCTACTATTAACTAATTTCTCGGTTCACAGAGCAAGATTGCTGACATGAGCATGCCTACTATTGACTAATTTCTCGGTTCACAGAGCAAGATTGCTGACATGAGCATGCGTTTGGAGGCGGCCAGACTCCTCACGTGGAGAGCAGCAGCGTTGAAGGACGAGGGAAAACCTTACACTAAGGTTGGTACTCCGTCTCAATCATACTGTGTCTGTGAGGAAGGTCCAGGGTTCAAACCTACCCTGAGCTGCTTTTTACAACTTTAAATAGGGGAGGCTTTTAGTTGCTTTGTTATTGGCTAAAACAATACATAGTTTTTACTGGGTAATTTTTTATCACTGAAAAAAAAAATATATTCAGAAATAGTTTTACAAAGCTTGTAATTTCTACACTGACCATCATATCTAAGGTTTCCTTGGTTCCCTCATAAAGACAAATACAATAAAAAATGAATATGCCTTCTTCTTTTCTTATGCCCATGTTTTGGCATTTAAACCATTTTGCTTCTTGTAAGCCAATAGAAATAGGATTCTTTCTCTTCTCTCTTTATGTTGACAGGCAACAAGTCAAGTTCAGTCGTATATTGCAGAGCATCTGAATAGATGTCCTCTGTCTTGAGGTTCATTTTTACATAATTTACAAATACATATCACTATTCTGGATTTTAAATTTTTTTCTGATAGCATTCAAGATAGTCATGGCCTGTATCTATCTAAATTTAGCAGTGTTAGTGAGTCTATTTTAAGTACGAGTTTTGATTATTTAAAGGCCATGACTGAGGGAGCCACCAAACAACCCATCTTGCCCCTCCCCTCTCAGAACCCTCTTCATGTTCACAGGCTGCTGCCATGGCCAAGCTGTCTGCCTCCGAGGCTGCTACGTTTGTGTCCCACCAATGCATCCAGATCCTGGGAGGGATGGGCTACGTGTCTGACATGCCAGCCGAGCGACACTATCGTGACGCCAGAATCACGGAGATCTACGAGGGAACGTCGGAGATTCAGAGACTAGTCATCTGCGGTTGTATTCTCAAGGAGTACGGCTTGTAGGGGGCGTGAGACTGCGAGATGTGGGCAACTTGTGATAATTTGAGTGCTTGTATTTGGTGAATTTAGAATTGTCTGTACTCTCCTACAAGCTATAGTCAGTAAAATTTTCCTTCAAATATATTGACAGCTGTTAAAATATAGACCAAGACAAAACCTTTTTAAATAAAAAAGTCCAAAGGTTGTTTATAGATTAATTGCTAACTGAATTAAATTAGTTCTAATCACTAAACTAAAGAACCTTGATTGCTTTGGTGGATTTTATAAAAATGAAAATTCAGTAAAAGTTATCTAAAAAATTACAGAAGTCCAAAATTTTTAATATAAAGTGTTGAATTTGTTATAAATCTGATTCCCAAAACAAGTACACAGATGGAAAATTTGAGAGAAAAATTAATTAATATTTATATCTCACCAAAAGTTTTGTCACAAGTAAAGTTGCCATGTCCCATGTAATTTAATTCTTTTCTACTGGAGTTTAAAATTTTAAGAATTATTTTATGGCCATATGCCAATTAAGTAATGTTCTGTGCTGATAGAATTGTTCATATATATATATATATATATATATATTATATAATGATATTAAAAACATGCAGTAGTACACTTGTTATTTGAAATCTTCTTAAAAAAATAAATAAATAAATAAATAATGTAATCGAATTTTTTATAAAATATTTTTGGAAGTTATATACTGTAAATTTAAAATATCCTGTACAATGTACCATAATTATAATATGATCTTATATTGTTTTATACACACAAAATTTAAGAGACCATGCGAGATATATTCATATTTCATTTTTAGACATTAAATTACTCCAGATAGAATGATATTTTTAATGCTCACATGGTCTCTGAACATATATTGGTGGTGCCCCTTTTATATTATTTCTTTTTTAATCATGTTTTGTTATCCGTAAAATAAAATATAAAAAAAAAATCCTTGTGTTATTATTTTTAATTTCTTTTTTAGGAATTGCACGCATTTTACACAAATACAAATTTGGGTTTTATATTAAATTACCCTCTTTAGTAATTCATGGAATGATTTTTGAAAAAACATTGATTAAACCTTCCCAAAAATATATAGAAACTTGTTCTCTGAATAGAAACAAAAACAAACCTAAAAAACAAGTTGAGCTTAAATGTTGAAAATTACCGCACATTTTTTAAAAATATGTCAACAAATGACGATCAAATTACGAAAACTCGCATGGCGTCCACGTGATTGCTAAAAATCTTGTAAACATGGGTAAAAAGCGGAAATTTGCTGATGGAGACGATGAGTACGAGGTTTCTTTACCTGCCAAACATTTGTCTGCTGCTCATCATGTCAGAAATCAAGAGAAGCGACTCATCATAATACTGGAGCGCGCACAACTGGAGTCTGTAAAGGTGGGTTTTGATTTTGGTCACCCAGCCGGTTTGAAAGTTTATGTAACTTACCGTTGTAAAATCTCTGCCCGATGTTTTTTACCATAGACTATATTTACAAATAAATCTGCAGCATCCTATTGTACCATACAGTATTTTAAGTACGTAGTATATTTGCCTCAAGCTTAAGTATGCAAATGGATGATATGTTGCATGTATATGTATGCATATCATCAAGGTTTTTACTCTTATTAACAAGGAATACAAGGTCGAGGATGCATATCAGTATGATGTGCATATTATAAAAGCTCTACTGATTAATGTACTTGCAGGTGGGGAATACATTTGAGCTGCTGAACTGCGACGATCATGCCGGCACTTTGAAGAAGCACAACCGTGATGCCGGGTCGTGCCGTCCGGACATCGTACACCAATGTCTACTCATGTTGATGGACAGTCCGCTGAACCGAGCAGGACTGCTGCAGGTAATTATTAATAGGTTTGTTCGTAAATAATCAATAATCAATTCTTTCTGATTGTGTATTTACGAACAGACCTATTGACTTGATGGTGTGGGGAAGTACCGCGGAATGGTAAATGCTTACATTTAAATTCACAGTTTGTTTTAATTGACATTGATCACATTTCTATACAGTCAACCGGGGTAACATTGAAGGGTTTTTACTACCTTTCTGATCATAACTTTTAAAAAAAAAATATGTGGCAAATAAAAAAAATACCAGTTGTGTAACTTAGCTAGAGATGTCTAAAGATGTTTGTAAAAATTTTTTGCCCCAATTATTAACTGTAAAAAAAAATTAAAACAAGCCCTTCAAAGTTACCCCGGCAATGGGGTAACATTGAAAAGGGCCTTGCAGACACTTATATTCAAGCAACTTAAAAGTGTAATTTTTTTATTAATGTGTCCTACCATGTAATTTACTGTTCTGGACATATTTTTCAGTAACTTAGTATCATATTAAACCATTATTTGCAGTTAATTAAAGGTTAATTAGATAATTAATTACAGTAATTAATTAAAATCCTCAAAATATTTTAAACATTCATTTTATTTATTTATTTTTCTCTCTCTGAACATAATATTATGTCATATATGTTTACAAACATTAATAATTTTATAAGAATGCAGAAGAATTTAAAAAGTTAAGTTGAAACTTTTTAGAAATTTCTTCTCTTCATGTTCAGGCTTGAACTGGCATCATTTCCGGAATAGTATTCGGATGGTTAACAGAGAACTTGAAGTCCTTGGTCAGTTGGCTGTTCAATTATGAACATATAGTTGAACCATTTTGAATATCACAATACATCTTCTTTAACTTGACAAGCAGATAAGTTCCAGAGGTGAAGCCTCAGTTCCGTCGCTAAGTCGCTAATCCCAGTGACGAGCTCACTTGTCAGTTGTAGACAGGGTCATGTTTTTTTTGTTTTTTTTTTTATGTCACTATAATCTGTGTTATTCCCATTTGTAATTTTTTGTCATCATTGTTTGAGCTCTTTTTGTTATTCACACTCTGATCACTTACTCTTGACTTTGCAACAGACGAGGAATGTCGACACTCTTCACTCTTACCTAGTGCCATCTTTAGGCAAGGGAGGGGAGGGGTCATGCATGGTTGGGGTCATTCATGTTAACTAAATATACCACCCATTGCCCCTCCATCTTCCATAACCCCACCCTGCAGACTCACTCTGACTTCAGACCTGGAGAAATGTGCTGGAGACACACTTTTACCTGATGCCACCTGTAGACAGGGGGGAAGGGGAGGGAGGGGGTGTCCATAGTTTAGGTCACCTCTAGAATAGTTCTTAAGTTCAAAAAAACTCCCACCCACTGCTCCTTCTAGTCCCTGTACCCCTCCATCCCAAAACTTTTAGCGGACTCACTCTGACTTTCATACTCCGACGAGGAGCAATATAACTTGAGGCAGTGGCTTGGTTGCCTGGTTCTACTTGAAGGCAAAAGGGGTTCCATGGGGGGGGGGGGTGGCTAGGTGACCTACTGGTAGGTCTAAGTATTCATCAGTGCAGTCTTGATTGTATACACTCTTTGTATTTGTTGATCTCTTCTGTACTCGAATCAGGCCTACCGGTAGTCCGTAAGAGATTTCTTAATGAATCTGAAATTAAAATTTAATTAGTATGATTGTAGTTCTGTTCTAACCTTTATCATAAAATTAATATATTAATTTAACAGTAACTGAGTCTTGAAAATGTTCAGGCATGAAATGAGACAAATATAGTTTTAATGTCAAACAATAGTACAGTACCGGTAATTACAGGTAATGGCATAGACAATCCCCCCCCCCCCCCCCAATTGATGTTGTGGTACATAGAGAAATACATGGGCAATGGGTGGGTTCACTTTCCCCTACTCACTTCTCATGGGAGAAACATTCTGAAAGATGGAAGACTTTTTTTGGAACTTTTTTCTGGCTCCGCCACGGAGTACCGGACCAGAATAAAGTGCTAAAAATCATTGTGGTGGACTTAAAAGAGAAAAAAGTAGTTCAAAATTAATTGAAATGTATGATGCAATGATATATAGTATGATTTGTGCACTAAATTTTGTATCAGATTCTTTTTAAAGCTTCATTCAAGTAAATAGTGATGTTCTCTAAAGCCCTTCAAAGTTACCCCGCCGAGCCCTTCAATGTTACCCCATTGAAAGTAAAAATTCATAAAATAAAAAGTTACAGGAAAAATTTCAAATCCTTTGGTACATGTGTTAAGAAGGGTTGGAATATAACACTGAATAGCATTACAAGCTCTAACTTGTATTTGCTTACCTTGTGGATGGCTTATTTCCAGACTTCTTATTTTGGTCACATTTTTCATTCTTCAGTAAAAAAAAATAATTATCTCCAATTTATCAACTGCAACCCTTAAATCTATTTTTCTCTATTAGCTAATAACATGTTCCTACCATATAGTGAGAAAAAACTTCAGTGTACACATTAGATTGGTCTATAAAAAATCACAAATCTTTATTTTCCTCATTTTCAAAGTTACCCCGGGCTTTCAAAGTTACCCCGGTTGACTGTATATTGATTTTATTAAACATACAGATACAATTAAACATAAATAAATAACGCAACATACATATATTATATATAGAACATAGACACAAAAAGAATTATGGAACAAAATGTTAAATTAAAAATTGCTAAAAATTGATACAGTAGTTTATAATTATACATATTATTTATTATTGTATGCATACAGTAATAGAAATAGTAATTGTGGAGGCAAAATAATATCTCCTTTGGCATAATCAAATCAATAAAAGTTTTATACTGTATCTAGTAATACAGAAATTTAGGTAGTATTGACTGAAAACCTGAAAACATATTTTATAAATACAAGTTAAGTCAGCAGTATAAAATTTAGAAGTTTTAAAAAATAAACAATATATATAAATAAATCATTAAGTAAAATCTTCCTTGTCATATTCATTAATTGACTTTATTCTAGCAGGACAAATATTTAGATGATATTGACTGCAAGTCTGATTACATAATTTGCAGTTGATAACCTCTAATAAAATCATCAAAACTATTTTTTTTAATAAATTGAACTGAATGATTGAAAGTCCAATCTTAGACATCTCCTAACAAATGTTTGACCGAGCTAACTCCCGCAGGTTTACATCCACACAGAGCGCAACGTGCTCATTGAAGTGAACCCCCAGACCAGAATACCTCGGACGTACAAGAGGTTTGCAGGACTCATGGGTAAGTTTAATCTTTCTGATTCCTCGTCTTCATGTAAGTTTATGAAGTTTCAAGAGACCCCCAAAAAAAAAAAAACATAAATTCACAAAATCGGAAGCATGAATATTGAAAGATCCATCTATATAGTTATCTGGGACCAATATTTATTTCATTTCACAAAATCAAAGAATTCATAAAATCAAACTTTACAAAATTGTAAGTTACTGTGGTGTGAATATAAGCTTACACCCAGTTGCAGAGATGTAGAATAAAATTAATTTTTTAAACTGATAACATTCTCTTATGTTTTATTAATTCTCTCTATTACAGTATGTATATAAATAAAGATTAAAAAATGAAATTAAAACTAAATAAAAATGTGTGCATTCCACGTTGTTACCTATTTTTTAATATAGTTCAGTACACTAGAATTCACTTTGAAGAACCAATCAAGCAGCTTAAAAATTTCTCCACCTTCCTATTTGAAAACACCCTTGTTACTTCATTCAAAGCATTTAAATAAACCATCATGCAACCTAGAAATTTAGTTGTTACTTGCTAGAAAAATTTTAAAGCCTAAATTATATTTTATGTGCTGTAGTAGACTAACCAAGTAAGTAACTGATTTAATTGTTTTTTAATATTGATTTTTTTTAACACAAATAGTGTATAGATAAAATTAGACATATATACAAGTATAGTTACAGTACAACATAGATAATACAGACATAGATCAGAAACATACATAGAAATATAGACACAAAAACACTTAAGGAGTTATAGAACATAAAATATTAATTATTTTTGACACTTCATGGGGGGCATTCACAAAGCACTTTATAACCCCCACTTTAGCCTCGATTTTTATCCCTGGTGCTAAACATGGTGCTAAACTAGAAGCTTAACATGGCTAGCCCCTGGTTTAGCACCATGTTTAGCACCAGGAATAAAAATTGAAGCTAAAGTGGGGGTTAAAGTGCTTTGTGAATGCCCCCCCTCCATAATTTCCTGTTTGTCTACTTTGGACCACTCTAAACGAGAGAGACACTAACCCCCCTCTCTCCCCACAGTCCAACTGCTGCACCGGTTCAGTGTGCGTGCCAGCGACGGGCCGATGAAGCTGCTCAAGGTCATCAAGAACCCCGTGGAGAACCATCTGCCGGTGGGGTGCCACAAGTTGCTCATGAGTTTCTCCTCCACGAAGACGGTGAACCCTCGGGAGCTGGTGCCCACCAACGACGACCCAATCACTATCGTCGTGGGAGCCATGGCGCACGGCAAGGTCGGTCAAATGGAGTCTTAAATTTAAAATTCCTTGCAGAAAGAACAATTAAGTAATTTTTGCATTATGAAAAATCGTCAATGTAATATTTATTTTGTTGAAAGAAAAGAGCAGACAAGACTCATGAAAACGCAAATTGTCAAAAAGTGATACAGTAGAGATTTGTTGTTACATAAAGTCAAGGGAACCAGAAAATTAAGTTTACCTTATGTCGAGTTTTTCCTATTCAACAACTTTCATAATTAACGGTCATTTTCCATTATATAAGTTAACATGTAAATCAACAACCATCTCATGTTTTTCACTCGTAGGACAGACATTACCAACAATACGTTGTTAAAAAACTTGTTTATAAATAAAGTGTTAAAAGTATTGTTGTATTGAGCAGAAGACTTTTTAGTTTTATAAAAGCAGTGGACAACCTGCATGAAATTTTTTTATTTCAGAAATGAATAGAGGGTACACCAAATTATGCTACTCTGAATTTTTTAAGATTTTTTTGAGACCCAGAATTATTTTTAAATAATTATTGAAAGTGCAACCACGCTCCCTGGAGGTGTCAATAGGCGTCTAGGTCCCATCTTTTTTTTATTAAGGATTCAGGGGTGCCAACTTAACTTACAAAACTTTCAATAATTATTTAAGAACAGTTCTAGGACTCAAAAAAATCTGAAAAAATTCAGAGTAGCATAATTTGGTACCCTCTATTCATTTCTGTGATAAATATTTTTCATGCAGGTTGTCCATTAACACAATAAGTTTGTCACAACTCTCTTACATCTCCCGTTATTGACCCGTCTGTTAACTCCAGGTGACCACATCATACTCTGAGGAGGAAATTTCCATCAGCAACTACCCCCTGTCTGCAGCCCTCACCTGCACCAAACTGTGCTCCGCCTTTGAGGAGGCCTGGTCTGTACTCTAAGAATGTCCTTCTTCACACAGGTGGCACCATTGACATCTTCACAAGGTTACGTCATACAGGTGTGAATTTCGTAGTCAATGTTTTGGCCCCAGCATGGCGAAGTTTCAAAAAATAACATTGCCTGATGGGTGCATTTGAAAATTTTGTGGTATAATGGGTCTTAAAATGCTTGAATGTGATTGGCTAAGCCCTCTAACAATCAGTGGGTTAACCTGTATAAAAGAATGTTGTTCACAGCGTTGGATTTTTAACCCTGTACTTTAAAATCTAAATTAATGAAATGTTAATATCTAGTACACAAATTGGTGTAGTGTAATGAGCCTTGCGTTTAATATAAGTATTTTTATACATTTATTAAAATTTTGTACTTTATCAAATTTTAATTTTGTAAGAAAATACTTTTCTTTAAATCATAGCTGAACACTAATTCATGCATTATAAATTACTGCGATTAATATTTAAATTACAATACTCCAGATCACTCTAACAAGTAAGTAAAAAATTAACATTGTGAAGAAATGTCAATGTTGCTGCCTGTATCACCTCACTGGCCTCACTGGTAATTATGTATTTACAATTTAAGATTGATAATTTTTTGTCTAATTGTTTAGTTTGTAATTAAAACAAAGATAATAAAACAAACTTACAGTTTTTATAAACAAATTTTATTATTAAATAATTTTCATTTATTTATAATTATAAATAACAATTTTAGTTCTCTACAAATAGCATTAATCTTGGGTTTTTTATTAAAATTAATTATACAGTTTTTTTAATTCAAATTTTAATTAAAAAATAATTTGGTAGTCAATAATTTTGATTTTTAGAAACAGGTTAAACTGTCTTGAAATTTAATTTAAAAGTAATTGTTACAGCTAATTTTATTTACAGCCTACTTTTTTAAAAATCGGCATAAACATTTAAAAAAAAAATAATTATATTAATAAAAGAAACAAATGA
The DNA here is from genome assembly GCA_949825025.1 of Siphlonurus alternatus. Lineage (NCBI taxonomy): Eukaryota > Metazoa > Arthropoda > Insecta > Ephemeroptera > Siphlonuridae > Siphlonurus > Siphlonurus alternatus. Next base: position 23,638,715 of record OX463785.1, on the reverse strand, counting down.
TATTTAAGATACTTTGAATTTGTCACATTTTTCAAAGCATAAAATTCCAATTTCAAAGGAATTCTTTAAATAATTATTAATTATTTTTTTTAATTTTTGCTACAAATTTTTCTTATATTCAGAAAAACATGGTACAAATTTCAAAATCTCATAACTTCGCTCCATTTACAAGAAAATTACGCAGTTTGGTAATCATAAATAACTATATTAAAGTTACTGCCTACAGATCTTAAATTGTAAATAAATATTAAAATAAGTTAAAAGTACTAATAGAGTATATATTATATTCTAGTGTATAGTTATCACATTATTTTCATTACTGCATTATTGAGATTAATCATAACTAAGCAATATGTACAGTTTATGAAATGAGATTTAAAATAATTAATATTATGAGAAAAAATTTGAAAATGTGTAACTATATCCTTTGGTACTAGGAAAGCAACATAAATGTTATTAAATATTTATAATAATTGAGGCTGTAAGTGTTTTCGGGAACAAAATTTTCTCCACAAGTTGCCAATTAAGATTTTTTTTTTTCTATTAATTATTATTGAGTTTTAAGCTTCTTAAGGTTTTTACAGCATTTACTTTCCTATAAAAGCTTAAGCTAAGGCTAAAACAGTTTATTAAATTTCGTTTTTCACACAAGATTAAATATGATAGTGGCAACACTGCAAAATTGACTGACTTATTATTAGATGAATTAAAAAGCATCATTTGAGGAGAGATTCGTTAGCAATGTTACTTGCATTAAATTGAAGCAGCACTACTATTAATATCATTTCTAGTAGCTATATCTACATTAATAAATCTTATCATTAACAAAAACTAGCACCAATCAAGGAATTCTTCTATTGTATTTTTGCAGCTGTTCTTTTCTTAAAGTTTAATTCTAACATGATTATGATGATAGCTGGTAATATATTTCAGTGAAATTATTAATGGGTGATATATTTCCAAATTATATAATAATACTTATTTGATAATTTTTAAGTTAGAAAAATAGTTGTTGTTTTTTTAATTATAATTCAGTTTTCAGAAATTAAAAGTGGAAAAAAAAAATCAATACTTTAATTTTAAATCTGCTTCAAATCTTTTGATTCATCAAAGGCAAAATTTTAGGGATCAGAAAGGGGAATTTCCTTTAGAAACTACCCAAAATACATTGCTACCCCATAACCCCCTTAGTACCCTAAAATTAACTTCTCACAATAACTCCCCTAATTCCCCTTCCTTGTCCTTTGAGTCAAAACATAAATTTGCCCTTGATGTATTGTTACGATGAAGAAGCAACGTAGAATTTAGTCTATACAGTAGGTAGTATAATTAATATATTTTAAAGTATTTGTGCCAGTTTTCTGTTTATAACACGGGGAGTATAGGAGTTTCCCCTCCACTTTTTACTTAGGCCTGTAAAGTACACTCGTCACCTTAGAAAATTTCCCACTTACAGCCTTTTTAAATAACCATGCTCTGAGTTATTCTTACGAGGCATGGTGATTAACAAGGTCACAAAGGGAAATATTCCTATGTATATCGGTAGGATTGAAATATTTGCAGATTTAAAGGTTTCGTCTTGTGGTGAGGTCACTTGCCGACGCTGGCCACGGTCTCCTTCATTTCTACGCCCTTGGTCTCGTAGGGCAGCAAGATGGCCGCCACAGCAGCCAGCAGAGCTGCGATGCTGTAGATGGACACTGCCATGGGTAGAGAGGTCTTCAGCAGGACCTGAGGGCGAGAAACTATTAGCAGTCGTCACCGTCTTGAAAAGTTGAAAATAATTTTACAGGTATCGGATGCAGATGCAAGATGCACACGGATGCGCAAATATGGGCTTGCATCCGCATCCGTGCATCCCTGATGCACGGGAAAAAATGAATGCATCTGGATGCGCATCCCAGATGCATGAAAAATAAATTTGCATCCGGATGTGCATCCATGGATGCACGAAAAATTTATTTATTTTATGAACGAAAAATTTATTTGCATCTGGATGCGCATCTTGGATGCACGAAAAAAACGCATGCATCCGGTCCTTAAATAAAAGTATAAAAATCAAAATGTGTATTTTAGTGGGAAAATAAAATGTTTTGTGCCAAAATTTGTGAGATTTATTTAGTTTTTATATCAGCTGAAAATGACTAAGTAATTACTTTTACTCTTTATATTAATTACAACCTAGCTAGGTCATGGGACTGAAGTCACAAAAAAATAAAGACTACATTAGTTGGTCATGTGCAACTAGATTTTGATCATTAAGGGTAAGGTAACGCCACCAATGTTAAAAAAAATCCCTCTCACAAAAATTCTGAAAAAAATTTAAAATGTTCTCCTCTACACCCCCTATCAGTAGCTAAAATATCAGGTATACAAATACGATCTAGTTTTTGAGTTATGAATTTTTAAAGTTGACCAATTTAACATGGGAGTTTCATCTCTCCATGTTAAAGTAGTCAACTTTAAAATTTTATAACTCAAAAACTAGATCGTATTTGTATACCTGATATTTTAGGTACTGATAGGGGGTATAGAAAAGAACATTTTAAATTTTTTTCAGAATTTTTGTGAGAGGGATTTTTTTTAACATTGGTGGCGTTACCTTACCCTTAATAAACAGTACACATTAATTTTCATCTGAGGTTCGTTTTTTTATTATATTTTTGGCAACCATAATTAAATACAATATAATAATAAATATAGAAATTTCACATTAATTATGATGCATTGTAATTTTTATAAATTTAAGGTACATTACAAATAAAACCAATACCAGTTTTCAAATAAAGCCCCTGTAAGACAGGCAACTTGTCTTACATGAGAGGTAGAAGGGTTGCATACATTTGAGAGGTGGTGAAATTTTTATATTACATTGTTTTTTTATTATTCCAGCTGGTTTTAAACTATTTTTAACTTAATTAGCATAACATAAATAAGAAATTAAATATAATTAAGGCAAATAATAAAATTAATGAACTAATTTTAGTAATTTTGATGGATATAATAATATTATCATTATGTTTTGTGTAGCATAAATTATTATTACATTTTAGAAAATATATACATATTTATATTATTTATTTAAAAATTATATAAAAATAAAATATTATAGTAGCTTGTAAAAGCAATTATCAACAAGAAAATAGTACTATAGCATTAATAATAATAATAATTTAATCATATAAAATATAGAATGAAATTTCTCGAACCAAGGTACAAAATCGGTTACTGAGGTGGGGTCACTGACCTGCGCCACGTAGGGGGTCACCATGGCCCCGAGTCTCGCCATGGCGCTGCACGTCCCCACCCCGACCGCGCGGAGGGGAGTCGGGTACACCTGCAATCACATATATCAATTTACCTGTGGACCACGTAGGAAGGATGCCGCATTTAATTAAAAAATACGTGACGATTGTTTTTATTGATAAAGGTTAGAAGTGGAATGAAAATATCTTTTAAGATTTGTTTCCCAACAAAATAATGTTCATTGCATCTATTCGTTAGGAATTTTTATCGTCTCATGAAAAGAGTTTTCAATAAATCATTAAAAATTAAAAATAAATAAAAATTAAAAAAAAGTAACCCTGATGGGATTTGAACCCACAACCTTTCTCTCACCTCTGGAGTGTAGACATAGGCAGCCTGGAAAATTCCAGCGATGATTCCTCGAGCCACGAACAACATCACGGTGAGGAAAGTACGGCTGTGAGAATGCACGTGTTTTTATTTCTAATTTGATTATTGTAATAAATTTATTTTCACATATTACCAAAGAAGTGAGAAAATCATGTGCATAACGTGCATGGATTAAATCGGCAGTATAATTACACGATAAATTATAATTGTTTTAATTACTGCGTCAGTAATTACTCCTCATATATAAGCTAGAAGTTAAACCATCCATTTTGAAAATGATTATGATTATTTTTGAAAAGAAAAGAATAATGAAGTCGGTATAATTATAAAACTAATTATAAAACAGAAGTTAACTTTAATAATAAATAATTTTTGTTTGGAACAACTATAGTGCAGTAAATATTATTAGATAATATCGGATGGTGTAATCGATTAATACATTATTATATATAATTATTGTTATGTTAATTACAGTAAATAATATATAATTAAACTAGAGCCTTTAATTTCTAATAACCAAATGCCTAATATACTTAGAGCTATATATATTTTCAGCTCTGCGCTCTGCTACAAAACTATAAAATTATATAGAACGTTTGTATTTGAAGACTTTAAATTAGCTTTGAAATACTGTCCTTGATAAATTAAGGTAAAGATAACGCCGGTCAGCTGTTCAATGTACTCCCCTTTGATTAACATCTAAACCTTAACAAATTCACAAAAATTCTGATTTTTTTTTAGAGGCAGATATAAGTGCCTAAGCCATAGAAAAAATTTCAAAACAATTTAAATTTTTTTTTTTTTAATTTTCAGCATAGCTGGGGCTTTTCCATGTAGAGACAAACTAAAAATTTAATTAAAAAAATCGGTTCTTTAAATTGTTTTGAAATTTTTTCTATGGCTTTTAGGCACTAATATCTGCCTCTCAAAAAAAAAATCAGAATTTTTGTGAATTCGCGCAGGTTTACATGTTAATCAAAGGGGAGTACGTCGAACAGCTGATCTTATCTCTACCTTAATTACATTATTATAATTGCACTCACTTTGTCGTGCAGACGTAGAGAAAGGATACGCAGACTGCGAAAATCACAAACTGCACTGCCATCGTTTTCTTTCGTCCAAACCGTTCGATTATGAAGATCGTTGCAAATATTCCTGAAACGTTTAATAAGAATTATACTTAATTGATTAATTACACATTAAATTCGGCCAATGAGGATCATCGTTACAACCTGTCCACCAATCACTGAACACGACAGAGATCTCAATAAATATGACGAGCTGAAGAGACCATCAGTGACTTGGGGCGATCTAAAGTTCAAAATTTCCGGGACTAACATGTACATAACTGCTGCAATTTCCTGGTAAAACTTTCATAAGACACGGATATCTCTGGTGTTCTTTGGCAAGGTATAAAAACTGACCTGGGAACTCGGCCAGGGTGGTCCAAAGAAGGTCCATGTAGTCCGAGGTCGAAAGTTGTCGACAGTCGACCGAGCAGGTCTGAGAGAGGTCAGGGTCTAGAGGTCGCTTCGAGCAAAGACCTTCACTGGCCTCGAACAGCTCCGTGGTCATCAGCACCACGCCGTAGTAACAGAAGGCCGTGGACATCCTGAAAGGTCATATTCAAGGTCATTTGGAAACTGACCTCGTCTCTGGCTTGAAAGTGAAAACAAACTGTTGAAGTTCAATGATAATCCTGTAAATTAATTATGTAATCTAAAATATACTTATTTATATTACATAATAATATTTATTCCTTCATGTTTAATATAAATAAAATGAGAGAATTGAAAGTACAGAGTTTGGTGTATGAACATTCGGCAGTATCAGTACAACAGGAAAATTCAGGCAAATCAATTTAGTTTTATCTTTATGATATAGATTGCGTTACTTTTTTTATTTATTTATTAATAAAATGTAACTATTTGTTTAATTTATTGATTTTATTATATTAAGCTTTACATAAATTAAAAATCAGAAATTCAATATTCAATTAAATATTTTTAAATAAGAATTTAATAATTTAATGATTTAATATAAATGGAAATTATTTTAAAAAATACTTCTTAAAATAAATCAAAGTATTTAATTTTCTTTAAAAAAATTGGATATTAATTACTCTTTGTTTAATAAAAGAGAAAGTGTATGAAATGATTTATGCTAACAATTATCTGCTATGCTAGAAAATAATAAATAGTAGCAGCAACACTATCTTAGTGTCAAATTTTATGATATTCTCTCCGGTAGTAGCCAGAAAATGTATTTCTCGCCCTCGCCCTATTCGTATTACCCCTTTGGGGAGTTTCAAAACTGATAATAAATAAAAAGGCCAGAAACTTTACACTTCCGGCTACTTCCGGAGGGAATATCACATAAATTTGACCATAGTGCTCCTCCGTGGAGTTCCACTGACCAAATGAACCAGAGCAGGAGCGACGTTCTCCGCAGCTCTGGTCTCAGGAGGTCCTTGACCCTTCCTCTGGGGGTCACGTGACCCTCATCCACCACCAGACGTCCCAGCAACATCGGCCGGCCGTTGTCCTTGGCGATAGTTCGCAGAGTGTCCTCGGCTTTGTCCGGGTGTCCGCAGGCCACGTGGTACCGCGCGCTCTCGGGCAGCCACTGTCAGAGAGTATTTGGTCAGTGGGAGAGTATATCTCACAAACTTTACTCCTGCCTCATTTGTTACAGCTACACTAGACAGACATATGTGGCTTTGTAATTTCAGGTGGTGTAAGAGGACATATTTTTGTCAGTGAACCTTTTTTTGTAATGTAAAAATTAGCATTTCATAAACAAAATAATGGAATTATATTCCCCAAGTAAATTATTATAAAGTGCATGTTGGAGCGATTGGGGAATTATACATGTGAGAATTCTTTAATGAAAAAATTGCCTTTAATAAGTAAAATTCATAAATGCAAAATTTGCAAGACATCTCTTCCTATGTTTATGCAATTCCCTTAGCATCCAAACGGATTGGGTTATATTTGCAGCATTAGCAAGATCATAGAGTTCAATCAACCTGAATTCTAGTTTATACAGGAGGGTGTTACCCTGAAGACCTAATTCAGGTTCTATAAAGCTGAATATTAGCACCTAATAATATATTGTCTCTGATATTTACTGATTAATTACATAAGGAGTATGCTACCCTGGAGTATACTCACTGGGCAGATGCAGGCGAAGGCGAGGAGGGGGAAAGTCGAGAGAGCCAGCAGCCACTTCCATCCCAGCGTGGGCATCACGATGAGGGCCAGGAGGACCTCGAAACACGCGCCCAGGGCCCAGAAACACTGCGGACGTGGGTGCATGGTATTATAAATGTTCATAATAATTTAAACACGCGCCCAGGGCCCAGAAACACTGCGGACGTGGGTGCATGGTATTATCAATGTTCATAATAATTTAAACACGCGCCCAGGGCCCAGAAACACTGCGGACGTGGGTGCATGGTATTATAAATGTTCATAATAATTTAAACACGCGCCCAGGGCCCAGAAACACTGCGACAAGTGACATGCTGTTCTTTATATCGGAATAATGTATCAATGTTTATAGAAGGTGGTGTATGAAAATAATATATTAAGTGTGGAAAATTGCAATACAATTTTAACTTACAATTAAATTAAATACAATTTAAACACTACACTAAACTGTTGATGATCAACAGGAAATAAAATAGAAATAGAAATAAAGAAATTATAATAGAAAAAATGTGTGGGGTAGACAAATATAAAAAATATGATATTTTTACCATTTAAAGAAAAAATTTCTTACTATACCATAAGACAGAGAATGCTCCCGTGAAAAATATAACTGTACAATTAGAGCAATAATTATATAATTTTTATTATACAGATAGGTTAAATCATATAATATTTGGTTAAATGCATAAAAATCTTGCAGTGTATAAAATATAAAGTTACTTGTTTAAAAACATTATTTAACATTCTACTTTCAATTTTTGTAAAATAAACAATAAAAATATATTAAAAATTTAAAAATAGATTTCATTTATTATTTCAAAAATTATACTGACGAGTGATCTGTAAACGAAAAATTTAATATTAACTGAAATGCAATGAAAATGTTGATAATCTTATTTATTGTTCAATTAATATCGTGAAAATTTAATAGCAACTAAAAGGCAATTCTTATTGAATTATATCGATAGGTCACATGTATAAAATTTAGAGTTATATGAAAACGTTTAAATTTTTGTCTAATAATTTAATAACAAATAATGTTATCCAAACTTACATCAAGAAGCACCACACATTTCGCTCGTTGTTTTGTCGGGAGAAATTCTGCGTATAAAGTCACCCTGAAAACGAAAAAAATATATATTATTATTTATTGTATTTGAGTGTTCTAGTTTTTGATTTTTAACATTGAGAAAATTTTGAAACAAAAATGAAAAATAAATTGAAATTTTTATTTTAAAATTTAAACCTATTTTTTTACATAATATTTCATTATTTTAAAATGTGAATTTGGTAAGTAAATTGTAATTTTAACTAAAATTTGTAATAAAAATAATACAAAGGTGAAAAATTAATTATAATTTTGAAATTTGACATGGAATCATAAGCAAATAAAGCAATATCTGCCCTAGCTTTTTTACAGGATAACGAAATTCCCATAATGTTCAGTACAATAATATCTATAGTATAAAATATATAAATTTAAATTCAATAACAAACAATATAGAGGCAAGTTACATTCATCGCTCTTTACCTGACTAATAATAATTTAAAAAAAATAAATAAACTCACGACTGCGGGACACATCCGATTGCGAATCCCACGAGGCCTCGGAGAAACAAAATCCACGCGTAGTTCGGTGCGAACGAGCTCATGAACCCGTAGTAGAACAGAAGAACGGCGCACAGCGTCAGGGCCTATCCAAAATTCAGTAAATAAATGTACAGTATGTGCACGGTATAAAGACAAGAAGTTGCCTGCTTTACGGGGGCGATGAAGTAAATTTTGAAGCTTTTGTGAAAATTTTGTCGTTTGGATTTTTTATTGTAAATATATTATTTTTCCAGAATTTTGGTATTTATACTATTCACTGGACTAGATGCAGTATTTTCTTATTTATATTATAGCATATTTTAATCATTCTGACATTTAAATTGTAGGATGTCCCATTTGGTCCCTATAATTTTAACATGCTGGCGCAGAAACAAAAACAATTAAGCCGTTCACTTTCACTTCTAATGTCAGCATAGGAGTGTTTCTTACCTATATTGTGTTATTGTGACCTAAGTGTTAGCTTTATTTCCTCTTTCATAACACTTATTAATTTCTTATTATGCGTCACATAAGAGTCAGAATTAATATTTTTCTTACCTGTTTACGTCCATAACGGTCGCTCAAGTTACCCCAAAAAGTTGAACTGATCATCATTCCCAGAAACACCACCTGAAAAAAAAAACGACATTGAAATTTTGTTCGGGGTTGAACTTAAATGCTAAGAATGAGTGAAACAGAATTTATAAAAATTTGCACAATTTAGAATTTATCAAATAAATTCAAGTGTACCAAGATTTTCTATACTCTAAAATAATATTTTTTAACTGAACACTTCCATAACTTCCTATATTTAACACGATATTTGACCTCAATTACAATTTTCTATTTTATAACTTAATATCACCGTTCATGCTAGCAAACACGTCAAAGATTTGAATTGGATTAAATCCATGTGAATTCGACCACACGAGTTTTATTTATAAAAATAATATTTATAGATTTTATAATTAATTATCTCTATATTGAACATCTTGTAATAATACATTTAATTGTATAAAATAATTATATTTATTTACTTTTAAAATTTTAATTATTATAAAATATATAATAATTAAAATTAATGAAATGAATGTTTCAATTGTATAAGCATTATTATATATTTAGAGTAAAAAAAAAAATCAATAATTATGAAATATTTTAAGGAATCTATATACTAAATGGAAGTAAATCGTATCTTTTTGCACCAAAGCTCCTTCATCAATCAAATTAAAAGATTCTTTGTATTATTTACTATTTTTTTAATCGAACCCTAACTGGGTACTTCTATTTACTAATTATTCACTAAATTTGAATTTTTTTTATTGAGGACTAAATTATTTGTCATACACAGTATGATAAATAATTTTAATTTATCATGCCGTAACTTTTTTTCTAACTTCCTTCATTTGAAATCTGATATATTCATTTTCTGATAATTAATAGGACGATGTGCAATATATTACCATAACTCCCTATTCTTACACAGGAACTGTCAACAGCACATCACATTGGGGAAGAGCAACCGTAACGTACGACGGTAGCTTGTTAAATTTATATATTAAAATATAATTTAACTTAAAATTACATGCTGTATAACACTAAATAATTTGCAATGTCGTCATATTAAAATACAATAATTATAGAGATCTTTTAATTATAATAATATAATTTTACAATTATAAAATAAATTTAAATTTTAAATAAAAATGAAAAAAAATAAATTTTAATTAATATATTTTGTTTGTATTAAAATTAAATAAAAACTAATATCCAATAAGATCCATATTTCATGGTAAGTTATCAGCAAATCAACCTTCTTGCATGAAGATAAATATCATTGGATTTTCAAAAGTAAACAACTCACGGTGGTGGTGAGGGCCTGCTGGTAGCGCGTGATCCTCCAATCACAGTGGAGGGCCGGGGACAAGATGCTGAGGATTGTCATCTCCATGCTGTCCGCCATCCAACAGAGGCCCGTGAACAGAGACAGTTTCACTTGGAACTTGCCGAAACCGAACGCGTTCACTGCCTGAGTTACCGTGTATGTGTCTGAAACAAGAAGATATTGGTTTTGTTGGCAATTAACTTATAATAATGCTGGAATGAAGCAAATAAGCAATTCCTGAGACGAGAAACAAGAAAAACTGTAATAGCAAAATCTGTTCTGTTAGCTAAAAGCCCTTGTATCAATCATTAAAAATATGAATTTCTTCCAGCTTGTATACGAAACAATGATATAGTGATTGTTTATAGCAAAATGATTCAATTAAAAAATAAATTTATTCTTTCAGAGAGAAAGTTGCTCGCTAATACCAGAGATTTTACATTGTCAACGTAAACTCTTAGCTAATACTCCCTGATGAACATTGTCTTCTTATAGTAAATTTGGTTGATTATGTTGGAAATAATTGAAGGGATTTATTGACTTAATACTGGATTCAGACAAGTTAGGGGAAGTGAGAGATAATTTTAAAAGATTTTTTTTTATTATTGATCCACAATACTTTTAGTCAAAAATAATAAAACAAATTTTAATTTTTTTTAATAAATTATTTTAAAATAAAAATAATTGATTTTTAAATTGTTGTATGTTATATTTTAAAATTTATTTTTTTAATTTTTTTAGTGAATTTTATAATTTATTTTAAATATTTTTGTCATAACTGTTTACGCTAGAAATAACATCAGTTTGGTTAAATTGGGAGTGATAGGGAGTTAGATAAAAACCCAGTCTTGAAAGAAATTTTGAAATTTAAATGTAAATGCTGGAAGAAAATATGTTATTTATAATTAATTATATTTTAAATTACTTAACTCCCTGATAAGAATAATTTAACTTCGCTGACATATATCGTTCTAAGTTTGTAAATTATCCCTGATAAGACGCCACGGGAAGTTTTTTAGGACTTTAAAAAGTAAATTTGTTTGCAACTTTTCATTAAAATTTTAACAAAATAATATATATTTTTTGTCATTTGATAACTACTTTTAATTAGCGCTTGAACATAATTACATATTTAGTTATAAACAAAACTTAATAGCTGGTATAAAAATTGGATTCAAGTATTAATTCCCCTACAAAAAAAAAAAAAAAAAAACTTGGATTGTTTTAACCAGTTTTATATATGTAGTTAGTAGTTATATATTTTTAGGCTGCGGTCGGTGGCGCAGTGGATGCCTGCTTGTCTGTCGCTCGGGTTTGACAGGTCAGGTGCAGGTGGCTTTTACATTTCGCTTTAAGAGTGTGCTCGTGCTTTCCGAGTGATGCGCTTGTAAGTGTGTTGCTGATACGGCTAGGATCGGTGTGTATGCTTAACAGGTCTATGCATTGCTCCGGCTAGTCCAGGCTGTGGTTGTAGTGGCCCACACCATACAAGGGAAATCCCGGGACAGTTCATCAATCCACCGCATAAAATAATGTCTATTAAATCATATGTTATTTGGCTTACTGTGATATAGAACTCATTTATCGTCTTGAGATAATATATACACCTCGTGACACCATATATATTTGCCTTATTTGCTGGAAGTGCAGCTCCAGGAGACAAAAAGTTGCTGATTTTTAACTTCAGAGAGGCAAGAATAGCACTTAACTATTATTATAGACTGTGTGGGAACGGTCATAATGTTCTCTTGGCTTAAAAATTCATTTTTTTTTTATATAGATTTAGTATTTTTGAACTACCCTGGGATCATTAAATGGCTTCAGGCAATTTCAAAGTATTATCATATTATTATTATATTCCTGTTGAGAACCGAATTTGTGCGTACAAAAAAAAAAAAAAATGAAAAAACAGTTCGAAAGAATTTAATAAATTTTGCGTATTACAGGGATCTACATCTCTTTTAATAACATATCATTAAAATCACTGAGAACGAAAATTGCAAAGAATGTTCGGCGTTACAAAATTATAACATGTCCCAAGGTGATGTACTGTACGTCAAAATGTAAAACTTGCCAGAATAGTCAACATAACGATATGTCCTTAAATTTCATGAAAATGTAGTGCACTTAAATATATCATTATAATTAAAATTTAATTTCTTTGGTGCACTATTTAAGCTATAAAATATATCATAATCAATTAAACCTTATATGGAAATTATGCGTTAATAATCGTCACGTTTGATACGTTTAACTGTTATAACTCCATTCATTGAAACATCGGTTCATTGATCTCATGCGTGCTCATGAGACATAATGGTCACCATTGTATTGTTAAATATATGAATATGGACTTAAATGAAATATTAAAGTATGTAAAATTATCAATTCTTATTTTAAGACAAATTGAATTAAACAATTTTTATATTGTTTATACTTTTAATAAAAATCTCATTTTAACATTTTTTTCAATTCTGAACCTTAAGTCTTTAACACATAAGGTTCAAAATATAAATATTTACATAACCACGTCTACATAATCTAACACAAACAATATTTACAACAAAACCACTACTCTACTTCCTTTATAATGTAAATATTATCACACATAAAAAACCGCAGATAAGACGAAAGCTGCGGGAGTTGAATTCACTTACCATCGGGAACGACAGAAACTGACGTCATTTCTATGTCTTGTCCCAAAGTCGGGAGATTCTCGTTGAAGTCTCCCCCACTAGAGCCGGACAACATAGCTGGTGCTCCTCGGACACTCCCGGACACTGAACCGTCCAGATCTTCATACTTGGACGAAGAACCCAAGTTCTTGATATTACGTTTCACCGAGGCTACGACTTGAGACATTTTTGTAGACTCAACTACATTTGTTTATTTCTAAGACTTCTGCCACATCGTCAGCTATTACGGTACTTGTGAATACAGCTGCTGCTACAGAGACGGTCGCGCCTCGCCAGTTCGCCCGCCCTCCTTTACCCTCCCTACTTCCGTTCTCCTTCAATTATTAAAATTTTACCGCTTCAAGAGACTAGTGCTGCCTCTACGGCCTCTATGTAAAATATTTGGAATTATTTTATATGCAACTATTTTTCAAATAGTCATATCCAATAATATAATTTATTAGTCTTTGTTGATAAGAATGAATAATTTAATGATTATGATTAGATGAATTAGTTAAATGTTGTCAAATCTTATTAATAATATTTTATTAATGTACGTCATATAACTGTATTTATATAATTTTTAAATTCTTATTGTATATAATATTTTATTATTTATAAACATTTATAATTTAAATTAACGAAATTTAATACTATTTAATTTATCATAGAAATTTTGTAAGTAATTAAAAAAAAAATAAACTTTATTTAGATGAAATAATTTGTAATGAAAATTTAAAACAAAAAAATATTTTTCACCAAAAATTATATAATTATGAGATCATTATTACTATATTAAATTAAACGATAAATTAATACTGTATGATATTTTGTATTAGGTTTATTCATAATGACAGGTAGTATGTTTCCTCAACAATACTTTCATATAAAATCAAACTATCGATGAACTTAATTAACAAATTTGATATATAACTCCCTATTAACAAACAATTATTCCTATTGAAAATTTGTGTTAATATTCGGGGTATGGTAAAATATAATTGCTAAATTAATTTGTGGAAATTCAATGAAGTCGTTAGTTTTTGTGTCATATTTCATAAGTATAATGTAAATATAATATGAAGAATTTTAAGACGATAAGTCACATATGATATCATTGTTGACGCAAGAGTTAAACTCAGTGACGTGTATTGATCTGTGATGAATCTTCAATTGGTTTTTAGATTTTACAAACGTCACAACTCACATTATGCTAACAAAAATTCCAATTCATCATTACAATATTATAATTCTTATCTCCATAATATAGACGTATTTATGCCTCACAAAATTTAAGATGGAATGTAATTATACACTAAAGGAGGCTTTTGATTTAATTGGCTTAACGTACCGCTAGTTTTTAATATACGCTAGCCTGACATTCCGAATGATGCTGTATTATCTCTTCCTTAACCGAATCACGTGTGGAAACTGGAAATTTTCCAAGAAAGTAGGGTGCCTATATAGCTGTTTAAAGTAAAGTGATCACGAGAAAAAAAAGTTGAGTTAGTACTGTCTAAAAATAGTTCAAGTGGTTCTCCATTTGGAACTGAAATCCAAAAAATTCCATCTCAAATAAGTTCTCCAGAAAAAAATTCCAAAGTCTGAATGAGCGCGTCGCTTAACATTGCATGGGCCTTACCTGACAAACACCCTCGATTATCTCGAAAAAATACTGCGTTCGGTGGTATGAAAAAAATATAGCGATGTTCTACGACTTGAGCTTTAACCACATGCAAATTTTGAGTATTTTTTTTTCGAATCAGTTTTTCCGTAAAAAATCTTTAAAATTTCTTATGATAATTGTAAATTTGTAAATTGTAAATGATTGTAAATTGTTCCGAAAGAAGCTAAAAAATGTCCTTATAAGTAAAGAGTTCTATTCAGTTAAAGCTTTTGAGAGCAATAAATTGCCTGAGAGTATTGTATCCTTATGATTTAAAACCTGGTTCATATTTTTTGTTAATATTGTGGTTCATTTTTTTATACTTATTTTTTTCCTTTGTTATATTTATAAAGTGTTGCATTTTGATGTTATGTATGTTTGTTAATATTAAGTTTTTTTGACATGAACATATGTTGTCTTGTACAATCGAAAAAGTTCGAATAAAGAAAATAAATAAATAAAATAAATAAAATAAATTGACATAATTCCGGTGTCATTTTGTTGGTTAAAATGTGTAGTCAATATCTTGTTATCATTATACTCGGACGTAATAGAGATAACATCAAGGTATATATTGTCAAGGTAATTCTCGAGATTGTAGTATTCTTGGCATGATGTACGCGATGGTGAGTAGATATTGCATTGTATTGTTAAATTTAATGTTGCAAATTATTATTTGCATTTTAAACTCCCTATTTTAATAATTCTTAAAAAAAAGTTACAAAATTTAAAGAAAATAAACATAATTATGGCTACAGATTTTGCCTTGGCAATTTATTTAATTAATAACCGTTATATATATAAATGATTTCAATATGTTTTCTACCATATAATTTGATGCATTTTAAAATAAAATTAACAGTAAATTTACAAGTACATTTATTTTAATAAAAATGTGTTATTACGAAGCTAAATATTTCAAATAATGCTAATATTTTTAATATTTTTAATTATTTATTTATAAAAAATTACGTTACTTTACTTGGAACTTAATATAACAGTAAACAGTTAATATATTTATAAATTAATGTTAACCACGCACTTTTATAAATAAATCCGCAAATGAGGAGGGAGTTTTATATTACATTTTAAATTAATTTAAAGTAACTCAAAACTTTAATTATTTTTCTACAAATAAATCATTAGAAATATTATAATGTTTTAGTTTTATTAGAAATATTAAACTCATGCAGTATTAAAATATTTTTACTGCAATAAATTTACTTCATATCAAAGTTTCTTTCATTTTTATGCATCAAATTATATGCTAGAAAAAGTATTAAAATCAAGTGTATATTATAATTGTTAAATAACATAATTATTTTATTGCCAAGGCAAAACCTATTGTTTCCTGAGACACTTCTACTGTAGTGTACATTAATTTTATCTTTTGTCTGTTGCAGACTCTGCGATTGTTGTTGTTAATTACAACAATAAGTTGTTCATGGGCTTCCCCCAATTTCTACAGAGAGGACTACTTCAATCAAAAGGTACTCCAGTGGGTTTATTTTAATTAGTAATACAAATTTAAGATCACGAAACAGGCACATTGAATAAAATGTACTTAATACTCTCGATTCCCGAACGCCGGAGACAGTACTAACTCCCTTTTCACTTTTTTTCAATCGCTGGAGACTAATTGATAATAATTAATTTCCCGTCTCCTCAAACACTTGACTTAGCATAAGTAAATTCTTTTCAAACTGCAGTAGCGATGTTATATCGCATTTTGCTTTCAGTTCTTGAATGGGGGAACCATGGAAATCTTATTTAAAATTGTCAGTAATTTACAACGACTGTGTACTTAGTAAAATGTTCTTGGGTAATTTTATATTTGCATTTTATCATCGCTCACGCAACACTGGATATCGCTATGTATACTAAAGAACAATAATCACAATGAGTCCACTTTTCTCAGGTCGGAGGTGTACCTTTCACTGTGACGTCAGTCAGCGTTGGTCCACACAGTGACCTGGAGAATAACAGTCCAGCCACCATCTACGACAGAAACATAGATCTCTTTGTAAGCGCAATGCCGTCTGAAGTCGAGGTAAGATACACTTTACTAGATAATTACATTTTAAGTAGTATTGATAATTAGATTATATATTGTAATGTATATATATTAACCATAGCATTACCAGCGTTACCAGGAGGAAGGGGGGGGGGGGTCGAGATGACCCGTAATTCTTTTAAAGCGGAAAAAAAAAGTGTGAAATTTCTACACAAAATCAGAAAAAAAATGTAATCATTAGTTACTGAGTTAGCCATCCAGCAATGTATATTTGCGCGCAAAAAAATAAAAATAAATAAAGAAAAAATATTAACGAGAAAAAACTTAAATTTTTTGTTTAAATAAATTGTTTAAATAGCGGGTCGTTTACACATAACACACCGTAAAGCGTGGAGGAAAAAAAACTTTTTAATGCAAGGATTAACCATGCATGCACATTTGCACATGATACTGTATACTTCTGTAATTATTTACAATTCTCTGTTCAAATATTTTGAATGCAGGCTAACCACGTGGTAGTGTTCCCTGAATACGCCCTGACAAGTTTGGGGGTGGCTGATGACCGCGACCTGGCCAGCTCCTTCGCTCAGGTCGTACCTTCACGAGGTCAGGGCATCAACCCTTGCAGGACCTACGGCAATGGACCCACGGAAGACGTGAGTCTCCCTCTCTATCTCTTTCTAATCTATTGTATCGGCATCAAAAATTTTATTGCAAAAATGGATAGAGAGCAAAGTTATGCTACTCTGATTTTTTTTTTAGTGCCCGGGACCTATATTTTAAAAAAATTATTGAAAGTATATATACAGAGAAAATGACACCTCTGGACGCCTCTCTTAATAAAAGGATAAGACCTAAAAGGGGCGTGGGTTCAAACCCGACCTCGATAAAACTTTTTAGCAATACTTGCCGTTCTCTCAAAAAATCTGAAAAAAAAAAATCAGAGTAGCATCACTTTGCACCCTGTATCAATTTTTGAAATAAAAATAATGAGGTCGATGATCTATTCTCCTCATGTCCTCAGGCTCTTCGCCGCCTCTCCTGCCTGGCCTCCACCTCCAAGGTATATTTGGTGGTGAACCTGATAGAGAGAGAAGAATGTCAAACCACCGTCTGCCGACCGGACGGACTCAACCTCTACAACACGAATGTCGTATTTGATAGAAATGGAGTCGTGATAGAGAGGTGAGTTGATTAGAAAGCATTCCCTCGCCAATAGATGGCCGTAGTGTCAATGTTTTGATCAACCCCTCTTTTGGCCAGGCAAATTCCTCAGGGTGATGTCTGTAGTGACTAAATTATGTTCTCCAGGTACCGGAAACAAAACCTGTACGGAGAGACGGCTCTGGACAAGCCAGGCTCCACTTCCGGTTTCTTCTTCACGGACTTCGACGTTTCATTCGGCCTCGCCACATCCTTCGACCTTTTGACCTTTGATGCCGTCGAGTTGACGCAACTGTTGAACTTCACTGAGGTCATCGTGCCCTTCGCGTGGGCCGGGGAGCTGCCCTTCTTGACTCGTGAGTCTTGGTCTCTCTCTCTCTCTCTCGACACGACAGACAAAAATAAAAATTATTAATTTAAAATATGTCTATCTATAAGGTATTGGGGGGAGGGGGAGGGAGGTGATGTAACGAAGAGGCAGAGGGGGTGAATTTTAAGTGAACCTAACCATTGCCCATGTCCCATGCCCATAAACCATAAATATGTCCCTACTAATAATATCCTGGAAAAATACCTGCTTTGCAAGATATATTTGTCATTTTAAATTCATAAATTAATCAGCAAAAATACAATAATTTAATTTATTAACTTATTGTATCCCCACAAAAAGTTAAATAAAAACGATTGTAGTTAAATTTTATAGGACAAAATTTTTGTATTTAGAAGAAACCAAGAAAATGCATTGAATTTAAATGTTACACTTTTCAATTAGAATATAATCAGACGATATTTTTCTGGTAAGAAGGTAGGTAATCCTAACTAATGTATATTTAATTATCATGTTCCAGCGTTCCAAATTCAGAACGGCTGGCACGAAGCTAACGGCGTGAACATTCTCGCGGCCTGCTACGATAAACCATCTCAAGGTTTTTCTGGATGTGGCGTTTATTTTTACAACTCGTTGAATGTACGCTCCTTGACATACATAGATTTTGTTGGAAGTACGTCTCAAACACTCCAGGTAAATTCATTAATTAAACCGGAGAAGAAAGAAGAGGAGAAGCAAGAAAAGCAGCTCAAAGAAATCGTGTACAAGAACGAAGATTTAATTGATTACGTCTCAGTGCCTCTGATAAACACAACCACTTTGACTGAAATTCTGGCATGTCATAACACGTTATGTTGTAAAATATCGTATCAGTTAGAAAATGTAGCATCTGAATTTCACTACCAGTTTTTGGTGTTTGATGGTTTAAAATATCATTCTAATGGTAAAGTAGCGTGGGCCAATCAGGTGTGTGGATTAGTAGCATGTTCTGGGGACGATAAATTGAGTTGTGGGGATCCCCCTGAACTGTCAACCTACTCAAACACTACGACATTTAATAGCTTGGAAGTATCAGGGGTATTTAACACAACTTTAATGTTTAATTCGTACAATTCTTCTCTTGTAATGCCGTCTACAATGTATAATAATTATTTTCCGAACGAAAATAATTTATTTGATATACAAGAGCTTAATGAAACACACTTTCTATCTACTTTAACTGCAAAAAATGTTACAAAAGCTGTACATACTTTCGGGCTACAGTCCTATGATTTAAAAATGGTAAAGATTGAAAATGGAGACTCGATGGCTGTGTCATCCAGGCCTTGCATGTTAGTACTTGTTGGGACTGTTGTGTTGAGTTTGTTTAGAATTTAGTGCATGAGATAAAATGTAATTTATATTTTCTTGTTTTTAATTATAGAGATTGATATTTATAAATTTAATGTTATACACCTATATTATTGTACAGTAAATTTTAAAGGGAAAGGGTGCCTACTTTTAAACAAAATCAAAAGTCGGGGCTCCTCCATTTTTACAAATTTGAAGTAAATTATTATATATAAGGTCGAAAAATGTCATTAATTAAAATACATACAAATAGAAAGGTTTGAAGGTTTTTTTATCCTTAAATTATTTTTAATCCTGTCTACCGCAACAAACAATGCACAATATTCTTCAATTTAACCTACATGATTGAATTCAGTATATAAGTAGTATCATTAGTTCAATATTATTCAGTAGTTTTACAATAATTTTTTATTACATATTATGTATACTTTTTTAAGAAATATTTTAATTTTTACATACTGATAATAAATTCCTAAAAAATGTGTTTTCAGGAATTTTGAGGTAGCTCAAAACAGTGAAAACGGCAAAACTTGACAAAACCATAACTTTTAATTTTAGCTCGATCATATTGAAAACACCTGACGTCATGTAATTGGACCCTAGGAGTTCAAATATGAAGGAATTTTGAAGATTCAATCATAAACAAAAAAGCCGGATTTTGAGGCCTTAAACTTCAAAACAGTGAAAATGGCAAAACTTGACAAAAACAAAACTTTTAATTTTAGCTCGATCATACTGAAAACACCTGACGTCATGTAATTGGACCCTAGGAGTTCAAATATGAAGGAATTTTGAAGATTCAATCATAAACAAAAAAGCCGGATTTTGAGGCCTTAAACTTCAAAACAGTGAAAATGGCAAAACTTGACAAAAACAAAACTTTTAATTTTAGCTCGATCATACTGAAAACACCTGACGTCATGTAATTGGACCCTAGGAGTTCAAATATGAAGGAATTTTGAAGATTCAATCATAAACAAAAAAGTCTGATTTTGAGGCCTTAAACCTCAAAACAGTGAAAACGGCAAAACTTGACAAAACCAAAACTTTTAATTTTAGCTCGATCATACTGAAAATACCTGACGCCATGTAATTGGACCCTAGGAGTTCAAATATGAAGGAATTTTGAATATTCAATCATAAACAAAAATGTCGGATTTTGAGACCTTAAACTTCAAAAAAGTGAAAACGGCAAAACTTGACAAAACCAAAACTTCTAATTTTAGCTCGATCATACTGAAAACACCTGACGCCATGTAATTAGACCCTAGGAGTTCGAATATGAAGAAATTTTGAAGATTGAATCATAAACAAAGAAGCCGGATTTTGAGGCCTTAAACCTCAAAACAGTGAAAACGGCAAAACTTGACAAAACCAAAACTTCTAATCTTAGCTCAATCATGCTGAAAACACCTGATTCCATGTAATTGGACCCTAGGAGTTCAAATATGAAGGAATTTTGAAGATTCAATAACAAACAAAAAAGCCGGATTTTGAGGCCTTAAACTTCAAAACAGTGAAAACGGCAAAACTTGACAAAACCTAAAATTTTAATTTTAGCTCGATCAAATCAGGTAACGAAACACAAATAAAATTTTAAAAATGTTGCTTCTTTGAAATGTTCAAAAATTAATATCAGTTTTACGTTAAATATTGCAGAAAATGTAATAAAAATAACATTATAGAGCTAGCATGTCGCAGTAATTAAGTAATTAAAATCAAATACCTTAAACTATTTTATTTAATTACGCTCTAGAATAAACACGACCCAAACCAATTCCAGCGCAATGTATTGCTTAGTACAAAAGATCTTACAACTTTCTCGAGAAAAGGAAGTGTACTCCGTGTGGGTACACATCCTCCAAAAACAACCAATTAAACATAATTCAAAGTGCCCAAAGTTAAAAATCCCCGCATAGAAGCTCTGATTTAAACATCCACCATACATTAATTTGTATTAGGTATTTAATTTAACATCAATCGCTGATAATTAGATCCATACAAATATGGAAAAAAACTATAAATGATGACAATAAAATTATATGCATCACTGATGAGAACAAAAATAGAATCATTATAATATATTACAGTAAAAGATACAGCGGAAACTCGCCAACGAAACGGAAATAAATCGCAATAATTGATTGAAAGTCGTGTGATAGAATGTTCTACTGCATGTTGTTCAATCATTGAATACCACAATATGAGACTTCGTGAATTTGTGCTGCTTATTTTCTTCGTAATCAATCAGGTATTTATTATTTCAGGTGTGAATAAAAACAAAATTTTATTCTCAAATTGAGAAATATATTATAATTATTCTTTTATATGCAGTTTGATTAATAAATTATTAATTGAACGTATAATGTATATGTAATTATAATACCCGTATAATAGTGTATAACAACTAGTAAATATATATATTATTTAAAAAAATATTAAACAAATGGAAAATAAATACAGAATAAATATAAAATAGTGAAATATTTATAACTCAATTTAATTAATGATATGGCTCCTGTAACAAACTAGTTATTATGTAAAAAAAAAAAATGGGAGTTTCCTACTTTTTATAATTAAAAAAATTAACTCTCAATTAATTCTATAAATTTAAAGGCATACAGGCCTCAAATTACAAATTAGATAGTCACCAAGTGGGTTTAGAGTATATAATCAACATTCGCATCATTTTTTTCCACGCGTGATGCATCTGTGCGAAGTCGCAGTTCAAAGTAAGAAATTTAGTCCTTGATGACGTCACGAAGTCCTTGATGACGTCACAACTCAATGCTAATCGGTGCTAGCTGTGAGTTGTGACGTCAGCAAGGACTTTCTTTACAGCGCGACTTCGCACAGACGCACCACGCGCAGGTAAAAATAATACGAATGTTGATTATAAACTCGAGTAACACTTAATGTCTGTCTAATTTGTAATTTGAGGCCTGTATACCTTTAAGTAAATTCTAACACTAAAACTAATACTAAAACTTTTTTTTTTAATATTCTTTAAAAATACACAATTCTGCGTGATTTACGCCCAAATTGATGGGAAAAAAATTATTCGTCTAAATAAAAAAATCATCAGCATTATGATTGATTGCAGAAAGAGGGTCATCTTCACTTATGAAGGAGATTATAGCCTCTCTCTCTCTCTCTCTCTCTCTCTCTCTCTCTCTCTTTCTCTCTCTCTCTCTCTCTCTCTCTCTCTCTCTCTCTCTCTGATAACAACACGTTCCAGATCTCCAGCGATGATATCAAACCCTCCAGCCAGGCGATGGTAATGTTGGACGAATTGAAAGCCGCCATGACGAAACTGAATGGAGTGTTCGAAAAAGTTCACTCTCGGCTCGCTCAAAAAGTCATTACCAAACAAAGGACGATCCACCCAGGTAGTTAATTTAATTGATTTCACTGTATAACCTCTAGCTAAGTTATAGTGAAAGTGAATTCCTTTGTCTGTTTTAATTTCCATTTAAAATGATGCAGTGCATGTGAGTTATATTATTTATCAAAATGTAATTTTTTATTTTATTTTTCTGTATAAAATTATGTCATTGATCTGAAAATTATTATTCACGGCTAACAGATGGATATAATATTATACATATAATAGCCTCATTTTCTTGTTATTAATAGGCCAGGGAAATTTTCTAGAGCAATGACTGCAACTAGAAGTAACAAAAGTAATTATAAAATTTTATGAAAGAAATTAAATTTTTCCCCTGTCACTTTACAACTACAAAAATTTTGAAATGTAATTACAAATAAAATTAATTTAATGCTTATAAAAAATAAAGGCATAAAAATTAATTATTCAGCCCAAAACTTGAAAAAGGCTAATTTGTAAAAACGACATTCAATTTGCAATTCATACAGTTCTTATATTTTTCTCGTTTCTAATATATAATAGGAGATTTTATTCTAGGTGACCATTCAGGGCCCAACAAAACTTGGGTGTTCATGATCGGAGTCGGGGATAGGAAGTATTACATGTACCAACGACCCCAGGTTTGTAGCTATGTCACTTTAATTTCGTACAAACACATTCATAAAGGACGTTCGCAAAGATTTGAGATCAATTTTCGGACTTGATTTACATGATTCTAGTTCAATTAAAAAAAGTATAAAATAACATTCCAGCTTACCTACGACCAGGCGTTCAAATGGTGCAAAGATCGAGGACTATCTCTCCTGAGTATCGAGACAGAAGCTGCGAGCACCGCCTTAGAAGCAGGTATGCTTCAATAGTAATTATTTTGTAAAATCAACTTTTCCGGTCATGAGTCCTCATTTTATTTTAGCTTGGTTTGAATTTTGCTGATCAATTTCAAATAAAAGAAATAAATCCCAGGATTTACCTAGCTTTGATTGAGGAAACTATGTAAACCTTGGATATGATGATTAGTACACCTCTATTATAACACTTGTGGGCCTATAGGATATATCACAGGAAACACTAACATGCATCTACTAGTTAGAACATGGTAAAATATACATAACAGTGATGGAATCTGAACCTAAAGCATTTTATCAATGGAAAACAATAATATTCATATTTTGCCCAAATTAAGTACAGCCAAATAAAACATAAAAGCACGAACAAACAAAAAATCTATTTATTTTTGTGTTCTATCAATATATCCCTCTATATCCTTCTATGTTACAGCGATATCAACAAACGACAAAACCTTGTATTTCACTAGCGGGAACGACTTTTCCAATTTATTCCACTTCATATGGAAGTCTTCCGGCAAAGAATTTTCCGTCAACAATTTCTTCCCTGGTGATCCAAACAACTTCAACGAGCAGGAGCGTTGCGTCACAGCAGGTCGAAAGTTTGGCTACAACGTTGGCTGGTTTGATTCTAATTGCAATGAACCGCGAGAGTTCATCTGTGAGAAGTTGTAGTTTCCATTTAATTAACTTAATTAATTAACAGAATAAAATATGGCTGGTTTAAAATACGTAAAAACACCATTACATAAGTGGCAATTTAAATTAATTATTAGAGCTATATAATGCTTCATCGTAAACTGGAGTATGTATTTGACGTTAAATGTCTAGTAATTAAATTTATTTTTAAATAACTGAAGTTAATTAAGATAAAAACAAAAATGTAGAAAATAAAAATCATAAACAAAAATATTTTATGATAATATATTTTTTTCTATCATAATCTTAGTGTTATTATGATTATATCACTTTCAAAATTTAACGAAGAAATTATAATTAATCTGTTTAGTACTGTATAAAGAAATAATGATGTAATGTCGAATAAATTTGTAATGTATTTATTTAAATTTAATAATAATAAATACATGCAACATTTTATATGCATTTAATTATTTATATTTTATTCTAATTATTATTGGACTTTAAAATAGTCGTACTATTTGTTTTAATGTTTATCAGCATTAATGTTATATAATTTAGCTAGTATACATTTTGGAAAAAAAAATTGTAAGGATTTGCCATCAGGTAATAAATGAATTTTTATTTTCATTTTTGTGTAGCTTATTTCATCTTTATTCGTACAGTCTCGGAAAGAAAATTAGTAAATTTGCCACTAGTAACTTTGTCCTAAACTTATTAACCAACTCTGTACTATGCATGTAATCTAATTTTGTACTAATGCTGGCTACTTTTGGAGAGATTTTTGGTACATTTTTATTTCCTTGGGAGAATTCGTTGATTGAATTGTATCACGTTAAGTATCAACTTCATTTCATTTTTATAATGTGTAAAGTAGGAACAAAATTTTTATTTAAAAAATAATAAATTATTTAAAAAAATTGTGATGATAAAAAATTTGAGCATTGATGCGAGTTACATGACTGTCGTTAGGCAGGATGCTTGCACACGAATATTTTATTTACATTGGATAGTTATGCAGCCAACATGTTCAAAATAGGCACCCTGCTTCTTATATGCTTGGTCGGCATCCAGGTATATTATCTTTAAATTAAACATTAATGTTCACTTTTATGCATGCATAATTAACATTTTTTTATCAACGGACATGCAGTATTTATTTTAGCGTAATGCTAGGAAAAAATGTTACATGACTTGAATGTATATTCCCTTGGATTTTAAGGGTGATGATTGAAAAAAAGTGGCAAAAAAACTTGAGGTCTTGTATCCAAATTTATTATAAAAAAATTATTATGCAGGTTGTCCATTATTATATACATATTATGTAAGTTTCTTGCTTGAGCAAGGCAATCAGTCTACTTTACAGGGGATCTGTGCAACGGTGGCATAGATAAACAATAATTCTGTATGATGTTGGAAATAGTTTAAAAAAAATGGCGTCAATAAAATGTAATTTAAATTTGCATAAATTTTGCTCGCCTTAGAATTTTGAATCTCCTTTTATATATTTTTTAATAATTTCTTTTATAGTTTTGACCTATAGCTGTAGTTCCACCAACATAATATGATAACAGCCTTTGAAACTTGGGATCTGACGTCAAATGCAAGGACCTTATAATATTCTGATTATTAATTTTTTTTTATAGAACTTCAATGAAATAGCCACGATCGACGTTGTGATAATAACAAAAACCTCTCGTGAAACTTCCATCAATGACATGAACGTACTTGGACCCAAGGCTGCTAGTGGCACCACCAAGCGGATTGTTACCAAACTAACGATCAAGCCTGGCTCGAAAACCGTGGCTAAACTTGGTGCAACGTCAAAAACTGTTGTAACGAAGAAAATTATCACTACCAAGACACCAATTATATCACTTGTCAAACCTGCAATGACAATTTCCAAAATTGACACTTCCAAACCAATTATTTCAACAAGTTCCACTGCAGCTACCACTTCCAAATTTGACACTTCCAAACTAACTCTTTCAATAAATTCCACAGTTACCACTACCAAAGCTGACACTACTACTTTCATGGCAGTAAGTATTGCCAAAAAATTGTTGTGGAGTCAATGATTTTCTTCCGCTATGTGTTATTTATATTATTTAAAAAAATATATAGTTAATAAAATTATATATAATTATATTTATATTTGGGGTGGAGATATTAATAATGATATTAAGTTACAACTATGTATTTGTACGTGTATTTTTCAATGTTTCTGTTCCAAGATGCAAGAACTAGACGCGGCTCTGATTCTTCCTGATGTTTTGAATGAACAAGTTTCAAAATTAACACCAATCATGAAGCAACTCCAAACTTCATTCAATACATTGATTTTAAAATCTATAAGACTGGACAACAAATTCGTTCACCCAGGTAACATATCGAACGTAGGATGAGAAAAAGAGATCATAGAAGCCCTGGTTGAAAAATTACGTCTTCAACTCATCCTTTACACGTCTAAACCTAATCTTTTTACCTCTAAAACACATCTTATTTTATTTCCTCTTCACTCAAAGCGAAGATGAAATGAATACAATATTTCTAAACTTTTATTCTCAAGAAGAAGAATAAAGACGTAATTTACATTGTATTTTTTCCTCTAAAATGGTGCAAAATAAGAGGACAAAAGACGAGAGGAGAGCCTGATAGCGAAGAAAATATATGAAATTTATTTCAACTCTGGGGAATTTAAAATTTTATTTCTTTTTGCAGGCGATGATACTGCGACCAGAACTTTTGTCACTTTAATTAACGTTGACAATAAGACGTACTATGTTTACAAAGAACCAAAGGTATGATCAATTGAGCTATCTATACTTATTGCAGCAAATTTAGGCAGGTAATAAACGTGGTTAGTGAGAAACACTGACAGCTTCTTCCCCTGTTCATTATGTTATGGAGACTATTCAAAATAGACAGCAGATATTTTAGCAAGTTACTGTTGATAATGTTGATATCTATTACTTGAGTTGGTGCTAAAAACAAAACTTTAGACTAAAATTTGACAACTAAAACCTTAACTTTATTATCTGTGTTAATTTTTAATTGGCTTCACTTTATTAATTTATTTTTGTTAATAATATGGTGTTTGCAACAATTTCTTATTAATTGATAAATGGTAACCAAATATTTTGTGAATAAAATACTATAATATGATGTATTTGATATGAAAAATATACTAATTAATAAAAAAATGAACAAAATTCTAACTCCCTTGCTATGTTCTAGACAATAGATAACTTGCAGATAATATATTTTATTGAGGAAAACAAAATAGAGGCTATAAAATTTTGAAGTTTAAATTATTTAATATTTTTTAGGACTATGTAAAAAAATATTCAAATTGTGGCATTCGATCTTTAATAAAAGGATAGAATCAAAATGCCTCGTGGCTCCAGTTTCAAAATGATTTCAAAATAATTCCTCATGCCGTGGACTCGAAAAAATTCAATATATTTTATTGGTACTTATTCATTCATTTCTGCAGTATAAAACGAAACATTTTTTTTTCCATAAAAATTTTACTTACAAGAAACTTTATCTGCACTTGTTTTTATATGGGGATAAAATTTTCATCTCAGAAGCAAATTTTGTCTTGTACCGTCATAGCGTTAGAAAATTTCCCTTTGCAGCCTTGTTGATCACCATGTCCCGTAAGAATTACACAGGGCATGATGACTAACAAGACTGCAAGAAGAGAATTTTCCAAGGCGACGAGTGTACAGTAATACTTGTTTCACTCTACATAACTTCCAATATTATTAAAAAAAGTAATCTTAAATTGCAGCTTTCGTATGATGACGCCTTCGCTTGGTGTAAGGTCCGCGGTCTTAATTTACTCAGCATTGAAACGCAGGAGGAAAGCCAGATCTTAGAGAAAGGTAAAATATTTCAGTGAAATAGAGTATTGTCCTCAATTTTTTTTTATTGCAGAAATGGATAGAGGGTGCAAAGTTATGCTACCCTGATTTTTTTCAGATTTTTTAGAGCCCGGGAACTATTTTTAAAAAATTATTGAAAGTCCTTTTCGTGACGTCACGAGACGCCGCTCTTTAAGAAAAAGATAGGATTTGCCGCCGCGTGACGTCACAAAAAGTACTTTCAATAATTTTTTTAAAAATAGTTCCAGGTCTCAAAAAAATCTGAAAAAAATCAGGGTAGCATAACTTTGCACCCTCTATCCATTTCTGCAATAAAAAAAATGAGGACAATACTCCATTGTTGTTCGAACATTTAGAAATGGATCGAGCTCCAAAAGGTGGCATTTTGGTGAACATTTTGTCTCCCTGGTGTCAAATTTTGAAGTTAGGTGTCTAGGGGGGGAGGTGGGGTCTTCAAATAATACCACAAGTAACAATAATCTTAAAAACTAATGGCATGACAGTCTTATATAGTGTATTTTTAGGTTAATATCAGAATGAATGGTGCATGTATTAACAGTGACAGGTGGAACAAAAGAACTTAATCCAACAATGAACAACATTAATGAATTTTTTTATTGCAGAAATGAATAGAGGGTACCAAATTATGCTACTCTGATTTTTTTCAGATTTTTTTGAAACCCATGCAGAACTATTTTTAAATAATTATTGAAAGTGCGGCTACGCCCCCTGGAGGCGTCAATAGACGTCTCGGTCCTATCCTTTTTATTAAGGATTCAGGGGTGCCAACTTAAAGTACAGAACTTTGAATAATTATTTAAAAATAGTTCCGAGTCTCAAAAAAATCTGAAAAAATTCAGAGTACCATAATTTGGTGCCCTCTATTCATTTCTGCAATAAAATTTTTTCATGCATGTTGTCCATTTGTAATATATTCACTTCAACATTGATATTTACATATTAAGACACAGATACCACCCATGTTAAAACCATCCTTGAATAAGCCCATGTTACAGTGCTGGACCCACAAGACGGTGACATGTATTGGACGAGCGGCAACGATCTAGAAACGGTCTATTCCTTCGTTTGGAAATCCACCGGCAGAAACTTCAGTTACACCAATTTTTTCTCGGGAGACCCCAACAACTTTGAAAACAATGAGCGATGTGTCACCGCTGGTAGAGACACCCAAATCAACGTTGGGTGGTTTGACAACAACTGTGCGGACCTGAGGAAGTTTTTGTGTGAAGAGATCGTGTAAAAATTAACATTATAAGATAATTAACCCTAGCATATAGGTGCTTTTCCATGGAGAGATGTAGCGCGAGGCTTGATTCGCGGGGCGAAAAAAGCGCACTTGCAGTATAGACGTATGGCTGCCATGTTAATTGGTGAGAAAAAATCGCTTTCCCGCAGCGATTTAATCGTGCCTCGATTTTTTTTCGACGATATGGCCGCCATACGGTTTCACTGCACGTGCGCTTTTCTCGCCCTGCCACGCCTCGCGCGACATCGCTCCATGAAAAAGAAAAGCACCTTTATCAAGGTATTTTTTTGTCACACGCTTTACCAATTAAAGGGGGGGGGTCAAAACGACCCGTCATTTAAATAACATGTTAAAAAAAAAATGTTAAATTTTTTTCTAACAATTTTTTTTTTTTTTTTTGCAGAAATACATTGCTGGGTGGCTAACTAAGGGTTTTAAAATTTTTCAGAATTGTTGGAAAATTATTTTACACTTTTTTTTCGCTTAAAAAATTTACGGGTTGGAATGACCCCCCCCCCCCCCCTGGTAATGCTAGGGTTAAATGTCAAAGGTCATTCACAGCTTTGCGAATTCTTTCTGAATTCGATTGATCTTATATTATAATGTTTAAAATTATAAGAAAAACGACTGCAGAAAACCTACACGTCTCACTCGTCTCAGGGTTTACCATACTAAATAATAGTAATAAAAAAAAATATAATCAAACTTCTAGTTTTACCTTTTTTTAACACAGCTAAAATATTAAAAATGATGGTATATTATTTTATAATTAATGTACTTAGTGAATGAGGTATTTAAATGGTCAAATAAATAATTAATTTTATTGTTTTAATAATAGACAAATTTAATGAAAATTGTATTTGGACGAATAAAAGTATTTGGAGCTTAAAATGGAAACGAGAGCCAACTCCCTTCAAAAATTGAGAAAATGTAAATTAATTAAAAATTGTATTTTAATTTATTTTATTTCATTAATCAACATGATATATTTTTCTGCTGACTATATTTTATTAGTAGCTATTTAAAAAATAATAATCGTGGAAAAATATATAAAATACAATAAATAATACAGTAATAAATAATAATTAACAAAGCTTAATTATTGTACGTATACATTAAAAATTAAATGAAAAAAAAATTACATTTTTTTCTTTGTATTTTTATGGACATATTATGTAGATAAAAATATAAAAATCATTATTATATAGAAAAAATGAAAAGAAAGCTATTGATTAATCGAGATTTCACAAGTTGATTACTTTTAATTCTTAATTAATAAGTGCCTTATGTTCTGTATTGTGAAAATGGAGTATCGACCTTAATTTTTTTTATTGCAGAAATGGATAGAGCGTGCAAAGTTATGCTACCCTGATTTTTTTAAGATTTTTTAGAGCCCGGAAACTATTTTAAAAAATTATTGAAAGTCCTTTTTATGACTTCAGGAGACGCCGCTCCTTAAGAAAAAGATAGGACTTGCCGTCTCGTGACGTCACAAAAAGGACTTTCAATAATTTTTTAAAAATAGTTTCCGGGCTCTAAAAAATCTAAAAAAAATCAGAGTAGCATAACTTTGCACCTTCTATCCATTTCTGCAATAAAAAATTTTGAGGTCGGTACTCCATTGTAGTGTGATTTTATCACAAAATAAATATTTATCTAGTTCAATATCAAACAATAAAGTCTATTTAGAGATTTTTTTTTTTCATAAAATTAGAGAGAAAGAGAGAGCAATATATAGATCATGCGTCATATGAGGTTTGCAAAAACACCATGAAGTTTTTTCAAACCTGAATAACATGCAGCATATTCTGCGTGGCAGGAAATATGACACGTAGTAGATGAAACAAGTTGCAACATGTTTCGTGTTTTAAATTTATTGCTCATCAGTTTTATGGTAATTAATTTTTAATTAAATAATATGTCAAATTTGTGAGTACTGATAAGATTTTTTTTCTTCTTTTTTCTCTACGTGAGTTTGCTTTGATAGCTTTATCAACATGATGTTACATAAAAATTTATTAATGCATTCATAAATAAATGCAATATAATGCATTTTGTCAAATTTACGAAAAGTATTGAATTAAAAAGTCAACAATTAATTAAATTTGTCTACAGTTTCTCAGGGTAACCTTAATTAGGTTTAATTTGAGTTTTTATTTATTGAATAAAATGCAATAAATAAATAAATAAACTTTTAATACTCATTTGAAATAGGGGGCCTCAAATTTCGTTTTGACATTTTTTCAGATGAATAATCTAATAAAAATATTCAAACCCTCAACGTATAATATAATATAAGGGACCTTTTGCATCTTTATTTGGAATAATTTGAGTGTTTTTTTTATTGTTATTTTGTTTCATGTGAATCTAATTTTTTTTCCACCATTTTTTTTTCAATAATGATTATAACGACGAGAATCGTGCAATGATTTTCTTGTCATCGCCTTGAAAAATTTTCCTTTGCAGCCTTGTTAATCACCATGCTTCATAAGGATAACTCAGAGCATGATGGTGATTAACAAGACTGCAAGTGGAAAATTTTCCAAGGCGATGGGTGTACAACTTACAAGTTTAAAATTATTATTATTATTTATTTTTTAATGAGATATTAGAATGTGAAAATTTTAGTGGCTTAATCGAAAGAAGGGGTAAAAATATGGTACTGTGAATTTTTTCAGATTTTTCTGAGGCCGGGAACTATTTTTAAAAAATTATTGAAAGTCTATTTTATGACGTCACGGGCGGCAATGCCCTATCCTTTTTCTTAAGGAGTGCCGCCCGTGACGTCATCAAAATAGACTTTCAATAATGTTTTAAAAATAATTCCCGGTCTCAGAAAAATCTGAAAAAAATAACAGTATCACCATATTTTTACCCCTTCTTTCGGTTAAGCTATACTAAAATTTTTACATTCTTATACCTCATTGTTTAATAATTATTTTCTGTAATTTTTCATAATTAACTATAAATTTATAATTTCTACCTAGATTTTCAATGGAGAATCAGCATTAACGACATTAAAAAGTAAAGTTGCTTCAACTAGAAAGCCAACCATAATCAAGCAAGTTGTTATCACTTCTAAACCAGTCGCTACCACTGCTAAACAAGTGGTTTTCACTGCCAAACAAGTGGTTACTACTAAGAAAACAGTCGCTATTACTAAACCAACAACCAACTTCATCACTTCAAAGATTGTAGCAACTACTGCTATCAAACCTAAGGAACAAAGAAGCAATATGAAAATAGTTATTGTTGGTACCCCTGCAACAATTACAAAAACTAAACAAGCGATTACTGTTCCAAATAATAAAATAATAAATGTCGTGAAAGAAAATTTAAAAAATTCTACCAATATTCCACAAGTAAGTATCCGAGAGTGTTATTTTTTTCACTTCGTAACATTTCATACTGAAAATTTTTAGTAGTGATATATCTTATTGAAAGTATATAACAGGAAAAGGAATTAAACATTAATTAGTAAATATATGCAGGTGTAATAACAACCAGTTATGATAAGGTGGCAATTTTTGCAAACAAAAAATTATGATTTTCCAGCCCAGGTGTCACTTTTTCTTTTTATAAATGGTTCCCTTAGATTTGTAAAATTTAACTGCACTAACTTCTAGTCCATTAATAAAAGCTGTAGCTTTCATTTTTGCTACATGGTTTCTACGTTTCTTTCATGAAAAAAATATGGTTTCAGACGGTTCATGATTTTTTATTCCATATTCAAATAGAAGAATAACTCGGATTATATTTGGTATGTTAGAAGGTTAAAAAATTCAGAAAAAAATTGACAATACAGAACTCGAGATTCAAAAATGCAGTAAAAAAAATTCCATGCAGGTTATCCATTGCAGTTTGATTTGAAAATAATAAACGTATCTTAACATTTTGTAGATAAAGCTACAAGAGTAAATTTTAATAACTAAATAAATAAAATATCATGTTCTCTTCTATATAGATTACAGTAATTATGTTTTAACTACTGTGTTACAGGTATGTGAAGTTTATAATATTAAAGAACCAAACGTGACCACATATTTGGAGGAGTTGAGAGATTTGATGCCAAAGTTGTACAATTTGTTTGGCAAATATACTTCCAAATTGGTACAAGATAGCACCAATATCACATTCCAACCAGGTGATTTTGACTATCATAACTACCTCGGGACACCACGAATTTTACTCCCACTTCACTTACATATAAAGGCTGCATCTCCAATGGACAGAAAGATGCAGCATCTATCATTATTTTTAGTTCACCACGCCTCCATAGACTGCGTGGTAACGTCTACAAACAAAGCTGAAGTAACGTTCGTGGTGTCCAGAGGTGTACACTAAAATCCGTATAAAATATACAAACTATTGTTTAAAAAGTTAGCAAAATATTTTCTTGAAAAAATAATCTTTTAAATGCAGTATTGTCCTCAAATTTTTTTATTGCAGAAATGGATAGAGGGTGCAAAGTTATGCTACTCTGATTTTTTTCAGATGTTTTACAGCCCGGGAAGTATTTTTAAAAAATTATTGAAAGTTCTTTTTGTGACGTCACGAGACGCCGCTCTTTAAGAAAAATATAGGACTTGACGCCGCGTGACGTCACAAATAGAACTTTCAATAATTTTTCAAAAATACTTCCCGGGCTCTAAAAAATCGGAAAAAAATCAGGGTAGCATAACTTTTCACCTTCTATCCATTTCTGCAATAAAAAAAAATTGAGGACAATACTCCATTTCTTAGTTTCTGAAGGACTTGAAAGGTAATTAATTCACCTTTTCTAATAAGCAGGTGATGCGACAGACACCAGTACTACAGTCAGTCTGGTGCTCGTTGAAAACATTAACTTCTATATTTATGACCAACCGCAGGTAAGTGCATATGATTTAACCAAGGATTTTGTATATAAATACAAAATCCTTGGATTGAACGCACATTTAAAGAAATGTATTTTTTTTACTTATTTGCTGACAACGGACAACCTGTATATTTTTTTTATTGCAGAAGTGAATAGAGGGCACCAAATTATGCTACTCTGAATTTTTTCATTTTTTTTTTTTAAACCAAGAACTATTTTTAAATAAACAATAAACCTGCGGTCACGCCCCCTGGAGGCGTCAATAGGTGTCTAGTCCCTATCCTTTTTATTAAGGATTCAGGGGTGCCAATATAGAACTTTCAATAATAATTATTTAAAAATAGTTCCGGGTCTCAAAAAAATATGAAAAAATTTCAGGGTAGCAAAATTTGGTACCCTCTATTCATTTCTGCAATAAAAAGTTTTCATGTATGTTGTCCATTATAACAAAAAATATTCAGGGACTCGATTCCTATTTACAAGGGGAATAAGGGGACACTTTGAGGGGCATTCACAAAGTCCTTTAGACTTAAGCCCCACTTATTTAGCTCAATTTATATCCCGTGCTAAATCGTGTACTTTGTAAGCATGATGCTAAGGCAGGGGCTAAACATGGTACTAAAAATGTGGGCTAAGTCATGGCTAAACAATGTTAAAACAGATACGTTAGCACCAATTTGACCCATATTTTTAAATTTTAATACCATATTTAGCCCCTGGTTTAGCACCATGTTTATAGTATTCGATGTACCTGGGATAAAAATCGAGGCTAATTTAGGCCTTAAGTGTCCCCCCCCCTTTATATATATCAAATCATTAATTAAATTAAATTTAATTTATTAATAACCAATAAAATACTACATACAATTTTAAAAGTCGTTAAAAAAATTGTAATTAATATATTTATACATTGCTTTAAAATAAAATAATATTCTAATTTGATGTTGGTGCTTAAGTTATCGTACGACGCTGCCTTTGCTTGGTGCCAGGACCGAAATCTGTCATTGTTGAGTGTGGAAAATGAAGCCAAGGCCGCGATCGTCGAGAATGGTGAATATTTGCATGTTGCAACATACTTTGCATAAAACTTAACAGCTGTTTTTTAGTACCATTTGATTAACATGTAAACCTAAGCAAATTCACAAAAATTCTGATTTTAGTACATAGAAAAAATTTCAAGACAATTATTCGAAAGTTTCAAGACGATTTTTTAAAATTAAGTTTTTAGTTTGGCTCTCCATAGGAAAGCCCTATACTGAATATTAACAAAATTAATTTTTTTATAGCTTTTAGGTATTAAAATCTGACTCAATTTTTTTTTCAGAATTTTTGTGAATTTGCTAAGATTTAACATGTTAATCAAATTGGACTAAAAAAAACAGCTGATTCGTATTATGTTATCCTTAAGTTAGTATATAAATTATTTTCTTAGATATTAATATTTTTTCCTTCTTGTTTTATTTTTTATTTGATTTACTTTTATTTTATTTTTTTCATAAATCGAAAAAATTATTTATTATTGCAGACACATAATTTAGTAATATAATTGGTATATCATTGGCTTTTTATTATTATTAAGTATTAAGCATTGTTTCAAAATTAAATTTCTAACTTGAATGATACTGTTGTAGCAATACTTGCCACTGACGAAACCATATATTGGACCAGCGGTAATGATTTGGAAACTGCATACGTTTTCATTTGGAAATCTACTGGAAATTTTTTCAAGTACACAAACTTCCACGAAGGCGATCCAAACAATGTGTACGACAATGAGAAATGCGTGACGATTGGACGACGCAACTTCAGTCCGGCAAAATGGTACGACATGACGTGCACTGAAACCAAGCCATTCATTTGTGAGAAGTTCAACTGTGGTACGAAATGTGCCTCTTAGCTGAGCCTGTACGAATGTAAACCTTGATCTAGGAAAGAGAAATACTATCTAATATATTACTATAGTATTTCTCTTTCCTTGCCTGATCTGTATGTGAATTGTCTTGAATCAGAACCTTAATCTGTATTACATGGTGTAATATATGACATGGTTAACATTTTGGGGCCGGGTTTCACAATCTTCTTCCGACACTGAGGGGTCCAGCATTATTTTATTGATTGCAGAAATTAATCAAATTATATTACCCTGATTTTTTTCAGATTTTTTTAGAAGGCAAGAAGTATTGATAAAAAAAAATTGGGTTTGAAACCATATAAATTTTATTCACTATCAATTTTATTAAGAAATGACTCTTTTTTGACGTCTCTGTACTGCCAATAATAAAAATATTTCATGGGTTTTAAATAATCTGAAAAAAAAAAATCAGAGTAGCATAAATTTGCTCCCTTTATTCATTTCTTTATTCATTCATGCATAAAAAAAAAAACATAAAAGTTGTTCAGTGGGCAAAATACATATTAAGAAGTGGATTTGTTGCCTCTTACTTTAGCTTTAGCAGCACTTTTTTAACATCAACAAATTTAAAATTTAAAAAAAAAAAAAAAATGCGTGAATTAATTAAGTAGCAAACATTTCTATGTCAAAATAAAATCTCTTTTATATAGAAACTCATTGTTCATTAAGAAATGCATGTTATGTCATAAATTGTAAATAAATTATCATTGGTGTGTAATAAAGTTACTTGTATTTTGAAAGAAATAAAGTTAATAAATTATCCTTGTAATTAACATAAATTCCTTTTTTTTTTTTCAATCTGAACTAATACACTAAAATATTTATATAATATATATATATAACGACTATACAAATTTAATGTAATGAGTTAAAACAACCTATTCAAAGGGCTATTTCCAAATAAATTAAAACATATTTATCTACAGTTGGGCGCGATTCTTTAATTTTAATTTAATGTTTAGTAGAACATAAAAAAATCCGTTATCGAGTAATTAACGATATAATTAAAAATTATTATAATAAATGAAATAAAAAATTTCAGAGGCCATATAATTATAAAAAGATGCATGTGCTGGTTTAAACACAATGCAGGACTCTCAATGACGTAAGTTCTTCCGTTTCCACACATTCACATTGCGTGCTGGTCCGTAAAGATTTAATCATTTCATTGACTTATCATGAATCGACTGTCAATAATTGTGATCGTCGATACTTCATTATATTTTATTAATGGAATATCGGAATTAATTTTCTGTTTTATTTGGATGTTCTCGAGTTATGTATTGTCATTTTTTTTTCAGGATTATTTTTTAACAATTTTAACACCTTTAAAATGATACTGCAAAACACTGTGACGTCATAGTCATGCATCTATTCAACATGCAATCATATTATAGGAAAGGCGTTGTATGATAAGATTATATGATGACCCCTTGCTTTTGATGGTGTGTAATAAAAATCTTAGAAAATTGGCAAAGCATATTTCAAGGTCCACTATTCAATTTTAATTAAAAACATTAATTTCATTACTATATAATATTTGTTTATAACAAAAATAATAATTATATTATCAAGGATGATAATTATTATATGATATTAGCATGGCATGTGTAGAGCGGGAATTCCTAAAGTGTCCCACAATTTGAATGACTGCAAGGTACAAAAATAATCAAATCATCTTTCTAAAAGACAATTTTAAGTCAAATCAATAAATTAAAATTTGCTTTCAACTTAAAAAATATACTTGTAATTTTGTTAATTTCTCGGCACTTTGTTTAAAAAAAAAATACATCATTTAAAGTTGTTGATTTAGGCGTACTAAAATATATATTAACAATTTTAGGGTGTTTATTATTACAAGTTTATATTAAATTTATTAACATATATTATTTGCTTCTTGATTATTTGATTTAATATTGATTACTTAAGTAAATTCATTTCATTATAAGTATATTAACATGATCTATGTTGTATGATCTAGGAAGTTTTGCGAGTGTATAAAAAACGTGACACATTTAAATTTATTATATTTATTTGTATGATATTGTACGCTGTAAAAACAAACGCTTAAAAAATGAAAGGAAGTGGCCACATGCGCGGTTTGTTTTTTTAACTGGTAAAATTTCACCGCCGCTGTGCTACTTGCGAGACCTGGAAACATGTTGCGAATTGCTACTTTGCTGATTATCTGCGCTGGCATCCCTTTGGTAATTATTTGTTTGTTTGTTTTATCTGAGGAGCCTAGAATCTTGATATATTGTGCATAATAATTATATCTACTTTCCCTATATATCAGTTTTATTTATTTATTATGATTATGTAACTATTTCTGTATAGAGGTTATGTGTAAGAATGGTCATTAGACCAAACATCGCCTAAATAAAGACATTATTCTATTCTATTCTATTCTATTCTATTCTATTCTATTCTATTCTATTCTATTCTATTCTATTCTATTCTATTCTATTCTATTCTATTCTATTCTATTCTATTCTATTCTATTCTATTCTATTCTATTCTATTCTATTCTATTCTATTCTATTCTATTCTATTCTATTCTATTCTATTCTATTCTATTCTATTCTATTCTATTCTATTCTATTCTATTCTATTCTATTCTATTCTATTCTATTCTATTCTATTATCTTTTTTTCCTATACATATTCTATATAGATAACAAACTTCTACCCAAATATCTCAGGTTAAAGCCTCATTTATTGATTTATTTCACCCAAATAATACACAAATTGGACAAAATATAATTTGAATTACAAACAACGAATTAGATTTGAATAAATAAATTGATAAATCAATTCAATATATAATAATACACATGGAACATGGCATATGTACTCTTCTATGAACACCATGAATCCTAATGCTTTGTTTGAAGGCGCTACCACGCAGTCTATGGAAGCGTGATGAACCTAAACTTTTTTATATCGATAGACATGTAGAGTGCTCTTTTTTCATCTTCCAAAATCCAAATCTTCATCTCTGTCTGTTGAAGCTGCAGCTGTAGCAAGTAAGGTCAGGAGTAAATTTCGTGCTATTCAAATGTGTGAATTATAAATACACATTTTCATTTTTGGTAAATTATAATGCAGTTAATATACATAAAATTCTTTACACATATTGGGGGGCATTCACAAAGCACTTTAACCCCAACTTTAGCCCCAAGTTTTATCCCTGGTACTAAACATGGTACTAAACCAGGGGCTAACCATGTCTAGCTCCTAGTTTAGCTCCATGTTTAGTACCAGGGATAAAACTTGGGGCTAAAGTTGGGGTTAAAGTGCTTTGTGAACGACCCCAATCAATTACCAAATTAATGCTGACTCTTTATTGTTTATTTAATTTATTATAATGATAAGTATTAGGGGGCATTCACAAAGCATTTTAACCCCCACTTTAGCCTCAATTTTTATCTCTGGTGCTAAACATGGTGCTAAACCAGGGGCTAGCCATATTAAGCTCCTAGTTTAGCACCAGAGATAAAAATCGATGCTAATAAAGTGGAGGTTAAAGTGCTTTGTGAATGCCCCCAATGGACAACATACATGAAATTTTTTTATTGCAGAAATGAATAGAGAGTACCAAATTATGCCACTCTGAATTCTTTTACATTTTTTTGAAACCCATGCAGAACTATTTTTAAATAATTATTGAAAGTGCGGCCACGCCCCCTGGAGGCGTCAATAGGCGTCCAGTCTCTATCCTTTTTATTAAGGCTGCAGGGGTGCCAACTGAAATCACAGGACTTTCAATAATTATTTGAAAATAGTTCCGGGTTTCAAAAAAATCTGAAAAAATTCAGAGTAGCATAATTTCGTACCATCTATTCATTTCTGCAATAAAATTTTTTCATGTATGTTGTCCATTATTATTATATTAATATATGATAAAATTATAAATGATAAAAAATATTTGTTTTCCTTCCAAGATCCTGTGTCAAAAATCCATTGGCGTTCCCCAAGGTTCAGGGAGAGCGCCAACGACCACCAAACTGACCGTTTCTGCCACCACCTCTCGCCCCACGACCGCCAAGCTCGTGTCAAAGGCCGTTTCTGTGGCGGTCAACTCTAAAGGCGCTGCTGCAAAGATTGTGTCTGCACCAAACGTGACCGACACCAACACCACTCAGTCCTCCAACTTGACTACAGTCACCACTCAGTCCACCATCTCAACTATGAGCATCACTGTCGTGGACACCGTCAAAACCACAGAGGTAACATGTACGGTCTTTTTGGAGCGGGAAATATTTTTGAGCAATTGCAAAGCCTCTACATGTTACACTATATGCTTTTAACAAATGTTTATAATACTAAAATTTTGTTTTCAAAATAAGTGCATTACATTTTAATTTAAATTGTAAGGATTTCTTTATTTTTTTTTTACTTCTTACTTGTTATAATTTAATTAATAAATATTTATAATTATTAATTATAAAATTTAAACTATTTTTAACCATACAATTATATAAATTACTCTGTAAAATTGCAAATTTTAAGATTGTTGATTGTGTATTCTTTACTATTTTAGAAAATAGTGAAAAAATGAGACGAAATAATGTTTAAAAAACATAATTATTACTTAAATGTACAAATGAAAGGCAAAATTTAATATTAAAAAATACTTAACCGAAAAGCTTATGTCAAGTGTTATAAGGCCATATTTTACTTTCAAAATGCAAGATAGATAAATAAAACAAAACACTATAATTTAAGTAACCATATCATGATAAATAAATCAATTGAAAGTTCACATTTTTATAAAAGGGAGTTTTCTTTTTTCAAGGGTTCTGTTTTTTATGTGAACTGAGACATGGCTTTAGAGGACCCCCTTTGACATAAAGCTTTGCTATCACGACACTTCATATTAGTTGCAGGGCTCCGATTTAAGCATTTCACCAGCAAACTTGGCCACGTATGCAACGGAGTTGAAAAGCACGATGATGAACGTCGCAACCACATTCAACAAATTATCTGCAAAGATGCAGCAATTTGGAATAAACCAAGTTATTCACCCGGGTAATTTAACTGATTATTGAAACTTTGCTAATAAGAATAATATTTAGTGATTAAGAAAGACCATAAAAAATTTTCTTCAGAAAGGCAGATTTATGTATTCATTTTCTTGAGAGTAATTAATTTAATAAAATTTATTTGGTAGAAAATTATAAATAATCTGGTCTGGTATAACAAAATCTATTTTTTCTCTTAGAAATTCACGGGTTTATTTATTAAGAGAAAATTATAAAAAAAAAATCGTCTTTTGTAAGTAAATTTAGAGATCAGCTTTATTTTCATAAAAGCAACTTTTTAATGTCACCTAAAAGATAGGCAACTTATTCAGCATCAA
Source organism: Siphlonurus alternatus (assembly GCA_949825025.1). Taxonomy (NCBI): domain Eukaryota; kingdom Metazoa; phylum Arthropoda; class Insecta; order Ephemeroptera; family Siphlonuridae; genus Siphlonurus; species Siphlonurus alternatus. The sequence goes on along the minus strand of OX463785.1, from coordinate 23,597,035 downwards.
AACAGTTGATTTTCCAACGACAAAATAAATTATTGGTTTGACTCAAAATACTTTTTAATTATATTTATTTCAATTATTGACTTTTTATTACAGTTCTACATATTATATTTTATAGTTTACTATATAAAGTTTGCATTACAAGCTCAAGCTCAAGCAGAGGTAAAATAAATTGACATCTATGCAAAAATATAGAAACAAAAGACATTGTATATTAGCAACGAAAATTGTACGTTACCCTTTAAATATATATTAAATTAAAAATTATTTTATAGATGCATATTATAATTATTACAATTAAAAAAATTATACGTTAAATGTATAAGAATACATGTTCAGAAACGCTAGAACGTTACTTATGCTGTGTGCATTTTTTTTATATAACTTACAATATTTAGTCAACTTATACAGACATTGTGTTTAACAACTATTTTGGTATTCATTACGAGATTTGCATAGTCTGCTGCTCTCTCTAATTACATAATCACGTTCCCCTTTATATCCATCAGGTGACGCTACTACCACCAAGATCACAGTCAGTATAATTTACTCCACAGAGAAAAACAAGACTTTCTACATCTACAGCGAGCCAGAGGTACGTAATACTGAGGTACAATTCAGGTAAATAAGAATGGAACAAATTAGTATATAGCCACCAATACTCACCGTGCTAAATGGCAACGCTGTCTATTAAATTGTCACCAGGTAGACTTGGAGGAAATTACTATTGAGCTTTGACGGTGTTGCCAAATTGATTAAGAGTTAGTGGTTAGAGTTAGTGCATGCTAACTGTCCCAATTATTTTGACCATAACTGTACAACTTTATTATTTTCTGGGGTGAATATTAATTAACAACGATTCCCAGCTGACGTACGACGGTGCGTTTGCTTCCTGCAAGACGCGCGGACTTCTCCTGTTGAGTATCGAGGATGAAGCAACCTCCACGGCTCTTGAGACCGGTAAAATAATCTGTTCAACATGGCATTTTTATATGGAGTTTATTTTTTAATTCTTTCTTAAAACGATTGTTTACTATGACTTCCACGCGCGGTTCATTGTTATAGAGGGTCAAGAAAAATATTAGGTACGAGGTCTTGAATTCAATAAAAAGTTTATTCACGATGATTTTCCATTACATTTAAAAATAATAAAAAAATTAATAATTAAAATGGAGTTGAAAACATTTTATTTATTTCAACATTTAAAATAATAATATATACAAATAAATGCAACAAAAAATTATTGTTCCTTTGATTTTTCAAAAATTATAATAGATTTAAATAAGTTTTATATAAATTTATTGAACTGTACAAAACACGAATAATAATGAAACGAATAATATTCATGTATTCGTGAGTAAATTATAATTATTAGTGCATACATGCATAACATGACGCCATATCCCTTACGGGGTAAGCCAGAAGCATGGATTATTACGTCGGCCGTTGACAGATAGACCTCCACTCTCTAGTCTATTCTTATATACATGCTTCAGATACACTCATGTAATTGGTAAAAAATTAATTACCCAATATTGTATAAATGTCATAGAATATTATATATTATATATAGAATTTTTATACAGTTTACTCTCACATATATTAAACTTTTAGATGATAAATTGGTTTCAGTACTTTTTGTCATTACAAAATTGCTCCAATTTTGTCTTACATCCAGCACTTTTGCCCCATAAAACACTTAATCCAAGTAAAAATTTGGTACTGACAAAATAGAGTAAAAAAAACATTTTTTTCAGTGCCAAATTTGTATTTGAATTAAGTGTTTTATGGGTCAAAAGTGCTGGATGTAAGACGAAATTGGAGCAATTTTGTAGTGACATAAAGTACTGAAACCAATGGAGTATATTGTCCTCAATTTTTTTATTGCAGAAATGGATAGAGGGTGAAAAGTTATGCTACCCTGATTTTTTTCAGATTTTTTAGAGCGCGGGAAGTATTTTTAAAAAATTATTGAAAGTCCTATTTGTGACGTCACGCGGCGTCAAGTCCTATCTTTTTCTTAAAGAGCGGCGTCTCGTGACGTCACAAAAAGCACTTTCAATAATTTTTTAAAAATAGTTCCCGGGCTCTAAAAAATCTGAAAAAAATCAGGATAGCATAACTTTGCACCCTCTATCCATTTCTGCAATAAAAAAAATTGAGATCAATACTCCATTCAGCATCTAAAAGTTTAGTATTCTACTGAATATTGTTTATGTTATTAACAAATAATGTTGAATTACATTTTTTTTTTTTTTGTAACTTTTTATGACAGTGTTTCCATCTTCCGACACGTCCATGTACTGGACAAGTGGTAACGACATCGTCACGGCTATGACGTTTGTCTGGAAGTCGTCCGGACGCCCCATGAGTTTCAGGAACTTCTTCGCCGGCGAACCTAATAACTCAGGGGGTAGCGAGCGGTGCGTCGCGGCAGGACGTTTGTTAGGTAGCACGGTAGTCTGGGTGGACACTAGCTGTAACGACCGCAAGAAATACGTGTGTGAACAGGCCAAGTAATGACCAGAATTGTCTGTTCGTAAATACACAATAATAATTAATTATTATTGATTAACCTTCTGTACATAGAACATAAAGATCACAAATTATCAATTATTTCTGACTGTATTTACAAACAGACCTATTGTCTTGTGGATTGTAAATGTATGTTGGACAAAGAAAATAAAATATTACAAATTACTTGAATTATTGTTTTAATTTACTATATTTGTTTACTACTATATACTAATTTAATTTGGCATTTTCCAAAATTACTTAAATTATTATTTTATTATTATTTTAAAAAATTTATTAAGGAATATTTTAAGGAATATTTTGCATCCTTTTTATAACGGCTGACAGGGTTATTGTAATTGCACATGTTTTAAAATGAGAAAAAATGGTATAAGCATTTAAAGATATTATTTGATTTTTTCCTGAACTCCCTATTTCGTGTATTATTGTAAAACAATTATTATTACATTATTGCTTGTGTATTACAAACGAGCACCTGATTTAATTCAAATAAAAATTTGAATTATTTTTAATTCAGAAATATTGCTTAAATATTTAAATTTTACGATATTTAAGTTATTACTTGATTTTTGTTGAAACTATTGACAAATATAAATTGAAATAAAAAATTAGCTGGAACAATCTGAAGAATAAAAGCAAAATAATATAATCTCAATAAAACTGATACCTTAAAAATTAAAAATGAATTAAAACTAAAATGAAGTTTAATAATTTAAACTAAAAATCCGATATGACTTTTTTTGTAGACTATATTTAAAAAAAAAAAAAAAAAGGCAACCCCCGCCACTTCAATTGTATCGCCCTAGAATTAAAAACTCCATCATTTAACAATTAAGGCTAAACCTAATTTATTACGTCTTTTTACCCCAATCACACATTAAGAAGAAATTATAATATGAAATCTTGTCTTTCCCCCTATTTTTTTCGTAGGTTATAATTAAATAGGAGGAACAAAGAAACAATACAAGAAGAGACATTACAAGTGAAATAAAGATGATTAAATGAGAGGAAACTTCATACAAATCAATAAAAAAACGGTAATTTCTGTAAAGCAAATTTATTACATAATCCGCCTAACTGAGGTGACATCTCTAAGGTCTGATTGCGATCTGGGTGTGACCGTTGATCCAGGTAAGGAAGCTGGTCACGCGGGCGTAGCCGGAGGGGTTGCCAGACGCGCAGCCAGCAGAGGACACGAAGGAAACGACTCCGATCTGGGCGATGACTCCGCCGGCCTCGACGTGGGTCAGGGGGCCGCCGCTGTCTCCCTGAAAACACGACAAAATGGTGGTCTAATAGAGGCTTAAAGTGAGTGCGCCTCGCGATGATCATTTAGAAAGTTCATCTTGCACTTAAAAATGAAGCAAAGTGTATTTTTAACATTTCTCGGTAATCAATTAAGTAAAAAATCTAAATGTTGCATTATCAACTGTATTTTTTTATTTGGACCGACTTTCCGTATATAAAGGAATTTTTCCTAAAAAATATTTTTCTTAGTGAAAAAACGCATTCGCATTTTTTGTTTTTTGTTTTTTTTTTACATAGGTTTGGATAGGATGGTGGGAAAAATGTTCTTCAAAATTTCCAAATATTCAAAATTTCTTCAGTAATTATTAAAATTGTTAATTTAAAAACATCTATACTTTAGAGTCTGAATTGATGGTGCTGACTTCAGAATGTGAAGTGTTATTTTGTTATTTAGCAGAAGTGTTAGATGAACGGTACTTACATTGCAAGTGGACTTTCCTCCGGCTCCGGAGCAGCACAGGGTGGAGGCAACAATCACGGTAGAACCGTACGTTGAGGCGCACACGGTGTTGGTGATGATGGGAAGGTCAACGTGTCTCAGCACGTCGCTCACTCCGGGGGAAGCTGCACAAATATTCTTGTTAATTATCATGAGCTCAATTATTATATCAAAATTAACCCCAGTTTGAAAAATTAGGTCTTCAACTCATCCTTTACATCGTCTAAACTTAATCTTTTTACCTCTGAAATACAACTTCTTTCCTCTTCGCTCAAAATGAGAACGAAATGGACAAAATTTCTAACATTTTATGCTTAAGAAGAGGAAAAAAGACGTAATCTTGCCTTTTTTCCCTCTAAAATGGTAAAAAATAAGAGGGGATTAGACAAGGAGAGAGCGAATAAAAGATTAAATTTATTTTAACTCAGGAGAAGACATGCTAAGTTTTAAAACATTATATTAAAAATGATTTATATCTGAGGAACTCACCATCAGTAGGTTTGCCCCATCCGCTGACGGAGGCGGTAACTCCTCCCAGAGCTCCGGCGCTGGCCCTGGCGAGAGGGATCACCTGGATGAAAGCTGCAGGAACATGACAAATGTTAATATGTCTGTCAAAAATTTTGTTGCAAATTAAATTGATTTGTATATTGTCGTAAAAATATATGTATAATATAATGTACAACGTTTTACTATATTGTTGTAAAATCATGTAAATGCTCCGGAAGCAGCTACAGAATAATTTTACAGAAATAACAACACCATGCATATTAATTAGTTGTCAAATATCTTCAGACAAGTATTAAAAAATATGTTAACTTCATTGGGTGAAGGCTTTTATATCTCTATTTTATTTTTGTGATTCTTCCAATACTATATAAGTATTGCCGCAAAAAAATCCAAAATTTCTGCGTACAGAGATCCTTCTATTGTTCTTTTGTGTAATTATTTCGAATACACTAATCATCAAATTTAACTGGGTTATGGTCGGAAGTGCTCGGGAGTCATTCGGCTCGGCTCGGCCAATGATGTCCTTCGTTACACACCTGGCTACCAATGACAGAGCGTTACAAACACGACCATAATCCAGTTAAATGTGACGCGGGCTAGTGTAAAATTTGTTGCCCTAAAAATGTGTTCACATTTGGTAAGTTTCATTGTTAAAAATTGTGTACTTACTGGAGGTTGCGACGGGGGCTGCCAGCCTCAGAAGGGCCAAGTCATTGTTGAGGGAGACGGCGCTGTAGCTCTCGTGGACGATCTTGTTGGTGGTGGTGACCGTGATGCGGCCGGTCTCTGACGCTGCGGAGATGTTCTGTGCCCCCAGCTGGATGGAAAAGCTCCGTCTGTAACGGAGAACATAGGGGTGACCTTCAGAACAACCTTGGCATGATAATTAGGTCATGTTCTGTGCCCCCAGCTGAATGGAAAAGCTCCGTCTGTAACGGAGAACACAGAGGTGACCTTCAGAACAACCTTGGCTTGATAATTAGGTCATGTTCTGTGCCCCCAGCTGAATGGAAAAGCTCCGTCTGTAACGGAGAACACAGGGGTGACCTTCAGAACAACCTTGGCATGATAATTAGGTCATGTTCTGTGCCCCCAGCTGGATGGAAAAGCTCCGTCTGTAACGGAGAACACAGAGGTGACCTTCAGAACAACCTTGGCTTGATAATTAGGTCATGTTCTGTGCCCCCAGCTGAATGGAAAAGCTCCGTCTGTAACGGAGAACACAGGGGTGACCTTCAGAACAACCTTGGCATGATAATTAGGTCATGTTCTGTGCCCCCAGCTGGATGGAAAAGCTCCGTCTGTAACGGAGAACACAGGGGTGACCTTCAGAACAACCTTGGCTTGATCATTTTTGTATGGGTATAAATCTTTAAATTAATCTGCTTTTGTGACGTCATAGTCATGTTTTAACAAATTTTCTTATATTTACAAGATTTGAAATATTTATATGACAGTGAATTTAAAAAAAAAAAAAAAAAAAAAAATGGAAAAAAAAAATTAATTTGTGAAATGAGGTCACAAAATAAAAGGTTCAATTTTTTGTATGGAAATGTTCCAAATTTATTACATTTTTTTTTTCAAAGCATAAATAAATAAATATTGTCTTTTCACTCAAAACACGTCCCTGTACTCACCCCTGAGCGCAGTGGGCAGCGGTCAGGATCCAGGTGGTGGAGATGAGGGAACCTCCGCAGAAGCTCGAGCCGTCAATGGTAACTGCCGCCTGCCAGGGGAACTGACCATGGGTAGCAACAGCGCCGTTCACGATGCGGCCGTTGGTGGGGAAGTACCCTGGAAATAAATAGATAGATAAATAAATAAATAAATAAATAAATAAATAAATAAATAAATAAATAAATAAATAAATAAATAAATAAATAAATAAATAAATAAATAAATAAATAAATAAATAAATAAATAAATAAATAAATAAATAATATTCTTACTTGGCTGAGGTGCAATTGGTCCGTAGAACTTAGGCTCGAGGTTCTCCATAACCTTCTGCCACTCGGTCAGGGTGAACCGCTCGGGCTCGGTCAGCACCGGCATGTACCTGGTGATCGGAGTCAGCTTGGTGACATCCACCTGGGCCTGTAACATCGCATGGTAGTGAGTGAACAATTAAATGTAAAAACGAGTTCTTCATGGCTTCTGCTATGCCCTTGTTTTGCCAGGGGCTAGAAAACTCGACGAGAATTGCAGGGGACTCAAAAAATTACCAATAAGTTGTTTCATTTTTGTAAAATTGCATCTTCAGAAAATTAAATTATCAGTTTAACATGAAGCCTTATATATGAATGGAAAACTGGAAATTGATCTGTCGTGAGAAAACTACCCCCTTGCATTTGATCAAATATCAAACCATATAATTATAATTGACTGTTTACTTTTAAAACATTCCAAAATTTTTAAATGAGTAGTGAAATAATCAATGTAACTTATGACTCTGAATATCAGTCGTTTAAAAAATACTGAATCAAGTCTGAGTAGAAACATACGTTCAAATGACGGTGTTTAAAGGTGCATTTCCATGGAGCGATTTAAGCGGGGCGCGAAAAGCGCACTTGCTTCAATCTGGTATGTCGGCCATGTTGGCGATAATATCACTCCCAGCAAGGCGAAGAAATCCCGAGCCTCTGATTGGCTGCGGCACGCGTTTTTCTCGGTTTCCTCACTCCATGGAAATGCACCTTAATTCGTTGTTCTTATGAGACAACGAATATACGTAATAAACACCGTCATGTAAACGTAGCGATTGTAGCAAAGTAGAGTCACATACCTGAGCCAGTGCACAGAGGGCGAGAGTTGCGATTATCAACTTCATGGTGAGAAGAATGGTGTGGGGAGCAACTCCGTGTCTGCTTTTATACCCTCTAAATGTCCTTGAGAGTTCGGACACTTTGCACCGTGATTTGATGTTTTTGCAAGACTGAGTGGATTTTAAAATGAGAATTTTATCAAGATTAACTGAAGATTTAAAATGTTTCGAAATTTATATAAAAAAAAATCCGTATTTTAGATAAAAAATAATTAATTGTTCTTTATCTTTCAATGTTTAAATTCAAATATTCATTATATTATAGGTAGGCTTTATAGTCTGAATTACGAAATTATTACTGCAATAATTTATTTATTATTATTTATTACCAAATATTTATGGTAATAAATTTTAAATTAAAACATCAAAACTCACAAACTATGCATATTCACTTATCAAATAAATACCAAAGTTTGTTTTATTAAAAATTCAATTATTTATGTAATAAAAATCATCAAAGTAAAAAAAAAAATTTATTTCAAAAACTTAATTTATGTTTAATATGGTTGTATTTTAATAACACTATTCGAAACGCCTCAAATGGCTTGATTTTATTTTCTAAACAAAAATTGAAATCAGGATCTCTGATTAAATTTTACACCACAAAATATTTTCGCCAGAGTGCCCCTCATCCCTGATATTTAAGATTTAAAGTTCATTGATAATAATTTTAAATTAATGGAGTATCGACCTCAATTTTTTTATTGCAGAATAGAGCGTGCAAAGTTATGCTACCCTGATTTTTTTCAGATTTTTTAGAGCTCGGGAACCATTTTTAAAAAATTGTTGAAAGTTCTTTTTGTGGCGTCACGAGACGCCGCTCCTTAAAGTAAAGTGCGCGCTAGAAAAAAAAGTTGCGTTAGTATTTTCTAAAAATAGTTCAAGTAGTCCTCCATATCAAACCAAAATTCAAAAAATTCTATCTCAAATAGGTTTGCCAGAAAAAAATTCCAAAGTCAGAGTGAACGCGTCGCTTAACATGGGGCCTTACCTGACAAAAACCCTCGAATATCTCGAAAAAATACACCGTTAGGTGGTATGAAAAAAATATAGTGATGTTCTATGACCCAAGCTTTAACCAAAAACCGATTAAAAAAAAATTCTCTCGAATCCATTTTTCCGTAAAAAAATCAAGAAAATCTACCATGTTAATTCCCATAAGATTTTTTATTATTTTTTTACGGAAAAATGGATTCGAGAGAAAATTTTTTTAATCGGTTTTTGGTTAAAGCTTGGGTCATAGAACATCACTATATTTTTTTCATACCACCTAACGGTGTATTTTTTCGAGATATTCGAGGGTTTTTGTCAGGTAAGGCCCCATGTTAAGCGACGCGTTCACTCTGACTTTGGAATTTTTTCTGGCAAACCTATTTGAGATAGAATTTTTTGAATTTTGGTTTGATATGGAGGACTACTTGAGCTATTTTTAGAAAATACTAACTCAACTTTTTTTTCTAGCGCGCACTTTACTTTAAGAAAAAGATGGGACTTGCCGCCGCGTGACGCCACTTTTAATATTTTTTTAAAAATAGTTCCCGGGCTCTAAAAAATCTGAAAAAAATCAGGGTAGCATAACTTTGCACGCTCTATCCATTTCTGCAATAAAAAATTTTTAGGTCGATACTCCATTGTTATTGAATAGGAAATTTCAGATTCTTTTTTATCAGCAAGATAAGAGAATAAAATACATATTAATTTACTCGCATGTAAAATTTTTCAGAGACGAATTCAGTATCGCATGGTGATATAAAGAGTACTTCTCAAAACCGTTAATTCCACGCAAAATTTATAAAAAAATATATCTTAAAGTTATTTTTTACAGGTAGAAAAATTAAATATTGAACATGCAGTTCAATTATTAAAAAAAATGGTACAAAAAAAAATATATTGTTTCACCTTTTCTGCAAATTCATCAACAATAATAGTTTTTCCAAAGAATTAATATCTACTTTGGTTGTTCTTTTTTATTTCACCTGCATGGGAATGTATTATAGAGCTTAATAAATTATTATTATAAATTTATATATTTTATATAATATATATTATATATATATTAACAGATAATATTAAGATACTGAACTAAATGGTTACAAAACGTCTGTTATATGCTATCAATCAATTGTCTAATCTTGGGTACGTTGTTGCTTGTATTTTTATAAGATTGTTTGTTCATAGATAAGAATTTGGTCATGACATTCAAAATAAGTTGCACAACATCATCCCAGCTTATTAACCTTTGGATGTCTCTATAACAATGAAGAGATAAAATTTAATGTTTGTTTTTTCTTAATTCTTGTACAAAGATGCAAAAAAAGAACCTGTCTTAGATAAAATTCAAAATGTTATAGAAAAATATTTACCTTGTTACAAAATGGAATGAAGAATATTGTATTTATATGAATAGAAAATTTTGAGTTACTTTCAATTTTTGTCAGATCTTTAAGAACCATTATATATATCATTTGTATGTAATTCAAATTATATGACTATTTCTAACATACAATTTACAAGCCATGTAGTACATGATACATTGATGTTAATCAGTTATCATATCTAACAGTAAGTGATTATTTTAGTAATGAGTACTTTTAAAATAATTTTTTAACTGAAAGATTACATTTTCAACTTTTTTTATTTATTTTATACATAGTTTATTATATTTCATTCAAACAACAATTAAATCATCAATAGTTACAATAGTTTAGTAATAGTTCTGTTATTTAAAATATTTTAAAATGACAAAATCTTTTCTGAAAATAAAAGGAAAATTAATAGAAAGAAAGTCAAAACTTCGTAATTGTAAGTTTATTTTAGAAACTAATTATAATACTAAAATGCTGGGGAGTTTTGTGACTAAATATTTACAGACAGATGCCTATATATGGGCATGTCACGTGTCTAAGGTCTGATTTCGATGCCTGTGACGTTGCTTGACTAAATATTTACAAACAGATGCCTATATATGGGCATGTCACGTGTCTAAGGTCTGATTTCGATGCCTGTGACATTGCTTGACTAAATATTTACAGACTGATGCCTATATATGGGCATGTCACGTGTCTAAGGTCTGATTTCGATGCCTGTGACGTTGCTTGACTAAATATTTACAAACAGATGCCTATATATGGGCATGTCACGTGTCTAAGGTCTGATTTCGATGCCTGTGACGTTGCTTGACTAAATATTTACAGACAGATGCCTATATATGGGCATGTCACGTGTCTAAGGTCTGATTTCGATGCCTGTGACGTTGCTTGACTAAATATTTACAGACAGATGCCTATATATGGGCATGTCACGTGTCTAAGGTCTGATTTCGATGCCTGTGACGTTGCTTGACTAAATATTTACAGACAGATGCCTATATATGGGCATGTCACGTGTCTAAGGTCTGATTTCGATGCCTGTGACATTGCTTGACTAAATATTTACAGACAGATGCCTATATATGGGCATGTCACGTGTCTAAGGTCTGATTTCGATGCCTGTGACATTGCTTGACTAAATATTTACAGACAGATGCCTATATATGGGCATGTCACGTGTCTAAGGTCTGATTTCGATGCCTGTGACATTGCTTGACTAAATATTTACAGACAGATGCCTATATATGGGCATGTCACGTGTCTAAGGTCTGATTTCGATGCCTGTGACATTGCTTGACTAAATATTTACAAACAGATGCCTATATATGGGCATGTCACGTGTCTAAGGTCTGATTTCGATGCCTGTGACATTGCTTGACTAAATATTTACAAACAGATGCCTATATATGGGCATGTCACGTGTCTAAGGTCTGATTTCGATGCCTGTGACATTGCTTGACTAAATATTTACAGACAGATGCCTATATATGGGCATGTCACGTGTCTAAGGTCTGATTTCGATGCCTGTGACATTGCTTGACTAAATATTTACAAACAGATGCCTATATATGGGCATGTCACGTGTCTAAGGTCTGATTTCGATGCCTGTGACATTGCTGATCCAAGGCAGATAGCTGGTCACACGAGTAAATCCAGACGCCGGGGCAACTTCACACTCATATCCAATTCCCCAAGACACAATTCCAATTTGTGTCCTAATTGCATCATCTTCGATGTAGGACAGGGGTCCACCGCTATCGCCCTATAAGAACAACCATCAGATATAAAATTAATAAATTTGAATTCAAATATCAATAAAAATTTAAGTTATATATTAATATGAACCACTTGCATGAAATTTTTAATTGCAGAAATAAATACAGTGCATCCAAATTACATTACTCTGAATTTCTGAAGATTTTATAGAGCCCGAGAATTATTACTAAAAAGTTAGCAAAGTTCAGGTTTGAACCCTTGCCTTTTTAGTCCACATCTTTTTATTTAAAAAGTTACGCCTCTCTCTGTACGTTCAATTTTTTATTTTTTTTAATTTTAATTAATAACTCCCATCAGTCCAGGCTTATAAAAAACTGAAAAAAATCAGATTAGCACAATTTGGTACCCTCTATTCATTTCCACAATAAAAAATTTCATTCGGGTTGTCCATTTCAGTATTTTCAATTATTACTTTCCTCTTTTTAAAACATAGAAAATTTTATAATAGTAGAATGATGCGTAAATAAAATAGATGTTGATCATGAATAAAGTATTCAAATATTGCGAACTTACTTTAAAATGATTACTTACAAAACAAGTATTTTTTCCTACACCTCCTGAGCTACAAAGGACATCAGGTCCCACCGGACCTCCTCCGATGTATGATCCGCACTCAGCGTTGCTTATGACCACCTCGTCAGCGTATATGAGTTCGTCAGTGTATGTGGGCTCTGAAACAGGGCACACATTTATTGAGTATGGAGTATTGACCTCAATTTTTTTTTATTGCAAAAATGGATAGAGCGTGCAAAGTTATGCTACCCTGATTTTTTTCAGATTTTTTACAGACCAGGAACTATTTTTAAAAAATTATTGAAAGTTCTTTTTGTGACGTCACGAGGTGGCAAGCCCTATCTTTTTCTTAAGGAGCGGCGCCTCGTGACGTCACAAAAAGGACTTTCAATAAATTTTTAAAAATAGTTCCCGTTCTGTAAAAAAATCTGAAAAAAAAATCAGAGAAGCATAACTTTGCACCCTCTATCCATTTATGCAATAAAAAAATTGAGGTCGGTACTTCATTCTGTTATAAGAAAAAAAAAGAGAGAAAAAAGAATTTTAGTTTCATTACAATGCTATGAAATATACTAGTTTTCACTAACCATTCTTTGATATGGTCAAGCTGGTTATTACTAACTGGGGTTAGAAACTGATTATCTTTGGATTTAATTTTTAAACGTGTAATTCAAATAAAAATCAAGTATTTTTTTATTTAATTTTGCATCACAGAAGCTGAGAAAGACTCACCATCCGAAGTAAATCCCCACCCGCTGACAGTGGTGTTGGTTCCTACGAATGTTTTTTCAGCGTCCGATAATCTGGGCAGACGAATCGGCTGGATGATATCTGTAAAATTATTATTATTTTATACGGCTGTGACATAATTATAATGAAAAATTAGAATGTGAAAATTTTATTGGCTTAATCGAAAGAAGGGGTAAAAATATGATACTGTGAATTTTTTCAGATTTTTCTGAGACTGGGAACTATTTTTAAAAAAATTATTGAAAGTCTATTTTATGACGTCACGGACGGCACTGCCCTATTCTTTTTGTTAAAGGAGTGCGCCCGTGACGTCATCAAAATAGACTTTCAATAATTTTTTAAAAATAGTTCCCGGTCTCAGAAAAATCTGAAAAAATTCCATGGCGATGCGACTTCCCGAGCGGCCCAAATATTTGTATTTTCTTGGCCCTCAAGCGGTTGTTTCAGGAAGTTTCAATTTTTTTCTCAGTTTTTTTATAATATCAGCTTCTTAGGAAAAACATGGCGACTTCAATACGGCAGCGGAATGGCGCTTATCGTCGTCTCGATTATTATTTCTTATATTTTATTTATTGAAGAGTTATAAATGTGTGTGTAACTTTTGTAAGCCTTTATTGTGACTGCAAGAACTGTATCACCACTATATAATGAAGACAAGAGATGGATTCATCCTGATATGAACGAACGAAGTAAAGGTTAGTACATGACCAAAAGATCGGGACATTAGGCGTTGTTTATGTCCCGTTTTCATCAGTTTTGTTGCAGGATGTAATTTTTCGTTCTCTTGTGGCTATTCTGTGTATAACCTATTAATATAGTAATTACCGATATATGCATGTTTATAGCTATTTTGTTTCGTGTTACAGCAGAAACAAGCCTGCAGCTGGCCAGGCCTGGACCCACCCATTGGATTTGCATGCCAAGGAGGAGGAAAATCTCGCCCGCGGAGTGGAAAACTCGAGCCTGGGACCATTTTGTGACAACTGTCAAATCTATTATGATGTAAAATTTCTTAAATACAAGTTATAAAACCCATTTTCTCTGTGTTCTTTTGTAAATAATCATAAAATAGTAAGCAAATTAATTAAAAAATAAACCGGAAGTGGAAGCCATTTTTATTTAGTGTAAGAAAATGAATAACGCAAAGCGCAACTTGACAAAGTTTGACCGACGTGCCACCTGGTGGTTGTTTCCGATAACATTTTCATGCGAATTGTACATATTTCGTTACATACAGAAGATGATCGGCCGTGAAAAATTCAGTGTACCATATTTTTACCCCTTCTTTCGATTAAGCCACTAAAATTTTCACATTTTAATATCTCATTAATCGCAATGACGTCAAATTGTTCGTAAAGCACCTTTAATTATTGAGAATTTCTTGAACTTAAAAATTCTGAAATACTTAACCCATACTACATAATATATATATATATATATATATATATATATATATATATATATATATATATATATATATATATATATATATATATATATATATATATATATATATATATATATATATATATATATATATATATATATATATATATATATATATATATATATATATATATTATATTATTCTCCATTTTGTTTATGTGTATTATTTCCCACTTTCCCACAGGTTATATAGCTAAAATTTCTTATAATATATTATATAAATAATGTGAAAAAAAAAACTTGTCAAATATATATTTTGAAACTTTTGGCTTTGCTTTCTAGGTTTTTTCAACTTTCACTTTTAATACTTTTTATTATTTAGAAGATTACTTTATTATTTTTTCAGGAAAATATATGAATTTATTAGGATTGCATGTGCATATTATATTGCATGCATTTATAATAATTGCTTTAGTGATTGAGTTATTTGATTTTATGTGGACAATTGATATAATTTCATATAAAAGTTATTTCATCTGATTATATTTGTGTATTCAATCCGTAAAACAATTATGAATTTTGAGTTATTAATTGGGAGCGGTTCATGAAGGATATATATATATATATATATATATATATATATATATATATATATATATATATATATATATATATATATATCCAGGTTTTTCACTACCCGTGGTTAGCACCAGCCAAATTCAATGAAACTAAACTTGGTTAGTGAGACACCTGGATAAACTTTCTTTGTAAATATAGCTCAAATAAAAATTAAACATCTGTGGAGGCATTTTCTCCATGCCTCTGAATATTTGAATTGTTTTCAGGATTTCTCTTATTTTGGCCTCATTTTTAAAGTTTAACTTACCTGTGAGAGTAACTGGGCTGTCAAGCTGCAACAATGCGATGTCATTATCAAGCCCAGTTGCGTCATAGTCATAATCCGGATGGACAAACTTGGTTGTAGTTCTGACGGTAATACGACCGGCCTCAAATAAAGCGTTAGTGTTCTGGACCCCAAGCTGGATTCTGAATTGTGATCTGTAATCCTCAATAACAGTTAATATTTAATTTAAAAATAATAAATATGTTTAAAAGCTTTTAGAATTATATAATTATTATAAATTGGGCTCATTAATAAGTTAATTAAGTAAATATTGGAAATTGACGAATAAAACAATTTGAATTTGCTAAGATATCACCCACAGTACTCGTAAATACTCATCGACTTGGAAAATTTCCAACTTGCAGCCTTGTTAATCACCATGCCCTGCTGTGTCATTCTTATGGGGAAAAATGATTAACAATTAAGGCAGACAAAGAGAAATTTTCCGAGGCGATACGTGAATGCACAACATTTAATAAATATATAAAATATATGGGTTAAAAGAACATTGTATTAGATGTAATGCAATAATTGAGCGGTGTTTTTACTTTATTTTAATTAATTTGACTATAATAAACAGTTCAATGACGTCATACACAATTTGATACGGGATATCGATCGACGGCAAGTGTCATTTTTATTAAATCTCCATTTTAGCCAAGATAACTTTAAGAACATTACAGGGCTCTGGTCTCTACATTTCGACTTCTTTTCTTTCGGTTGAATAATAATAAAATAAGTGAGAAATAATATCAGAAACGCGTTTTATAAAATACTTTTTTTTTTTTTTTTTTTTTTTACAAGGATACACCCGATATATATGAGCTTGGAACTCAAAGGCGGGGTAATGGGTATTAGAGATAAAGGATGGAAAAAGATGGTGACCATGACCTGTTACGCCAGCTGAGATGAGACTGAGGGAACCGTGGAAAACTTCAGTCGGGACGGTCAATGGACAAAAAAAAAAATTGACTCACCCGTCACAGCAGTGTGCAGCGAACATTATCCAAGTGGGGGAGATGAGGGAACCTCCGCAGAACGAACCACTATGGAAAAATAAATCAGGTTAACTTACAGCAGTGGATCAAGTCAATTCCGACCGAATAACTCAGCTCATCATCACAAGTGGATAGAGAATTAATTTATGCCTTGATTTAAAGTAAAGTGCGCATTACAAAAAAAAAAAAATGAACCAAATTTTTTTAGTTGTACATACTGGATACTATTTTTTTTTATTTTTTTTTATTTTTTTTTTCAATATCTTGAATGTTCCTTTATATATGATACTGAAACCCAAAATTTTTTTTTCTCGTATATACGTTACCCAGAGTGAAAATTTCGTTTCATGCATGGAACCTTACCTGAGCAATACCCACGCTTATTTGGAAAAACTACTGCATTAAAATGGTATGAAAAATTTATTTCAATTTTTTATTACTCGATCAAGTTCAAACCAAAAAAAAATTTAAAATAATTTTTTATTCGAATTAATTTCCCCCTTAAAAAATAAAGAAGATCTCTTATGAGAATCAACAAGGTAGATTTTGAGACTTTTAAACGGGAAAACGAGTTCGAACAAAAATAAAATTTATTTCAAACATTTTTTTTTTTTGTAATTGCGTCATCAAATATCGCTATATTTTATTCATATATACCATCTAACGTTTATTATTTATTCCAGATTCCAGGTTCCAACATTAAATGACGCGTTCACCTTTTTTTTTTTCCTGACAACCTATAATGTGAGATACTATTTTTTTTTTAATTTCGATATCATATGGAGCCCCATTCAAACTATTTGGAAAAAAATACTAAATACTAAAATCAAAATCAACAATTTTGGGCTAGTATTTGTTAGTGTGTATACTTTACCAAACCCAATTAACTCATAAGGGGACGACCCATGTTTATAAAAATCCCATTCATAAAAATTATGAAAAAAATTTAAAGTGTTCTCCTCTACATTCCCTATCAGTAGGTAAAATATCAGATATACAAAAACGATCTAATTTTCGAGAGTTATTAATTTTTAAAGTTGATAAATTTAACATAGAAATTCCATTTCCCCATGTTAATTAATTCAGTCAACTATAAAAATTGATAACTCAAAAACTAGCTCGTTTTTGTATACCTCTGATATTTTACCTACTGATAAGGTATTTAAAGGAGAACATGTCTAATTTTTTTTTTTCATAATTTTCATCAAAATGGGATTTTTATTAACATTGGGTGCGTTATATCTCTACCTTAAAAAGCCAATTAAAAATTGAAACAACATCCGGTATATAGATATATAATTAATACATACATGTCCGACAAGTGCACCGCCACCTGCCAGGGAAACTGTCCTTGGGTGGCCATATCCCCGCCCACAATGCGGCCGTTGACGGGGACAAGAGTGCGGCGAGAGGTTCCTGAATGATGATCACTTCGTTACACAAACTTAAGAAATATTCCAGGTAAAATTTATATTTAAAAAACAACATACATAATTCATGATTTTTGTATTGCAGAAATGAACAAGGGACACCGAATTATACTTCTTTCATTTTGTTTAAGATTTTTCTGAACTCAGCTAGAAGTATTGCTAAAAAGTTAGGCAAAGTTCAGATTTGAACCCGCGCCCCTTTTAGTCCTTTTACTCTTTTAAAAAGTATATAAATATATACTCTATTTCTGCAGTAAAAAAAAATCATGTAGATTATCCATTAATGCTGTTTGCTCCTTGCTTGAAGTAAATTTAATTCTTACTTGGGTGAGGTGCAATTGGTCGAATGACCTTGGGCTCGAGGTTCTTCATGACCTTCTGCCACTCGGTCAGTACCGGCTTGTCCTTGGTGCTTGGAGTCAACTTGGTGACATCTACCTGACGAGCCTGAAATGATGACAAAGGTGAATTCAATGTAATGGAAAATAATTAGACTATATAAAAATATAATGGACAACTTAAATGAAAATTTTTTATTGCAGAAATGAATAGAGGCCGGGTATCAAATTATGACACTCTGAATTTTTTTCAGATTTTTTGAAGTCCCCCGGAACTATTTTTAAATAATTATTGAAAATTCTGTAAGTTACATTGGCACCCCTAAATCTTTAATAAAAAGGATAGGACCGAGACGTCTCCAGGAGGCGTGGCCGCACTTTCAATAATTATTTAAAAATAGTTCTGAATTTCAAAAAAAAAAAAATAAAAAAATAAATCAGAGTAGCATAATTTGGTACCCTCTATTCATTTCTGCAATAAAAAATTTTCATGTTATAGGCTGTCCATTTTTATATAACATTTACAGTTTTCTGTTTCATTTATTATAGTTTTATTTTACAGTATATGTTTCATGTATATAGCTTATCAAGTAATTAGGTTCAAATCCCGAACACAGCAGATTTTTCATGACTTTTAATTGGGATGGGTGTCACTGCATGACTCTATACTATCTAGCTATATATGTTGCCGAGTTAGTTGGAGGAAGCATGATGTCTATACTCTGCTTTCTGCTTGGATGACTTCGAAATCTTATATATGTAAATAACACGTGCCCCCACTGAAAAGAACGGTACTTAAATATATTGTCTAGCTGGCATGCAGACTGAGTATTATAAAAATTATAGGAGCCCGAGAGAACATTGTGAACAATGTTGTAAAACAAGTTCCACCATTGTGGTAACCAAAACCAACCAACTAATCATTTAAATAAGCCAAAATCACTCCCCCCCTTAATTCACGGATATAATACCATTATAACTTGGTTATTAAGGTACATACAATGATTAAGGTCGATTTAATTACCTGGACTAGTCCACAGAGTGCGAGAGCTACGACGATCAACTTCATGGTGGAAGAATGGTACACCGAGAGTCTCAGTGATTGCTTTTATACCCTCCAAGCAATGACCTTATATAAAAACAAACATTCAGTGATTTGATGTCATCTTATAATTTTATCTCAATGCAATGCCTCACTTAAGGCTGGTATATAACGTATCTGTAATAGATTGACTTTCTTATATATCAGACAAAAGATAAAACAGACTTATACTGAATTGCGTACGTACTACCAGGAAAAATATACTCGGTTATACCATATTTTCTAATCTTAATTTATTTATTTATACGATTCTTTTCCTTATATGATCTTATTATATAATATATAAATCTAGTGCATGTTTAAAGTAAAGAAAAAAATGCTGTTTCTATTTTATACTTACGGGTAATCAAACAACGTACAATGTATAGATATAACATATTTTATATATATCATAGGTCATGAAGGTTTTATATAACCTTTGAAGAAATCACTATAAATCTTACAAAAAACATTGCATGATAAAAATCTGTACATTTAATAAATTAAGGGATCTAATTTTTAATTTCTGCACAAAATCAGGACGTTTTAAAATAATTTTAAAACGAGAAAAAATAAAATTACATTATAACAATTTTAATTCATTTTTCATTCTTGGAGGCTGCAGGATTACATATTTATATAAGAAAAGCATTTCACACCGTTAATCACTTTTTTTTAAAAAAAAAAAAAACTTTATGTTAAAATAAGATATGTTGAAATTATTCAAATCAGAGCGCCTCGAAAGGAAACAACTTTTTTTACTTAAATAGCAGAAGTTAATAAATTTGTGATTAGTCATTTTTTTTTTTTTTTTACTCTTGATGACTGCAAGCAAGATAGAAAAGTTGTGGAATATGTGGATATATATACTTTTGATAGAATAAAACTGATAAAACATTAATTATTAGTTACAGCAGCGTATAATACATGCAATGCATACAAGTTCTCTAATCTAGCTGATTTAATAAGTTAGATTTATTATTTACCAGTTTTAAGATCACACTTTTGAATTGGTATTATAGCTATAACAAAATAGCTTTTGATATAGTATTATTAGCTTAATTAATGCCAATTGCATTACTATTAATTGTTTAAATGCAATGAGTTCAACAGTTCAACACAATACCATATAGTTACATGACGGTTGTGATTAAAACAAAAAGTTATGTCCCAGCGCAAGGGGACTGACGTAGTTTTTGGTTTCGCGGTGTTGGTGCTGCTTCATGGTGCTCAGGTGGTGCAGAGCAGATGACAACAACCGGTGTTCCCCCCCCCCTCCCCGGACATCATTAGGCCTCTCAGGTCAACCGCAATTAAGGGCTTTGGGTGTAGCACCGGTAGTTGGCAACACTGACGTATCTTCACCATGTTAATTTTTGATCATTGCTCCTCGGAGTAATTTTTATGCTAGAGCTAAGCTGATTGCTGTAGTATCAAGATAATTAGTAACCCAAGTGCACAATTTGGCTAAATAAAGCCTGATTTAAAGAAAAGTATTTTTTAGTAATTTTTTTAAATTTACATGCATTTTTCTAAAATATAAAAAAAATACTTTTTTTTAAATCAGGCTTTATTTAGCCAAATTGTGCACTTGGGCTACTAATTATCTTTATACTACAGCAATCAGCTTAGCTTTAGCATAAAAATTACTCCGAGGAGCAATGATAAAAAATTAACATGGTGAAGATACGTCAGTGTTGCCAACTACCGGTGCTACACCCAATGCCCTTAAATAAAATTTATTGTAATTATAACTTATTCTCTAAACTACTTCAATTTTATTTTTAAAACAAAACGTCATGTGTTTTTTTTTATTAAAAATTATTATAATCTTTATTCAATTTTTATTTATTTATTATATTGTATTTCCTTCATGAATACATATGAAAAAAAAGTCACATTAAATTCTGAAGACAATGTATATACAAACATTTATCATGTTTTATTTTTTTATTAGAGAGATTTCATCAAAGGTACAACGACGCTATTTATTGTTTATTTTTATTTAATTTTTAATTTTTTATTTTATTTCACCAATTATATGTACATATTAACATATTACAAAACAAAGATATTAAAAATTAAAGAGAATGGTGAAATGGGTTATTTTACAAGGCACTATACGAAGCACCAGAACACAAGAAGTGGTAAAATAACCTTTATATTGTGCAGCTTTTGATTACCCATGCATCAGATTTATATCTAATGAGGAAAAAAATCGTAAAAAGAAAAAGCTAGGATTAAAAAAACAATGGAATAACCGACAAGAAATTTTCCGGGTACACGTTGAAAGCAATTAGTAATATCATGCAGTTTTCTTTGGTCCGATAATATAATTGATCAATTACAGAGCTATAAGTACTTGGCTCAAGTAGCAAGATAACATTACAAGATGACATCAATCATGATAAGTGTAAAGATTACAAATTGAATGTACGTGTTCTTAACATCAGAGATTTAATATAATATGTAAACTCTTTGGCTGAATAATATGTTTTGTCATCCCTTGAAAAAAAAAAAAAAAAAAAAAAAAAAAAAAAAAAAAAAGGTTTCGCGGTGTTTGGTGCTGCTGGAATGAGTTATTTCATGGTGCACAGGTGGTGCAGAGCAGACTGATTCAGCCTGACAACCACCCTCCTCACGCGTCACCCATCTGTTGCGCACCCCCATCACTGACCGACCCCCGCCATTGCTGGCTAACGTGATCTCCGCTTGGCCCCATGCAGTGACACACTTGAGACACGTCCCCTCAGACCCATCGTCAGGCCGTCAGGCACACCAATCGTTTTTCCCCCCCGGTCAGTCTTAACTCTTTCCATTTATGTATAATGTGTCATGTGTACGCTAGCCCATGGTTTAATTATTATTTAATTTATTAATTTATAGGTTCATATGAATTAAATAATGAAATTTAATATTAAATTAAAATTAAATATATGCACGCTGGACTTTTTCTTGTATTTAAAGATTTTTTACTGCGGAGCATTACTTTTAAATACTGCACCGCTTTACATGAATGTTAAAAGAGTTGCCTGCATTTTAGGCGTTAATAATATTGAACATTGTATATAATTATGATGCTGGTAATTTTTTTTTTTTTCATTAATTTTTTGTTGATATTGTTTGTTTGTTTGGAATATAATATTAATTAACAAATCATATTATGCTCTTAATTCATTTGAAAGCAATTTAAAAATATTTTACAAATGAAAATGATAAATTTTATGTGTACTTTCAACCTACAGACATGAATAAAGTACTTAATTTTTTAAAAATATTGACAGAAAAAAAAATGCAAATGGGGGCAAAATTCATGTCCCGAAGAAACTGAAAGCAATTTATATTATTTATTTTTAGCTATAATTATAGTATTTATTATTATTTAACTTTTTTCTTATCTGTGCCTATCCTATATATATATAATTTTTAAAGAGTTATTTATAAAATGGAACAGAAAAAAATCTACCAGATAGCTATATAGGTGATACATTATCTGATGTATCACAAATAGTGCAAAGAAAGACAAATTTTTTATTTATAAAATGTTTTATTGCCAAGTTATAAATGTCATGTGAATCAATATAAAAATTAGAAACATACCAAACAATATCTTCATAGTCTTGTGTAGCTGTATAGGAAGATGAAATTATTTTGTATATCACTTCAAAATTTTTACAGCACCTCCACAAAGAATTAAAGCCAACACTTCATTCATGTAAGGAATATTAATTCAGAATTGTTAATAATTTAAATTAAATACAGCCTAGACACTGGTCCATTTTTACTATAAAATATTAAGAGCTATATGTGGTATGAACTATATAATAATGAATAGACAGGTAATTATATTTATATATCTTGGTTCATGAAATGAAATGAAATAAAATAATAAATATGAAATAAAATTTATTTGATAGCTTTCGCTAATAATTACATCAGTATTTGTAGTACATTCAATTCATACAAAATTACATTTTACTAATATTAGATGAATTAATGACAATAAAATTAATGTAAAATTGAAGATTAATACATTATTTAATTCTTACATACTAAAATACAGTATTGGAACAGGAACCCTGGAAATCAATACAATATAAAACTTGCACTCTCTGCAATTTGCAAGGAACCATTACTCATTAATTAATTAGATATGCACATACTGAGATAAATACATAATAATAATAATGTAATAATAATAATGAACATCACAATAATAATATTGTGATGTTCATTACTTACTTTTAACCTTTGAAACAATAATTAGATTAGATGAGAATTTTGCAAAAAAAAAAAAAATAAATAAATAAATAATAATGAGAATGCAACATTAAATTCTTGCATTAGAATAAAATATATAGTCCAGTTATTATAAGCATAAATGAATTAATTTCTTCTAATACTTTTTACTGTATCAGTTTAATTTTAAATTAGGAATAGAAAAATTTATTTATCCCAAAAATTCTTTGCAAGCAGAACTCATGTATAATATATTTATCTCAATCAATTGCATATAACAATAAATTTAAAATGTAAATTTTGTTAAATAAATTGTATCCACTTGAGAGTTTGTACATTTCTACATTAATTTGATACTTTCATGATACCATGAACTTGTTCAGGCACCTGAGGTTGGAAATTTTGAACCAAAATTTCAATTTGAAAATGCAAAATTAAAGGGGTACCAAAGTGAATACTTTTTTACATGTTCGGGCAGCTACGAATTATTCTAATATCCCTGTGGCTCAATATTTACGTACGACGCCTAGTTATTTTACAATTAATTATTTAGTTTGAAAACCGTTGGTTAATTCAAGCATGTCCGCGGCCGCAGCGGTCGGTGATACGACAAGAAGGGGGCGGGAGGAGGTTCCCCCGATTTGCGGGAGATTCTCGTCGTATCAGCGGCTGCTGCTGGAGCGCACCGACTTGAATCAACCAACGGTCATCAAACTCACTTTTCAAACTAAATAATTAATTGTAAAATAACTAGGCATTGTACGAAAATATTGAGCCATAGGAATATCAGAATAATTCATAGCTGCCCGAACATGTAAAAAAAGTATTCACTTTGGTACCCCTTTAAATAAATTGATCTTTAAAACTTTTCATACACAAAATGTACAAATATTTTAATAATATTATTTAAAAATAAATTATTACTAATTTATTATTACAGCAATACCTTTTGTAAGTTGAATAATAATTTTAAAAAATAAAGTAAAATTATATGTTTGAAAAAAATTAGATTACATAATTATGAACTTTCTATTCATTTATTCAATTAAAATTTCATGTATGTATATAATATTTTTTTTCTATAATTCTGCATGTAAACCCTGAACTCTGTATGCACATGATTTCCTTTTACACGTACTTGTAATAATTGGTTGCAGAAAAAGTATACATTAGGCAGAGCAGGGGATTTTTTGTCTAAATTTTTGTGTGCTTAAAAAAAAAAAAATAATAATAATAACATTTTAATTTTGTTCTTTTTTGTTGATGTAGTGATTTAGTTTTGTGATTTCTAGTGCACAAAAGAGAGAAGGATGAACATTGTTCATATGAAGAAGAAGCTTTTATTTCCAAAACTTCTTACACACTTCTTTGAGCACACCAACGTGTTCCTCCAAACTCTGCTTGTCCGATGGCTTGACATCCCCCTCCCTCTCCATGAATCCATGTACAAGCACACACGTGTCCCAACTCTCATCCAGCCTGTCAAGACCACACAGAAACTTGGCCTTGTGTATCAGATTGAGTTTATGGAACTGAAGAGACACTGCGTCAATATCTGTATGATGGAATTCTAGAGCAGACTGCATTTTATCATACAAGACCAATATTTGATCAGCTTGGTCCATTTTTTTTAAATATTTCTCAATAATAGGTAGAAATTCTACAGTTTCTAAGTAACATGGGAACTCTTGGGCTTTTTTAATCATGAGAGGCAGCCAATAAGAGGCTAACTGGGTGTTGGTAGGATTCTCAGTATACATTTTACATGAAATGGCACATAATAGTTTCAGTGTAGGCAAGTGCAAGTCGCGGAACTCGAAATCAACAGGTTTTTGTATTTTTTCTTTCAAATAAACATCTTGAGCAAGTGTAAATGCCTCGTCTAATTTGTTTAATTTATACAAACTTCTAGCTTTAAGATGTAATATTTTTACAAAACGATTATGATCATTTAAATTTTCAGGAATTTTAGGTTCAATTTCATTACAAAGTTCAAGTAATTTTTCATGTTGTTTTGTTTTAGATAATAGTTTTACATAAGTACATGTAATTCCAATAAAATTTGTGTTTTTAAATTTTTCTTTAAAAAATCTGTATTTAATATCTTCATATTCTTGCTCAAGTATTGGAATTGAAATTTCATGTCCCATAATGAGCGGGTTAACTGCTGCATAAAGAAGTATCTCATACTTTTTTCTTAAGTCTCCATAACGAATATACTGCCAGCAATCTAAGACTTTTTCACTCAAAAATCTATAATCTTCATCGAAAATTGGTTCTCCATTTGAAACCAAATATTCTACATGTCGTTTCATATGAGATAAATACTCATTCAGAATTTTTGTTTCATCAGTACAATCATTTCTTAAGACAGAATGCATGAGTGAAGTCATACATAACTTGTGATCTACTTCCGTTGCCAGGGAGTATTTGACAAGCAATATGAAGCATTCACATACATTTTCAAAAGACATACTTTCATCTTTCGATTCCAACAATTCATGATACACTGCACTAGAAATTCTAGCTGGATTCATGAAAGGTATCCATTTTAGAATTTTTGAAGCTACTTTACCATATTTACTTTTTAAAATGAGGGACAATGATTGTTTATAAATTTGAGACAGAGATTTACTGTACTTGATATTTTCACTATCAGATAGTTTATATGAGAGAAAATCTTCAAAGTAGAGTTTTTGTAAAAATTGAATCATTTCATCAGAAGTGTATTTTCTTCCATCAAAGCGACTCAAATTAATTTTGTGTTTAATGAATGAGACGGCAAGTTGCAAAGCTAGGGGAAGACAACATGTTGTCTTGGCTAGTTCCTCAGCCGTTGCGTCCGAGACTTCTTCCAATTGTTGCTTGAGAAATTGCTGAGACTGCTCGGGAGTGAAACAATCTAACTGCAATTGTATCTCACAGTCCCACTCGTTGAACTGAGAAGTGACAACAGTAAAAATGGTCGACTTGTCAATGTGGAATGGAGGTAAGAAGGATTGTAGCATTTCAGGGTTGGCTGCATTGTCAAAGACGACCATACATTTGGTCTCACTACATAGACTGAAGATTTTGTTGATAAGTAAAGGCATATGGACTTCTTTAGGGTCTACCTTCATTTCTAGCATCTTGGCTACCTCTATCAAGCTGCTCTTTGCTGTTTCCTTGGACTTAGCGTTGATCCACAAGACGTGTTGGAACTCGTTTACGTGGCTGGCCACAAAGTTGATGACAAGTTCTGTCTTGCCGACGCCTGCTGTGCCGGTGATGGCCATGTCGATGGCACGGTGGCTTGAGGGATTCGTCAGTGCCGCGCTGAGGGCCTGGAGGTGTGGTTCGCGATGTAGCAGCTCACAACTTGGGCGGCGTGGCAGAATCTTCACACCAGCACCGTAACGAGGCTGCGGGAGCGAGAGAAAGGTTAGTTGTTGTAGATACACCATTGGCAGAATATGTTGTATATAGTAAGCTAGCATTGGAAAATAAATAGGCTGGAATCAATTTGAGATTGTTTAAATAACCACTACTAAAAAAAAAAATAATAATGCACTTGAAATAAAAAAAATACTGCACACAGAAATTGCAAGTAAAAGTCTTTTTGAATAAAATAATTCGTTGAAGGAAAGAGGACCATCTCTCACCTTTTTAGCCGTAGGAGGTGCGGCCTGCTCTGTCGTTTCCTGCGCCACTCGCTTGCCACCCAAAACCTAGAACATCAACAGATTATTGTCACTTTTGTACATAATATATTCCTGCTTTATGTTGTTTATGTCTCTTTTAAGGGTAAGGTAACGTTAATCAGCTGTTTTTTAGTCACATTTGATTAACATGTAAACTTCAGCAAATTCACAAAAATTCTGAAAAAATTGGAGCGACAGATTTTAGTACAAGAGAAAAAATTTCAAGACAATTATTCGAGATGATTTTTTATTAATCATTTTTTTTTTTTTTAAATTTTGGGCATAAGTCTTTCCCATGGAGAACCAAATTAAAGACTTAATTTAAAAAAAAAAAAAAAAAATCGGCTAGACTAATTGTCTTAAAATTTTTTCTATGGCTTTTAGGTACTAAAATATACCTCTCCCATTGTTTTTAAGAATTTTTGTGAATTTGCTAAGGTTTACATGTATTTTTTTTTTTTGTTTTTTTTTTTACAAGGATACACCCCTAAGAGCTTACAGCTCGCGGCGGGGTAATGGGTAGGGATAAGGTAGGGAACGGATAGTGGCCACGGCCTGCATGCTTACGCGTCCCAGCATTCGCTGAGGTGATACTGAGGGAACCGTGGAAAACCTCAGTCAGGACGGACACCTCTACTTTTTCTCAATGGACCAAAGCGATGTCCAAAGCCTGGGGAACCACACACAAGTGCATCACTGCAATGGGTGGAAAGCGAGACGAATTTACCCCAGGGAGGGAGCAGCGTATTTTTTACTTGAAACGGTCACCCATCCATGTACTAACCACGCTCGACGTAGCCTGACTTCAGTGATCTAACGAGAACCGGTCAATGTACTGCGCCACGCTCGACCTCTTCTTTATATGTTAATTAACCAAATGGGACTACAAAACCAGCTGATTGGTGTTACCTTTCTCTTAAATAAAATAAATAAATAAATAAAATTTTATTAAAATATATAGAAATAAATTTTTACTGTGAAGTTATTAAATAAATATTAGTATGAAAACTATTAAATAACAGTACGATCATACAATGCATAGTGGCGTAAACAAGGAGAGGGGAATGGGGGGTCTACTACCCCACCCCCACTTTATTAGTCGCTGAATAGAAAAAAATACATGAGCAGAGAATTTTTTTTTTTTCCTCCACCTACTTCTTATGACGTCCCCCCAACCCCTCCCCCTCGGAAGGAAAAAAGACAAAGAATCCCTTCCAATTTTCCTTACTTGGCTACACCACTAGACAATTTTACTAAATACAGTACTCATATGTATTTAGTAATGTTGTTATGTTAGTTATGTTATGTTGTTAGTCTTATTCCACCACAGGCTCGTTTAGAGTTATATAAAAAAGGTTTTCTAATAAGGACTGTGTCTGAATGGAATAAGTTGCACTGCAATGTAAAGAAAAGTGATGCTAAATAAGCAGTTTTTTTCTGCTCTTAAGAATTATTATATTCTTAAAAATAGTTAATTAATTTGTTTGTTTTTGACTCTAGCATTCTATGCTATTATTAGTCTTTTATTAAACACAGAAAATGTACATATTAACAGCACTAGAAACATACATTATAGAAAAACATTACAATAGAACACATAAAACATACATACAAAACATATATAATAGTTACAGAATAATAGAACAATAGAAAATGATAATAAAACAATATAAAATAAAATAACAGATGATACTAGCTAACAGCCTGTTACATCATAATAATAATATATCATATATATAATCACATATATAAAACAAAATATGACATAGAAAATAGATAGAATAAAAAACTTATTGCTTCATTGCTATTCAAAATCTATAGACTATATGAAATCTCCCCTGGCATAATCGCTAATAGGCTTCATTCTAGATTTACAGATATTTAAATGATATTGGCTACAATATTCATTACATAATTTACATACACAAGATTGTTCAGCTTTATGATAACCAGAAGATTTACAAATTAGATGGTGGAAGCCGTGAACAGCCTGGCGAGTTAAAACATTTCTAACATTGGATCTATCCAATTGGGGCAGACACCAATGTTTACATGTCATAGCATCAGTGCTGTAAAACTCAGGATTAATATCCTGAGCTTTTTGATTCCTGACAGCTATAAAATTGGAATATTGATCTGTCGTTGGAAGTTTAAACATTTCTTTGATTTCTGTAATAAAATAATTGGAATCTATCAGTTTATAGGCCAGTCTAGTTTCGGTAAATTTTGACAGACACAGTAATCTTTTAACAAACATGGCTTTTACTGATTCTAATTTATCAAAATCGGATACAGATAAATGAGGCCATACAATTTCAATACCATAAGTAGCCACAGGGGCGACTTTTAAATTGAATAGTTTGAGCCCTGTTTTGACGGATAGACCAGACAGCCCTGAGATAGTGTACATAACAGTGATAGCGTTCTTACATCTTTCTGTTATATGTTTAGAAAAAGAATGCCCTGTCATTTGAAGTATTATGCCAAGATATTTAAATGAATTTAGAAATTCAATCTTTTGACCGTCACAATAAATTTCATCGTTTTTGCATAACGGTCCGCCTCTTCTAAACTTAACAACCTTGGTTTTCTCTGTGTTAATTTCTAGACCATTTGTTTTGGCCCAGATGGATAGATTATTTAGCGCTTTTTGTAGCTTGACTTTGCTCTTTGAAATAATAGCAAGATCATCTGCATATAAATTTAGTACGACTTGATCATTTTCATTTTCACAGTTTATATCTTTTGTAATCTCGGTTATATCTGCAGTAAAAAGATTGAAAAGAAGAGAGCTGCTCGGGTCTCCTTGCAAAACTCCGTTAGATTGAATAATATTACTAGAACATGATAAGCGATCTTGAACACATACATAATTGATATTTAGAATAACAGCTAAGATATTCAAAATTTCAGAAGGAATTACTTTAAATGACTTCAGCTTTTCAATGAGCAAATTCCTATTGACCGAATCAAAAGCTTTTCTGAAGTCTACAAAAGCAATATATAAATGACCCTTTGGCTTCTCCAATGCTAGTTTAATTTGATTATATACTGTGGATACAGCTTGTATTGTGGAACGTCCTGGCATAAAGCCGTATTGCTCTTTTGGAATAAGATAGTGGGTGGAATCAAAAAGCCTGTTTGCAATTAATCTCGAGAAGAGTTTGTACATGGTATCACCATGGATAATACCTCTGTATGAGTCGGGTGACATAATGTTACCCTTCCCTTTGTATAATACCATTAGGTAGGCGATCCGCCACAATTCCGGAATTGTAGCCGTTTCAATACAGAGGTTAAACATATTGGTGATTGTTGGGGTTAACGACTTGCTTACTAGCTTCAAATGTTCATTCGTAATAAAATCTGGGCCCGAAGCTTTATTGTTTTTTAGGCTTTGCATACAATTATAGACTTCAAATTCATTAAGAGGAATATAATTTGAGTTACAATTATAGTCTCTTGTTAATGATAAAAGATTGAGAGTTTGGTCGGATTGTAATTTATTTGTATTTAAGATATTTGTAAAATGGTTTTCCCATTTGTCTATGTTAATTGGGCATGACTTAGTTGGTGGTCTATCTTTCCTAAGATATGTGTATGGTTCTAGCTCTGCGTCTTTAATCATTTTATCTTCCGATTTAATTTTAAATTCTAATTCTTTCTGTTTCAATAAAGCCTTATAACAGCTTCTTGCCTGAATAAATTGCTCATGCAAATTTGGGTTTTTGAATAAATATAATTTGCTGGCATGAAATTTTGATAGAAGATCTTGCCTTGATAGATAACATTCGCTATTAAACCAGGGTTTAGATACTCTTTTATTATTTTTCTTTGCAATAGTAGAATGTAGAATAACATTAGTAATTAAAGTATTTAGACTATTTACATCTTTATTATTGATATGAGTAATTATGGTATCACCATAAGTATAAATTTGGTCATTATAATTTCTAATATCAATTTTGTTTGAATAATTTGATCTGTAAAAAAGTTTTTTATTGGGAGGATTGCTAGGGGTAAATTTTAAAATAATTTCACCGGGTAGATGACTCTTTAACAGTGACGAGTTTGTCTCAGAAATAATGACATGTTTTATTAATATAAAATTTTTAGGTTTATAAAAAAGCAGGTCGATTGTACTTGAACCATTTGCGTTTACAAAAGTTTTTTCTAGGGGGCTATTAGAGAGTAAGTAGCCATTTGAATTTAAAATATCTAATAGAATATCTGTCTTGTTTCGTAGATGTTTCGGGACATTTGAAAGATCAATTCTACAGTTAAAATCGCCCGTGAAAATTACATTAGCATCATTTTCTGTGGGGCTTATTGCATATAGTACTACCTCCATTAGCATAGAATGCTATAGCATTCTATGCTATAGCATTGGTATAAATTTGTAGGTTAGCAGCCACTTGTGATATGGTGCTTCTAGTGCCTTGCTTGCTACCCCCACCCCACTACTTGTAATACTGTGTGTACCTTGGGTGAAATAATTTTTTATATGTAGTAATGATGAATACTTCTTTAAAATTCTTAAAGTCTAGTCTGTCTGTGAATGTTTATGCATTCCCCCCTCTCCCCTCTGTTTTTAAAACTGTTGATTGATTAAACCATAGCCCTCTGGTGGAAGGCCAAGACCTGACCGCGCCCACTTTTCAATAGCCGTCCTACTGAGCAGCAGGTTTGCGTGTAATCAAATGGGAGAGGACTTCACTTTGGTCGCGGTTTACGACAATTGCGCTGTGTGCTAGAGTTTTGAAAACGAAACTAGTTTAACTCTAATATAGTCTAATCTTGCGTAACAACCTTCTTTTTCACGCAAAACCAATATTAATACACTCCAATTAATGTTTTATGAACCCGACTTCTGTTACATCTGCGCATGCGCGAAGCAGCGAAGGAAAAAGTCAGTTTACTGGCGATGACGTCATATAAACATTGAAAACCTTTCTTCATAGCGAGTGACTTTCACTTTACTTAATTGCAATTTCTTTACTTTGTATATCAAGTAAAGTTATAACTACATCGAAAATAATGTATGAAAGTTGATGCAAGTACTTTTTTGCATTTTCAATATTCCGTG
The DNA here is from genome assembly GCA_949825025.1 of Siphlonurus alternatus. NCBI lineage: Eukaryota > Metazoa > Arthropoda > Insecta > Ephemeroptera > Siphlonuridae > Siphlonurus > Siphlonurus alternatus. The sequence continues at coordinate 23,564,875 of OX463785.1, read as the reverse complement.
ACGTCATGATACATATTCAAGGCTTGGAAGATATAACGAAGTTCCCGCCCTGACTTTACCGTAATATTTCTCAGGTAGTATAATATTTATCAACTAAATAAAATAATCAGCACGCAGGAGACTACATTAAAGTAGTATCGCACTACAAGATACCTTCAATAATATCAGGTAAATATTTTTAAAAAAATATTTCCTCCCCATTACTTTGCGTGTTATTTTTTAAATTTCAGACGGCTAAAATCTTGACAGTTGACGATCGCCCCTGCTGGTCTTGGCCTTCCACCAGAGGGCTATGATTAAACATACAATGTTTAGGAAGGTTTAAATTTTCAACACTAAATTACATATATCATTACAAAGTCAAGTATTTACGCCCAACCAAAATATTGGCTCTTTAATTTAAAATAATGTCACTGCATTTAAGGGGAAGGTAATTGAAGTAGTTTCATTTGTTAATATGTATAAACCTTAGCAGACATACAAAAATTCTGACATTTTTAAGACTGTGATTTTAGTACCCAAAAAGTAAAAGAAAAAATTTCAAAACAATTATTTGATTATTATTATTATTATTATTTTCAATTAATTTTTGAAATTTATAGCATCATAGGGCTTTCTCTTGGAGAGACAAACGAAAAAATAAAAAAAAAAAAAAAAAAAAAAAAACTTAGTTATGTAAAAAAAAATTGTAACGAAGAATTATTTTGAAATTTTTTCTGTGGTCTTTAGGTACAGTACTAAAATCTGTCGCAAAAAAAAATCAGAATTTTTGTGTGTCTGCCAAGGTTTATAATGTTAATCAAATGGGACTACATCTATCAGCTGATCCGTGTTACCTTGTAAAGTTTTCTTCAAGGTGATTACAAGTATTTATAAATAGAAATTAAAGAGCTTTCATTTAAGTTGGTTGGTTACCAATGGCGGAACTTGTTTTTCAACATTGTTCACAGTGCTCTCTGGGGCTCCTAATACCCAGTCTGCACGCCAGACAGTTAAGTACCGTTTCTTAGCGGGGCACGTATGTTGTTTGCACAACATTCCGCGGTCTTAATCACCCCAGCGGAGTATAGACAGCCGTAAGCTGCCTTCCTCCTACCAACTCTTTCATCTAGTAGCCAGTCACACCCATTCCAAGTCGCGAAAAGTCTGCCGTATTCGGGATTTGAACCGGGGACCTCTCGGACGAGAGCCAAGTGTACTAACCGCTACACCAAAGAGCAGGTCATTTAAGTATACTTAGACTACTGTTAACTCACAATTATTTGCTTTATTCTATAAACAAGATTTAGCGGATAATGCAAAGCTTATTGACTCACACAACACACAAAAACCTACTCCCCCCCCCCCCTCTAACTGCTCACCTGCTTGTCTTGTCCGTTCATCTCCCCCTCCGCTGCTGAGTTCCCGTCTGGCTCCACCTTCATCGCACTGAAACATTCGCACACATCCAAAATTAAACATGTTTGTTGTATCTCCTATCTCGCTATAACCTCACAATTCAAAGCTATATCTAGAAATAGATAGGAAGTGAATGCACATCCTACGTGGTCTACAAAAATTTTACGGCTGTAGGAAATGATAATCTGATGCAGAATTTGAGATAAGGATTCTGCATGACGACAAAACTCCTATAGCACAATTTAGATGATGTAATGACCAATTTAAAACTTAGAATTTTGAATTTCATCTACTTTTTTTCATACTGTATTTACACTATTTACTTATTTATTACCATCTTATTTTTTCCCTTGCCAATTTAGCCAAGATGGGCAGTAAGATGACACAGCCAACAACAAATATTTCCATTTACTCAATTCAAGCTCATATCAATAGTGCAGTGAAACAAAAAGTTGATCTAGACTGGAAAAAACAAGCAAGTGATAAAGTATGGGAAGACCTTATATTTAAATTAGCTAAAACTCATATTTACAATAGACTCACAGACACTGCTAAATTTAGATTAGACACAGGCCATGACTACCTTGGATGCTACCAGAAGAGATTTAAAATCCAAGATAGTGACATTTGTAAATTATGTAAAAAAGAACCCCAAGACAGAGGGCATCTATTTAGATGCTCTGCATTAAAAGCGGAACTTGACTTGTTGCCTGGCAACATGAAGCGGGAAGAGCAGGAATCCTATCTCTATTGGCTTGCTAGAAGTAAAATGGCTTAAACGCCAAAACGTGGGCATAAGAAAAGAAAAAGAATTTATAACGCAAAATTTTAAAACTATGTACTTTACTTAAAGTCGTGGATACAAGAGTAGTTTATGTTATAAAACGGTCTTGTGTCAATTTTTTTTTTTTGTTGTTGTGAAATGACTACAGTTTTATTTATTTTTGTCACTGTCTTAAATTTATATAAAAAGTATAAAATATCATTTTTTTTTTTAATAAGAATTCATTAAGTTGTCATCAATGTATTGGTACCAGCGGTGAAGTGGAGGGGAAATTGTGACGTGGAGGAGGGTGGACCAGCTGATAGTCGATCGCTGCATCGCTCGGCTGAGGAAACTGAACTAAAATTTTTGGTGGTATAAGCGTTGGTCATCTACTCCTTTACTCTGTGTAGCTGAGCAATACATGCGCTAGACTAGCCCCAATACACTCAGACCCCACAAAATTCTGAAAATAAGACACAGATGGAGGCTATGCAACCATGATGGCTCACCCCTAGATGTAATTATATTCATATAACTACCTCAGCTCATCCCTGAACTTATTGGTATCATACTGTGTGCCTCCACTAGCTCAGAGTTTAGCAAGTTCCACTTCTTCACAGTTCCTGACTAATGAAACCTTGCCTAGCTATAAATTATTTATATACAAAAAACAATATGCATACAACAAATGAAAGGTGAGCACCGGTTAGTGAGAGGTCTCTGGATTTAAGCCGCGTTCACATACTCGAAAACTGCTACGGCATGCTGTAGGTCTCTTTGGTTTTTGTATGGAGCTACGTGTGCTATATAGTCTATATATGACGTGAATGCTGTAGCGATTTTCGAGTATGTGAACGCTGCTTTAGGCATACTTGAACCGGCCTATAACTTTGCAGGGATATAATATTAATGCAGGCGCGGATCCAGGGGGGGGGGGGGCTGGGGGCTGCAGCCCCCCCCCCCCCCCGAAATTTTGGATTTAACATGGACAATATAGGCATTTCCCCCACTCCAATTTTTTTTTTTTTAACATTGGCCTTATGGAAGCAGCCCCCCCCTCCCCCCCGAAATTTTTTTCTGGATCCGCGCCTGTATTAATGTATATATATTAAGGAATGTAACCTTCTGGTGCTATAATATACAAGAGGTACAGGTGCAGAATGTATGCATAAATGTTATTGGTATGTAATCAATTTAATAAAAAGGATTCATCTGAAGTCTTCCGACAAAAAAAATAAATAAATAAAAATACTGTATTGCACCACATGTTGCACAAATGAGCGGCTGGCCGGCTGCATGCATAGAAATCACTGATTATGTGTAATCTACCCAAATTAAAACGTTACCTGCAATGCTATAAGTAGATGGAGTTCTAAACAAGGTTATTTCAAAGTCTAAAACCAAGTAGAGTCTTAAAAATTAATGAAAATTATCCTTTTCCTTTCACGAAAAAAAATTTAAGCGCTCAACATGTGTTTATAATAAAATGCGCAGTTGCCACTTTTGCTCAGGGCTATTCCTCTATTGTAGGGGGTATAGTCACTCCCTTCCGGCTTATGGGGGCCCAATTCTGAATTCTGATTGGCTTAAAAATAACCCTTTTTGCTGAAACGCCTTCCTATTGGTTAAAAAGGGGTTATTTGCATTTTGTTTACAAATTGCAACAATCCAATTTTTTTTGTAACGGTCGTGAGTGACTTTACCCGGTTCAATAGAGGATTAGCCCTGTTTTGCTGAGTGTTGCCAGATTTAAGCGTTCAAGTCTCCTGTAAATTATGCAACTTGTTCTGTTTGTTTGCAGCAAAAGTTGCATAACTAGCAAGGCGCTTCTTTAGGCTGATTTAATTCAGCATTTTGTAATTTGTGTTTTATGCCTTTTGAATATGAATTAATCTATAGAGAAGAGTTTACTTTTATGAAGGAGGTCAGAGTCGCATTATTGGCGATGTTATTGACACTTCATTTTTATTTAAATTATTGTTGTTGCTTTAATACTGTATTATATATGTTACAGTTTAAGTTAATAAAATGGATACTATTGAAAATAAGATTAATTAAATAAAGTATGTATTATTTTGCAAATTATTATATTTGATGCTTAAATACCAATAATAAATATAACTCTTTAGATCACAAAAAAGCTAATTGATCTCAAATACGTAAAATTCTGTTATACAATTTTATTTTATCATAAGTCTTGAAAACATTATAACGAAACTATCTTCAACTCAAGTAAATTGACTTGACTCCATTGATGAGAGACTTAACCGTCAAGTTTGAGTGATTAATCCCATCTGCTCGTAATCAGCTGGAGTAGTTGTAAAATTAAAAATAACTATAGGCCTGTTCGTAAACCCTGTTCGGTGTACACTTTCTGCACCCAATCGACCTTATGTACATGGGATATAAGGTCACTTGGGTGTAGAAAGTGTACATCGAGCAGGGTTTACGAACAGGCCTATAGTTATTTTGGCTATAGTTGCTAGTTGCTACGAAATCTGATGAAAGAAATTATTTATTTTGTTTCTATAAGCAAAAAAAAAAAAAAAAAATATTAACGAGTTGCTAATAAAAAAATTAATTAATGGACAACATACATTAAAAAAAATTATTGCAGAAATGAATAGAGGGCACCAAATTATGCTACTCTGAGTTTTTTCAGATTTTTTTGTGACCCGGAACTATTTTTAAATAATTATTGAAAGTCCTGTGATTTCAGTTGGCACCTCTGAATTCTTAATAAAAAGAATAGAGACTGGACGCCTATTGACGCCTCCAGGGGGCGTGGCCGCACTTTCAATAATTATTTAAAAATTGTTCTGGGTTTCAAAAAAATCTGAAAAAATTCAGAGTAGCATAATTTGGTACCCTCTATTCATTTCTGCAATAAAAATTTTTCATGTATGTTGTCCATTTTTTATAAAAATATCATGAAATAATTATATTATAACAGGCTTGGGAGTTTTGTCTAAAATTTTTTCTCGTTATACTTGATTTTTTTTTTTTTAATTTGAAAAATATAAATAACCAAAAATATATATATAGTACCTTGATTATCAATTTTTTTTCTTGTTCTTATCACTCATTTAATTGGATGAAAAATTAACATTAAATTATAAATTTATATTACTTCTATAATATAATAATTGTAATTTTTTTTTAATTAAAATGAAAAAAAAATGTACAGGTACTTGAGAAACCTTCAGAAAAATGAAATAGAGTTAAAAAAATACTTCGCCCAACGTGGGGCTCGAACCCACGACCCCGAGATTAAGAGTCTCGTGCTCTACCGACTGAGCTAGCCGGGCTATATTCGTGCACTAACTACCAATTTTATTTATAACAGTTGAAACCAAATCTTGTAAACATTCCTAAACGTTTCATTGTAATTATTTATATTAACTTACTCCGCCAAAACAACAACAATAATTATATTACTATCAGTATAAAGGGGTTCCAATTATAATAATAATTCACAATTGCCAAATTGTCTTCTGACTAGGTATTGTTATGTATGGTTTACTCGAAATAAATTGCAAACAAAAAATTAATACGTGTACACCACAGAATATATGATGAAACGTTTGTATTAGCTGTTTTGCTAAATAATAACCTATTCTATTCTAATAATGTTAATTGTTACACATAATTTGCAATTTAGAATTAAATAGATTAATTTAATCTATGAAGAACAGAAATTTAGAACCCAATCAACATACTTAATATATTCATAATACCGTGCATGGATAAAGAAAAAATATGGAATAAAAATTAGGAAACATTTAATTTTTTAAACATTTGTATTTTTTTCTTTTTTATACATTTTAATTACAATTCTAGAAACCTATACAAAAATTTAGTTTAATATTTTTTTTTTACATTATTTTTGTTTAAGGACTAGAAAAGTATTTTATTATTATTTTTTATTATTGTTACATTTAATTATCATTAACAGATAGTTGTTTTTACTATAATTAACTAAATACATAATTAATATAAGCACGAATACAATTAAGAATTTCTTAATTACAATCAATAAGTTCACAGATGATACAATTAATAATTATTAAATTAATTAATATCTAAATTTTAAATACAGAGAATTTAAAATATCAGATATTTTTGAAATGCAATTATTTTGTGTTAATTGACTTCACATGTCTCAATATGGTAATATTTTATTTAAAAATAATATTTTTTTTTTAAATAACCTTGGTACGTGCAATAGAGACAATACTTCTTTATTTTGTCATATTTTTAAATAATTTTAATCTTTGCGCACGACGCGAAATATTGTGAAAAATTGATGGTCAAAATAATTTCAACAAAAATTCATTAACATTGTGCATGGTATAACAATATATAAAATATAAATAAATAACCTTAAGTACTGCAAAATAAATAATATCATTAAATGAATATAATTACCAAAATATTTTCCGAATTTTTATCCCATCACTTCTTGATAATAGTCCTGTTTGTTAATTTACAATCAGACGATATTATAATAAATTAAAGGAGTTTTATTTTTCCTCTGTATTATGGCTTATCTGATTATTGATTCATGCACCGATTGTGCAATTATGAAAATAACTATATGATAAAATATAATAATATAGAGAACGAAATTAATCAAAAATTAAAAAACTGAAGGGAAAACATACCAAAATTCCACAGAGTCAAGCGCAGGAACTGCACACTGCACGAATTTGTAATCAGAAATTATTTTGATTGCTTCTTTAGCTGAGGATTTGAGTGTTTTATAATTCGATAATGGTCGCAGCAAATCAAAGTTTCGATGGGGATATTATTTGTAAGCTGCCTGGATTATGCAAGCTCCTTTTTTTCAGCGATCATTATCAAATGATTATATTCACAAATCAAAGCTTGAATATCTATTGGCTTTTGTGCTACCAACAACTTAAATTTACAACATCATGAACTAAAGTATAATTGTTTTCATAAATTTGATAACAAAAGCATATATTCGTTTAAATTCTCTTGAATTCATTTTGCAAAAAAGAACTTAAAGCAATAAATGTTAAGTAATTGTGCCATGCGTTGCAAAAAATATAAAAACTTTTTATTGATTTGCTAATAACAAAAATAAAATTAAAAATAAAATACAAACAATATCACAAAACTTCTACACAACAAAATAACAATAAAGGAAATCACAATAAAAAGGGTATAAATAATAATAACAAAGGGGGAAGATTGCATCGTTGAAAATAGTAATAATTATTCAACATTTTTTTTTTTTTTACATTAAAAAATGCACTGTTTATTTATTTGATAAAAAACATAAACAAAATCGACCAAAAGTGAACTTTGAGACACTTACTCGTTCCTGATAAAAATTAAACACCAATAAAAAAAAAATGTTTATAAAGTTTATTGTTTGTTGACACAGATGCGAAATTGACCCTTATTACCTAGAACATAAATTATAATATTTTGGAATGACGTCACAGGCCTGCTGCTTCATTTCCACGTCTATAAGTAGCTGCATGTGCTTTTCTCATGGAGGGAACAAGGTGAGGTAACCTAACAGATCAATTCCAATATTTCTTTTAATTATTAATTTATTATTATTATTATTTTGGTGAACTAGATAAATCAATTTTACTGCAGTGAGATTAAGTAAAAAAGAAATGACGTTAATTTTTTATTCCCAACAAATCCATAACAGCCAATTAAGATTATTATCACGAATGAAATAGTTCTGGGCCTACCAATTAAAAAATAGCATCGAGAGAGTTTTTTCTGGCCATCGATTTTTGGAGAAAACTTCAACATTTTCTTGTCTATTTAGCTTACAGTTTATAAACAAAATATTTTAATACTAATAATGAAAACTTACTGTATATAATGTGAAGTTATATACAACATTTTAAAATTAGGCAGTTCTATTAATTGTATAAAAGATTTATTATAATATTTACAAATTTTCTTTCAATTCCATTTTGTTTAAAATACTATTTAAAAATTTGAAACATTTTAAAGTAAATAATTTCTAAAAAAAAAAATACAAAATAATAAATGATATAAATAAAGCCAGATTGCGTTATGTTTGAGCTACCTCCAATTTTCTGCTCCTTGAGAAAAAGCACGCGTGTTTATAAATAGATTACCATATTACTGCACGAGTCACTGAAATTATTTCAACTGTTTTTTTAAATGTCACACATTTGAAAAACGTTGTGTGATCTAAAAGTAAAGAACACGAGAAACTTTGAGCAGTAACGATTTTTTTTTCTAACACATTTACATTCTTAAGTGTACACATATTTCTTTACTTCTACAATTTTACACTGACTTAAATTACCTATTAATTATTTTTTTACGTGAAAAATTATGAATTTAGTATTATTTCTTTTTTGCACTATACAGAAAAGGCTAAAGTATTATTAGTAGTAGATATTTACGTATAATATTTTTGACATTTAATGCGAAAGAAAATAAATATTTAATCACAGCAGAAATTTTACTTCAGCTAAAGATCGAAACAATTAAAATAAGTTAAAATGTATTGCAATTTAATACAATGTACTAAATAAAAATTATCATCTTTAAATTGACATAACAATGCAAAATTAATGCAAGTTTTCATTTATTTGGAAATTTTAGCTTAAATTTACAATGTATGTACTGTATACTGCGGGTAAATTTTTTAGTTTAATCCCGGTAGAAAATTATGCAAATCAACATAAATATAGGCATAAATTTCAGCCTAGAAACTTTTATTTAGTATTAGTTTTATTTTAAATTAATATCAAATTTTAACAGTTAAAATTTAGTTTAAAATTTACCCCAAATTCTTCCGATTATACTTATGAAACTGTAACGTTAATACTGTTAATAGTTTAAAAATTTAATAGTTTAGAAAATTTGCTATAATAAATGTCTTGAAATTTCAGTTTCTCCAGTCAAGGAAAATTTCTATGTTGTGACCGTTGTGTACTTTAAATTGATAATAATACAATTATATCAAATTCATTACACCAACTAAGATTCAATTTACTTTAAGAGAACCAGCTCTAATCGACAAATAAATCTCATTAGCTATTAAATGATGTAATACATTTTACATGCAGTAATAGTAATTATAATAAGACACATAACATTATATTTTAAGTTTTTTTTTTCAGTCATTCTTTAAGCTGTTTACGAAGAAAATAATTATTATATAGCAACATGTTAAATTATAATATTCAGCAAATTAATAAAATAACTAAAACTATGTAAGATTCTAAAATAATTTGCTTAAAAATTAAAACAAATTAATTTTGATAACCCAATCTCTTTCATACCTTATAATTTAGTTACAAGATCTATAATTCTGATTGAGATATTATATTTGGTTACACAATAACCATCCATACATTAAAGTCTTCATTAACTTTAATTTTTTGTAAAGAGTAATTAGCTCTTTTTAATATGTACTTTCACAGTATCGCAGCGTTTTTCTTTACAATTTTAAAAAAAGAAACATACAGCCAATTTATTTTTTACCTATTAATTGAGCTTTTTCAATTATTAATTAGGAAATAAATTAATTTAAATTCACTTATTACGTCACGTCACTGGTGGTGCTGTAGTGTTACTAATGGCCGCTAGGGCGGCGTACACTGTCGACTGTTCTCTCCTCAACGACTCCTTCATTGCAGGGGTGAAAGGGTCGAAGGGTAGCAATCTTCTCCTTCTCCGGTAAATCCCCTCCTTCCTCGCGAGTGCACACAGAAGACTCGGTTCCGGTAACGTCGAATTGAGGAACGTCAGAAGAGAACGCAGCTCACGTTCCACATCCTCCACCAAACGGTCGTAGAACAGCACGTGCTTGGGGCCCGGGAAGTGTAGCAACCAATCCATGTAAGTGTTGGACCACGTGGACAGTTTCTCATTCACGAAGTCCCGCCAGTCTGAAATGAAATTTAAATAGATTTTCAATAGTGTTTCAGATTCTTGTTTTTCGTCCATTTCCGAGTTCATTGAGCTTTTTCAATTATTAATTAGGAAATAAATTAATTTAAATTCACTTATTACGTCACTAATAACTTATTACGGTAATAAGACTATACACTGCATGTATATAATAATTATAATTTAAAGTATCATATTTGTATGCATGGGTAGGACAACTGATCCAAGGGGCAAGAGGTAGTAACATATATTATATAGTAAAATAATTAAAATATAATAAATAAAAATAGACTTTAAATTACCTTAATAATATAGTAAAATACTTGCACGAGATCATCAGTGTCCATATTTTTAATAGTCTTTCGTTTTGTTTCTAAATTTTTCTAATTTCATAGCTAGATTTGGCACTTTATTTTAATTTCTTTTAAATATTGTACTAAACACAAAATAACAAATACCTGTATAAATAATAGGGCAATACATAACATTGACAATGTATTATTTTTTTACAATATTATGCTTGCCTAAATTAAAATATTTAAAATTCTTCTAAAATTTTACACTTCTGTAATTATTGTTATATACATGTGACACTTTCTAATTATTTTTAATAATCTTAAATTGTTTACAACTTTATCATCATTCAGCTCTTTCTTATTACGTATAAAAATGAAAGTTGAAACAAATTCATGCAATCGTGCAAGTATATTGTACAAGTATAAATTATATAATTTAATATATTTATTCACAAACTAATCTTATAGTAATTACGGTTCCTCGGATTTTATTGCACAAAAAATACATATTTTGATTGTTGATGATTATCAATAACACCAATTAAGCTATGATTTATTACAGTTAAAACTGATACCTATAGTCATTGCAATTCTACCATTACATTTCATCATAATATACCCCCGCGACTCACATTTTCCTCTGTTCCGGCGGTATCTGTCCGGGGCTGCGAACCCAATGTGACCTCCGCTCTGACGGTTGAACTCTGCCTGGATGGCGTGTCCCGGGGCCCTCACCAGTAAAACGGCCCTGGAGAACGGGGCCCTTGCAGACTCGCCGCTCTCGTGGGTCTTGACGAGCACCACCGAGCCGTTCACCACAGACTCCGCGGGGAAGCCGTTCTTCAGAAGGCCGTAGTCCTTGTACACGCTACCGGTGTACACCCCTGTGGAGGTAACACTTGTGAGTGAATGAGCACCATCATGGTGTTCTCCACATCTAGGGGAATGTGTAAAATGTTGACTTTATTTATGTTCCCAGTGTATGTACAACTCTACATGGAAAGCCAGTGAAAATCCCTGGAGACCAAAATGATGAACAGAGATGGTACACAACGCCTGCACTCGTATGTTATCTACTGGAGAACAATTAATAAATAATAATAAAAAAAACACTACTTTTAAAAAATATTATTCTCAAAGAGAATATTTTTACTCTGCCTGTGTACTTCTCTGAAGATAGCTATATAGGATTAATGCTATAGGACAAGCAGAATAAAAACGTTCTTATATCTGTAGTATGTATATAACGCATATAACTTGACACAACTTGGATCTCTGAATAGAGCACCTGCATCAGGTATTCTATCTTTGAATATTGATTTACAAGAGAAAGAGATTCACATTTGCAATTTTGTGCAATAAAGTACGCACACTGCATTTCTTTTTCTCGAGTTACCTGATCAATCTGCTGCTTTTATAATTAATTTATAACAAAATTAAGTGCACTTTATTATTTGACGTACCGGTAGCTTGTTGTACGAGGTATCGGACCCAAGTATTGCCGCTGCCTGGGAACGACACTAGCGCCACGACGGATGACGGCGGCTCCTGGAACTTGAGCTGCTGGCACCAGTGGAGACGCGAGCGGCGGGAAGTGGAAGCTGCGGCGCTTCTGATGCTTGCCGCCAGCTCGGGGTGCCCACCGGACGATTGGGGGCCCCGGGACCCTCCGTGTTCGACTACCGCCTAGGGAAGAGAAGTTTTATTTTAGGTACAGGGCCGTCCAGAGGTTTTACGGTACGACAGTGGCAAGCATCATAAGTGGAACATTAAGGGAGTTTTGTCATATTTCTGGCCATAATTAAGGGAGGTCGCACACTGTATGCCGTTGTATCGTACACCTGATCGCATAGGTTCTTAATTTTTTATCATAAGCTGCAAAATTATGCGATTCTGTGCAAGACAGCTCTAAGAAACGGGGAACTTTGATAGTCCATGAGCCATCACAAATAAATTAAATAATGTCAATTTATGTTCTGAAATTAACATATTTAAATTAGGCTTACTGAGAGTTTGCTTAGAAAAAATATACAAGCTGTCAAATTTACTTTTATTCTACAATTTAAGACAATGTGATTTTTTTATTCTCCTTTAACTTAGGCAACCTGGTCAACAGGAAAACACAGCAGGTTGCATATATGGCAAGGGCATTGACTTTTTCATTAATTATTGAATTAATCAAATATCATTACAGATTTGATGATAAACATTGTATCATGTTGTGGGATAATATGATTTGACTACAGCAAAGTAGTCACTTTATTTATATTGGTTTGAGTGTCATTTACAAATAAAAGTTTTAAATCAAATATATCTCTTACATTTGTGAATTTCATAAAAATTAATATTCAACCAGCATTAAATTCAAACAAGTTATCTTTATGTTGTATATTATTCCATTAAAATTGAAGAACTAATTATGTACAAAACTGACACTCCGAATAATTAACTAAACAAGTTAGTATTATTATTCTTTGTAATAATTCATACGTAAAATGTAATACAGAGTATTTCCTGAATATAAATCAATATTTTTGTTTACACAGAACTCCCAACACAACGCTGCTAGGTAAATTAACATGTGTTTTTGTTAGCTCAGTTTTACCGATGTTTGTTTCATGTAAATTAATTAGCTAAATTTGTAATTTAATTAAATTTAAAAGCATGTTTTGTTCGTAATTTGATATAGTTTACACTACGTTAATGCTTTTTATTCATCAAAATTTTGTCAACATTTTTTATATTAATAAACCATATTATACATACATTATGAATAAAATATTTTAACAATAATGCTTTCGTTAATTTGTTTTAATGTAATAAAAAAAATCATAACAAATTATGAATTTTTACAGCCACCGAAACTATTTCGTTTTTACAAATAAGTTTTAATATACATATCAAAATAAAATACATTAAATATAAAATATATGATATTAAAAAATAGCATATTAAACTTCAGAAATTAAATTGATTTTATTAAAAGTCCAAAGTAGCATATAATTAGTATGAGATCCGTTGTTAATTAATGACAAAGGTAAAATTTAAACCACTAAGGTGCAAATTTAGGTACTCAGAGATTTAATTAAAAATTTATTCATTACTTTCTCTTATTCTTTTACTTTAAGACAAAGGATGGAAAAGAAAAGGTCAGCCTGCCTCAGAGATCAAAGGAAGACAATTTACCTTTCTTCTTTATACACCTTGCCTATGTACACCTGCAGCCCACACGGTCATAAAACGACTGTTTGAAGTGACAGTCAACATTTACATTTGGTGACGATAGCTCATCACTATTCAATTACCTAATATTATGGGCCGGTTGTCAGAGTGGGCCCCTTGCATTTTTAGGGGGGCCTAAAGTTTTTTTACGCTACTCGGTGTTATTATAAAATAACAGATTGATATTTTGTGCACAAAGGGACTATTTTGTTGTAATTTTAGATCTCTATTGATCTCTATAAGTTCAAGAACATGATCTTGTAAAAAAAAAATACATTTTTTTTTCTTTTTGAATGATTCTAAGGGAGTTTCAGCTCATTTTTTTGAATTTTTTGAAGAAAAAAATATAATAAAATTTTCCAAAACAAAAATTTACCTAAAAAAAGTCTTATACGCTATCCATGTAATATTATTTTCTTGTAAAAATTTATATTAGTGAAATTATTTCCTTGTGGAAATGGCAAGTGTTCGGAAAAATTTCTCCATAAGCCACCATGTTAGAAAATTTGATTTTTTTTCTCTGTAACTGTTAAAGCTATATTAATTTGAAAACATATGCTCCCCCATTTATAGTTTTTGTGATAGTGAATCAAGAACTCATTTCCCTCTAAAAAAATTTCTTTAACGCCAAAAAAAATCAATTTTGAGTTTTTTTTTACATAGGTTTGGATAGGACGGTAGGAACACTGCAAAATCAGCTGACTCTATTACCTTGTAGAAATGGTATCTCCTGGGGTCAACGTCCAGGGAAATTGATGAGAGGAGCAGCACCCCCGCGAGGTACGCTCCTAGGATGAGGCTGAGGGCGCACAGACGGCCGCGGCACCACGGCATGCCGCCTGCACCAAGCGGGCACCACCACACCCGCCGCACCGCGCGACCTGACACGACAAACATGTTAGCAACAATTGAGCACCATACTGACTCTGACAACACGAAATTATAGAAAATGTTGCATATTTTAATTTTACTCGTTATTGGAATCTGTGTGAAAATATAAATTAATGCACAAATACTAATTTTTCGTGAATTTATTATTTAATTAATTATATTTACTATAATACCTTCGGTTCTCTGCATAATCAAATTTAAAAATATTATTTTATATGACGTATCTTCCAAAATGCTTCATACATGTATTACATTTTAAATAATTATTATGCATTTAAATTATATATAATTATAGAATATTCTGTCAAATGTTAGAGGTTTATACATCTTATTGTGATTAAATATTAAATCTTGTACATTATTTAAAACTTTTAAAATCTTATAAGCACATAAATTAAAAAAATTAATCAAGAATTATTAAGTTTATAATTTTATATTTTAAAATTAATTTTTTATGTATTTTGTTATATTTTTGTAGTTTTATACATTATTTTCTATTTAATTTATATATTTTATTTTCAAAATAATAAATTAAATTTCACAAATTTTGAATTGAAGGAAAACCATTTCAAATTAATTTTTTTCGCGGTATTTATGCTACATGTAGTGTATGAAAATAATAGAAATACAAACAAACAAAATATAAAACAAAAAGCTCACCGAATAAAAATCGAAGAATATAATTTTTTCTGTATGGTCTTGGATTAATCTTAATTTCGCCGAAAGCAAACATCTGGAGAACAAAAATAAATAAAATGATAAATCAAACAGGAGTTAATTGGGTTTTTTTAATATTCATGCAATGCTGAACAGATTCATTTAAATTTGATTATATTATTATAAGACAGCTTATTTTTGTTTGAGGCTGATTAATATATAGTGACGACAGTGAAATTATTGATATTATAGTTATAAATAGTGTACACCAGGGGTAATGAAATATGAAGGTATTTCGAACTGAAATCCTAATATAGCTGCCTCACTTGCTAAATCTGCAGCTTCAAAAAACAAACGAAAGTTCCTTCTTTGTAATGGATAAATTACATGAAATTTCCATTGCATATTGAAGTATTAACATACATATAGAGGACAATTATTATTATAAAAAAAAAATCATGTAAAAAGCCAGTTAATTATTGTACAATATTTATTGCTACAAGAAATTATAATATTTTTCAAGGCATGCAATAATGAACCTCAATTTTTTTTATTGCAGAAATGGACAGAGCGTATAAAGTTATGCTACCCTGATTTTTTTCAGATTTTTTAGAGCACGGGAAGTATTTTTAAAAAATTATTGAAAGTTCTTTTTGTGGCGTCACGAGACGCCGCTCTTTAAGAAAAAGATAGGACTTGACGCCGCGTAACGTCACAAATAGGACTTTCAATAATTTTTTAAAAATACTTCCCGGGCTCTAAAAAATCTGAAAAAATCAGGAAAGCATAACTTTTCACCCTCTATCCATTTCTGCAATAAAAAAAATTGAGGACAATACTCCATTATATTGTTAATAAAAAATGAAGCTTTGAGTTATTAAAAATAAGCTACAGTGTTCATGCCAGTATATAATTATGTTGTAATGTTATAATGGTAATTAGAATTAATACCATTTTAATTAAAAAAATGTCCGTTTTGTTTAAAATTAATTTATAAATATTTTTTATATATATTTAATATGTAACAGTTAATTGAAGTTGCATAGAAATTTACAATATATTTAACAGAAACTACAAAGATTAAATCTTATTGCAATAATTTATGAATTAAGAACTGTGAACACAAAATATTACTATAGTCATATGAATGGGATATAAGTTCATTGATTTCTGGGCAACCCAGCACCATGCAACGAGTCTATAATTTAAAATTTGTTAATTGAGATTCATGGGAGCTTTGTAAAATTCGATTAAACATCCTGAAGGCCGATAATAATGTATATGTATTGGATTTTGGTATAGTGCACAGTACTTCATATTTACTTCAATAAATTTGTAATTTTGTTTTGTTATATATTTCTCCTCTTGAATACTGGAGACATCTTTAATATGGGTTACATTATTTCCGAAATTTAAATGCCAGTGAATCGAACACTGTGAAGTCACGTTAGTGACATTATATAATTCACTTTCTCTCTGCAATGTATATTTGTATATTATTTACATTGAATATTTACAAGTAAATTGAGTTAATATGAAAATAGTAATAAATGAACTGGGGTAATTTCAAACAATTTACGACATTATATTTACTTTTAATAGCTATTTCCAACAAAATTGACATTTAAAAAAAAATCTTAATGAAAAGTAAACATAATTATTTTAAATCACTAATACACCAGTGAACTATATCTCAATTATTTTATCAAAATGAACGTTATATTTTACAGGGATGCCTTTTTTTTTTTTATTATTTAGGTTCTTCATGGACTGTTTGGTGTCTCTTGCCCCTTAATTGTTTATGTGTTCATGAGGGAAATATATTGAAAAAAGAACATAAAATTGCAATAATCTGTGTTAAATTTATTGTAAATTCAGCGCCATAAATATTCTCTCGTTGTAAATTTTAGTAAACTTCGAATACAATTTAGTGTCTATTTTATTATAACTCCTGACGTTCAACAATACATACTATATTTCTCATGTTACGTAGCATTTCAAATAATGTACAGTACATTTTCCTAGCTGATTTAGCTCAGTATAATATAATATTTATAATATTAAATTAAAAATGCTGTGCAGTCTCTGTCACCTGAGGAAGATGTTGGCGAGAGGTTGACGATGAGCAAGCGACGCCCGGCAGCCCGCGAGGAGCCATGGCCCACCACGCTGACGGTGGGCGCCGTGCCGCCGGCCTCGCCTCACGACCGTCCGCAACCCCACATTGCCGTGAGCCGCGCCTGAAAAAGGTAGGGAGTTGCAAGGTACTTTCAGTTAGGGACAGCAGTGTAAACATAATACTGTATTTATGTTGGCATTCCTTATTTACTTCTTTATATAATATGTTAATAGTCTTATCATAATAATTTTGCATTCAATGTGCTGCAAATGCAAGTGAAGAGAATTGATATATGGATTTTTTAAATCTAAATTATCTGCGATTGTTGTAATTTTTATACAGTAAAAAATTAGAATGTTTTAGTATTATTTACATTTTAAAAATTATTTTCAATTTACTTATAATATACAACATTTTAAACGCACTAGAAATGTATATAAATATTTAACAAAATCTTAGTATAAATAATTTTCAAAATATTTATTCTGTTGATTTTAAAAATTTCGTTCAAATTTAAATTAACATTATATTTATATCATGGAGAGGAAAATTTAAATTGCAAGCTTCATGTAAAATAACTTTATATAACTATTAAATGATACAAAACTGCAGCAGTTGAATGACCAGAGCGAATCAATAGACAATCTCAGAGAAGCACGGTGCACAAAAAGGGCATCTGCACCACTTGTGTATATACCGCATTATCAGCATCTTGTGAGGACCAGCCTTTTATGAACTAATATCAAGATATAGCTGGGCCGCGTACCGTCTTAGACATGAACAGTGGGACAAAGCGATGGATATATCGTTATTGTTTTTTAACTGATAGGTGTGGTATTAATTTATAGTGAGCTCATGCCAATGTGTATAAGCAATCTAAAGTATTGGTTTTATAGGAAATGTTATTCTAACACGAAAAAAAGTAAATAAATGAAAATAAAAATTATGAAATAGAAACAAATGGAACATAATATAATCAGGCCATCAGGAATTTTATATTTGCATTACGAGATTTATCATTTGTACTTAATATAAGTTGTAGTATTTAATTAATTCAAGAAGAATAATTAATTATATATGAATTGTTTATCTTTCTCTTGCTAAATTTAATATTAACATGACATTTAAAATGCCATAGAACAAGATAAAATTTGGTGTATAATAATTTAAAATTAGTTAAAAAAAATAATAATACAATCAAAGTAAAACTCCCTATATATTATAAAAATAAATATTGTTAGGTTTTAATATTTATGCTTCAATATATTTATAAATATAATTAAGAAAACAAATTTTAATTTTCTCTCCTATAATAATTAATTTTTCAAGTTAACTTGGAGACGGGAGGCAGTTTTGAAACTATTACATATTTTATGACCCTCTATTAGTGAAACTTGTCGCAACACTAAACCCCCCGGCAATGAATGTAATCGGTCATGGTTGAAGGCTTGCCAAACTTGTAAGGTGGCTTTTAAGCTTTTACACTCTGTGGGTTTTATGGGGCGAAACTTAGGCGATTATTATACTTAGAAACATACTACAGTTTATGCGAAATTCCCAATGGATAAGTTTGTTTAGGGCCCCATGTTTTGCTGCATAGTTTTCATGATCTTATTAGAAAGTTTGAAATTGCATGAAAAGATATATATGTTAACAATTTGTTTAGTGGGAATTGTATTTTATAGCAATGAAGAACTCATCCCCTAAACTGAAGATTTTAAGATGTAAACCATATGTTCACACAATAAAATCAGTACGTGTGATTAATATCTATGATTTTAATTAATGTTCTTAAAATAATCACGAACTCCAATCATTATAACATACTGACTTAATTGTGGGATTATTTTTCATTTCGAATATTTTCATATTTTTCTGAATTTAAGACAATTTTTGTTTACGATAGGATGTAAGCTATCGCACAACTTTAAATTCTTAATTTTGTTTAATAGAAAAAGGCGAGTATTGTTACTTTTTTCCTACAGCTCCAAAGTACAGTCATTGCACTCAATACCATGAAAAAAATCCTTATTTAAAGATTTCAGTAAAGTTGTTGATTTTTTTTTTTTTTTTTAATAGTGCATCGAATCGATGATTTTGCCTTCTGTAGTATAATAATACATTTCAACTTCTAACGTGACAAATACAAAAACTATTTGCAGATTTATTCAACGCTTCGATCCTCAATATTAATCTAACACTTTGAACGTAAGGGACATCACGAACTTTACTCCTACCATTCTAGAGCAGAGAGATTCAGACTTATAATTTTTGGGGAAGTAAGAGCACTCAGTCAATCATTATCGAAAGTTTTGGTTCACCACGCCTCCTTCATGGTAACACAAAGTAATATTCTTGGTGCACCGAGGTGTACAGTGTAGTGAAATTACCATCTTGTTGGAGGAAGGTAATATCGTGACTGCGTGTACTTGTCTAATGGTTCCTGCGTGTTAGATGATATGCAATTTCCTCTCTGCACACGTAAATTGTGTATAACGGTAAGTACTTCTTCCTTGGCATTGCATCGTTGTACGTGACAATTTAGTGTTCTAGTCAGAAACAATTGTAATTTGTTATAAATTTTATTGTTTTAAAAATAAATTAATTATATTTTAAATAAAAATATAATTAATAAATATTTATTTTAATAATTTTCATTTTTAAAACTAATTTTCAAATTTGTTAAATTAAATAAAATTTTAAACAAAACCGCAGTATTTAGTAATATTAAAGAATAATTTGTGCAATTAAAATACTTAATTTTAACAATTTTATCTGAAATGTGAAATGTGGAAATTAATTAATAATAATTATATCACTATATATATATATATATATATATATATATATATATATATATATATATATATAATTATTATACAGAATGTTCAAATTAATAAAGTAATAAATTAAACTCCCTAAGGTCAACGAGAATTGTCCGCACAAGGGATATTTATTGAATAATATCAAAACTTTAAATAAATTTTAAAGAAGGTATACATTTTAAATTAATAAATACAGCTACAATTTCTCTACGGATTAAACTGAAAACGATTCAATTTTTAAAATTTAAAATCTAGCTCTTTTTGGAAAATTTAGTTAATTATAAATCTACCAGTGAGCAATGAAAACTTACATTTATATATAAAACAAACAGATGAATGACAAGTATGGTGGATTTTCTTTGTTTTTATCACACACACTCGTAGATACAAAGAAATTCAATAATATCCTCTTTAGTGCTTCAAATAATCTTCATTCAAGGGGTTGAGATTGAATTGTACACTTAGGCACAGCTGGATCGTTATCTGCATATTCTGATTGTAATATATATTGAAATTATGGATTCTGATTCTTAGGGCTGAAGTTATGGATAAAGCTTGAATTATTTTGAGATCTCAAATTCAAATGAGGTACACAAAATTTGTAAGTGATTCCATATTTTCAAATATTTTTTCCAAACAAGCAAATCGATGGTAAGCATCCCATATACTTACGTATATATTAATTATACAGTATAGATAGGGCAATCAAGTCATCAAAGATAGATAATATGGCATTTGGTGCATTTTACCTGAGTATGCGTTTAATATAAGAATAATTCTACAATAGTATTATTGCACGTTTATCGTTTCATTGAAAATGTAGTGAAAAAATATAACAATTTTCATAATTACCATATTATGATCAGTGTTGGGTATAATTATGTGATTTTGAGGGTTTTTAAGAAATATTTATATTTTTAAATATAGAAATAAAATCAAACAAAAACTGTATTAATTAATTTTTAATTTCCTAAGCACAATATAATAACTATAATAAAAGTACAAGCCGTATATATTTTAATACAATATATAACTTGTAAAAAAAATATATAATAAAAAAAAAACACTTGTAATACCATTTTAAAGAGCTCCTGCCAAAACAGAAAACGCAAACCCGCTATACAAAAGTGCTTAAGGAGTTGCATAGATACTATGACTGCAGGCGCAAAAATAAAAATGGATACCCTTCAATATAAAACACACCACTTATTTATTTTTTATTTTTTTTTAAACACAGATATCTTATTTCTTATTACTTTAGTTTTTTATGATATCTTTTATGTTTATAATACATTATATGATATAATTTTTGTTTTTCAATTATGTTACTTGTTCCATATTTAATTAACATTAAATAATTTTTATTTACACACTTTTTTTTTGCGTGTATTGACTCGGCAATATTTTAAATTTTATATATTATTTACCTTAAATATTATTTTATTATTTTTTTCCTAGGTTGAAGAGTATTTTTTAAGTTATTACGGTTATGAATTGCAACGACTTCAAAATATTCTTCCAAGATCTAGGTAACAGTAAAATCTATCTATACAAGTATTGTTTGTAAGGTGTACTTGATTTATGGATCTCTAAAATATCAAACAATAAAAAAAGCTTTTTTAAATATAAGCAGCACTTTTTTTAGTCAGTTCGGAACACTGATGAAATGCAAATTATTCACTGAATAAATTATTTACTAATGTGACAATTGTTCCATCCATATTTTTAATTTAATATCGCAATTAATGAATGCTAAGTGCATTTGCAGATTTAATTTTAATAAAACATTAGTTTTTACACTTTTTACACATAAATTTTCACTTTGCTCAACTCTGTATTTAATTTAATGCACATGCAACTGCAGATGGTGTGAGTATAAATGCAAATAGCAAAATGGTGTCATGCAATATTAAATTTAATTAAAATGCATAAATGATGTCGCTCATTTGCATTAGCACGTTGGTTATAATTACTGCACCTTCGCTGGCAAATAAAATATTTTTATACATGATGGCGTTAGCGTGTTTAATTTAATATGGCTGTTGAGTTAAAAGCTGTAATTTAATAATATGGTTCATATTTATTATATTTTTACTCACTCTTTTTTACTCATAATAAAATTTGGAGGAATTGAATAAAAAGTTATTCTTTTGCAATGAAAAATATTTGAAATAAAATTTAAATTCTGTATATTTGGAGTTGTTGTACAGGGGGGGGGGGTGTTTAAATAACGACAGTTAAGAATTTACGTAAAGTTACGAAAATGCATGTTAATTTCTTGCGTAACTTTACGTACGGAAATTCTTAATTGTCGGTATTTGAACACCCCTAGTACTGGTGCAAATAAATGTATAATTATGAACAACTTGGGTCAGTAAGAACTTTAATAACACCTGCCTGAATTTCTGGAGACAAAGAGTAGCAGGTAAGAGTCTAGTCATAAAAAAAAGTTTTAAATATTCACACCACACCTCTATAGAGTGCGTGATAGAGTCCATAAACAGACCAGGAGTAATGTTCGTGCTGTTTTGTAATACGAAACTCCCATTAGATAAAAAATATATTTATATTATTAAATTAAAAATAAAGTTTAGTTTTCTGTATAAAATTCCCTTATAATATATAATACAAATAAAAAAATTAAAGACAATATTTAGAATTTCAGTTTTATGTGTAACAAATTTGATTATTTTCTCTTTTATATGGATTAAAAAGGTGATAATATATCATAAACCTGTATTACTATAGTAGAAACTTTTAGTATTACCTTTTTTTCCCGAAACTAAACATTTTAAAAATAATATTTTTTTGATAAAATAGAAATCGTTTAAAAAGAGAAAACAAAACATCTAAGGTTTTATTTAGAAAATATAAATTTCTATCTCACACATATAAATATTTAAAAAACCTTTTGAATTCTACCTTTTTTTTATCTTTAGGTTTGAAAAAGCTATGTGAAGACTAACATAAAAAAAGGCGCTGCATGATCTATAATATATCTTGCACCTCTTGTGTCTTTTTTTTTATCCAGACCATAAGCCTCTGTATGTTCAAGCCTCAAGGATTTTCTGGACTGAAAAAACGACAGTGAGATGAAAGATGCTTCAAGATCTTTTTAAATGAAGCGTTACACAAAGATTCATGTGACTTCTCTGTAAAAAATATCAAGAGAGTACTTTATACAAAGTAATATATTATGTGTTGAATATGTGAAAGTATTATGGATATATATGTCATAGTAAAAAGAAATTCGTTGAAAGATGTTTAGAATGTGTTAAGAAAAACATTCATGATTTTTTTTATTGTATTTTTAGACAGAATACTTCGATTTACATACTGTAAATTTGACAGATTTTTTTCAGCCTTAAAATCATGATGTGACGTCATAATCATGATAATTGTAGACAAGCGTAGGGAAATATGTTGCAATAATATGCTTTTTGACAAAGCCTATAATATACTGAATAGGCGTTGCTTTTAGTAGCATAATTTTAAATGTATCAGAGGATATAATAAATGTAAAAAATAAGAAAACAACTCAAGATCTCTAAATTTGAAATTACACAATTTTATGCAGGTTATCTATTTTATAAAAAAATTTCAAACTTTATTGTATAGAAAAAAGTATTAACTGAGGTATTAAAGTTGGCTCAAAACTTTTAATTTAAATGTATCAAAATATTCATAAAAAAGCTATCTTGAGATAAATATTTACATTTTGTTGAACAAAAAGATACCTGCCGTCTCATTTTTCCATCTTCTTCTCGCCCAATCAGTGAGCAGGAACTAATGGAAAAGAAGGAGCGACCAAACAAGAAGGGAGTTTTCTTAAGTAAGCAATTCATATTTAATGATGGAGGATTGCCCAGCTTCACTTTGAATTATTGAAAGTCCATCTTCTCAATTTTCTGCTCGAGTCCACGTGGCGTGGCACGTGTTGAATGTAGGTGTATCTCTCAGGCCAGAGCAATATACTGTATATTTAGTTTTTTACATTTTATATCCTCAATTTCATTTTATTACTGGTAAATTTGTAGGAATGTGGGAAATTAAAAAAATTACAAGTTTATTTATTCATTTTCCATTTTAACAACAAAAAAGTTTATTATTTAAAAAATGTATATATATATATATATATATATATATATATATATATATATATATATATATATATACATATATACTTATTAATTTAATTCATACAAACAAATAATTTACCTAAAAATGCAAATTATGAATAAAAAATTGAAATTGCAACATTGTTTTAGTTATGTTTATAAATTCTTGACACTACAATGTAATATTTCAATGTAGACCAAACTTTAATTAAACTTGAAAGAGTGAAAAACTACCCAAAATGTGTGATTGGTTACAGTTACGATAATTTACACGTGTGTGACTAAGGAAAAGTTAGAAATAAAATAATTATATAATTAAAAAAAGATTAATGTTTTAGGAATTTTGACACCTATTAAGAAAATATTCAAATTTAAAAAATGCAAATAACATCCACATGTTGCATTTTGTTGGACAATTTTTTATAATTTATTCGTAGATCGCGTGTCTTAAATCAGGTTGATATTCCATATTACTACTGTATTGAGCGTGACATCCAGCATATGGATATTGATCATTCGACACGCTGCTTATGTAAGATCGCAATCAAAACAGCTGTCAAACACGTGTAAATTAGGTGCGAGATATGAGTTCTTTAGCAGGTGTTTCAAACACAGTTTTATAATTAATGGTTGTAACTGTAATGATGGTATGTAAATTTTGTTGATTTTATTCACAGAGCAGTGAGAAATTTTTCAAATTTTTATTTATCGATTGTTTAAGTAATTAAATGAATTTCCCTCCATAAGACTTACAAATATAATGGTAAAATTAGTCTTCCATGAAATAAATATCTACTGAACCCTTATACCTCTTATACAGGCTGATGGTTTAGTAAATTTTGCTTTAAAAATAATCATTATGATAAAAAGCTTTTTTCAAGATTAACAACGTTCTATATGTTCTAAAAACTGCATGTAGTACGCATTTCTCTAACTGATGGCGCCAGCGCGTGGCTTGTTTTCATAAAATGTTTTTGAGAGCAGAAACGTAATGACTTAATTATACGCCACTGTTAGGGAGAGAGCTTGCTGACTTTTAGATGGAAATCATCTTTAAAGAATGATAATTCTGCATAAAATGTGTTTTTTCTAATAAGAACGTGGAGTATCGTAAATTAATTATTCCCCCAATTGAAGTATATGTATTTATATTGCACTTTTTTCTAGTTAATTTTTTTTCTGCTGAGCTTATTATAAATGTTATGTGAGTATAATCCAGCACCTGCCCATAAGGCTTCCGGCCTTGGTAGGACTATATTGCTATTTTTATCAATAAAATATATTTAAAAAAAAAAATGTTTTTTTTTTAAGTTTCAGTTTTATAGAAAAATTCATACTAGGAGAACTGATATAATTAATTTTCTGAATTAATATTTCCTTCTTTGGTAATTAAGATGTAATAGTTAATGCTTCTACTTTTTTTAAATTATTTTTCAAATATAACCCATTGAAATGTTATCAATTTATTATCTTGCGAATTGTGGGAACAATATAGGACAGGGGATTCCGCGAAGTGAAAATAAATATATACCTAAACGATTTTAAGCTGCTTTATGCTTACCTCACCAAAGTTTTACCATAATTATTAAATTTAGGGAGTTTCATAAGAGATTATTAAGCGTAAACACTCCCTGCTATATACATAATTTATTAAATTTATATGCTTCTTTGTTTCACCATAAATTCTTGTTTTTATTATAATTACGAAATTTATAGCTTTTAATATGTTTAAGTAGAATAATTAAGACTAATTTGTAAGTAATATTTAATAACATTTTTTCACCTGAAATTGTTGCATAAAACATAATTTATAATGTTATACATAACTTTTGTAAGAAGCTATTATTACATTTTTAGTACGAAAATATAACGCATAAAATTTTACAAAATATACCTCGAAACGGTATAAACGTTACCATACTGAATATAAGAAATAAAAAGTACTTATACAGATTTGCAATTTTTGGGATTAACAAACCTAAATATATAGAAATGTTAGTTTAAAGCCTCCATGAACATGATAACATTGATAACATTCGTGGTATCCCGAATTGTGCTAATGTTACGTTGATAAAATATGGAGGATAATGGCACGAGATTAATAATTTAGAGGGTATCAATAAATCATCCAACCACACCCCTCATTTAAGGGCTGTCATAAACAATGCAGATATACAGGGTAGTTTTTGTTGCTGTATAGCTTTATTATGAATTTTAATACCAGCTTGTAAAGTGATAATGATAAAAAATTAAGTGTGCCCCTGGAGGTTAGACAACTTGTCTTACATACTAGTGAAGCGGGTTACGTGGAAGAAGGGGCAAGGCGATGTTTTCATCTGTTAAAACAAGGTGCATGTATATTGTAATAAGGCGTGACAATCATGTAAGCTGAACACATAATGATTTATGTTCATTGATATATATTTATTTTTATTTTATTATTTTTCGATTGTACATTACAATATAATCAATGCTATCATGGTGTTTGTCAAGCTATATTATAACATAACAAGTAAATAAAATATTTAACAACAGGCCTGTAACAATATTAATCCAGAACTGAACAATGAACACATTGTAAATAAAGACAGATTATAAAAATGCAAATAAAATATATTAAAGTCATACTATCAGGTTTGAGACATTAAGATACAAAGAAATGTCTGTCACATTTTTTTTTTTTACCTGGAATACATTATTTTGAAATTCGACACCTCTAAGAATTTTTTAATATTCAAAATTTTATTTAAATTTGACATAATTTTGAAGCACTTACGTCTCGATGACATTTTTTTAACTTTCATTTTCAACATGTTTTTTATAATTGCTCTAATATTTTATGGAGAAATTTGTATTATTTTTTAATGATTTTTATCAATTTAAATCAATACTTTAGTTTACAAAACAGATAAAAAATTTCACTCCTCTTTAAAAAAGAAACAAAAATTCTCAGGTTTTACTTTTTTTGATCACGCATGCACGAATTTTTATTTAATAACGCTCCGTTATAATATTTACCAACTCGTCACGAGATCTTTTTTATAACTGGAATATAACTGCGTTTACATTACGTTACATTTGTTGTTTATAATGTTATTCTTGTAATTCGTTATCAACAAATACGAATCATGTAAACTTTTCAAATCAATTTATTAAATCAAGAACAAGTTTATTGTTTTCTGTATGGCCGAGTCCATTTTAACAATTTTGATAATAAATTACGTTTAATAAACAATAAAAAAAACACAATCTTAAAGTGCGTGATTTATAAGAAAACATACAAAATCACTTTAAAAACAAACCCTTGAAATAAAACCCCTAAACTACATGATACTAAACCAACCCTTTTTTTTTTCTTTTAGGTATAAAAAGGTACAAGTAGTATATTTATTAATTTTACAATAGATATTTTCTTAAGGTTTTATATATAAAAAATACTATAAAATATATTTTTATATACAGCTAGGACACATGTGTAACCCATGGAAGCGTACTATATGGTTTCTATAGCAACGAACGGGTTTCAGCAGCAAAGCATAGCCTGCCTGCTTGCTTGCAACTCCGCGAGCAAAGTAAAATCGATATAACGGGTGGGTAGGGAACTTTAACTAGGACTTTAATAAAAGAGGTAATGTCAATAAAACTGATACTTTAAAATAAAAATATAAAAATTTTGTACGGAAATATACGAAGGTTTCTATGTAAGCTTTAGGGAATCATGGTTAAGTTCAATGAAATTTCAATGTAATTTAACGTTATTTATACTACCTGTAATTACTACATGCCATGTAACTACAGGGTCTACTGGGATATGATGGTAAAGTTTTGGGTGTGGAGAATACCGCCTTCTTTTACACTACTCTCTCTGTCTGCGTCTCAAAATCTTTTTTTTTTTACCACCAAACCTATTTTTTTTTACAACTTCTCAATCAAAATAAATACCAGATTTTTAACTACAAAAAAATAAGGATTAACTAAAGAAAAATAGATTTTAGAGATGGATTAGAGATCTTCCTAATGATTAATTACATTTTTCGTATAAAAAGAGGAAAATATATAACTTTTTTATTCCTTTTATTACCCAAGTCACGCGATATGTAATATAATGGATTGGATCGTATATATGACATGGTATTATGGCAACCGTTGTTACCGATTGCATTCACCTTTCAATTTTCTATACAATATTTATTATGATCAAAATATAAGTAGATTATTGTTGTGATAGGATTATGGTCCACTGGAAAGTTGCTAAATAGTAGAACATTGAATTGAGCCGTCCAAAATTATAATATAGGAAATGTACAGTCAAGCACCGAAATTGTTTCTACAGTTGACTGTATTTTCTGAGGGAAATATTCCACGGCGAGGAGTATACATTATAAAACGCACGCTGTTATTGTGTGTTAAATTATTACACAAATTTTTGTTTAAAATACACAATAATTATGAATTAATTCATAGCAAATCATATTGTTTTTATATTGTCAAATTATAATTTCATTAATTTTAGTTTAATGTATTTATTTTTAATTTTGATTCATTATGTCACAATCATAGGTTAAATAAGAAACAGAGAACTCAATTCCGAAACTTGCCACGAATTTTTAATTCCTACATTTTATAAAATTTTATCGTTAATGAAGAAATATCTTCGTAAACTTGTGAGAGAAGAAAATCGAAGTTGGGGTTGAACTTTAGACGATAATGGATGTTTTACTACACTTTCTGAGAACGTCAAATTTCCCGTCACATTAAGTTGACGTCAGTCGAAATGTGAGATTTATGTATTAAACTTAGATGTCTGTTGAGAAAATTTGTTTAGCTTACCGTCAAAGCATGTAATCTGAACTCGATTGATTTTTTATTTTCTAAAGAATATAAAAAAAAAATGCCACAGACGAATTTCTTCAAAGCAAAAAAAAAAAAAAGAACAATAAAGTCAAGCCATGAGATTCTTTTGCCATCGTTAATTCTGTAGGTATAATATAACGTGTAATCTTCTTATGAAAAAATTTAATGAAAGTGGAATTTATGTACAGGAAACCATTCATTTAAGCCTCTCTTTATTAATTTTGATATTAAGCTTGTTACGTTTAAATTTATTGGAAATTAATAAAGCGATAGAAGTCAATATTATAGTTTAACAATGATTTATGATTGCTACAGGATATGACTTGAATTTATATTGTCTGAATCATGAAAGAGCTTATCTATATATGGTAGAATTATATTGTAATAATGTGAAATTAATTTAATTCATAATTTTCGTCCTTTATTACATGGAAATTTATCTGTCAACTTAAGAAAAAGTAAGTATGAAACTAATTAGAAGAAAAAAAATTAAAAAACTTAAAAATATAAACGATTAAAACGATAATTTTGTGATTAACTTTTAATTTTGTTAAGTTACATAGCTTGCAGTTCTAAATGAAACAAATTATTAAAAAAGAAAAAAATATATATTTTTAAACTTTTTCATTCGATCCTTAAATTGTCAACAGTTTTATTTAACACATACCAACGTTCCTTTATACAGGTTAAGCCACCGATTGGACCAATGTTAAAAGGCTTAGCCAATCACGTTCAAGTATTTTTAGCCACATTGTGCCGCGAAACTTTGAATGCGCCCATCATGCAATGCTATTTTTGAAATTTCGCGGTACAATGGGGCCTGAAAATTTAACGAAATTGACGCACGAAATGCATGCGTGTCTTAACCTGTATAAAGAAACCTTGACACATACTATATTATGTAATATATCATTTAAATTAAATGATAATTGATGGTGGATTCATTTCAATTATATTCAATAATTAATTTTATTTTTAATTTTTGTAGTCGTCAGAGACGGCCGAGGAGCATCATTGTTTCATCAGTATAATATATTTTATTTCCACTCACAAATCAAAGTAAAATTTATTATAAGATAACATTTCACAAATTCATAAATCTTACAGGTATACAAAATTTTTGAGATTATAAAATTTCAGACCGTCAATAAATCCCTTAATCTTAACTCCCAGTTCAATGTAGTAATTACTAACTATGCCAATAACAGAAATTTATGCATGATACTGAATGACTTTTGCAGAAATTCAATAAAATAATATCCTTGGTACTGCCCTAGGTGATGTAATGGCAAGCTATGGTTTCTAACATTGATTTGCTTACAATAAGGATTTATTCCAATTTGTAAAATTCTAATTATTATTCATTACAAATAAATACATTACAAGTATAATATAGTAAATTTTGCAAGTAGTAGAGCTGCGGTCATAGATGCTGCCTACGCTACCTTATATATTATTTATTAACAGATGCATAACAGTTTGTAATATAATACGGAATACAGAAATTATTTAATATTGTAGAAACAATAATATTAAATATTAATTATAATATTTCAGCGAGAGCAAAAATAAATAGCTAATTGTTCTAAATTATTGTTTCTAAATGAAACTAATTGTTTAAATAATTTAATTATGATATATCCTGTAGGTATATAATATATATGTAGTAGTATATGAAGATATTTCTTCAGATATTTACTGCATAAAATCTTATTTCTGTTGATAATAAATCAATTTCAAAGACCAAAGAAAAAAAAAACTACCTTGCTGAAACTTTTATAAAATCACATTAACGTAAAGTAATTTTTTTAAAAGCAGCAATTTAAAGGGACGTGTCAAATTTTCGTAGCAAATTTAGTCTCCTGTGAGGCTATTAGAGTGGAGATTTTGAGAGTGATTTGTTGGTACACGTTAAGTGTTCCTAGCCACCATTATATATTCCCTTTAAACAGGCTGGCTCAGTTTTTTGTAATAAATCGCGCCTCACTCCCTTTAATCTGCATGTAACTCGACGATGCAACCCCCCTTCCCATTCTTAACCAATTTCCGTATGTTAAATACGCTCAGGAAATTGAAAATCATTAATTTGACTTTTTATTACAATAATATATCAATTTATACATAGAATTTAAATACGTATTAAAAAAAAATTGTTTTTAAAAAATTAAATTATAGTAAAATTTTAAGTTTTATTAATTTATAAATTAAAATTTTTAAAAAATACGTAAACGTAATCATTAATAAATTTTTAAAAAAAAATAGCTTTATTAATATTTGAAAGAAAAAAGTAATAATACTGTATTTTTTTAAATTAACTACAACAAATTTTTATGAAAAAAATGCAATCAAGAATATTTACATTTACTGATTACCATCCCCTGAGCATTCATTTTAATTTTGAGAACTAAATAATATGAAATGGTAATTAAATGGATACTCATTTCTCTTTGTATTACTAGAGTGTTGACTTGTGGACGACAAATAATAATTACCCTATCAACAAATTGGTTTAACCTTAATAAGAGATGTACCAAGTGCGGTTGCTATATATGTGTCAAGTACATTTTTACCATGTGGGCCGGCGCGTGCTCAAGCGCGTTCTATCTGAAGGACTTGCCAACTACTGTGCAGCCTGAGGAAGCTAAATAACAAACACTTCTTGTATGTAACCTTCCGTAAAATCTGTGTACATAGCTTGAAATTACGATCAATAAATTTTAAATGTTTCTACCTGATAAGTAAGTAGGCTTCAGGTTTCAACAAGTAACAATTGTATGATATGTTGATTCTGGGTGTTCAGTTTATTTGAAATAAATGGACAACTTTAATGAAAATTTTTATTAAAATTTTGGATAGAGGACCTCGAGTTATGTATTGTCAATTTTTTTTTATTTAGATTTTTTTGAACCCTTTAAACCTAAAATACGAGCTTTTTCTAGAATTCGCAAAACCAGTCTCGAACGCCCTCTCTGATTGGCCGTGACGTCACTGCGCCAAACCCCCTCCACTTACATAGCCTGGCTCTGCCAGGGTTAAAAGTTGCGACTTTGGAGTTGCGACTTCTGTTTAGGCGAAAAACAAAAAGCTCGTATTTTCAGCCTTAACACCCTCAAAATCTAGGGGAAAGACGCTGTGACGTCATAGTCATGCAACGCATTTCCTTATGCTTGCGTGTTAAATATTTGCATGACCATGACGTCACAGCCTATTGCAGCACGATTTTAAGGGTGCTAGAGGTTTCAAAAAAACATAATACATAGCTCGAGGTCCTTTATCCAAATATGCAATAAAAAAATTCTCACTAAAAGGTTGTCCGTTTATCATTCAATTTATTTAAGTCAATATTTGATTATCTTTCTACCTTTCATAATAATAATTTTTTGTTATTTTTTCAAGCTACAGTACCTGCCTTCTCACTGCCTACCATGCAGTTCTCAGTATCGAGAGATTTTTTTTTTTTTATTAATTCATAATTTTTACAAATATTGTCCAGCAGAAATTAATATGAATAATCTCATTAGCTGGTGTAAAATTTTACAAGAATTCATTTTTCTTCAAGTATATAATGCAGGAACTATCTCAAGTTGAGGTATTGAAATTTTTTGTTTGATCAAAACTAATTTCTGCACAAAGAAAACAAATTGAAAAAAATAAAATACAATCTAATCATTGTTACAATACATAAAACTAATGAATTTAGTTGAAACAATCAATAACTCTACTTACTATATAACAACTTGAAATATAACAGGCTATGGTAGAAGTATTTTGACTCATATCCACCCACCAATTTATAGCATTAACACGATACCTTCACTTATATTTTCATTAACATGAGAACCAATAGATACCTTGCTTCCTCCATATGTTCAAATCAGACCCTTCTGATTAATTTTACAGGTTATGTAAATGAAATAAGGGTGAGTACAAACATAATTATATTAGTATGGTCAAAGTTAGGGGGTGATTGAGGGTTATAGCATAAGTGGTTGGGGATAGAGACCTATACGTTCAATATATTTTTCACTATGCTGCCAACGTAGGGGAGTTGATATATTGTAAATTTATATTTATAAAAAATATCTGGTCAGCATTGTATACGTTTAAAAAGCAAGGGGGAAAATAATAAAAAAATTTGCCTTCTCCCTATATTTTTATGCATGATAAAAGTCATTGTATTTTAGTGCGGATGGTTCCATTTATTGACAAATACTTCAATTACATATTCAAACATCATTTGTTTGTGGAAAGGTCCTGTCAGAGTGATCTGTCAATATTTAATGAAGTGCTCGGCTTACTGGAAATGTCATCCCATTCAATGGTTTTCAACATTTTATTTGAAAATTGTCATACAAGTGTGGTGAAAATATGTAAATAATTTTTCGTTTATTAAATTTGATATACTACAGCTGATGCTGTGGTGTTGCAGCATTTAGGGTGCATTAATTAATTAATAATAAAAAAATTAATCAATTAAATTTTCTGATGTAATCAAAAGTTTTCAACTCTTTTTAATGATTTCCTATAATTTTATTTTAACATTTGTCTATTCATGCATTTCCCGGACAGAGCAACTTATTTACATAATAAGTGTTTTAAGTATGATTCCCATGCAAAATTAAGCTAGAATTTGCATTATATGGATTAGATTTTTATTGCACAAACGACTGAGTTTTGAAAATTCAACATCTTTCCTCTTATATTATTATATTTTTAAATACCAGAATGATTTAAAGTGTGATAATTATGAGAATTCAAATAAGCATAATATATTTTTCAACAAGGAGAGTGGGTAGAAGCTAGCCGAGTATCACAACAATCAGAAATACTTGTGTAAACAAAAAACAAAAGAGCAGCGGTCTGCGCTGCAAATTGCTGCTGCGGTATCGGAATCACACAACTCGCTGAGCAAACAAACTGCTGGAATTATTTAGGACGCTGCAAGATCTGATAACGTAATGGCTGGCGTAACAAAACAAACAGGACGAGTGTTAAATTGAACCACATGATGTATGCAAAAATATCAGTTTCATTTGTAATATGCTTTTCTTTTTTGTAAATGTACTTGTTTTGTAGTTAAATTTTAATTTTGAAAATAAGTTTTTAGTTTTACAAAAACACAAAAAAATATGGAACTTTCTGGGTTTTAAAATGTATCAACTTATTGTTAATTATAATGGAAAATTTACAAAATAATATTCATGTTTGAAACTTATGGGGCATGAAAGGTGCTTTCCCTTCTTCCGATTCTTCACGGCGTACATGTTGAGACTTGAGACCCTTGCATACTCGTATGTGACCGATGTATAAATTATTGTATTGTATCATAATTAAGGTCTTGTAACTGCTCCTTATAAAAATATTATTTAAATTATAATATCACTTGACATGCAATGAAGTGAATGCAATGAAAAATAAGATAAGAGAGAATATGTTATATAATTATTAAAGTTTTATTTAATTAAAAAATATTATGCTGTGCTATTTATTATAACAGCAAATATGACATTGGGAAAGATAATAAAATTTACGGAAAATGCCAGTTTTATTAAATGTTACTTTTTATTTTCTTAATGTATTTGTTTTAATGAATTTTAATTTTTTTATAGAAACATAAGTTTATATAATATACAAAAAATATAAAATAAATTTTATTGAAATATTTAAAATGGCCACTAAAGAGTAAGTAGACGCAATTTAAATAATTAATAAAATAACTTATTTCTTTAAATTATGAGTTATATACATGAATTTATCCAAACATATACAATGATTATATTAAATTTTACTTTAAATTCTAACTCCCTTACTGTACAATAATTTAACAAAAAATTAACATTCCTGTCGAATTTCTAAATTAATGGTACAAACACCCCCTCGCATTAACTATGTAACTATGACAATGTATTGCACTGAAAATAAATTCAATTTAAAAAGTTAAATCTTTTTAGTTTAAGGTAGAGATAATACAGATCAGCTGGCCCAATGCTAAAAAAATCCCATTCATTAAAATTATGAAAAAAATTTAAAGTGTTCTCCTCTACATCCCCTATCAGTAGGTAAAATATCAGGTATACAAAAACGAGCTAGTTTTCGAGTTATTAATTTTTAAAGTTGACCAATTTAGCATGGAAGTTCCATTTCTCCATGTTAAATTGGTCAACTTTAAAAATTAATAACTCGAAAACTAGCTCGTTTTTGTATACCTGATATTTTACCTACTGATAGGGGATGTAGAGGAGAACACTTTAAATTTTTTTCATAATTTTTATGAATGGGATTTTTTTAGCATTGGGCCAGCTGATCTGTATTATCTCTACCTTAATCTTTACTATTCTTACAGAAAAAAGTTAAAATTAAGTTGCTAATTTAAAATATTAAGTTTTATTTGTAATTCGTATTCATAGATTATAGTATTAAAATTATTTAAATAATATGTTTTTCTAATTTTAAAAAAATGTGTTGAATAGTAATGATTATTTCCTTTTTTGCATGACACAT
Organism: Siphlonurus alternatus; assembly: GCA_949825025.1. Lineage (NCBI taxonomy): Eukaryota > Metazoa > Arthropoda > Insecta > Ephemeroptera > Siphlonuridae > Siphlonurus > Siphlonurus alternatus. The sequence goes on along the minus strand of OX463785.1, from coordinate 23,529,305 downwards.
AAACAAAAGTTTGTTGTTTATTTATTATTTTCTCAAATTATTGTGATTTAAATGATCACATTCATTAAGGGAGTTATGTGTATTAAATTAATAAGTAATGAAGTGGGCCTGCTATCCTCTACCCCCCCCCCCCAAACTCAACGTGGCACTTGGTGGAACATACGTAGCCTGTGGGCGCAACTTTCTCCCCCCCCATTCAATTTTATTGCCCCCCCCCCCCAAATAACCAGCAGAATTAATCAAAATACACAAAAAAGGGTTACAAAAAGAAGGGAGTAGAAGTTAAATGGAAATCTATTTTCTGTTGATTCCTTTTGTAACATAATTTTTTCTTGGCATATATAATTAGCCCAAGTATATGTTTTAATTAAAGCAAAGGAATTTCTCCTTTTTAATTAATAATTAAATTATATTTATTGATATAAGGGTGCCATGATTATTATTTGAGTGTTGTTATCTTTCAAGTTATACGATTAACTTGAACGAAAATAAATTAAATGAATAAATAAATGAAAGATAATGAAATCTAATTAACATTTAAATAAAAGAACATATAAGATTTCAATCTGCAGTTAAATTTTCACCCTTGAATTCAAAATATTGAATTGAGCGAACTGTTGACTAGTTTGGTAAAATTAAATATTATAACTTTCGGAAGTGTAATTTTTCTCATATACCTTTTTATTTGAAACAAATTTGAAATTCTGTAATATTTTCATGATTATATCAGATTCAATGAAGCCTTCAATATTTGTGCGTATAAATTATTATTTAAAAGTGTGCAATAATAAATTATGTTACAAATCCCAAAGCTAATAAAATAATTAAAGTTTTTTTATACACATAAACTGCTTGTTGTAAGAAATTTTAATGTATAAGTAATTCAACAGTAATATGAAGTTTGATTAATATCCAAATATAAATATTATACAATCCTAACACTTGTAAATTCGTTCGCATGCTATCATGCGATATAAAAACAAACTGTTATATCGATCTTCAATATATTGGAGTTCCTTTCTATACATTTTTGCCATGACAATAAATAGAATACCACGACGCCATATTTTGGTCAATAGAGGAAAGATATTATCATAACAATATACTTGTTGTACTTTGATTGTTATAGTAATTATTCTGTTTGTAATTATATTGTTGATAATAAAATTGTAATATAATATAATTAATAATTATGCTTACAAAAATATTGTAGGACTTATTAAGCGTTAAATGTATTTTGACTTTTTTTTTATTTTTTTTTTTATTTCAGTAAATATTTGCACAATGTTGTACCAGCCAGGGTTATAGTACCCTATCGGCCGCTACAGAATTACATACATTATTGTTCTTCAAGATCTTGATGAATATCTGTGTTAACAAAATAAAAAATCAAAATAAAAAATCACTAATAGTATTATTTTACATTCTTAATTAAGCAAGCTCTACTAACATTTAATGTAAAGTAAAATACATGTATTTTTTCTTCAATATAATATATGTACATATAAAATATATGAATTCATATTTATGTTATATAATAGACCAGTATATATCAGGATTTGTGTATATACAAATATAATTATAATACAATATTACTTGTGAGTATTTATATTTATTTCTGAATATTTCCTATATAGGAAAGCTTATAGAGAATATAGAGTAATATACTTAGTGAAAAAATTTGTTAGCAGAGGTTCAGACATACCTTACTTGTTTCGTTGAACTTTTTCCTCCACTTCGTTGCTTAATAAAAGTTAAGCAACGAAGTGGAGGAAAAAGTTCAACGAAACAAGTAAGGTAGAGTAATATAGTTAATTTAATAAAATTTTCCCGAAGTCTAATTCCATTGTTGATATCAAATCATTGTCAGCAACGATTCATATAACTTTTCAATGTTGTTGAATAACTGAATAATTATTATTAAAATAATTTTTCTACTATTCATAAATTTCTTTTGAGTGAATTTATACTGTAAGTTTATAATAATTTATACATTATGATTGCACACAAGGACTTACCAAAAAAATTTAATTTTCATTATTAATTAATGATTTGTTTTAAAGATTAATATATACTGAATTCTATTTAACTTATTCGCTGTTAAACTGAAAGTCTGTTTTTTTTTTAAAACATGAAATATAAAAAATGTTAGCAAAATTCTGGACGAGTTAACGCAAGACGGCGGTCACAGCGTTGCCATTGCAAACAAATCTGATACAAAATATCCTTTAATTAAATTAAATTTTGATACATCATTCTGCTACTAATTATACGAAAAATGACCTTCCGAAACCCTGCAGGCTTGCGCGTTTAACGCGTTCATTCGAAATACACAACAGTGACCTGTAACAACCACATGCAATTATAATATGTAATAATAATGTCTAGTTGTAAATGATTTTATAGAAAATTAATATTACACTACTATTATCGTGATAAAATTTAAATTAATTCAAGCTTTTTACACACGACATCCTAATTTTTTTACACGTTCTTACAAAAATTATTTAAGTAAATTTTAGCTTTTTTTAATTACTTTAAAAATATTAATTTAAAACCATGTACTAAAATTAGCAACTGCAATTAATTTTACTATATATTTATATCATAATAATGCAATAGATAAATTATAGTACGATATATAAATAAATTTGAAATCAAGGATCTTCATTATAGCTCTATAAATGGATTTTAAATTAGCTGTGGGACATATTATACATTATACATGCCATATTCGGAATAATAATAAAAAAAAAAAAAAAAAAAAAAAAAAAAAAAAATAGGAGGAAATATTAAATATCTTCAACAAGATTGTTAGTATCACCTGCCAACTGTTATAATATATAACATGAGAAAATAATGAAAATATAATAAATAAATAAAATAAATTTGATCCGACAATTTACCATTGAAGGACAAATTGCTGATGCATTCAAAACATCCAAGAAGAGTATAAAGTATGTATAAATATTTGCCACATGACTATAAACGCAGATCAATATTTTATCACAATTTATTCCTATACTGCTTTATTTAACGCGAAGATGAAGCGATGACATTTGAATGTCAATATCACATTGTAATCTTTTGTGACCTTTCTGTCCTCGATATTTGTGTCACCGAGGGTACACTTAACTTTATAGATTGTTCTCTCAAATAGGTCAAGAAAAAAAAGTTATAATTAACCTTATCGTTTTATATCTGTATCGTAAAAGGTTATATAATATTTTTCATCTTTATAAGAATCTTATAATAAGTATAAGACTTAAATCTTTTACGATTATATAGCCTTAGCACTCATACACAGGTAATTAATTCGTATTATACATCCCAGAGGGGGTAATATCTGGCTAAAGAAGGTAAGGGTTAATGATAAGATATCAGATAAGATATCTTATCTGATTCATTCCCATCGATTCAGTAAAGCTGCATAAAAAATACTTTTTTGAGAAAAAAAAATCAAAATGGGATTTGTTTAAAATATGGTTTTTGAGATACTTGAGATATAAATTGGAAGAATATCATAGAGCATACGGTGAAAATTAATTAAATTTAGTCAAAATTGTTCTAAAAAAAACTATAAAGTTTGTTCTAAGTCAACTTGTTTTTCAATTTTTAGTATATAAAATATTTTGGCTTCTCCATTGGAAAATGAGCCGTCAATGGTGTCATTAATATAGTTCAACACATCTCCATATAAAGAGTGAGAACGTGGTCAATGATTGCAAATATTCTGAGGTAATTTTGAGGTGTTTTGAAGTGTAATTTGTTGTGAACATTCCACGGTGACAATTTTACTTAAAATATTTTTGTTGTAAATAAATATACAAAAATTTCAAGCAAAATCACGCCATGAATAAATAACAAAGTATGACAAGTTAATCTATATTGTCAACTATAGTGTAACAACAAGGCTTTGATTTATCGATTGTATTCATTAAAATGTAACACAGCTACGACGTGACACCGCCAATTTGTGTATTTAACAAGAGTAATGACGCAACGATACAATAACATAATTACATATTCAAGTGAAGATGCATACACGGCTCTTTCACCATACGTCATAAGGCAATATGACGTCACGATTGTGTAGGCAAAACATGGTCAGCAACATAGCAGATATGTGCTGAAGTTGGTCTAAAAATTAATTTCTCCTGGCTATTCGCATCATTTTTCTTAGAATTTTTTTTCATAAATGGTGACAAGAAGAACCATGGTGCTATTGAAGAAAAATATTTGGTGACCAAAACTATTATTAAAAAATAGGCGTTAACCCGCACAGCATAGGATTTTAGGGTTTCTGCCTACATCCCGAAGATCTTCGGACGGCTTCGGGCATCTCCGTGCTACCCAAAACGTAAACATGAAATTCCCGTTGAATACGTAAAGTATCTCAAATTTGTGAACAAAATTATATGATTTTTTTTAAAGTGTAAAAGAATATTATTATTACATATTATAGCATTTTGCTTAAAAATTTCATATGAAATTTTTTCATACAAGATATTATTACGTTTCATATAACACATTGCATGCATCCTTTATAATATATATATTTGCATGAAAGTCAAGAATCATATTTAATGCATGAAAAAATACATGCAAAAAGCAAACATAATAATTATTCTTTCTCATGATGCAATGTAGGGTGCATAGTGGTGTAAATTTATATACTATATGCATGTTTGATCCTTTTGTTTTTCTACTGCAATTATTTTCAATATGCGTTTGTGAACAACATAACAATATGCTCAGAGAGGGTCTCGAGTTAGACCTTTACTTGTATGAGTGGAGAGAGAGAGAGAGAGAGAGAGAGAGAGAGAGAGAGAGAGAGAGAGAGAGAGAGAGAGAGAGAGAGAGAGGTGGGGGGGAGGGGGGTAGATGGAAGGCATGGCGAGAGGGAGCGAGAAAATATGGATATAGGAAAGGGGAGAGCTAGAGGCTAGTTAGGATGGAGAGAAGAGAGAAGGAGACTATAGAGAGAGAGAAAATATATGGGATGGAGAGAGAGAAAGGGGGGTAGATGGGAAGCATGGCGAGAAGGAGCAAGAAAATGTGAATATAGGGAGGGAGAGAGGCTAGATGGAATGGAGGAGACTAGAGAGAGAGAGAGAGAGAGAGAGAGAGAGAGAGAGAGAGAGAGAGAGAGAGAAAGAGAAAGAGGAGCGCGACAAATTAAATAGATTACGCCGGAGGGTAGTTTCTCGCCCTAACTCTCCGTCTAGCTGTCTACTGCGGGGCAGGGAAATCATTTAGGGGGAGGGAAGATCGAATTGAGGGGGGGATGAGTGAGATTGGAAAACGCGATGACGTCATTTCCTATAAAAACTACCTGACATGTTAGAGTCGAATAAAAAAATGTAATAAAAATTAATTAATGTCATTAAATAGAATTTAATTATATCTATATTGATTTTAATTGAATAATGTTTTAATTAAAAGAACATGCTCCCAATGTTGACATGCTATAAAAAATGATTGGACATTGTTTTCATTTTAACATTATATACAGTCACTGAACTACAGTATATACAGTACTATAAAATGAAAGAGTAATAAATAGTAATTTGTATTAATTTGCTTTTGGATATTTTAATTCCACACAATACATACTGTATTAATTATTTAATTATTATGACAATTAACCATAATATCACACAAATTCAGTAACTGAATTTAATATTACAATGAATATTTAACATCAAATTTATATTAAGTGGAGTACTTAATTTAATTGGTTATTTTAATTATTTGTTCTTTAAATAAATTGTTACCTCATTAAATAAAATTACTTAAAGTTGTTTCATATTTGATTAAGAATGTCAAGTTTCGCTGAAGCGTTTAAAAATGTATCATATAATTTTAGACTAAATGTTAATAAAATAAAAACATGACAACTTATAAATTCAAGTTAATTGTAATCTTAATAGACGTTTCAAGTGTTCCCCGGTGGGAAAATTTTCTCCATGGCAGCCGACCATCTTGTTGGAAAATTTGATTTTTATTTTTTCCTCATGCAGTAACTATTAAAGCTATGATTTGAAAACATCTTTGATCGCCGTACATTTATGAATCTTCCGATAATGAATCAAAAATTTATTTTTCCTCTAAAAATTATTTTGTGTTATAGGTTTGCATAGGACGGTGGGAACACCGCAAAATCAGCTGACGTAATGAAGTCTATATTATATTATAGTTAATTTTTTTTTCTTCTTCAACGTTAAGAGACGAGGAAAATTTACTATAAAGTATCGTGTTTTATTGTCATGGTCTTATATATGATAATATATGAATATAAAATTCTAAAATATTTACAGCATTGACACTGCATTCAAAATTTGAATTAAAATCTTCGAAACAGTTTGAAATACGAATAAAACGAAATGAAATTGCATTTAACATTGCATCTATTTTGTTGATATTTGATCATTTTTTTGTGAATATTTTTTTTTTATTAAATTAAGATTATATTTCAAAGACTAAAAATTTAATTAAAAAAATTACATTATGTTTGATGTTGTGAATACAAAAATCAAGACAGGCCGTAAAAATATTTGTTAATTACCTATTTTAATTTTAAAGAAACATTATTATACTTAAAAAGAAAGATAATTTAAAAAAAAAGTAGAATTCATTAATTATTTTAAAATGAACTTTTGAGCATTACAAAGAAACATCCAACATAATAATATTATGTTGATGATAATAAAGACTACCACAGAGCCACAGTTTACCTTTTTTTTAATTAAAACTTTTTCATGAACATTAAAAAATAATTATTTTTAATTAAATTCTGTTTTATGTAAATGTTGTTTACATTTATTTAAATATTAAATCTCTAGTTTAAAATTGACCTTAAAATGTCACTTTTTATAATTTTTGTGTTCAATTGAAGCAGACTTTGTACTTGCAACAATTATTTAGGCATTGTTCCGAGTGCAATTACACCGTCCTCAAAGCATGAATTTACGTCCGCGCGGCGAATCAACGACTCGTGAAACACGCCAAGTGTTTAAGTTTTGACAGCAAAGGAAGCGTTTTAGCGAGACATTATTTACTGTAACTTGTCACATGTCTAATTTCATCTTCATTTCGTTTGGTATTTAAACAAAATAATAACTTTTGTACTTTACAGTTAGTAAAACAGTGATTAAAAATTATTAATAATTAAATAATAATTTTTTAACTGTATTTATTTTGTTTGTAATTTTTTGAAATTTTATTTTTAATTATTATATTAGTAATATTTAAAATGTCATATTTTTTAAAGTATTATAATTGTTGCATTGAATACGAAATGTAATTATAGTTAAATGCAATCGGTAGCATGAAATATATTTACATCAAAATTATAAAATTCTTGTCGCACTGTCAAATTAGATATCGGGATGCTTTTGAAATAATGATTAATTTGCTTGAGTTAAATAATATAAGAGCTCTAGTATATAGATATTATAGATATATAGTGTTAATATTTTTCTAGAAACATTTTTTATTATTTCATCAAAAATATTATTTTGCTTATTAATAAAAAAAATTACATTATATACAATTAAAATTGTAACATAAATTGTCTGCATAAAAAAATAATTTAAGTTCGCATAATTATAATTAGCAATAGCAATTTTTCATTGCATATACACACAGCAAATTAATTAATTAATCATTGTTTTTTATTGTGCCAATAGAAAATATATATAAAAACCATCAATAAAAAGATTAAAAATGCATGCATTTGAAAAGTAAATATTGAGCTAAGATTAATTGATTAATTCTGTAATTTTTGTATAATATGAGAATGTAACCATAATATATAATAGAGCATGATTAATAAAATGCTTGATTGTACAATAAATCAAAGCGCAATCGGCGCAACAGCGCAATATTATGATTATTATATTTATTTATATCTATAATGTTAGTATTATAGTTTTATTGAGTTCAATAATAATTTGAATGGCATATTTAATGGCAGAAAATAGTATTAGTTCTGTTACAAATATCACAATGTAATTGTTTCATATTTATTGACAAATTTTCAATCATTAATTAAAATGCAAATGATGTTTTTATTGTTGCATGTATGCATGACATCTTTTTAAAATCTGTCTTTTCTTTAAATCGAATAGGGGATTTAATATGCATTGCATTAAAATGACATAAAACTGCAACATATATCTCGCCGCTCACCGTAAAGAGCTCATAATTTAAATATGCATTATGAATTTTATGACCCATTATCGCGCGTTAGTAAAATTATTTAAAATATTAATTCAATTTCAATAATAAAAATAACATCGTTGAATCCAGGAGCTACAAAATAATTAAAAAAAAATTATCAAGAAAATCAAAGGGGGAAAAGGTATTCTAAATATAACTTTGTTAGAGAATTTGTTTTATTAGTATAATTTATTATGATTTGCTCTCTTGGTGTATTGTGATGTAAAATTAATATTTAACAGTAATATAATTAAATAACTTTTATGATATTCTGAATATTTTACCATTTACAGAAAAAAAAAGTATATACATGAGAGCAACTGAGTATTTATATACATATATATTATGTACGTCTTGCACATAATATTTAAAAATATGATAAGTTATAAATTATTTTGGAACAATTCCAAAATAAAAACAAAGGTATTTTCTCATTAAAATATCTTAAGGCAGTCATGGAGAATATATTACGCACTTACCAGTATAATATGTCTCAAGGGAAGTACCATATAAGTCGAGAGAGGTGTTTGTATTTGTCTGCTCCTTTTGGATGCTGTGATATGCTGATGAATACGCAAGGGATATTTTCACCGACCAGCCCGGCCCCTGCCAAGCGCCGACTGTGTGATATGCGCCTGCCTGCTGCAAAGTTTCTTTGGCAAGCTCAACAGCGACGGCGCGACGACCGACAACCCCCAGACTACCTCGCCAAGTCCCCCGCCCATTTATTAAACTTAGCATGCTTTAAATCTCCCGCGAACAATTTTAAAATGAAAAGCGTAATTTTACTTTTTATCGATTTGCGCAGTAAAATTTTTGTAACTTGATATTTTGTTTCTGCGCATATTATTGATTACTTTTTGTAAGTTTCTGAGTAAAATTCTATTTTTGTTTACAAGAAACACATGTTTTCAACGTGGGTACTAAGGTAGAAAATTATAAGTGTTGAAAATGTCAAAAAGACCGGAACATCAAGCTCCTCCAGAGATTGTAAGATATATTTAAAATTTATAAGATATTGATTTTTAATATTTACTTTTATTTTCAGTTCTATGGCATCGATGAAGCGAGAAAATACACCACAAAGTAAGGCTACTCCTCAATTTGTTTTTGCATTCTGACCGGGTCCCTTACATTTTGGTTTTATTTCGATTTAGAATTAGAAAGATGATAAAATTGCAAATAAAACATTGCTCAAAAGATAATAATTCCTATATTCTCCGAGTGAGACTTTATTTAAATTTATCATACTGCTGTCTAAATCCAGACAACCATATAATTTTATGTCACTGTCGTCAGTGGGGATATAATTAAGATTTTACATCTTAGATTTTTGTTATTATTCCCATGTTTTCTCCCTTTATTTTCATTTTTGTGGCAGCGAATCAAAAAGTCTACGTATACTATTGTTTTGCCTAAACCTTTTTCACATTGAAAGAGGTTCATTATTTTTAAAGATTCATTTCATTTCATCATGATGCATGTCATAACTTCTCTCGTCCGAAATAATGAGTATGCCTATGATGGTCTTGTGCAGCTGGCTGCAAATTGTGGTAGCTCATTACTTCGGACGAGGAACGATAAGGCTTTAGTCGAAAAAGTTACTATTCATGATCATCTACAATGACAATATTTTTCAAGTTTAGGTTTGTAATAAAGTAACTAGACATTACAAATTTCATACTATGCATTCATATTACATAACTGTAGCTCAAAATATATTTCTAACTCAACTAGCTCTCGGATGATGGAGATCCAATGGACGATGTCGGAGCGTGCCATGGAGCTGCTCGCTCTACCGGACGACTTGTGCTGCCACCTGCTTGACCTTGGCTGTGGCTCGGGCCTCAGCGGCTCCGTGTTGGACGAGCAAGGACATGTTTGGACAGGCATCGACATCGCTCAAGCCATGCTCAGTAAGTCTACAGTGAAAGACAGGCTTAACAATTTGGGGGATTTTTTTGGTACTTTTTTATATGTCTAGCCTGTAAAACCTAAGAAAGAGATGGAGTACGGTCAAAAGAGAGACTGCATTGTAGTTTGATTTGTTTATTGGATCCAATTAATACAGAAAACTCCTTATTGTGGATACATTGATAGATACATAATACAGTATTATAATATTTGACAACTCTCAGGGGGGAAAAGAGTACAGTAAGTGAATGGATTACTGGGTTACAGTACTAGAATCGTTGGATAGATACTGAAATAGATTTGGCCTCCCTTAGGTATTAGAATTTGTTGTCGGCAAACAAGAGTCCATAAAAGAGGGGAAAAGGATCTGACACCCCTTTAAAGTTCAGAAATACATGCCTATTTCCTACAGTTGTTTCCCTCTTGCTTAGCAGCTAATTTACAAAAATATAAGTAGGGGAAAAAATATTATTTTTAATAGCTGAATCTCCCTATTGTACCGTGGCAGTGCAGTGGCAGGCAGCAACCTTAGCTGGTGAGGCCTGGAAATGTCATGCCATCCATAGAAGTCCATTTCTATTGTCATTTTCAAGTTCACCAAACTCACACCATTGAACCTGAAAGTCATCAAGCTGCTGAGCACCAAATGTCACCTTTGTGTTGACAGACATAGCACGAGAGCGGGAGGTGGAGGGGGACCTGATTCTGGGGGACCTGGGCCAGGGTCTACCCTTCAGGGCGGGTGCGTTTGACGGAGCCATCAGCATCAGCGCCCTGCAGTGGCTGTGCAACGCCGACAAGCAGAGCCACAAACCCTCCAAGCGACTACTGGCCTTCTTCTCCTCTCTCTACGCCTGTTTGGTGATTTTTTAAATAATCCTTGCTTCTCACTGGGGGACTACGTATTTCTAAATATTATGTAGCCTCAATATCCTATGTTATTATGCATATTATCGTTGTAACAAACACTTTATTTTGGCAACAGAGGCTTCCCGTCGGGAAAACTTTCTCCATAAACTACCATGCTAGAAAATTTGCATTTTTTCGCAGTAACTTTTAAAGCAATTAATTTGAAAATACCTTCTACTTCCCCTCATTTAGGGATCTTCTAATAACAAATCAAGAGCTTGTTTTTCTCTAAAAAAAAAATATTTATTTTTGCCAAAAGAGTAATTTAGAGTTTTTTTTACATAGGTTTGGATATGACGGTGGGAACACTGCAAAATCAGCTGACTTAAAGCCTCTATTAAATAAAAATAAATATTGACAAGAGAGGTTTCGTGGTTAGAACCAATAGAACCTCCACTCAATTGAGGCACCCAGTACAGGTTAAAATACATTAACCATGAAGAGTAGGTGGTGGATTGACACACCTGCCTTATGGCTGATTAATTTGTTATTTTGTAGCAACAACAGCTATCAAAACATTTTGTAAATTATATGCTCATCTATAGTCTATGAATACAGTACAGTATGTAGTTATTAATGTAGCATTTTAAACTTAATGTATTAAGTCTAATCTAATCTCACCAACCAGAGTCGAGGGGCACGTGCGGTGCTCCAGTTCTACCCTGAGAACCCTCAACAGACGGAGCTGGTGATGGCGCAGGCAATGAGGGCCGGCTTCCACGGAGGTCTCGTTGTGGACTTCCCAAACTCCAGCAAGGCAAAGAAGGTGAGACAATTGTCTGCAGAAATTTTCTACAGATGAATATTGTGCAACGTGTTGTTCAAACAATATGTAGCTGGCTCTAAAGGAAATATTTCATGAAAATAAAGTTCTAGTTATATGTACTGTACTCAGTAACTAATGAGCTAAGTTCATGAAGAAGTATTAACAAAATAACCTTCATACTATCATTATAAATTAAAATCTTTTCTACTTACATATCATTTACCCTCTTCCCCAGTGGTTTGGAGGTCTCTAAAGCTTGCCACAATAGACTAAACCTGAGCTTGTACCTTTTTCACATTACAGTACAAAAAAAAAAAAAAAAAAAAAAAAAAAAAAATACACACATTTTTTCAATTAACCCATACAGTATTTTATACATACAACTCAATCTAATACAATAGATACTGGTAGTTTCAAATTCAAATCTAAATTCAAAATTCTTTAATCTTTCTAAAAGTTTGATTACTTATCTAATTGTATGTTCATTAGACCCTCCTACCTAGCTTCCATAACACGTAGCATCTCTCAAACCAACTCACACGTTGATTGACCTCCTCCCTGTGCAGGTGTTCTTGGTCCTGATGACGGGAGGTGCTCAGACGCTGCCCTCGGCCCTGGGGACCGGAGAGGAGGATACCGAGGAGGACCACGTGCAGTACTCAGGGTCAAGGTACGTAGATGGTTGCTTTTCAACTACAGTCATTATTGTAGAAGTGCGAGGTTAGGGTGTTAAATTTATGATGTCATGAAAGACGTTTGGTATCAAAGCATGAGGGATAAAAGAAGGCAGCATTAACTAACAACCCCATAAATTCAATACACATTGTTGCTGATTTTATATAAACAACAAGACAAATCTCTGCTGGACAGTATTTGTAAACTTATAAATTTCATGAAAAAAAAAAAAAACAAAAAAAAAAAAAAACAAAACACTCTTATCGGTACGTACCTGCAGTCTACAAAAAAGTACCAATATCTAGAAACGCATTAATCCTGTTTAAATAATTACCCTAGTACTGTATGCTGAGTAAGGACTGGAGAGATATTTTAATTAAATTATTCTGCCTGCATTAAGGGTAAGGTAATGCCACCAATGTTAAAAAAAATCCCTCACACAAAAATTCTGAAAAAAAATTTAAAATGTTCTCCTCTACACCCCCTATCAGTAGCTAAAATATCAGGTATAGAAATACGATCTAGTTTTTGAGTTATGAATTTTTAAAGTTGACTAATTTAACATGGGATTTCCATTTCTCCATGTTAAAGTAGTCAACTTTAAAAATTCATAACTCAAAAACTAGATCGTATTTGTATACCTGATATTTTAGGTACTGATAGGGGGTATAGAGGTGAACATTTTAAACTTTTTTCAGAATTTTTGTGAGAGGGATTTTTTTTAACATTGGTGGCGTTATCTTACCCTTAATTGAGATTTGAATAGTTAATGCAGTTACTGCAGTTTGCCGTTAACTCCTTTACTTCCTTGGCAGTGGACAATATAACAAACTATCATCATGAAATAAATGTAAATTAAGTTTTGGCCTCTCAAAAAGCTTTTCAAGTTTGTAAAAAGGGATTATATTCCTACAAAATTAACTCATATTTTAATTTTTCAATGTATATACTGTTTAATTAATTTATATCTTCAAAGATATTGAAACTAAATTTTGCTGCTTTTAATGCATTCAAATTCCATATACAGTAGAAATAATAGTTATTGCTCGTCGTCGAGATTTATTCGCTGACAGCTTATTATCCCAGACATGAACCTGTATGATATTATTTTGTTTTTTCGATCATAATCTAAAAGATTTAAAGTCATGAAATATAAAATGCTGTCAAGATTAACTACTTAACTTAATTATTAACTTAATTATTAAACAATTATCAACAAAACACATACAATAACAGGATAAATAAAAAGCCATATTTATTGAAACTCAAAAATCAATGTTTAATAAATAAGACATTGTTGACAGGGAGACTCGACGCAAGCAGCAGCGAGTTGTCCGCGGCAAGCCACTCAAGAACAGCCGCGACTGGGTGCAGGAGAAGAAGGAGCGCAGGCGCAGGCAGGGAAAGAACACCGCCAAGGACTCAAAGTACACCGCGCGGAGACGTTGCGGGAAGTTCTAGTGAGGGGGTGGGGGGGGGAGTAGTGCATGGGGGGATTAGGTCGTGGACTTTGAGTGGACCTACCTCTATGATCTATGATGTTAAGAACTTTGTAATAAATGTTATGATTTACAAACAAACAATTTTATTTCTTAATGAGAATTGCCTTTTAATAATTATTATTAATGATGGATTATTATTTAAACATAAATACTATGTTAATAATTTCTGTTTTATTGTTATTATCTTTTTTAAACCAAGTATTTAAAACTAAACTCATTTTCTTTCTTTTTTGTTTAAATTTAAAATTAAAAAGTGAGTAAAAATAATGCTAAATTGTGTACTGTAAAAATTTATACAGTAATAAATTATTGTTTTTAATTTATAAACATCCTACTGAAATGTTACATCTCTTATTAATTAGGCAACTTGCGATTTTACTAAAACATGCAGTGATTATGATGCTGGTGCAATGAGATGATTTGTACTCGAGGGTGGGTTACTTGAACTGCTGGGGAGGGGGGCCGAAGATGCTGCCGCTCTGCTTGGAGGCCGTGCGTGACGGAGCAAACCCAAGCATCTTCTGAATGTTCTGTTGACAGACGGAAATAAATTATTGACCTGTTCCTAAAACTGTTGTTTTATTTTAGTTTAAAAACAAACAAACAAACATTGCAGTAATAACACTGTAATCTTGAAAAAAAAATGTGATAAAATATAAGGGATAACATAGCTGCAACTTTGTACTTAAAATTAATTTGAAATTTTGCTTTTTCTAAGAGAGGAAAGATGTTTTTTTAATTGTCATTTTATTCAAGTATTTCCCAATTATTTTAAAGGTTAAATATTGTAAAAATTATCCCAAGTTAGAAAAGAGCAAAATTTGAGGTAAAATTTGTTTCTGGTTGTCAGTTTAACTTATATTAGGAGAGGTAGAACTTAAGGTATAACCTGAGAATTTGTCTGTCAAGGTCAAGAGGCGTGGCTATAGTGGCAACACTGTTTGCATTGGAATGCGCATAAATTTTTAGGAGGGGGTGGTGACTACAGTCCTTGAGAACGTTGCCACATTTCTCATCACATATAGGTAACGATCATCGCCACGGTTCAAAATATATGAAAACAATTCAGAAAAATAGTCTAAAAAATTAGGTTTTAGTAAAAAAAAAAAGTAAAAGAATCTGTTGTATAGTTTTTTTGCAATGCTAATTAACAAATTTAACATTGGAAGGATACAAAATTCTCATTTAAATAAATTAATTATAATTAAACCAACGGTTAAAAAATTCCGAAAAAATTCAGAGCTAATTTGACGATTGTTGTGCGTCCACCAAATTAATTTGAAGAAAATCTGTTGTAGCGAATTTTTCGTCCAAATTTTATTTATTTATTTATTTATTTATTTATTCACATTAAATACCAGTTGGTACATTGTGACTACATTATACAGTTATTTAATATCTGAAAACACAAAAAGAAATTAGTAAAACAATACATACATACAATTTATAATATACAAATAATTCCAATATATATAAAACAAAGATTATCAGAAATAAGAATTGACACGTTCATTATTAATATTTTTCTTGTGAATAGAATAACAATTCTTTTTAATAAGATAAGTAAACAATTGTGTCTTAAAAATTGATATACTTTCAATTTGTTTTAAAAAATCAGGAAGTTTATTATACAATAACGAGCTCAGAAAGAAATGATCTCTTTTAGTTTGCTCGTAAGCTCCATATTTTTTATGGATTAGGTTTGACTGCCTAGTATTATGTCCAGTAATATTTCTATTAATTTCAAACATAGAATAGTTTCTTTTAACATACATTATCATAAAAAAAATACAAATACTTGGAAAATTCAATATATTAAGTTGCTCCCATATTTTTTTACAACTTTGTCTGGCTTTTGCTTGAATCATACTTCTAATAATTTTTTTTTGGCAAACAAAAACACTGTCAGCATGGGCAGATGAACCCCACAATAGAACTCCATAGGTAATAATAGAATACACATAGCCATAGTATACTTTTTTTAACGTTTCTAAATTACACACTTTTCGTAATTGATTCATTGCAAAATTAGTTTTGGCCAGTTTCTTATTTAGGTCAGCAATATGTGTTTGCCAGGACAATTTGTCATCAATTATTATTCCAAGATATTTACAGTTTGAGACCAGTTTGATATTTGTCAATGATTCAAATTGTGTCTTAGTATTAACAGATCTATTGAACAGCATATAATTAGTTTTTAAATGATTTATTACAAGATGGTTATTGTTGAGATACTCTTCGAGAATTTTCATAGCAAGAGCCTGATTTTTTATAAGTTCCTCAAGATTCTTGCCAATAATAAGCAATACAATATCATCTGCATACAGAATAAGTCTGCAGACACCTTTGAGAGCTATTTCTAAATCATTAATAAATAGAACAAAAAGTAAAGGCCCAAGTACAGAACCTTGTGGAACTCCATGATTACAGTTTAATTTTTCTGATTTAAATGATTTTTGCTCACCTTTATCATTAGTATCACTTACAAAAACATATTGTGTTCTTTGGCTTAGATACGACTCAAAAAAAGATAGACAGTTTCCTCGTATACCATTAAACTCAAGTTTTGCAAATAATAATTTATGATCAACAACATCAAATGCTTTTTTTAAATCAACAAACACAGCAAGTAAATAATTTTTTAGTTCATGCTGCTTGTTAACTTCATTTACTAGCTCAGTCACTGCTGTTGTTGTAGAACATAATTTTGTAAATCCATGTTGACAGGGAGAAAAAATGTTTTTAGCAGTGCAGAAGTTCTGCACCATATCTTTAGCAGCAAATTCAATGAGTTTAGAAAATACAGATAATTGTGCTAACGGTCTATAATGTGATTCTAAGAATGATAACAGTAACTTCGGATACGGTGTTATCTTTGCTGTTTTTAATACACTAGGAAAAATACCGTCAATAATGAGACATGAAATTATTACACTCAGAGGTTCACAAATTTCCTCTGCTACATATTTAACTACAGCATCAATTTCTCAGGTTAAGCCTTAACTACTGTAATCACTTAATTTCTGGATACACCTAATTTCCCTCTCCCTCAATTCTCCCATACAGAGCCAATGAGTAACTTAAAGTTAGAAGTTATGAGAGATTAGTCTGAATATTTCACCTTTTCAGATTAATTGCACTTTTTTTTATAAGAAATTCTGATGAAATTAATTATTTTTTTTTTATAACTTCAACTTACAAATCAAGTTTGTATTTTGGGAATCCTCAGGACAGGTGGCAATATTTGCTACAATTCAACAAATAAATAATCACACTAAGTTGTAATTATTTTTTTTTTTTTTTTTTTTTTACAAGGATACACCCCTAAGAGCTTATAGCTCGCGGCGGGGTACTGGGTAGGGATAAGGTAGGGAACGGATAGTGGCCACGGCCTGCATGCTTACGCGTCCCAGCATTCGCTGAGGTGAGACTGAGGGAACCGTGGAAAACCTCAGTCAGGACGGACACCTCTACTTTTTCTCAATGAACCAAAGCGATGTCCAAAGTCTGGGGAACCACACACAAGTGCATCACTGCACTGGGTGGAAAGCGAGACGAATTTACCCCAGGGAGGGAGCAGCGTATTCTTTACTTGAAACGGTCACCCATCCAAGTACTAACCACGCTCGACGTAGCCTGACTTCGGTGATCTAACGAGAACCGGTCAATGCACTGCGCCACGCTCGACCTCTATGGCTTTGGAAGCAATCATGTGCAAAGCAATGCATACTTTTTTTAGTTTGATATCAGAAAAGGCTTCACACACAGTAGTTTCCCCGTTCAAGTGAGGTCACGAGATTGTCCAAACTTGCCTGTCTGATGGACATGGTGCAGAGGAAGTACAGGAAGATGAAGGAGCAGTCCGTGTAGTCGTCCCCCGGCAGGTTGCGGTGACTCAGGCCCTGGATCCACGAGATGGGGGTGAATGGCAGCTTAGCCACCACGCGACCGTCGAAACTGAAGTCACACGGGGTCAAGTTAGACATACAGTATATATTGCTACGTCCAGTAAAGTGGTTGGTTGGTTGGTTACCAATGGCGGAACTTGTTTTTCAACATTGTTCACAGTGCTCTCTGGGGCTCCTAATACCCAGTCTGCACGCCAGACAGTTAAGTACCGTTTCTTAGCGGGGCACGTATGTTGTTTGCACAACATTCCGCGGTCTTAATCACCCCAGCGGAGTATAGACAGCCGTAAGCTGCCTTCCTCCTACCAACTCTTTCATCTAGTAGCCAGTCACACCCATTCCAAGTCGCGAAAAGTCTGCCGTATTCGGGATTTGAACCGGGGACCTCTCGGACGAGAGCCAAGTGTACTAACCACTGCACCAAAGAGCAGTGATAATCCAGTAAAGTAGGCAGTGAAAATGTTTACTTTTATTGCTAGAGCCCAGATTTGAAGCATTTATTTTTTATACTGTAAGCGTTTCAAATGAAATTATTTTTACAAAAAAGAGCACTCAAATAGAAAAAATGTCAAAGAAAGTGGGGTAAAAAGGAGCTTAGAATAAGAAGAAAAAATAACATTACATCACCGAGCTAGAGGGCAATATTTGATTTAATCGCAAGGTAAATAAAGAAAAGTTAAATGCCACACAGTACTGGATATAACATATCGTCACTTGTCTGCAACAATGAGCTACGTCTCTGCTACCTTGATCTCCTAGCTGAGTAATAGTGAGCTATCTGCTAGCTCAGGTAAGTTCAATTAATAAAAGCTGTAAATAGGTAAAATAAAACTCATTGTTTAGCTCATCTGAAATAGCAGAAAACTCATTATTGCAACGAGATCATGGTAGCAGATAACTCATTATTGCGGACGAGGGGCAATTTGCCATTAATCTTAATGAGGATTTGGGAGAACAACTCTACAACTATAGAGCTCGTATTTTATCTTATAAATTTATATATTTTATTTTATAAGTTTGGGTTTTACTTTAAATAATTAATACAAAATGTTAACAAAACCTCCAAAACTACAAGCAAAAATGTTTGCTTATTTCTTTATTTTTACATCACCAGAATGATTAATATGTTGTTTACAAATACATTATACCGGTACATATTTCAAGTGAGAGATTATTTTCAGTAAATAAAATTGTCTTGTTCAAGCAAGAGTATATACAATTTCGACACCAGAGCAACATTTAATTTCACATACTGCATACTTCCAACTTCTAAAGGTTAATTTCCTCCATAAAAGTTGTTTTTACAGGAGAAAAGGTGATATGTCACCCTCGTCTTGAATAATGAGCTACAGTATCACTGCTTATCAAGATTTTGTTGCAATAATGAACTACTGTATCTGTTATTTCAGGTAAGTGCAAAAATGAACTTTGTGTTATCTCTGTATACTTACATACGACTTGCTTGAAATAGCAGATGGCTCATTATTCCGTAAGAGGGACGATATATAGGACAAAATATCTTGTTTTGGGACTCGAGATCCAAATTGTCAGGTACTCACATGCTGTTGAACATGCTGAGCAGTGCGGTGAAGGCAAATCCGATGAAGAACATTGACTTCATCTTGACGAGGGATAGGTCTCGGTTGTTGTTCTTGAGTCGCTCTTCCTCACGCTCGATCTTCTTCTTCTGCTGCTTGTCCAGAGAGTCGCCGTGGGCCTCCTTTCGCTTCTCAACTGAACAAAGTAGCAACGGACTTGTTAGTTTAAATTTTTATAAACTCAGAAAATAAGGGATCTAATCACTAATTAAATGTATCAGTTTTGTGCCTAAAATGCTATTGAAGGTAATAGTATCAATAAATATATCAGATATCTTTTTGTGAACATAATTTTTACTTATTTTTGGTGATAAATGTTACTAAATTAAGTTCAGTATATTATTACAGTGCAGAAAATAACAAAGTTTATACTGTAATAATTTTTATAGGTACACATTGTTGTATTACGTATGATACTTTGATGTCAGGTATTGGTGACTCAAATAAGAATTTATACTTACTGCATCAAATCTAATGTTACACTTATCTCCAGACTCGATTTCAAACAAAATTATTATTATATTATGCACCATGCAGTAAATATTCTTTAATTAATACTGTACTATATCTATGACGCATACCGGTAACTATGCATATGCATATCATACACAAATATACCGGTACATTATGCATGGTCTCGTTTGGGTAATACGGGCAAACCCTTGTGGTAGCTAGGTTTGCATAATTACATGTACTGTAGTAAGCACTAAGCAGGCAGATTCACATTGTATGCATACGTGTGATTATCACTGAATGATTATATACCACCGCTTTATATATAAGCGTAAGGTCCTGCACGGTGATCAAACAGGTTTTCAGCCATGTTCACAACTCATGAACATTATTAAAACTGAAGCGATATAAGAGAATATTATCTTCTTTCCTTGAAATGGTGAACAAGGATCGCCAAATCCTGCATAAAAGACCATACAATGCTGTGCACATGCATGGGAACGAACGTATGCATATTTATTGGCCGGGAAATGGACAGCAACTTAATATATTCTTTTTGTGGCCTAATTCAATGCAAATCAACAAACTTACGTTTTTTACTCTGTCTCTCAACTTCAGCTTTCAATTTCTGGTATTTCTCCGTACGGTAAACCATAATCCAAGTCAAACCTAAAAATTGAAATCATGTCATTAGCATATGCATACTGTATGCATACCGTCAAGTCATTGCGACTTTTAATTCGTATTTCTGAAAGTTACCTTCTCCCAACAAGGCAGTAAATACTGAAATAAACAAAATAAGTACTGTATCGTCCCACATTTTGATGCAGATCCACAAGATTGAGTCAAAAAACTAAATTTAAAGCACCAAAACCCTGGAAATCACGCCGGCACGCCTCCTTGCGGTAAATCAGCTGATCGGTTTTCGCCAACGTGGCATCCTTGACTTGTATGCAACCCGATGTACAGCGAAGTATAAAAAGTTGCATACGTTGCAGGCTGCAGCTAAAAAATGGTGGATAAATTATTAAAATAGTATAGTAATGAAAATGGTGCACATCTTTTAAAATCGAGATAATTTGAAGTAGAAATTTATAATTTTTTAACTCTTAAAAAAAAAAAAAAAAGAAGACTTTGAAAATCACGTAAAAATAATCTCAAATTATGTATTTCAAGATTTTTTTTAATGCTTATTTTATTTAAAATAAACCAGCTACTGCAGCAATTTTATCATTATTTTATTATTGATAAAAATTGCCAAAAAAACTACTAAGTAATAAAAAAACTTCCCAATTAATCCACTGCTTCGTAAACTTTTTTTTCGATAATTTGCTGTTGCAGCTTTTGTTGTTAGTAATTTTTATTTCTTTTCAATTGTTGCAACTCCCTTTCCTACTCAATAATTTTCATTTATTTACATAAATGGTGAGTTAAATAGTGCCCTCATCTTGGGAAATTTCCCTCGACAAAATAATGAGAGGCCCGTCGATATGTTTCTGTTGAAACGATACATTGTCAATATAAAAATACAAACACACAGTTTCTTTTGATAATACGGTTGGAAGCATATTCTTCTGCTTGGTTAACTCTGATTAATTTGATGGAAAACTGGTAACTGTATTTTAAATATTATTTATTTTTCAACTTTATAACAGCATGTAGTTATATTATAATAAAACCATTATGTTATTGTAGAATGAAATTTCTGTTGTTTTACATGTTTTAAATTTTAAGACGGAAGTTGTTAATAAGAAGTATTTTTGTATTAAAATACACAATTGATTCATGAATCAAGAACCAGGTATACAGGGAACAAAAGAAAATTCTGATTATTGATTCTAATTTTATCAAAAAATTTGACTCTTCTGTAAATATTAGATTCAATAAAGAAATCAAATCAAATCGTTACGTATAGTTTATATTAAAGAGCCTATATTTCAAATATAGGCTCTTTATGTGACCTACTGATTTTGGAAATAATAAAAAAAAAAGGAAAAAAGGGGCATAAAGTTTGGAAGTTTGTTGTCAGTGTGTTACTTGTAAATTTTTTAGAAGGACTTTTACATACTTAATAATAAATAAACTTACATGGTGTTAAATAATTAAAGCTGAAAATAAATATATTTATATGATTTTACTATCTAATGTATTATTAATACAATAAATTATACATATATAAAAAACTGCCTTTTTGAAATGAAATTACGATTGTACTTAAATTTTGAATATTAAAATATATTAAATAACCCTGCTGCAAATGATTTCTTGGTAATTCCAAATTTTGGGTGTGTAATAAAAAATTCTTGGGAAAATGGATCAATGAAAGCTTTGTGAATTTTATTTATTTGAGGCGTATTTTTTTCTGTAAAGGTCACAAAAGTTGGACGATTCTATATATATAATGTCTGTATTTTCTAACAAAATTCTCTCCGTTTTATCCCTTTTATATATGACTACATGCATTTAAAAAACACGGGCATGATAATATCAATAACAAACTATTTAATAATGAAAATATTATAAAAATTATACGAGTGGCTATTTTTATCATGATTCACTGTAACTTTTTGTGAGTCACAATTAGAAAATAATATCACGCGATTCCCACTGCAGACCATGCAACTTTGATCACGAACAGTGCAGTTCAAAGACCGTTAAGTGCAATGCGAAACTTCCAAGTGAATTATAGATGTAATACGTTATAAATATATATCAGTACTTGCTGTTGACTTTTAAAAAAAACTATAGTACTAGAGAAAATTTATCTATATATATATATATATTTTTTCAGTATCAGTTTTGAAATAAATATTTGTACTTTGGACTTAAAATAAAATGCATTTCAACATTCGTCATATAAGTAAAATTAAATAAAATATTTTTCATAAGTAAGGGGAAAGATTTTTTTTCAAACAACTACTTTTGAAGCAATAACTAAAATATAAATTTATTTTAAAATGCATAAAAATGCAAGGTCTCTTCCAGAACCAAGTGCATCTCATATATTATTATGCACTCAATTCCACATATGATATTAGATTTAAAACAATATAAAAATTCTTAAACATAAAAAGGGGCATTCACAAAGCCTTAAGGCCACAATTAAGGCTCAATAATTTAAGACCAGAAATTTTGGGTCTGAAAAATACGTCCAAAATCAAACTTTAAATTATTGAGCCTTAAATGTGGCCTTAAGCCTTTGTGAATGCCCCTTAAAAAATATTAATTTAATAAACTTAAAAGCATTACATCAATAAAAATCAATATACTTTTTTTAATTAACAAATTTAATTAAATAAAATTCTTTACAAAAATTAAAGAAAGAAGCATATTTGATACCAAGCTTATAACAAACCCCAAGGGGATAAAATGTTGATACACACTCCTCAGAATATGGATTGTATGATTCTCATAAGGGCGGACTTGTGTTTAGATTGCGCCTGCGCGGGAGATGACAGCGACATGGGTTTTGCAGTCGCGTCAAGCACTCCACAGAAAGGGGTGGGTGCTTGCTAGGTCGCCATGCAGTATTCTTCTCCGCTAGTCGTTAGGTAAGTTTCACTAAAATAATCGATCTATTCTTTGTAATTGAGCTGTCGTAATCCATCATTATTGTTTTGTGTCATTTGTTATATTGTCATAATGAAAAATTAGAAAACAATGTCAGAAGCTAATTGTTGTAGATATAATAGATTAAAATTAGAATAATATAGATATAAAAGTATTAGATTTATAGGCAATTACTTAAAAAATATAATATAATATTTAAAATAATATATTGATTCTTATGTTTTAAATTTTATATATAAAAATTTTGCATCTTGAAAATTATGCAATTGTTAAAAAAGTCAATAGATAAGAATTTTGCTGCAACGCCCAAATTTTCTACTTGCATTTCTGCATTTTATGCAACTTCTTTTCTGCCTTCTGTATTGGATCATTTTCACTACATGACGACTTCAAATTTATTATTATATTTATGTACCATAGCAAATTATAATAGAGAGTAATGAAAAGAAATTATTTTATACATGCAAATTTTTCATAACTTATGATAGAAATTTCCCATTGCTTCTTAGAAATGTTAATTATTGATTTATAATATACAGCATTATATTTATGATTCTATTCAAGACAATTTAATAATAAATATTAAAATACAATATTTACTATAATTCACATTAAAATTAACATTACTTTTATATGGATGAGTTTTACCATGAAAAGTAAATTTATGCAAATTAAAATGCCCTTCAAAAAGTCATCTATATGTTTTTTGTTCAATACGATTTCATGATGTTTTACGCTTATAAAATTGTAATATTTGTTAAACAAATTTGAAACAAAATCCTTTACAAACAAACATTATAAACTCTGAAGTTTTTATCTCTAAAATTCACATTTTACATTTTAATGATGGTAAAATTTTGTTTACCTATTTTGGATTAATTTACAAGCGAAACTGATATTCCTATACAGTACATCGCGGTCATTAAAATATACATTAAAATTGTATGGTATCTCTAATTACATAGGGAGTTTCAAAAATAATTAAAACATCGTACAGGCAAGAGCATGAAGACTGAAATTACATTAATTTTACGTATTAACTGCTTATATAAAAAAAAATGTACAGTTTTCGCCACGGAAAATTTCCTTTTGTAGCCTGGTTAATCACCATGTCTCGTAAAAATTACACAAAAGGCATGGTGATTTTTTTTAAGTGAGAAATTTTCTAAGGCGATGAGTATACAACTCTTTTATATTCTTACTTCTATATTTTTGCAATAAACTGTACATAATTTTTTTTTAATGAAGTTATACGCAACAATAAATACCTTCTATACTTCAAAAATTTACTGCATTAAAAAAAAAAAATGATAATAAAAAAACTCAAGATGTTGATTTTTCTTTTATATATATTTTATTATATAAATTAAATGGGTCATGTTATAAAAGGAGTAGTTCATATAAATGTATAAACACATAGAGACACAGAGGCCGAGCAAGTGCAGAGCAAACCAAGCGAACACCAAGCCTCTCAATACTCGGATGTACGTCATTGCGAGGCTCCCATTGAATTTCTGCAGCCAGCCTCGTCGAAACCACAAACCGCATGAACTTGATGGAAAATATTTTTTTGGAGGAATTGGAGATTTTAATTACAATTTTAATCAGTCAAAAACCATATCCCTACCAACACTGCAATCCTAATTTAAATAGACAAATGCAGTAATTTTTGTATGGAAGCAAAAATAATCAAATAGTTATGTATGGTAAGTTGAAGTTCATCAGACGCGAATCCAAGGGAGGGGGAGAGGTCCCAAAATACGTTGAAGGTGTTACCACCCCCTCACCCGTCGCCCCTCTCCCACTCCAAATATTAAAACTGCAAGATAGGACATCGTTTCACCTTGAGCCGCGAGCTGGATCCGCCCCTGAATTTCACAAATATATCATAGACTCTTTGACAACATTCTGAAAGGAAATGGGAATTAAATTCAGAAAATCTAGAAGTGTCCGCAGCTTGGTTTATGGGTATAACACAGTCTAAGGAGGCGAGGTGAACGAAAGAATACATACTCCCTTAATACTCTGTCTCTTTAAAGTAAAGTGCGCACGAGAAAAAAAAGTTGAGTTGGTGCTATCTAAAAATAGTTCAAGTGGTCCTCCATATCAAACCAAAATTCAAAAAATTCCATCTCAAATAGGTTCTCCAGAAAAAAATTCCAAAGTCTGAATGAACGCGTCGCTTAACATTGGGCCTTACCTGACAAAGACCCTCGATTATCTCGAAAAAATACTGCGTTCAGTGGTATGAAAAAAATATAGCGATGTTCTATGACTTGAACTTTAACCACAAGCAAATTTTGAGCATTTTTTTTCGAATCAGATTTTCCGTAAAAAAATCTTGAAAATCGTCCATGTTAAATTATCATAAGAAATTTCAAAGATTTTTTACAGAAAAACTGATTCGAAAAAAAAAAGCTCAAAATTTGCATATGGTTAAAGTTCAAGTCATAGAACATCGCTATATTTTTTTCATACCACTGAACGCAGTATTTTTTCGAGATAATCGAGGGGTTTTGTCAGGTAAGGCCCAATGTTAAGCGACGCGCTCATTCAGACTTTGGAATTTTTTTCTGGAGAACCTATTTGAGATGGAATTTTTTGGATTTCAGTTCCATATGGAGGACCACTTGAACTATTTTTAGATAGCACCAACTCAACTTTTTTTTCTCGTGCGCACTTTACTTTACTATTTCAGTATTACTCAGAAGTAACATTTCCATGAACTCGAAATGTACACTTAGAAAACCATCAACTTTTGTTATGCCCCTAACTGATTTTTGGACGCTAAATCCCAGTACGGTAGGGGGTCGTTGAAATTTCGGGGTGGTGGAGGTACTGAAGCTGTATATCTCAAGACAGCATGAATTTTACATCTTCCTGAATGGACAACATACTGTATGAAAAATTTTTATTGCAGAAATGAATAGAGGGTACCAAATTATGTTACTCTGAGTTTTTTCAGATTTTTTTGAGACCCGGAACTATTTTTAAATAATTATTGAAAGTCGTGTGATTTCAGGTGGAACCCTTTGAATTCTTAATAAAAAGGATAGAGACTGGACGCCTATTGACGCCTCCAGGGGGCGTGGCCACACTTTCAATAATTATTTAAAAATAGTTCTGGGTTTCAAAAAAATCTGAAAAAATTCAGAGTAGCATAATTTGGTACCCTCTATTCATTTCTGCAATAAAATTTTTAAGAAACAAGTTGATGCAGATTTGAAATTTTGAGGCTATATTAAAATACAACATTCCAGAAAATGTTAAGTTTTTCACATTTTTCCCATAGACAAGACTCAGTAACAGGGCAGGGGTAACGTTCGTGGTGTCCAGAGGTGTACATTAGGTACAATATCTCATTGTCAGTTTGTACGTAGATATATTAACCATGGAGATGTATTCAAATTGGAAGTTTGTAGTAATTAATTAAACCTTTGTATGGTTGCTTTAATTAGTTTCAATTTGTAACATGGACACTAAAATAATTAAACAGATGAGTAAATAGTTAAAACTTTACTTTAATCAGTACAATTTATCGTTTTATTTTTAATTTATTAATTTTTTTTAACTATTTTTATAGTTAAATATGTAGAAAGGGGCTATCTTCTTTACTAAAGAGGCTTCCAAATTTCAAATAAAATTATCCATATATAATTTTATTATGATGAAAAGTTAGCATTTCTTTTTTAATTAAACTTTTTAAGGCTTTTACGTGGAAATTATATAATTAAATAAATCTGTATATTTTTTTTAAAGTCAGAACTCTACACTGCTTGCAAACTAAGAATCCTGGCAGAGGCTCTTCAAGTGAGTACGCTACACGATGCTGTCAATAAGGTCCATCTTGCACTTGAAAATGAAGCAAAGTGTATTTTCATCATTTCTCGGTTATAAATGAAGTAAAAATCTAAATCTTGCATTATCCACTGACTTTTTTTTTTAGTTTGTTTGGACTCACGTCCCGTAAAGAAATTTTCCCTAAAAAAAATATTTTTCTATACTGAAAAAACGAATTAAATTTTTTTTACATAGGTTTAGATAGGCAAAAAATCAGCTGACTTGAAGCCTCTATATACTGTACACTATAGGGGGAATCTCTCGAACGTTAGACTGTATCAGTTTCTATGTATTGATACATTGATTGCAAGCTAAGAATACCATCAACACTCAGGGGGAATTTCGCGCTCTTAGACTGTATCTGTTACAAACCGCAGACTAGGAGAAACTCGATATAAAATATATCAGATTTCCTTTCGATCATTCCAACAGGGGTTGGAAATTATCTATACCTCCTTCCTATATACCTCCTTAGACATTTTAACGAGATTTTCAGGTACCGTCTAGTAAGGAAAATTGTATTGATATATCAGACATAATTAGGCTATACAATTTTTTTTCTTTAGGGAGTTCATATATATGGATTTGTACTACACAATTGGTCTACTCGTAAAACCTGGTCAGTGTATTTATTTTAACAATAGACAATTTGAATGAAAAAATGTTGCAAATATGACAGAGGACCTCCAGCGACATGAATTGTCAAATTTTGTTTAACACTTTTTATTAACTCTGTGACGTCATAGTCATGTAAATATTTAACATGCAAGCATAGGAAAAGACTTTCCATAATTTACGTAACATTGCAGTGTATTTATATTTAATTTAAAGGGTGTTAAAGGCTTCAAAAAAAAAAAAAACAAAAAAAAAAAACTAAAAAAAAAAAAACGATATATAATTCGGAGTCCACTATCATGTTAAATAAGTTGTCCATCGCGGTTTATTTATGTATCTTAAATATATAAGGTCAATCAAGAATCATAGTTAATTTATATATATTTAATGAAAAAATAACCCTTGCAAAGATATCATTTGAACATTCTATCCAACTTTTATTTAAACTCCCTATGGACAACTCCATGATTTGTTTTACCACTTATAGAGAAAGAGAAATTTTTTCAGATTTTTTTTGAACCCTCTAAAATCCTCAAAATCAAGGGGAAAGACGCTGTGACGTCATAATCCTTCACTCTATATCTGTGCAGGGTTAAGCAGGCGCGGATCCAAGGGGGGGGGCGATGGGGACGATCGCCCCCCCCCCCAAAAGGTCCCAAAATACATTGAAGGTATTACCACCCCCCACCCATCGCCCCCCCTCCCACTCCAAAATTTAGCATTGCGGGATAGGGCACCGCCCCCCCCCCCCCCAAAGCCGCGGGCTGGATCCGCCCCTGGGGTTAAGTATTTACATGACTGTGACGTCACAGAGTTTTGCAGCACGGGTAGTATATATTATTGTAATATAAGAAAAACTTGACAAAATCTATGTTTGTATTGTGATTTAATCACTGTGTATATTATATACTGCCTAGTGATGAAATATGTATTTCTAATTTCTAATTAAGGGTGCTATAAAGTTAAAAAAAAAAATGAATCTAATGATAATATATTACTCGAATTCCCCTATCCAGCCGTTAAGATTATGTTTATAATTTTGGATAGACATTATAAAATTTTGTGAAAAAAAAAAATAAAATAAAAACACATGGAAATCGATAAAGGTTTTCCATTGCTGAAAATGCTGTAAAGTCAGTCAGTAAATTTATATGAAGTTTCTTTAATCAATAAGATTTTACTGTCTTTGTTTGATAATTTACTTGCTACAAAAGGCAGGTCACCACAGTTATAAAGTACAGGTCAAACGAGAGCAGTAAAACTTTCCTTTTAAAGTAAATTTCAAAATGAAAAAGTGTTTATACAACTTTGACAATGGCTTTCTTTAGATAACAAACGATTCATCAATGCACTTTTTGTTAGAAAATTACAATTTCAAATTTTACTGAAAGTCGATAGAAACCTTTTATACATTGTATTTTAACATGACAAAAAGGAACTTTTGAAAAGATGACGTTATTATTCTATAAAAACTTTTTTATGAATTCTCTCAGAACTTTCAAAACACAATTTCAATACCAAATTGATTTTCCCCCTATATTTTTTTTCTAAATTATGACACTGGTGTATTTTTTGTTCTAATATAAGTCCATGTCTGCTTTTTACCCAACACGATATGAACATTTACAAATTGTTTTACATTTGATATAGATTAGTGTTCTATTAATAGACGTCAGTATGACGCTCATCAAATTATATTCAACGTACAAATTGAATTAGTGACTGAATTTCCTTGTCACTCACAAGGGTTGCCAACTGTTGGGAAATTACACTGAGAAAACTAAATGAGCTTAAGAAAGAAAGAAATTAATAATGGACAACCTGCTTGAAAATTTTTTATTGGAGAGATTAATAGAGGGCACCAAATTATGCTACTATGATTTTTTCATATTTTTTGAGGCACAGAACTATTTTTAAATAATTATCGGAAGTCCAGCCACGCCCCCCGGAGACGACAATAGGCGTCTAGGCAATATTCTTTTTATTAAGGGTTTAAGGGTGCCAACTTAATTTACAGACCTTTCAATAATTATTTAAAAACAGTTGCCGGTGTGAAAAAAATCTGAAAAAATTCAAAGTAGCATCTGAAGTTTGGGTTTTATGCCATTTTTTATAATTTTAGTTTACATCAAAATTTAGACTTGATAGCAAGTTACACTAAAATCAATAAAGTTCGCATTTTCGTTGGCTTTCATTTTAATATTCTTTGTTATATTAAGAAATGAACTAAACGATTATAAATTTTATCATAATATAATATTAATATATAAAATTAATTAACTATATTATATATATCTATTATAGTGATTTTCACTCTGTTTAATACAAACTTAAAACTTATTTATAGTACAGTCGCGTCGCCTTGGAAAATTCCCATTCGCAGCTTTATTAATTACCATTCCATGCTAAAAACAGAAAAAATTTCCAAGGCGACGACAGCCATATTATACACTTGCAAATATTTAGTCAGTAAAAGAGACATTTTCATGAAATTAGTTTTTCTCTCTGTTAAATTTGTTGAATTAAAATGATAAAAGACAAAGAGCGCCTCTATTTATTATTTAAAAGATTGTCAAAAAGGCTTGTTATATTGATTGCAGGATTAAATAAAAAAAATTGAATTATACATATGTTTGCATTTTTAATATAATCGTTGGAAAATGGAAAGAAGATTTGTGCCCCTTGAGATTAGGCAACTTGTGCAACCTCCAAGCAAAGCGGGTTACATACTCAGTAGGGACAACGTGACGTCATTGACCGGTTCTTGCTGGAACAACGTCTGCTAGCGTACTTGGATGGGTGACCGTTTCAAGTATAAATTACATCCATCCTTGGGGTAAATTTATCTCGCTTTCCATCCAGTGCAGTGATGCACTTGTATGTGGTTCTTCAGGCTTTGGACATCACTTTGATCCATTGATAAAAAGTAGAGGTGTCCATCCTGACTGAGGTTTTCCATGGTTCCCTCAGTCTCACCTCAATGAATGCTGAGACGCATAACAGGCAATGGCAATCCTTTCTCTCCCTTATCTCTACCCCATTTCAAACTTCATGCTCATAGGGGTCAAATAAAAAAAATTGAGGATGAGTTTTAAGTTAGGTGCTTAACAGACTAGCTAACCTTAAGGCAACATGTTCAGGCAAGTAGAATCCCTACAGACTTCTTAATCTCTTTTCAATATAGATTATTATTATTATTATTTTGATGGGGAAAGAGTTTATAGCAAACTCTCTTGAAAATATAATTAAGTTCAGATTGAATTGATCTTTTGTTCCGTGTACATTTCGTATATCATCAAGATTTTCAAATATTTAGTCAGCAAAAAGAGACATTTTCATGAAATTAGTTTCCCTCTCTGTTGAATTAAAATGATAAAAGGCAAAGAGCGACTCTATTTATTATTCAAAAGATTGTCAAAAGGGAAATTTGTTCAGTAGACATACAAGAGGGTTTTTTGAGTGTCTTTTACTTTTCGAGTGTTCTTCAAATCAAATACAATTTTTTTTTTACCCTTATCGTAAACAAATTTCTGTATAATAAACATGTTTTTTGAAGAAGGAAAACATTTAAATAGCTGCACAAAATATTGTTTATATAAAAGCCAATACATAAATTGCCGGCGTAGCAACAAATATTCGCCTTTTTTTTATTTAATAAAAAAATATTGAAAAGGGGAAATTTTTCGTATTAAATTAACCTTGAATAGAAAAGAAAAAATTGATTTTATGACTGAACTAATAAATTGACGTATATAAAAAATTTATTTAAAAAATATAAAAAAGGGTACAAAAAACTACCCTCATTTGTCGACAAACCTATACTTAAAGCTATACTGTAACTTTTATAAAATAACAACCACTGGAGGTAATATTTACATTTAATAAATCATGAAAATTAACAGTTTTAAAGTTCCTCACAACATATGATGCAGTATAGGGTTGAAATGAGGGGGGTCAGCTGTCTGTGTATATATCGACCAGCCGAAACACGTTGTCATGGAAACAGAGGCCGCTGATATACTTACATATCATCCCCCCCCCCCTAGTAACGTTTAACACCATCAGTACCCCCCCCCCCCCCCGACTTTCGTTGTTAGTCATTACAACAAGCAGGTAACTGAGAAACATCCGAAAATATGGGGACTAAAGTAAAGGTGTCGACACAATTTTATCAAAATATGGTTTCAAATGTTCATATATTTAATTTATTTCGAGTTAATATAAACTAATGTTTGTATTATTTCAAGCTGTTTTTTATATTAAAATTACTGTGAAACATTTATTTTAATTTAAGAATAATTATACTTTAAAAAGGTAATATTTTAAGAATTTTTAATTAAAAAAGTGGAAATTCAAGGAAAGCTATAATATAAAAAAATTCAAAGAAAAACTTAACTTTTCTGTAGAAGTAAAATATAAAATTTTATAATAATATTAAAATATAGTTCTGTTATATTCAGGTAACAATCAATCCTTATTAATATTTTATGCCTGTTTTAACTACTTTTGACGTACGCAAGCAGGGAGGGGTGGGGGAGTATATATATATATATATATATTATATTGGGATGAAGTAAAGAGGTACGAAAAAAAATTGTGAAAGTAACTTTTGAAAATAATTATAATGAATTTGATTAATTTTAATTACTTGCTTCATCCGGCTATTATGTATTTATGATTGTAATGATAATATTATATTTATTTGTATTAAAGTAGAGTGAGCGAGTTCATTTTTTTTAATATTTTATTTTTTAAAAATAGTTATGCCCTATTGATAAAAAAAATCATGAAAATCCTTATGGGAATTAACTCGCAAAAACTTAAAGATTTTTGGCTCCGTAAATTTTTTTTTTAATTTAAAAATCCATAAAAGAATTCATCATAGATTACGTAGGTATTTTTTAAATGGTAGCATAGTTCAGAAAATGTTGGAGTAAAACGCGGTTTTATGTTCCATAAGGCTGCACGTCAAAGGCCTCCGAAACACCAAATTTGGGAATTTTTTGTGGTGAAATTATTTGAGATGGAATTTTTTGGTTTTCATTTCTCAATAGAGGGCAGCCTAAACTATTTTTAGAAAGTAAAATAAAAAAAAAATGAACTCGCTCACTCTACTTTAATTGAGGCTATATAATTTATGTTAAAATATTCAAATACATTGAACGTATTGTAAATATTAGCTACTAGAATTAAGCAGTTGAATAATTTAAACTGTTTATTTTGTACATTTATGCAAATATGCTGCTGCCTATATATAACACAGAATATTAATTTATATAAAGTCAGATACGGATAATTAAACGTTATTTTATCGATATTTGTCCATGAAAACATTTCAAAGCAATTTTTTTTTATTATTAATGACTTCAGGCTATGTAAAGTGAAAATATTAATAATATTATTGTATACGCACTGCTAAATATATCACATATATACTAAAATATTAATCTAAAAATTTTATACCGTGTGCATAATATCATTATTATTATTTTTAGCGTCTGTGTTTCTGAAATATTTTTTGTGTCAGTTTTATCAATAAAATTATAAGCATAATAATATATTTACATAATAATATATTTACATAAACATAAAAAAAATGTTAGAATTAAAAATTAAATTTTGTTAACAAGTTTATTATTTCACTTCTCTAGTAACTTTAAAATTTGATAATTTTTAAAATTACATTTTTTAAACCCCTATATGCAAAAGCAAAATTAACTCTTCTTGCACTCTTCAGTTTTCATAGCAACACAAAAATAACATTAAAATGTCTAAAACTGTACATAGAATTGAGAATTTAGTCGAATAAAACTTTACTTCAATTAATATTTCTGTATTTTAAATCGATATAGGTACAATGATATTATATTTATAATTCTATTGACTTCTTGTAGGTCATTTAAGTCTTATTTTAGAAACTAAATTAGTTTGACCTGTATCAGAAGGACAGTAATTATAAAGAGACTAATTGACATTAGGTACTGTAAATCTAATTATTCTATTTCCATGGCATTGCGTGACAGTGCAGTGGAGATTGCATGCCTCTCTAATAACTTGTACTTCTTGCAGTGGTGGTGTCGCGGCCATGAGTCAGATATGGCTGCTTCTGCTGACTTTGGTGCCCATTTTCGCTCCCCTGCTGGCGCAAAATCCTGGTAAGTACCGTTGTTTTCTTTCAGTATTATACATGCACTTCTTATCTGTGCTATTTTAAGATTCAGCACTGCAAAACCTGATGTTAATTAGAAAAATTAAAAATATTGTATCAGTAGTAAATTAATTAAAATGTTGACTTCGTATATCAAATTTTTAATAAAAAAAATATTTAAAATAATTTTTTTATCCAACGGGAAGGCAGGGGGGGGGGAGAAGGTGGAGGTTACTAAAAAAAATTGTGAATTCATAATTTACATTTGGTGTTTGTTACAATTTTTATATTGATGTTAATTTTGTTTTCAACACCTCATATTAAATATTTTTAATAATAATAATATTAATTTCATTCACATAATGAATTGTTCAAACATTGAAATACTGACCTTTCTCAATGAAATTTCCACGTTTCCCAAGTTTCACTAGGCAAGAAGACAAGTAGATTAAAATGTTGTAACATCTGCATTACATACCTTTCCCCTTTTCCATATTAGAAAATAAGTTGAATACAGAATTAGTTAATTATATGTATTTCAGATCACCAGC
Source organism: Siphlonurus alternatus (assembly GCA_949825025.1). NCBI lineage: Eukaryota > Metazoa > Arthropoda > Insecta > Ephemeroptera > Siphlonuridae > Siphlonurus > Siphlonurus alternatus. The sequence goes on along the minus strand of OX463785.1, from coordinate 23,494,633 downwards.
ATATCATATAAAATTATTGTAGTATGATTAATATTTATCATAGAAACAAAATTTGCAATAACTAAGGACGTGACGCAAAACAATTGTCTGTATGGACTTTCTTAATTAACTTGTTTGATAGCATTATAACACTCTCTTGATTTTTTTTTTTTCGTTTTTTTTTTTAAATAAAATCTTTCAAATTTCAAAGTACAAAAGTAAAAAAGGAAATAATAATAACAATTAAAGATAATTGTAGCTAATCGAGAAATGATGTTTAAATAATTATTTACAAAACAGATAGTACTTTTGACTGTTTTGTGGTCCAATCTTAAAAAAAAAAAAAAAAAAAAAAAAAAAAAAAAAAAAAATTAAAATTTGAGTTCATGAAATGATATCAGAAATGGTATCTCTTGCTTTAGAAATATTTCATTGTTAAAAACGTAGAAACAGAGACTCTGAGGTATTTTTTTAATGCTGCAAAACAAAAACTTATAACATTTTACTCATTTCTTCTTTAATGCTGTTTTTTTCTCTATTTTTTTTTATAAAAATAATAAATGAGAAGATCTAAAGTATACTAATATTTTAATCCATTGTTTTTCCACACTTTTGTTTCTTTTAAAGCGCTACTAACAAAAAAGCTGCTTGTATTTTTTCTTTTGTTTGCGTTTCTCGCATTTCGAGGTTTGTTTATAAAAAAAAAACATTTTATAAAACAAATGCTTTCAGTAAACGTGCTATATATTGCGAGAGTTGCGTGAGACGAAACTTTGCTGATAACGACCCAAGGTCAACACATCGTGCCAAAACTCGCAGGTGGAAATTTGTTACCTTGTCGAGGGATCGCGTTTAAACTAATGAAAGCACTGCAGCATTTGATTGATTAATTTCAATAATTTTCCCCCTTACCTTAGGTTAAGTATATTCGTGGATAATTATGGAATGATGTTTTTAAAGTTTAATATTAATTAATGTATGACCAATTCAAAATTATGAAGTTTACTTCTCTGTTTATGAAGTTGATTTTCTTAAATCCGATGGTTAAATTATTATTCATTAAATCAGTAGATTTTTGAAGAATGTATCTTTAATTTTAATTTATCCAGCGTTAATTCATATATATTTCATTTAGATAATTTATGAGATTCTTCCTGTTGCACAACGCAACACTAAGTGCATCGTCACTACTTCGCTTTATAAGTAATTTGATGCTACTTATATAAATTTAAATTTAAATAATTTAAAAATGTAAAAGATTTGAATTGATTTATTTTATACAAAAAGTTATAGAATACAGTTTTATTATAATATTTAATTGAAAAAAATTTAAAATATTTTTAAAATAAAATTTGCATTACGTTTTTAAATTTTAATGATATTTTTGTTAATAATTTAAACAGCCAACACGTTGATTTGTCAAGTTATATTTTTGCGATCGTCGTCCAGATAAAATGCATTGTTGCCAAGGGACACTTGGGCATTTTGTAATCAAAACAAATTATTCCCTTGCGATACATGGAAATATAAAACTCCCTGTAGCTAAGAGCGAACGTATGATGTTAAAAATAAACAGTCAACTTGTAATTTACATCATTAATTATATTATATTCATTACTTTCTATGCGCGTTTAATGGTTAACTTCACATAAATATATAAATTTATTTAATATAAGTACATGATAGTCTTATTATATCATATATTCAGCATATAATATTATATGTTAATGAGTTTTGATTTAAATTAAAAATTAAGGATTAAAATCCTTCAAATCATATTAAGTGCCATGCATGAAATAAAATGAACAAAAAATTAAATAGTCCATATCATTACCAACGAATTTTCTCATGCACCGTATGGGATTTCACGGCTTCAAATTCAAAATATTTATTATTAAGAAACAGTTTTACGTGTTGAAATCGCGTCGCATCGCCTTTGTCGCTCATGAAAATCCACCTTAAAGACATTTTTGAAACCGCGTGGGACGCAGAGAGAAAAGGCTTTATATTATTTAACTGCTAAGCCATAAAAATAAATGTTGATAAAAGCTCAAGTTGAATGAGAAGTATTATAACGTTGCCTCCAGGGGAATATAAGAACTTTTTCTTTTTGGTACTCGAAGTTTATCAAACAATAACATTTTTTGTTCAACCATCAGAGGTAAAAGTTGCTGCTACTCCAGCTGTTACATGTATTGAAATAAACTACAAAGCCCAATTTACGACTATTTTCTAATTTTTTGTGTCAATAAAGCTGAAATAATTTTTACTTTTGAAAAAATTTAGTAGAAAATATTAATTTTTTTCCCCACAAAATAAGAAAAAGTAGCCCAACAATAATTATATTTATCATCATTTGTATGAACAGAAATACATGAATTATTAAACATAAGTTCCGTGAAATTTGGATTAATTTCCACATTTTAAACGTAATTATAATCCTCTACTCTCTAGAGAGTAGATAACTGGACTATCACCATGCTAGACCATAAAAGAGCATAAGTGCATGCTTAAACAGATTCTAGAGCTATAAACTTGCGCTTGGGTACTATTGGTGTCGTTTGAAGTAATATGCTGTTTTTTTAATCTGAAATCGATTTTCCATTCCACATATTTTCCGCTAACATTTACGAAACATGATTAATAAAATAATAAATCATCCTACGAGTATAGTCATAAAACAATATTATTATCCATTTTCATAACCTTTTTAATAAAAAACATAAAATGAGTCATAATATTCATAATATTTTATTCCCCTAAACAACAACATAATTATGTTTCTCTACTGATTTAAGTGAGTTTAGTTGTCATATTTACCCCCCCTAAACTTCCGCTCGGTTTAAAGGCAAGCACGCACGCGAGCACAATCGTTAAACAGACAAAAGTAGATGCTATCGCAATGATAATATTACATACAGTTTAATATCAATCTTTTGTAGGCAGAGGGAAGAAAATTACTCTTACTAAATCAATATTTTACTTTTATAAACGTAAACTTTTTTGTAATAATTACATGTTGGTTAAAAGTACATTTCATTACAAAATATCGACTTTTCTTGTAAAATATTTTCACTTTTTTATTTATGCTACGTTATATTTAGAGTGCAAATATATTATTTGTTTTAGTTAGAATATTTACAAGAATTACAGACCCGGTGAAAGTTTATTTTACTTTCCATTTTGTTTATTAAAAGTTTTTGAGCTTACAAATTCATTTTAGCATTATGAGATCAACATTAATTTTATAACAAAGTTAATTTAAAATCAAGACTTCAAATTGTAAATTTTATATGAAGTAGGTAACACTATATATAATGACTATAATGAGATATTAGAATGTGAAAATTTTAGTGGCTTAATCAAAAGAAGGGGTAAAAATATGAATTTTTTCAGATTTTTGAGACCGGGAACAGAAAAATCTGAACAAATTCACAGTACCATATTTTTACCCCTACTTTCGATTAAACTACTAAAATTTTCACGTTTTAATATCTCATTAATTATTGCTACAGATGCAGAATCACTATCATAAATTTGAGGCTGTTTATATAGCAAGAATTGACTAATATAAAAGTGTAAATTGGTTAGAAATTGTTATTGAAATAAACGAAGTTGAAATATAAAATCAGCATAAAGAAATTACCATGAAAAAGTTTAACACTAGATTCATATTACGGTTTCTTATACACATAAGAACTCTAACATGAACATTGTAACAAGAAGAGAGCAAGAAAGTGTTTAAGTATTACTGCAAAGTGCCTCCCAAAAGCTCTGCAGATTACCACGTACTTTATTAATAATTTAGCCAAACTATCACTTCTTAAAACCTCTGCTTTAACTGGATTTACAAAAAAAAAATTTAACACTGCACTGCGGATATCGGTAAATATGTTTATGTGTTGTTTTTTTTTATAAAACTTTTTAATTTTAGTCATTTTTTTTATACATAAATTCAAAAACCATATTACCATTACAAGACAAAATCTCTTGATAAAAAAATGTAATTTTCTGATAAGTTTTATGTGAAAAGAGAAAATATTCTAAAGCTTTAAAAAAATTCTGCTGATTTTTTTTTGGTCTTTTGGTGATAAGCAACTTTTTCCCTCAGGCGCTCTGATTGGTAAATTTATACAAAATGGAGGTACACCACGGGACACCAAGAACGTTATACCCTTGCGTTTGTGTGGGCGTAGTCTATGGAGGTTTGGTGAAGTTGAACTTTTTTCGGATGAACGAATGTTACTTAATTAAAATGCAAATTCGCATATATTTATTTATGATATGGAGCTGTAATTCTAAGAAATCATATAGGAGTAACCATGATCAAGGTGTATTCATAAAACTAATAAATTGTGTCATTAAAGTTCATATTCTGCTTAAAAATTAAGCAAAATGTTCTTTTTAATTTTTTCTTTAACACGTTTCACGGACTAAATTTAATTTACGAAAAGGAATTTTTTCTCCGCAACTCTTCTATTGTAAAATTAACTTATTGATGGTTATTTTTACCGTCAATCCATCATCGCTCTCTCTCTGTCAAAACATTTCTCAGCATATACACCTCTGGACACCACGAACGTTACCCCTGGCTCTGTTTGTGGACGTTGCCACGCAGTCTACAGAGACGTGGTGGACTTTAAACTTTTTGGTATGACCATCCCACAACCCATCTTCATCTTACCTCCCCTAAAATTACAAATCTGCACTTTTTTAGCTCCTACAGAAGGAGTTTGCGGTGTTCCAAATTGTACACGTGTTCGTTGAGATGGGAAATTCACGAGCCGTCTTCTGTGCACGCTCTGCCTTCTCGTCTGGGCCAACTTGGGGAGGGGGGGGGGGGGGGGCACGTGACAGCCAGGAGAGAGTCGTGAGGAGAATAAGATATGAGATAGTGAGTGAGCAAATTCGTAAAGTTAACACCACACGTTTTTATAGTGACGTCAGAAGGAAATTACTGTAATATTAATGATATGTTGAAGGATAACAGAATACAATAGCTTCTAATATGATGTGAAATTGTAATTTATAAAATAAAATGTTCTGTATGTTTTTTTTTTAATTAAAGGTAATGCACAAGAGTTTAAAGTATTTCAAAAACAATTTGAAAATATTATTAAAAGAATTTGAAAAAATTAATATTATATAATCAATTTTTTTTAATATAAATTTTATTTTTACTTTCTCTTAAAATATTAATATTTAATAATATCTCAGTATCAGATTAAAAGAAAATAATACGTTACTTGTTAAATAATAATGAAGTATTTAAATATATAAATTCATTATTAAAAAAAATATATATTAAAAATACGAAATGAATCAAACTTAAGAATAAATTAAACGACAAATCATGAAAATTTATTGGGGAATAATTCTTATAAACGGTGTGAAACCGAGTTTCTAGGATGCTCTGAGATCATGCTTTAATTAATGAAATGTACCATAAAAAAATTCTGAATTATTAAATTATGAAAATGTATAAAGGAACATATCGAGTTTTAAAATTACAGCGTAGAGAACAAGTGAAACAAAAATCAGTAATCAACACTCTTTGTCTCTCCAAAGCCAAAGTTTGTGTCATGCTGCTTTTTGTATCCACGAGCAGATCTCTCCCGTTAGCTGTGTGTATCTCAAATTTCGTTTTATATGTAAATTTAGTGGGTCTTTTTTTTTAAATTTTAAATAATAAAATATACTATTATGTATTAATACTGCATCGTATGGGAGTTGTATTACGCATGAAAGAGATAATAAAATAAGTAAAAACTATTAATTGATATGTCATGCATGCATGGCAGTCAACAATACAAAATTAGGTCAATTGTTGTCAGTCACACGTCCAATCAAATTGCAAACAATGCAACTAACACGATAACAATAAAATTATACCATCAGATTTTGATTGATGACAGCGTGAGCAGTGGTTTAAAATTGAACTAAAATTTTAATTAATACATGATTAATTAATTAATCTTTAGGATTTGTAAATAACAATATATCACAAAATAACGAAATTTGATCAATTATGAATGACGATGATATAAATATATTCTTGTCCCTCAATAGGCGTAAGGTGAAATGCAAAATAGGAACACAAGTTAACAAACACAAGTCTCCATTTTTTTTTTTATCAAACCCTTTTGCGTACTTTTACTTCTTACTAACTACATATTTTTCTACGTAATAATTATATTTTCTTAAAATGTAATGTGCTGCTATAGAGTTAAAAATATATAATACATTAGAAATAAATTTTAACTTTATATGATAAAAAAATGAATATAAAATGTGCCAAAGCTCTGTTTTATAAATTTCATTTTGTCCATGTAATTTTTTTTTTTTACTTGCTCGTGCTTTACACTATTCTTTGTCGCTGACTTTTTCTTTATTCTCGTTAGGCTGAAAGTTTTGTCGGGTCATAGTTAGGAGCTTTGTGGAGAGGCTTAGAAAAATGCTGAGAAAAATGCTGAGAAAAACACTCGCAACTCAGACTTAAAAAAAGATCAACGCAGAACATTTTTTTTATTTAGAGAAAAATAAAATTAAAAAACTTTTAAGGAACAAGATAATTCAATTTGTTTCTACCCTGCTCGTGTTATTAAAAATAATTTTAAAAAAACTTGATCTAAGAAAGTTACGGGGAATTTTTTCCACCTCGTTAGTTAAATGGCCGTGAAGGGGGCTGAATTTTGTCAGTATTTTGTTTCTTGAGATCAACTTTCAGGAAATTTTCAATGGACAAAATAAATGAGAGCAACAACATTTTTACCGAAGAATAGAGAAATGAAAAAATAGATTTGCTTATAATAAAGTAGCTAAAATGTTGGACTGTATGATATATTCAAACAATTAGCACTTAATTAAAGTGAATTGAGAAATATTTGGAAACAAATTTGAAGAAAATAATAATAATAATTAATAATAAAAAAATCATATTATCATGTCAATAAATTATCATTCATTTTAATATTTTTAAATGAAATATATAATTTGTTTCTCTCAAAACCTGAATGCTTTTAAATTGAAATCTACATAAATCAACAAAATAAGCTCATTCTAGTGTTCCTATAAATATTGTAAATATGACTTATAAGTATGACTGGTTCTTCTATGATCTGCTTGAAACATAATTTGAACGCAGAGATGGCCTTTTCTTTCCTTTTAATTTTTTTACAAGCTAAAATTGAGCACTTACATTTTAATAATTAAATATTTCTAGAAACTATCAAGATATGTCCCATACTTTAATTTACTATCCGGGGTCATTGCAGTTTTGAGATGAAATTTGATTATTTTTGTCACCTCATGATAATTTAAATGGAGTTAATATTTTTAAATTTTTATATATCTAGCTTTGTCTTCACATGGATTATCTAAAAAAAAATAGGGAATGTTCATGTATGTTAAGCCTTTTAAAGTAACTGAAGGCTACATTTATAATTGTTAGACCAAGAAGGCCAGTTAAGTAATCTTGGCTGCAAAACATCATCAATATCGTTAATCCGAGGTTAATCTGGGTTTAAGTAACTTTACCGAGATAGTCTGAAGGTAATAAAACTGTAAAACTGCAATCAACAGTTGACATTGCATAGTTTACATTTTCGTTAAAATTATGAAAGCAATTAAGGCTATATATGCCCCAAATATCATTCATTATTTTCGTTTGATGATTTGTATTGTAGTTGATTAATAAAATCAAAAATTAAGTTATAATAATAATATTGTAAAATAAGATAAAACAATTTATAAATGTAATATTTTTTTAAATTAAATATTTATTATTTTTTAAATTAAATTTTAATAAAATAAATGTTTTGTAAAATTATTTATATAAAGTTAATGAAAGTGTGTAAAATGTTGAAAATTTTTTATTTAATTTTTTTTTTTTATTTATAATAAATTTATTTAATTCCAACATTTTATAACGTATAATAGTCGCATGTAATCAAATAAAATATGTGTCTAATGACTACAAACTCCCTGATATGACACTATGTTATGTAACATTAAAGTTAAAACTTGAATTAATGAAACAATAACAGAACATACGAATAAATTTATTAAACTCCCTATATCTGAGGAAATGATGCAATTTCAATTTTTTAGTTTTCCCGCTGGAAAAAATAAGAAATATTAAATGAATACATGAAACCAAACTGTATACAATACAGTTGCATCGTCATAAGTTTTAGTAAAATTATCTACATGACGTTATATATTAATATTTTTCACTTTTTCCTGATTATAATTACTGGCAGCTTATCATTATAAAACACTTGGGAATATACTGTAATCAAATTTTGTACTCCAATCGCTTTCGCTGAAAAAATCTAAAAGGAAAAGATATTTAAAAATTGATCAAGTCCTGATGGCTGGCAGCAGCAGATTCTATGAAGGTCCATAATTGACTATCAGGAACAATGGGCCGCAGATTGCCAAAGGACCCTCGCGTCCCACCAGCAAAACAAAATCGATGCAAAGACCGACAGACTGCGACGACAGCACTCGCAAACTTTAATTAAGTTTGTACGTCCATAGAATTTGAACGAGAGGAAATTTAAATAAATCCTTTTTAATATCAAACTGTTAGCCATGTATCCTGCAGTGTTATTTAGAGAATAGTATTGATTTATTTTAAGAGCGTAAATATAATAATGCAATCAAAACAAATTATTTTACATTATATTTCTAACTTTTTTTTTATAAATATTTTATTTTAACATGAAGTATTTGTTTTATAAATAATATTATGTTTAACATTATAAAAATGAAATGCTAATAATAAAATTTATATTAAAAATTTGAAACTGAAAAGCAATTGCATACCATTCAGTAAATAAAAACGCTGTCAGGAATAAGGAATTTTGAAATTACAACAAAAACAATTCCGTAAATTTATAATTCTATTTTATTATTATATTTTTTCTGACGGATCTACTGCAATTTACTGCAAATAACACCATATATATTTAAAATATTAAAATGATAAATATTGGAAAAAAATTAAAGAAGTATGAATCATTTTTAAGTATTTATGTGCACCTGAATATAAAACATTTTGATGGTGATTATATTTTAAATATGCATTATTTATTTTGCCTAGCAAGTCCGTTTTTTTCCATCAAATTTTCACATATTTTCACCTAAACAGTAAAGTCACCTGCAGCTTATTGTAACAGAATATAAAAGTAACCGAAAAACAGTAATGGTCACGTCGGAAAGACTAAAACAAATCTATTGATGTAAAATTTTCAAATCACCAAAGTGTACAGTAAAACAAGGTACATCAAGGGTATTGACTTGTAAAAAGCAATAATTATCTTGAAATTAGATCAACAGTTTTATCTTCCCTTGTTTACGATATATTTACAGCTCCATCAACAACCAGTAATCAGCCAATCACATTTCAGCTGCTCGCTTTACAGCCCTCTGTCGAATGAGAGGCGAGAATTTTTATTCATCGTAAAATTATTTCTCGCAACATCCAATATTTTAACAGTCGCTTGCGAAATAGTTCTGTATTTTTATCATAGTTAGGTCACCAGACTTTCCGCTGTTTTAGAGTTTGCATACTAGGAAATTATAGAATGATGTTTGGAGAGATTATTTAAATACCATTACAAATTCCTTTAATTTAATTTTAAATTCCTTAGATCCATGAATACTTTTTTATTTTACACAAAATTAAAGGCGCCTATGCTTAGTTTGTAAATAGAACAAATGTAAAACTATAATATGCTTTTTATTTTTATTCTTTGTGGTTTTGTTAGATCTCATCATATGTTATATCACTAATTGTTTATTTCCTTATATTTTGACTACACAATCTTCGGGAAGTGGTTTGTTCTTATTGGAATGTTTGTGAATTTCCTGCCTCTGACTTGTTGTACTCATGAGGGAAATATAATAAAATGATAATTATTATACAAGTTACGAGTAATAAAAATATTAATTATGCATAAAGTTTCCACATGTACGCATAATATAATTTTGTTTTTGTCATAGCTTAAAACAATAGGTTGAATTTGTTACAAAAATATGTAATTTTTTGTATGAGAGGGATTTCAGTTCGTAATACAATAACGCTAATTATAGTGATGTATATAATAACCTTTGCAAATCTAGTTTTGCACTACGCGAGCTGTGAGTTAAAAAATATGAATTACGCAATACTTTTGTTTATTTTGTAATTATAAAATGTTAAAAATAATTAAATAAATGACAATCCACGTATAAACTTTGTTACTCTTAACTTTTTTAATTATAATGTTAAAGTATTTTTTTAATCCCTTTTAATTAAATGAAATTTAACTTTTAATTCTATAAATAATTATATACTCGCTGTTTCTAGCTGAGCTTTTAAAATAAATTATAGCTCTACGTAAGAATACCATGCATGAAGATAATAATTAGAATGTAAGCTTGCTTTATATCGGTTTTATTTTGTAGAAAATGTTTAAATTAAATTATAAAAAATTATTATTCGTTTTAATTACAAAATATATAAATTTTATAATATATTTTTTTAATTTTAATGACAGTACATTGCAAAATAATTGGTAAACATTTTTTATTAAGGCACAAAAAGTTAAGAAATAACATTAAACTAATAATATTTATTTTTTATATTTTATATAAAATATTAAAAATACTGCTCGTTGTAACTCTTAAATAATCGTTAATTATTATTTATTTTCTAACATTTTTTTGCTGGTCCATAATTTGTAAGGTGAAGTAAATTTATATAAAAATGAATAATAAGTATATCAAATTCAGCTTTAGCCCTATAATTAGCAAATGTATTCTAATTGAATAAATAATAAATAAATTATAAGTGAAGCCGACACACAATAGTATACACAGTACAGTTATACACCATACAATTTTTCTACTTTCATGGCAGCATAGAAATACGATTTTTTCTTGCAAGAAAATTTCATCTCCTTACAAACATTGCAAACAAGTGTAGTTGATTTTCTTGCAACAAAAAAATGTTAAGTAAAAAAACTGAGTCGTGTAATATACCGGTTTTAGTTAACAAAATAAGAGTACTGGGTTCAAAATTTTGTATTGCAGAAATGAAAAGAGGCTGCAAATTTATGCTACTTAAATTTTTTCAAATTTTTTGGTCTAGGAACAATTTTTAAAATGTTGTAGAAAGTCCATTTAATGACGTCAGCCATTTTATGATACTGAAGATTCCGATTTATTTGTAATAGAATTACACATTATGGGAGTTTGGTAATAAATAATATTTAATACAATTAATAAATCATTGCATGCTGTATTAAATAATGCATTGCATTTAAGTTTAATTCAAACAATTAAATTTTATCACTTATAACCTTTTATGATTATATCAAACATAACATTATTTATAAAACAAATACTTCATTTTCAACTAACATTAAAAAAATTATAAGATTTTGCCTAGAGTTCTATCTATCATGGGAATGTCGCCGCAAAAAAAAGGCATGGTCGGTAAAACCTAACTTTCAATAAAAAAAAAACATAAATAATAATTCCATGGTTTAAAAAATCTGACAAAAAATCAAATGAAATACCTTTACACCTATTGATTTCTTTAATAAAATTTGAAGTCAGTACTGTATTACATATTAGGTGATATCTTCAGTTTGGATGCTGTAAAATTTGCCTAGCCTCAAGATCGAGCAGGATTTTATACAGTTTCTTATTTTTGTACCAAAATAAAGTAGAAACTACAGCTTTTTTGTATGAAACAAAGAGAATTTTTGGTAAACATTATCAAAGGAATACATCAAAAAATCCTACATCAAAGAAACAGAGAGAATCTGAAAACCATCATAATCTAAGTACATATAAACGTTGTAATAATATATTCCAGTAGTCTAATAATTTGTGAGCTTCCATCATTTTGATAGCCAAAGTAATATCCTCCGTTAGAGAGTAGAAATGGAGGTCGACTGGTAGGATATTTGCGATCTACACAAGCTGCCTCCGGGCTATACATCAACACCAAGATGGGAAATGTGACATTCTCTGTCAGACCCTTTTAAATATATTCTCTTTAAATTCACACGTCTCTGTCTCTCCTTTTAAGGTAATCCTTATGCATACAGTCTTTCTGGCTATACTTTTTAAAGATATCTTCTCATATAGGTATACTCTTGTGACATATTTATTACATACAGTATATTTATATACATATCTCTGTCCATCTGTCTATTTAGTCCCTTGCATTTTTCTTGTGATATTTTACACAACATCTTAGTATCTCCTATCCATTATAATTATAACAATTCAACTACATTTTATATTATTAAATATTTTTTATTTGTAAATAATCTCATTTCATCTGATATATGTATATGATATTAATACCTTCTGTATTGTTTGTATGTTGTTGTAATATATAAAAAATTAATTATGTAAATACTGTGGGATACGACCCTCTTAATTTTTCGTGAAATATAATATGTTGGGTGCAGACAGTTTACATAACATCATACCTTTTTAATCACAATGATTCTGCTCATGATTTTGGCTCTGATAGCTATATATATACGCAACATATTTTTGTCCAATAATAATGTATGTAATTTTAATATCATTTCTATTTTTATCTAGCACTTCTTTTCATCTCTTTTCGATGTTATTTTTCTGATTTTTTTTTCTTTGCCTCTCTTATCATGTATCCTCTGTTACTGCTTCCTCCAGTTAAATCTGTTTTTTATCTCTCTCTCTCTCTCTCTCTCTCTCTCTCTCTCTCTCTCTCTCTCTCTCTCTGCTACCCCTGTCAAGTTGTGGAGTTTAGAGTCAATGTTTGCGCTCCAACCTGAATCTCCCCCCCCCTCCCCTCCCCATCCTTCCTTCTATTTCCTACACAAACACGACAACCTCGTTCGCACAACAACGAAAAGTAAAACATAAAATACCGATGCCGTACATCTTGTGTGAATAAATACAGTCTCTCGTTTAGAGTCATGTAACTTTCTTATAGTAAAACAAAAATCAATAACATCTTTTATTATTACCAAGAAATAGCATAACAAATTCTTTTGCCTATAATATGCAGTTAATATTGATTTTTGCAGTGAATTTCACTGGCTAAAAATATTTTTACATATTTCAAACATTACTGATAGTGAAAATGTGTTTTTCCTCTCTTCCCCTAACAAAATTAGTTGTAAAAAAAAAAAAAAAAAAAAAAAAAAAAAAAAGCTTTACGCGTTTAAGGCAATTTTGGCTATGCTTTCTGAAAGCAATATTCAAACATCAATATTTCGATCATAACGCCACAAAAACGAGAGGAGTAAAAAAGGTTATAGATTGGAGATATAATTCAATTTCTTATAGATGTCAATATCAAGCCAACATCAAATTGAGAAATTTCACAGGTGTATAAATTTCTTCACTTTCTCGATATTTTATGATATCGCCAGAATAAGTTTATTGTATATTTTATTGTGTTGCCTTTTACAAAGTCGAGCTTTAGAGAGCTCAGACCTTGAGCTAAATTGCCAAGTACAGTTTGCACGTGTACGCTCGTAGCTTGCTAAAGTCAATCGATACATAGCCTTTTTGTTAACTAAACAATACGACAAGTCGAGGAAAGGGCACAAGTTCATCGCAAAGGTTAACGTCCTCATTTTTCACTTGATTTACTTTTACTGACATGTTTATACAATGTTTGACCTGCATGCTCATGAACGAATGAAGATAATAAAATTAAACCATCTTCCTTTCCAGCATGATTTGTTTGGTTATATTTATGGGCATTCAAAATAATTATTACAAGTGAATTCAAATTATATAAATTACGAAGACTTACAATATTTTAATATTGATAAAATTTATTTTAAATTATTTAATGTTGATGTCTGTTACACTCTGTTATTCAATTATTAAGTATTCTTCACTATGTTTTCAAGAAATACAAATGAAGGCAATAGTGGTGAATATTGCAAGATTAGGAAATAGGGGTGATCATTGGGAGCTAGATGGGGATGTTTTTTTTTTTTTTTTTTTGCTTGATTTAAGTTAAATGTAAAAAGAGTTCCCATGCAGGAATTATATTTTATTTCATCTGGTGTAAAAATAATTTAACTATATGAGACCAAGTCAAGTTGTTACTTGTTTTATTTAAAACAAATATAAATACATCAAAGTTGTAACAAACTTATATACTTACCCAGGTGTGGTATTCGTATAAAATCAATATTGAATCATGAAATATTATTTTAGTTTAACCGTTTGTCTAGTGATGGCTGTTAATGAGATAAGCGTATTTATTATTTATTTATTTATTTATTTATTTATTTATTTATTTATTTATTTATTTATTTATTTATTTATTTATTTATTTATTTATTTATTTATTTATTTATTTATTTATTTATTTATTTATTTATTTATTTATTTATTTATTTACTTATTTATAATACATTTCCAAACAAAACTGACAGTGAAAATATGCTCCCCCCTCCCAACAGAATTGGGTACAGCAAAATGGCGGTGGAAATTTTCTAAGAAGAAGAATGTACATTATATTATTTGAACTCTATTGCCAGTGTATAGAAATGATATATTATTCATAGGACTATTCTCAAGTTGAACTATATAATAAAAAGCTAGTAAGGTTTTTCTTTATTTTATTTTTATTTTTTTAAGTAATATAAATCAAAGTTTTATTCTGTCATCATAAATAAAGCATTTTAAAAAAGTTTGCTTTGTTTTCTCTACGCAAATTTGTTGCAAATTTATTTTCCAACGATAAATATTCACTTCAACATTTTTCCATAGTAAGCTAATTATAAAATTTATAGCAAGCTCTGTATTACTGCTGCAAAAAAATAACAGACAGCATAAAAAATGTATAGCTCTGATTGATTAATAATCTGTGCTGCGTATCAGACTAATATGATTATTTTCTATTTTAAAAATAAAATGTACAATGAATAAAATATGAGGTTACCAGTCGCATCAGAATATTGAGCGATGAAGGTAATTTTCAATGTTTAGAGATAGAAAAAACAGCTCTATTGGAAAATATAAATAAAATTAATATTTATTTGTTTTCTTTGCTGTTTAATAATTAATAATCATAAAATTAATTTCAGTTTAAATCAAAATGATGTATACATTTAAAATAATAAAATTGCTACATTGATATTAATTAATATTATTAATTATTAATATATTATATTATATTAATTATATTTGCCAGATTATTAGTAACTGATAGTATTATATTATGTTTGTTGTAAAGTGTTTTAGTGTTTGTTTGTTATATTTTGTAAAATGACGTAATCCATGTTGTACTTGTACATCCAGTGATTAAATAAATGAATTGAATTGAATTGATATAAAAGTCAATCCACTACACAAGAATTTATTTTATCATTTAAAAAATAAAAAGTAGATTTTTAATTCATGAGAGCGAATAACTGCATTGATAAAATTTTGTAAGCAAATAAAGATTTCTTATTAAACTGGCTGCGATCCAAAACGTGGATTTTATGATGAACAACCTTGATAATGGTGCTTGAGAAATGTTGGAAATGAGATACTCAAATATTCATTTCTTGTTCAAGATTATTACAAGCATTAATATAATTAAGTTTGCATTATAATAAATTTGTTTAAACTGGTGAGTGCTTTATGTGATTTCTCATAGTTTGTCATCACATTTCTACTGAAAACAATGGGGTACTGACCCAAAAAAAAAAGTTGCAAGTTTTTGTCAATATTTCAAAAGGCACAAGAATTTCATGAAGAACAAGCCCTATTACAGCATTCTATGACAATTTCCTGATTTTATATGAATTTTTAAAAACTCTCAAAAATGACGTCATAGCATTGATTCTTAAATGGGAAAATATATCAGATTAACATTGCCAAATCCCATACTTAATATTGAAATGTAACCAAAACTTCATTTGCAAGGTTTTTAGATGCTAGAATCACGATAATGAAGGTTTCAAATTCCTACCTCAATAACTTTTCATTTTAGCAATGTTAACTGGTGCATTTTTCCATTTAAGATTCAATGCTATGACGTCATCAAAAAAAGTTTTAAAAATTCATATAAAATCAGCAAATTGTCGTAGAATGCTCTAATAGGGCTCGTTCTTCATAGAATTCACAGTAATTTTTATTAGTATTGCTAACTCAAATACCGGTCAGTACCCCATTAGAGACATCCGTTCTTATTTGAGGACATAAAAGAACAATAGATGGCTCTGCACGCAGAAATTTTGGCTGTTTTATTCAAGGATACGGCAATGCCTATAACATTGGGAAATTCACAAAAGCAAAAACAATATTTATATAAAAGCCATACTTATGAAGTTGATTTATTTTTCAATATTAGTCTGATGTCATATGCCAACTAATTATGATGTTAAATTTAGGTTGCTGCTGCTGCTGTCAGAGTTTTTATATGATTTTACAATGTTAATCATATATACAACAATCCTCGCTAGGCGCACGTAGTTCAGCTTTTAACACTAGGTTCGCTACTAATTTTATGACGTCAGTGTTTAAGATTTCTGAAGGTTCCGTGTTTCTCCGGATGGTAGCACCACTGTCGGTCATCAATTTAAAATCTTTGTAAATTTTCTGCCAATAAGATACGGAAGCCCGAGAGATATGCATAATCTTCGGTAAACGATTCTAACTTAATTTTCATACAAAATTCATAACATCTTTCGAAATAAAGAAATGATGTTTTCGATTTTATATCTACAGAACTATAATAACTCTTTCTTCTATGACATTTCGATTTCTTGAACAATTCATATGAACTGAGCACGCAAAAGAAACGTAACTCCCAGTAATATTGACATTACTTTATCAATATGTCTTCTATATTATAGCAACAATCTTTATTTACAATTTAACTGATACTACTATTTTTATTATATTTGACGATATACTCAATATTAAATTTCCTCTCTTTTTCTCTTTTATTATTGAATTAAAATTGTTGAATTTCTTTGCCCCTTAATATTACGAAACGCAACCCGCACAACACCATTGCATAAGAAGTTGCATAAAATTCATACCAGCAGGCGCAATACACAAAATGGCGGCCATTTTGTCAAAATAAACTAATTTACTTTGTTGGCTTATTATTTTAATTTAATTTAAAATGGAAATTTATTCATATTATTTTTCCATATACGCAGTATTGTATTATATAATTTTATTAGAACAAAAAATTGTTCAAACAAAAATATAATTATTTACAATTATGTAGAAATTTTACGTAGTAAATATTAAATATAATATTTGAGGACTTGAATTGGAGGCTTTTGTTTTGCTCATATTACTTGTTAATTTAATATTAAACAAAAAATAATCGAATTAATTCTCTCTTTGTTGCGCAACTAATGACATAAAATTCCCATGTTAATCTGCTTACCTTGTTCAATTGTATAACGTACAAATTTGTGATCTCTCGTGGCCAAAGTTAATCAGCTTTCTCTGTGGCTACAATGAATGAATTATTTAACGAATTTGCCAACTGGGTATTACATTGGTCAGAATTTGTTTATTTATCATATTTATTCAAGAACAGACACTGGTTAGTTAATCCGATTGTAAAGAATACAAAAGTTCATACAAACATATTCATAGTTAAAATACATAAACAATATCAAGCAAAAAATACAAATACAAAAATTATTATAAGACTAAAATCTTGTTAACATCATTTAAGTTATTAAAGTAATTATGCATGCATTTTAATGATTTACATGTCCTTGCAATTTCTTGCAAAGATTTACTCTCTAGCAGCTGTATTACAAACTTTGCAATATTTAGTTGTGTTTGTAAATAAAATGAAATGTAGGATATCGATATAAAAAAATTTTCATTTTTTTAAATAAAATATACAAAGACAAAAATATTTAGTTGAGTTTCTCTTAAAGTATATATTACACTAGGACGTTAATATAGAAATAAATGGGGTCATTCACGAAGCAATTTAACCCTCACTTTAGCCTTAATTTTTATCCCTGGTGCTAAACTAGGGGCTAAACATGGTTAGTCTTTAGAGTTAGCCCCTGGTTTAGCACGATGGATAAAAGTCGAGGTTAAAGTGGGGGTTAAATTGCTTCGTGATTGTTCCCAATAATGGAGTATTGTCCTCAATTTTTTTTATTGCAGAAATGGATAGAGGGTGAAAAGTTATGATACCCTGATTTTTTTTTCCGATTTTTTAGAGCACGGGAAGTATTTTTAAAAAATTATTGAAAGTCCTATTTGTGACGTCATGCGGCGTCAAGTCCTATCTTTTTCTTAAAGAGCGGCGTCTCGTGACGTCACAAAAAGAACTTTCAATAATTTTTTAAAAATAGTTCCCGGGCTCTAAAAAATCTGAAAAAAATCAGGGTAGCATAACTTTGCACCCTCTATCCATTTCTACAATAAAAAAATTTGAGGTCAATACTCTATTTGTTCAAGTTGAAAAAATATTCATGAACGCACACAAATTTACAATTTCTAGGAATTATTTCAGTTGTTAGTATACACTGTGGTGGTATTGTAAACAATAATCTTTACCAATTCTAACAACCTGTGAACCATATCATATAATATATATTTATAATTGCAGCATCAGCAGCCGATATCAAGTTTCGAAAGCATTGCAATATTGTATGTTAAGCATTGGCCTTTCAAATTTCGTAACATGAATAGAATGATTTTCTATGATTATCCATGTACTTATAGAGTGAACTGAAATGAAAATTAAAAGGTTAATACATCACACAACATAACAATAGCGAAAATTAAACTAGAGTTTGTCACTATTTTTAAGAAAATTTATTAAATGCTGCACCAAAATGTACAATTAATTGATTCAAGTTCTTATAAAAGGGGGGCATCAATCAAAAATTTAATGAAGAATATAATTATTTAAAACAAGAATTTTAAGACACCTATTTGGGCTTGCTTTTTGTAAAAAAATAAATAAAAAATTAACGAACTTCAAAGACTGTGGTATAGATGTAGCCGTAATTCTTTGTAAATACCTTCTATAATGACGTCACAGAAACTTTCATGACGTCATATCTTAGTCTCGTGACTCACACTATATAGAAAGCACTGAAAGGCGGTAGGCATTGTTCTAAGAAAGGCTTTGGTGTCAATGTTTGACTTGGAAAGAGCAGAAAGGACAGACGGTTTTTCTGTAGTGTCTGATCTGAGACGTTCGCCAAGATCGGGATGTGAAGGAGGTAGTTTTACATTTGCATACCGTCTGATGATGGCGAATATTAGGGGAGGTTAACTGGCTCAGTGCCCATTAGATAAGCAAATTACTAAATTGTCAAATAAGCCTGTACTAATTGACATGATCGTTTCGATTTCTGATACGTTAACAAGTTTTCATGTTCGTGCAAATAATTTACAAAGAATTAAATATATTGCAAACAAGTGATGTTATGAATATGTATGAAGTGATTGCAAAATATGTTTTGATTTAAAATGCAAATGTTCAATAGAAAATGCTGGAACATGAATTTGCAATTATTAGTGCAAGAAGAAAGAAAAAGTATGCCAAGTTAGTTACAACTTGAAACCGGTAGATTTAAGACGGTCAGGTGCAAGGCATTTTCAATAAAGATCAATATTAATGTGTAGAGATTAGGAAATAGTTCTTATTAGAAATTGTATCTACGTAATATGAATTCATTTATTATGACATTCGGAGTTTCGACTTGAAAAAAATTATTTACTAATTTTCAATTCTTAGCACATTATTAGCCAAATTTATCATAAGAAATAGAGAAATAATTTTTTCTGTAAAGCCTGTATTACACGATTTTACATACAATTTTTCCTTACAAGAAAATGTCATCTCAATAGAAACAAATTTAAAATGGAGTTAACGTTTCATTGTTAAGAAAAATTGTTTGCAAAATTGTATCATGTAATCGTCTAACGAATTTTTGTTCGTCATTTAAGGAGTAAAATATAATTGTACTAGTATATATTACACAACATGGCTCAAGGCAATATATATAGTTACATTGTGAGATACATAGAAGCTACTGAATTATAAGCAGCTTGCATTGACAGAAAGAATTAAATTTAAAAAAAAGTGGAGAATCATTGATATAGTAAATAATTTGTATTGTAAAATTCGAAGCTTGTGATTGAGTTCTATTTTGATACAATCGATGTTAATTAAAAATCGAATCTCCCGCTCTCAACACGAGTTTTGTCAACAGTTCCGTTCAATTTCCGTGCCGCCTGGCGCCCGAAGGTCCTTGGCGCCTCACAGATTGCTTCTCGACGCTGCTGCAGATATAACCTGCCTGCATCTTTGCAGGATAAAATCAATACCGTACTAGGATTATCATTTCGTGTTGTTTTTGTTAAACGGTTTCCGCTACCTAGTATTGTCGTCAACGTACTATTGTTTGTAAAGACTAATTACTACAATACTTTTATTTTTAACAATTAGTTTTGTTGGAAATGTGATTTGGAAGAGAAACCATCTCTGCTTCTTTTTTATTATATTGTTTTTTATTTTTAATATTGCAAAAATAGTGCAAGAATACATTGACACTGTTTCGCAAGTAATTTGCATTGATTTTTTTTTAGTGATTGTACTAATTTTACATACTTAACATACGGATTTTATCAAATAGCCATGGCATTTCAGAAAATTAAAGTTATATAACTTTTTTTTTAATTACAGAAAAATGATGGGTACTAATTGTAATGTTTAACTTTAAATAATAAAATTTTTTATGGACGTTTGTCGTCAACAGGTCAGAGCCGATTTCGAGTTTACTTAATGTTTATGCTTCATTGAAATTTTATATTATCCAACAGTTAGAGTTCATACCGGACTTAGGGTTTATCACAAGGATATATAATTATAATAACTGGAAGAAACAAAAAATTAATTTATAATCATATTATTTAATAAAAGTTTAATAAATTAAAAAACAAAATTACAATTTTAATTTTATTGTTAAAAAATAATCATTAAATAATAATTTTTAATTTTTGTATATAGTTTTATATTTTTATTTTATATAATATTATTTATAAAAAAAAATAATTGATATTCCTTGCATTAACTTGGAGATTTTATTTAGACCATTTATAGAAACAATACTTATTGGTACGTCGTGGTACTGCATGTGCAGAAAATTAAAAAAAAATGTATTTATATTTTAAATAAATTGGATTCCGAACATATTAATAGTGACGTTATGACAGTGCATTTTCTCCATCTTGCCAATTATGGAAGGGCATCAAAATTGCTAATAGTTTCAATACACTAGAAAAATGTCCTGATCTGTCTTTGCCAACCAACTCCCTTGGAGCTCATAAACAATTTGAACGAGGAAAGTTTGGACACGTTGGTCAAGGGGCTTTAACTTTCCAGACCGCTTGCAGTGACACCTGCGTTACTTATTGTCAGTACATGTTAGGTCATTGTTTATGTTGCATTGTGTTTTATAGTTATATTTAACATTTATATTTAAAGTATGCTTGATTGTAATTAGCTGTCATTTTACCACGTTAAGGAATAGTTGTTCCTATTTGTAATAGTATTTTCAGTCAAATTTGTAAATAGTAAAAAAATAATTCATCTAAAATATAAATGTAACGTTACTACAAACAAAACCCATTCTTTCATTTTGTAACTTGTCAGTTAGTTATTCATATATTATTGCATGCCACAATTTTTTTTATTTTTTGTTTTTGTTTTTTCTTGTAGCGATTGTCATGCACTGATATTAGTTAAAAACAAATAAATGTGAACATTAATTTAATTTAATAAATTGCATTTTCAAAATTGAAACTCAAGTATTTAATGCAGGTTACTTATATCTTATATACATATATTTAAATTCTAAACCCAAGTTACTTCGAATTTTACGTTCTGTACGGGTTTTTAAATTTTTTCTACGTAATCTTAATCTTAATTTACTGTTTTCTCCTTGTATAACATATTTTATCCTCTAAAAAATTGCCGTCATTAAATCGGCTAAAATTACATCATTTTGGCTAATTGCATCATTTAAGTGGTCCATGCAAGTCCGATTGACAAGGTTTCTTCAGCTACTCAGCTGTATGATAAACGGCTACCCCCTCACCCCCACACACTCCATTATTATTAGTAACAATATTTTCCAATGAATATTAAAAAAGATAAAACCAGCACTGCAACTGTCTACCAAATTTAACGTTGTTTCTTCCTCATGTTGCAGAGGCTGCAGGTCGCGGTGCAGCGTGGCTCGGTGGGGCGGAGCGCGAGGGAGCTCGACGTGCCCTGGCTTGGCTGGAGGCGGCCCAGGACCTCGGGGGGGGTGGGGCGGGCGGGGGCGGCTGGGGAAGTGACGCCCCCCGAGCCTTGCTGGCCCTCCAGCTGGCCAACTGCTCGTGGGTTCCTGCCGCGGGGGTGAAGGCCGAGCTGGCGGCGACGCAACTTGAGCTGCAGGTGGCGCTGCTGCTCTGGAGGTGAGTTATAGTGATGGGTGCATGGCTGACATTAACTACGGACTATTCTTATAAATGGAACAAGAAGGAGTAAAGGGGAGGTTTAGGGCAATTTCCGAGAGCAAATATTAAAAGGGTAGAGTGAGCAGGCGCAGATCCAGGAAAAAATTTCGGGAGGGGCTGTCTCCATAAGGCCAATGTTAAAAACAAAAAAAAAAAAGGGAGTGGGGGAAATGCCTATATTGCCTATGTTAAATCAAAAATTTCGTGGGGGGGGGGGGCTGCAGCCTTCCCAGCACCCCCCTAGAGTGAGGAAATTATTAAAGGCTAAAAATTAATTCTTTTTTCCAAATCTACAAATCTTACTCTTCCGTAAGTCATAAATTTACTATTTTTCAACGGAAAGGAAAATTTTTGGAATGGAAAAATTAAATCACCAAAACATATTTGAATTTACGTATAGAACTGACTGATTCGTCCCAGATTTTGTAGCCAAATTTTATTATTGGTTAGTATAGAAGAAAATAGATTGCAGATTTAGAATCAGAAAATTAGTACTTGCCTCATTAACTTCATGACCCCTCAACTCATTAATAGCAAGACATATTCAGTCTTGACTGCGTTGAAAAGTAACTGACGTACTAAATTTGTATTGACCATGAGCCAAGCCTACGAGATGTTACCAATCGTTCGAGTCATCTTGGGTGAGGAAGGGACTGTCCCACGATCATCGTGTCAACACCAGCGGTCAAGTGGCTTTCAAACTTGGACAAGTGTTTCAGTAATAGCAAACTGAGCTTTCTTACATTTTGCAAGTGAAGAACTTTTTGGAAGTAACGTGGTTTGGGGAGTTTTAATAGGGCGTTTCTATTGGAAATAATAATTTTGGTATAAATATAATTAATGTTTTCACTCATACATAACAAGGAAGAAACAGACCATGATCTTGGATATGCTGAGATGCATTTTATTGTTATTTTTAATTAATTGATATTATTGAAAAAAAAAATCATTAAATAATTAAATATATATTATTTGTTTTTGTAAATCAATTTAACCTTTTCATTTGTTTCTTTATCAAACAAATTTTCAATCATAAGGAAAAATATTAATAAATATAAAATTAATACACTTTTAAGTAAATAACTACATTTTTTTTTTTTAAAAATACCGACTTAACGATGAACAAACAATTTTCATCATGTCAGCTAATTGTATCCACTCATTTAATGAATAGTTTGTTATGTTGTTTAATTGCTGACAGAAAATAGACTAATTTGTACGATTTGTTCCCCAGACACCACGAGCCCCCGGTCAGTGCGGGCCGCCTGGCTCAGTACACGCTGGCCCTGGGTGCTATCTGCAAGGACCCTCGCGACTTCCACGGCCACGATCTCATCAGTCTGCTGCTCCGCCACGAGCCGGACTCGGACTTTGAGTTCGCCTTCGTCACCCTCGCCGTGTGTTCGTCGGGCAGTCACGCGCGCAAGAGGCAGATCAGGAGGCTGTTGGACGTGGCGGGAGACTCCGCCAAGCACTCCGCAGGTACACTTTAGGGGCAGCCGAACGTTATCTGCAGTATCGTCAATTAGTGCCGAGGGACTTATGTAGTTTAGAATCTAAGAAGATAGGTAATTATTCAAATAATAAGTAATTAATTCATTTACAAACATGTACATATAGAGGTAAAAATACATATTTTTGAACCACGTGTAATAAGGATATGTGTTTAAAGGTTGAATGAAATTTGTTGTATATTAATGTTTTTATCGTGTTTTTTGTTGATTTTAATATGTTTTTTTTTTGTGACGTGATTGATGTTGACTTTTGTACAACCAAAATCGAAATAAAATTATTATTATTATAGTAAAAAAGCTCAAAATAACACTGATAATTAAAATATTTAAAGAATTTAATTTATAGAAAAAATAATAAAAAATACACAAACACTTAGCAAGATAAATTATATTATAGGGTACGTTTTCAATAATTATCAAGTATTAAGGTGCGGTATTACACAATACAATTTTTCTAATTATATTGTATACAATTTTTCTTTGCAAGAAAACTCCATTTGTTTGTATGGGGAGAAAATTTTCTTGCAAGGAAAAATTGTATCTAAAATTGTATCGTGTAATATATTATAGGCTTTAGTTAAAAAGGTAAATAAATATGATGATAAATTTAATACTAAATCAGCTGTTACCATATTTTAGTTTCTAGTTCCGTTTTATTCTGCAAAAGTATCTAATGTATTTCGAGAACTTAAGCAAGTTAATTTCGTAGTGCTATCATATCCTTATCAACCAATAGAATAATACATGAACTAAGACATTTGTGTGCAATAATCCTACTAAATCCCCAAACACTCGTATCTCATATAAATGCTAATGAGAATTCCCTAATGTTTAACTTTGCTTACATTTCACATCTGCAAGTGTAATGGTACTAAAGTCATATGTAAATCCAGACAGAGGTGTTATTTTGAATGTCTGTATTTCAACATATGATAGTAGAGAAATGTAATAGATAGCAAAAATTCACCGTCGAATTAATTTATTTCATAACTATATTACAATACTTGCACATAAATAATTGTTGTTTTTAAGGTTCAAGTTTTACAATTTAATAATTTTACTTTTCTGAAAGATTAAAAGTGACATTAAAGTAGAAATCTAATTATGCAATCAGTTAAAATGTGTAGATACAATATAAAATATACCTCCATAAGTTGAAAATTTTTGTCGTGAAAAACTACCAATTTTATTCAATTTCATTCTAAGTAATTTTTTTTAAAGCAAATTGATTTGATTTCAATCAAAAACACAATCCTCTAAGTAAATATTGCGACAACTCTACTTTATCTTCACTATTTTCATTCTCTGTGGATTTAGAGACTAAAATCTACTCGACAGCTTATTTTACTTCCCGTGGCTTGTCATAAACAATCTGATACAACCCGGCAGTGACCCTCATAATGTAGTTACCTTCCATAGATATTAGTTTAGAGAGGGGATTCGTTAAATAAGTTTGACGTTCGAACACCGGCGATAAATTTGATAAAATAAAGTCAGTTATAATTTACATGAGATTATAAGTTGATGTTTTAAACTTTTTGACGGGTTGCTAAAATAAAAACTTTATACATAAAACTGTACAGTATATAGAAGAAATTTGAAACTCGATATCAATTTTATATTCAATATTTAAAAAAAAAAAAATAAAAATCTATGGTTTTAGTTTTACAGCCTATCTCTGAAGAAGGGAGATTACTAAAAACACCCTTATATGCTTTATAACATTAATATCAGATTAATTGTATTTTAGGGAGTTTTACGTTTAAGTTTTAAAAAATTAATGAGGTTTGTTCGTAAACCCTGCTCGGTGTATACACCTTTCTATGCACTTTCTTACACCAGCGCATATGGTGAGGTAGGGAGTGCAGTGCAGATGACGTCACGATTTTTGTTCGTAAACTTGCTCAGAGTACACCGAGCAGGGTTAAGGTCTGTCGCTATGAAAAAATGCAACTGAAATTAAATGAGATGTCGCTACCTGCCTATAGTAAAAAAGATACGGGATTCGGTGATTTTTATTCGGCATTAGCAATGAAAATAAAGAAAATTAAGCGTTTTTGTTGAACTTAGGGCTTAAACGTGTTGTTTGCCTATGCCTTCTACCGATTCATTATTTAAAATATTCATTATATATAGAGTTATAGCAATTAAAAGTATGCAACATTTTACTGGAGAGCAAAAGCTGAAGGCAAGGAAAGAAACAAGGAGGGCAGGCGTGCCGTTGCGAGTGCGTCCTTTACGTGCCATGCGTGCCGTGACGAGTGCATTGTGAGGTCGACTCCAAAGTATTGTACTGTAAGTTGAATAGAAAATAGAAATATGGTAACAGAGTGTTTTGTATACAGCATTCTCTGTTATTATTATGAATTATTTTTTTTAAATAAATTTAATTTTTGTAGTAATTAATAGGTATCAAAAAATGTTTTGTTGCTTTTTTGTATAATATATAGATAAAGAAACTAACCTAATTAATTTAAAAAAAATACATTATCGGCTTTATATAGGATAAATCTGAATACTATAATCACCAATCGGACATATAAAATCTTATATTTTTTATATCCTTTCAAGCTATACTTTTTCAGTTTTATCATGTCAATTATCTACTGGAAGGAGTAAAAAAATTAAATTTATGGAATATGAATAAAATGCTAATGTATGCTCAAACTAATAAAGAACTGTGGATTAATTTTTTAGATGTATTTTTAATTATGTCAAGTTATAAATTAAATTAAAAATGTGACGTTTAGAAAAAAGAAACTTTTTTTTATTGTTATAGTAACTTTTTCACATTGAAATTCAATGTATTTTGCTCCTGTCCGTGGACCACATCATGAGTGCGAATGCTGCTATCATGAGGTAGAATATGCAATTGCCCCGCGCTGCTACTGCTTGCATTCGCGAGCTGCAGTTTTTTTTTCTTCACTTCCTTCCTGGGTCCGGAGAGGACGGGGGAGGATGGGGAGAAGAGAAAAAAGAGCAGGCGTTACGTGCTGAATGCGTTGCTGTACGCGTAAAATAATCAAATTTTTTTTTAATAAAAGTTAATTTTCAAGGCACATTTTTTTTTATCAAAATTATTATGATATATATTTTTCAAATATTTATATATTATATATACAATTTTTTTGTGTGGTTTTAATGATTAAACTCCCTCCAAACTTAATATTTTAAAAAGTAATTAAAATATTCTCGACCTGTATTATATAACGATGAATTTGAAATCTGTATCCTCTCAAGCAATACTTTTCAAGTGTTTCATGACGATCATCTATACTTGGAGAGACTGAAATTAAATTTATTGAATAATAATGAAAAAGTGAAATCAATATACTTTATTATGATTAATAATATTCCTAATAAAATATAGATTAATTTTTTATAAGTTTTCATTGTTATATAAATACAACAATTTTCATTGTCGCGCGCAGGTCAGAAGGGTAAACGAACTCAAGAAAATAACTTGTATTTTACTCCCCCAACCCTTGCTATCCTCATTCGAATCACGGACCAAATACCCCCGGACGAAATACCCCCGGACCAAATATCCCCGCCCGGACCGGACGAAATACCCCCGGACGAAATACCCCCGGACGAAATATCCCCGGACGAAATATTCCCGGACGAAATACCCCCGGACGAAATACCCCCTTGTAAGTGGAGAGGGGCGGGTGACCGACGCGGGAGGGGAAGTTGACTTTATTTATAAAGTCTGTTTTTCTGTCGTTTGTCTGACGTCACGCGCGTCGTATTAAAGAAGGAAGTTAGTAACGCCATTTTTCACAACAAATATAATATATATTATGTAATATTCAAAGTATATTTATAGTTAATGCCGTATCAAGATCTCAAATTGCGTCTTTAATTTTATTATACCAAAATATATTCAAAATTGTGCCGCAAACAAACGATTTTTGTATATGCTAGCTATGCTTACTTTGATTGTGCGGCAATTATAAATTGTCTCAGCGATTTGCAGCAAGATTTTGAAGGTTTTCAAACGATTTTAGGTTTTTAAACCTAGGTGTGCCCCTAGCGATTTGAGCAAAGCCCGAAAGTAACAAATATTTCGGGGTTTGCTCATTTATATCACTATATTATATCATTTATATTATATTTATATTTATATTATATCACTTTTTTAATTTATTGATAAAAATACAAATTAAACATTAATAGCGTGTATAGTATTTTTTTTTATTTAAACATTTCCTTCTGTATTATTCAAGTCATATTGAAAAAATACGATTTTTTCACACTGAGAGACTCTTAATTTTTTTATTATTATCATTTTTTTATAATTAAAGGATATGATTATGATTTATATACTCTAGCAATGAATTCCAGGTTGCAGATGAACAATTTCCAAGTTCAGGTACCAAACATGACAAAGAAAAGTGTCTCAGATCAGCAGCAGCATTAGCAAATTCAAAGCAAAGTTTTGTGTTTTGCAACTGCAAGAAAGGTTATCAATCTAAAACATGTTGTGCAAAGGAAAAATTTAGATGAAATTTAAAATGCCATGATAGTAATCCCTGCAAAAATAAGTCAAGTTCAGGTAATAGTAAGATCAGGTAATAATCAGGTATAATAATTATTTATCTATTTGTTTATTTATTTTAAATTAGTAGGTTTGGTACAATCTTGAGGAGCTCTTTGCTTCTTAGCAAGTTCTGTATAAAACAGAAAGAAATATTTTAATAAAAAAATAATATACACGCTAATGCTAAATTTGTGTTTTTGTTACTTAATTAAAAAAGTGATGTAATTACAATATTATTAAATTCCTAATATTTTATTGTTTTAATTATTTATTACAAATTAATACTATAATACGGCACCATTTCCAATTATTATTTTTCACTTTGCTTTGAGCACTTCTAGAAATGATCAAAACAGTGAGCAAAGCCCGAAATAAAACTTCTCGTCAGGGTTTGTATTTTTCGAGTTGAGCACTTCTAGAAATGATCAAATTTAAATGAGCAAACCCCGAAATGAAACTTCTCGTCGGGGTTTGCTTTTTCCGATTTGAGCACTTCTTGAAATGGTCAAATTTAAATGAGTAAATTTAAGCCCGAAATAAAACTTCTCATCGGGGTTTAATTTTTTCGATTTGAGCACTTCTAGAAATGCTCAAATATATACGCGCGAGCAAAACCCAAAATATTTGTTAATTTCGGGCTTTGCTCAAATCACTAGGGGCACACCTAGATGTGCGCATTGAATTCGGGCTTTGGTGCCAACATATATAAATATAGAAAAGGAAGGAATAAATAAGGAAATAAATAGAACAACAAGTAAATTAAGTTTCTTCAGGAGGGGTACACATGCTACGTTAAGTGTTCACGGCACCTATAGCACCGGGGGACCAAAAACAATAAAAAATATTGCATTTTTAGACCTATACCAATCGAATCAGAATTAAAAAATTACACTAAAAAAATTTACTTAACTTTTTTTTTTAAGTTAAAAATATATATAGGGACGATTTTGAAAATTTTTAGTTTAAAAAAAAAACTAAAAAAAAAATGCAATAAACACTAATAATTAACATTCATAATGTATATCGTATCAAAATATATTACACATTAATTTTAATGGGTAGCTTCAACACTGACGACATAATTCTCTTAGCCAATGACAATCTAGCGCGCGAACTGCGCGCGACGACATGTTCTACCAAGCTCCCTATCCTTTAAGCCAGCGGTACCTGGTTTTTAATTTTTTCCGACGGTTCTTATGAAGGGCAAGATTAATAATTCATATGAGCAACGGGAAAGATCACTTTACCCGACATAAAAAATATTCGAAATTTTGTGCAGCATAGAATTTGAATGAAAAAATAAATAAGATTTTTCTCCTAACGAACCTTACGGAGCGATGTCAGGATGCGGCGCTGCGGCATTTGTAAGTTGAAGCTTGTCAATAATGAATGATATGATAAATTAATGCATAATGTATTGGCCTAACGTTACACTAACTTCCTTCTTTAATACGACGCGCGTGACGTCAGACAAACGACAGAAAAAGAGACTTTATAAATAAAGTCAACTTCCCCTCCCGCGTCGGTCACCCGCCCCTCTCCACTTACAAGGGGGTATTTCGTCCGGGGGTATTTCGTCCGGGAGTATTTCGTCCGGGGATATTTCGTCCGGGGGTATTTCGTCCGGTCCGGGCGGGGATATTTGGTCCGGGGGTATTTCGTCCGGGGGTATTTGGTCCGCTTACCCCTCATTCATAAACCTTTCTTTTCTTTGAGAAAGGTGAAGAAAAGAATGTAGTATATGTTTTAGATAGAAACCTAGTTACAAACAGACTTCAATGCAATGTATAAATATTTTTGGGAACACCACTTTATATTTCATAGGAGAAAATGAAAAAAATTGCACCAATCAAAATGCAGTAAATTACGCATAATAAATGCATAAATATTGCAACATCATATATACATTTTAAATATATATATATATATATATATATATATATATATATATATATATATATATATATATATATATATATAATATGTATATATAATGTTGTATTAATATGTTTCAATTTTTATAAAAAAATTTTAATATTATATTAAATATTATATTATATTAATATTTTAATATTATTTTATATTTTGTATCATTTATATTTATATTTTTATATACTTTTTTATAAATTTATATTTAATGTATGTTATATTTATAATATTTATATCACATTAATAAATGCTGCATTCATTGCATTTTGATTGATGGTGCAATATTTTTATTTATTCATTTTTCCTTGCCATAGATAAGGTAAAAGCACGGCCCGCGATTATATTATATCTGCGTCGCGCGAGCCGCAAGGCGCCAACCCTTGTGAAAGTCTGCAGGCCAAGTGGCCCGCCTCGCCTGCCTGACCGCTAGCGAGCAAGGTGCAGGCCGGCCGCTCGTCCCCAACAATGGAACAATGTACAGTACAGTACGGTACATCTGCGGCGAAAATAAATCAGCAAAATGGCTTGTGAGGAAGTAGGGAAATATTATATGTATTTTTTCGTACTAATAAAGTCATCAAAATCTTACCGATACGAATTTATATTAACAGGTTTCCTAAAGATTATATGTATGAATAACATTATATCATCAAAAATGGAATATAATTTATCGTTCTGCAGAAGAAGCCGAACAAAATTCATCCAATAATTATTTTTTAAAAGGCATACGTCGCGCCTCTGGTGGCCGGCTGCATAGCGACAGACCTTAATGAAAGTTCCGAATGATTCATCTTAATAAGAAATGTTGCAACTCCCAGCCTAGATCTAATTTCCATCTTTGTTCTCCAGACACCCTGGCCATGGTGGTGCTGGCTCTCCGCTGTGTGGCCCGTGAGCACCGTCATAGAGACCTCCACCGCTACGTGGCACCACCGGCCATGGCGCTCGCAGCGCTCCAACAACCTGATGGCAGTTTTGGGAACCTTCATACCACAGCTCTCGCAATGCAGGTATGAAAAATAATGAAAGTTATACTTTATGTGGTTATGTGGTTATGCCTTGTCCAATACATGTGTACCTCTCGTTTTGAATTAAAGAAAGGAAAATTTTATTAAATCAAATACTCATTGTGAACTATTAATTTTCCAATACAGTTCTCGTAGTAGGATGCATATTATGTCATTATATAGAAGATACGAGTACTCATGTAGGATTTATCAATTTGACTTTTCATAAAACATGTTGCACATGCATAATTTATTATTATTATTCTTTTAATAAATAAAATAAATAAACACAATATTTTACATAAAAACACTAAAAATGCTTTTTTCTAATAAAGCTTATACACCGCCATGATTTTTAACACCTAAAATTTGATAATATAAAACAACACTCCCTCTATGTTCTCAGGCCCTCCAGGTAGCTGGGGCCGTCTCGTGGGACCGCGGGGCCGCCATGAACCTGCTGCTATCCCACCAGGCTCCTGATGGATCGTTCGGCGATGCTTTCACCACCACGGAGGTGGCTCTTGCCCTGCAGCCTCGCGGTCTGGCCCACACCGCTGAGTGTGCGTGTCCTCAACCTCGAGGACCCTCAGTGTCGGTGGCGGACATTGAGCATGGTGAGAGGGGGGTTCGTGAGTAAAATTAGTTGTTATTAAATAGGAAATTCTTTTTTTTTTTTTTTACACATTTAATAAAAATATTAAAATTAATTTGATTATTTTTTATATAAAAATATAAAAGAAAATTATTTTTGAACCTATAGTAATTTGTTTTACAAATAAATAAATATATTTTTATAATACACACTATTAAAAATATATTATAATATTTATTAATTATATATACTGTCAGTGTCTTGAGCCATTTATACGCTATGAAGCAATTAATTGTAATAACTATGATGCAGCGTGTTATGAACTAAATGGAAGAACAATTAAAATTAGGGAGTTTTAAGATATAAAGTGCAATTTATTGTAGGTAATGGCTGTAATGTTTACATACAAAGTTGCGAAAAATATCAAACAGGATCTACAATAAAACTATAATGTTGAGATATGTTAAATTTTAATGCTGAATAGTTCATTGTGAAACTCCCTTAACTACTTTTTAATGCAATTTAATATAATGTAATCTGGCCCACACTGCAGAGTGCGCGTGTTCTGTCACGAGAACCCTTCGTGTAGTAGTGGACATAGATCTAGAGAGGGGGGGGGGGGGGGAGATTTTGTGAAAGAAATTAATCACAAATAATTCAATAGGAAATTGTTTTATTTTAACAAAAACAGTAAATAGATAATTTTTTATATATATTTTAAATATAAATTATTTCATAAATCATGTTAATTTGTTTAAAAGTTGGAAAAAAATGTATAAAAATTAATATTATGATCCTAATTTAAATAAATTTTATACACTATTTATATTATATTTCTACATTCAAGCAATAAGAACTACAGATTTTTGCAATGCCAACAAAGTATCTATTAAATAAAATTGAATGAAAATATTATAAAAAAATAAAAAAAAAAACATTCACAATGTTCGGATGTACAGTAAAACATAAATCGAGAATAATTTCAGTCAATGACTGCTTGGTACACAGAACCGATGTTAAAAAATCAATAAATAGAGCAATTTAGCATTATTTGAAGTTTTTGACAACTATTTTTGAACAATGTTAAATTTTAATGATGATGGATTCTTTATAAAACTAATTAAAAACAAAGGTAGTAACTCTTTTAAAAGGACGATTTCAGTGAAAATTAAGTTCCCTGGGAAATCATACACTGTGTTCCATATTATCAAATTAAAACTGTGCCTGGTTTTCAGACCAGCTGCTGAGCTCTGATCTGGACCTGGACAATTTGGTGCGCATTTCCAAGGGACCGATCGTGGAGAATTTTACCCTGGACAACAGGTGAGTGGGTACCAATTGAAGAAAATATGTCATTCATAGAGTCGACAAACTTTCAAGCTGATTAATATATGAAGATTAAACGAGTCAAAATTATTTACAATGAAATTCAATAATTTTTTTTTATTTTTTTTTCTTTATTCGAACTTTTTTGATTGTACAAGACAACATATGTTCATGTCACAAATAATGTCCTATAATGACAAAGGATCATTGATAATACACACAATTTGTGGCTCATAGATAAAAGTTGAGCTGCTCCACTTTTCTTGCAATGATTCTAACAATGCGAAACATTGTGGAGCCCTCAAGATTTGCTCTGAAACTTTTTTGTAAAACACCGTATCATACATAGAATCTTCGATTTGAGGTGCTCAACTTTCTCCTATAATAACTATAATGCGAGGAGCTTGCTCAATAATATACAACGATTTTGTCTAGGAACTTTAATTTTAAGAAAATTTCTTAACATTTTTATATTTTAATTTTTAAATTTTTTTTAAGTATTTTATGAAAGAAATTATTGACAGTATAACCTAGCAAATGTCAGTAGAAAAATCATCCTGACAGTTTGACGCTAATTGAAATGCGCCACAAAGCTTGTTGCAAGGCACGGTTGAGCCCTCAAGTTGAGCTGCTCAACTCTGTATTAACATTATCCCACGTTGCAGCGGTCCCCTGGTTGCCGTCACTTACTCACTGTGGGCCCAGAGGGGCACGGACCCTGCAGGCGACCTGAACGCCGAAGTTGAGCTGCGAGTGCCGCTCAACTCCACCTTCTACCACGTGATGCAACTGGCAGCACGAGACGACCCTCGCTTCTCGTAAGTAACTTCCAGGAGTTTTATTAATTAGACGAACGAGAACGATTTTAGGATAGATAATATTGTAGGATATTTCCACTACATTATATTACAATTTTAATTATTTATTTGATGGCATTTTAACTGGAATTATCTTAAATTAAATTATCTTGTTCACTGAACTCATTATTCCTATTTATTAAGAACGATGTCGCAATACAGTATACAGAACATATTAAGAAAGTAAATTCTAGCCATAAAAATATTTCAATTATTATCAAAAAATTACAATAAATATGAGCCTTCATCACACTTCTAACACAGCTAAAATATTTAAAGTTCATTTTTAAATTATAAGACCTTGACTTAATCCACCATCCTTTCCCTCCCTTATCTCTACAAATTACCCCGCACTCCAAGCTCATGGGGGTGTAACCTTGTAAAAATTAATATATTATTACCAACAAAATCATTACAATTAATATTAAAACAAATAGTAATTAAAGGTAACTGTAACTAAAATCAACACATTTTCAGGTTTGAGGCGTCAGTTTGGCCCAACGGTCACTACGTCCACACGCTCGGTGGTCTGAACGAGGAACCTGCGGAGTACCGATACTGGCTGCTGTACTTGCTGCCGGGCCGGGCGGACCCAACGCACCCTCCTCCCCGGGAGCTACTCACCCCACGAGGTACCTCACAACTTGGGACGAGCTATAAAACAATATTTATATATATATTTTTTTAATCAAATGACAATTGGGTAGTTCTGCCAATTACTCATTAAGTTTGAAACCCCGAACCTTCTGAAACCCTAACTTAAA
This sequence comes from Siphlonurus alternatus, assembly GCA_949825025.1. Lineage (NCBI taxonomy): Eukaryota > Metazoa > Arthropoda > Insecta > Ephemeroptera > Siphlonuridae > Siphlonurus > Siphlonurus alternatus. Next base: position 23,459,604 of record OX463785.1, on the reverse strand, counting down.
CGTTTCGCGAGCTCTTCCGGAACAGGGGCGGCCACGTCCTTGCAATCCATCCCGGCATTTGCCTGCGACTCAGGGAAACGTGAAAAACTCAACCAGGATGGACGCTACAGCTTTTTGTCAATGAACCGGAAGTGCAATGGTCCAAAGGGGGATGTTAATGGATTTCAGTGAAATATTATTCGTGATGTTTCAAATTAAATAAATCTTACTTGACATTAGGAATGTTTTAGAATGAATTAAAGCCGTTTACAAAAATTATACTATTCTGATTGGATTCGGATTGATCACGTAGAAAAAAATATTACTAATTTTATTTCATAGCTAAAATTATATAAACAAATAAGATATAAAATATATATAAAAAATATGTATGTGTTGTACTAAATTACTGTATTATTTTTGTATTTAATATTGATTTCTTTAAATTTCAGGTGTGGACGATATGCAGGTAAAAGATGGTGACCATTTTCTCTTCTGGTATAAAAGGCTTTAAGAAGACATTTGAACATATAAGAAAAGAAGCTATCTCTAATATGCATACAAAATATCATTTTGTAATTCCCTATCTTTGAAATCTAACTCAATATAAAATTAATCGAGTGTTTTTTTATTGACATTCCTATCACGTTTTCCTGGTCATTTTACATTTAAGCATACAAAAAAAAAAAATCGCTTCATTTTCTAATATAAAATATGGCTTACATTTCTGCAACGCACAGCTAAAATTATTATTTTATGCCATATAATATAATCCATTAAACGTATGCCTGAAAAAAACTTATGTTATTAAAAAAAATAAATTTTCATTATTTCAAATTTATTGATGGAATAAGACCAGAGTAAAATGTGTGCTGCGTTTAAAGAGCATAAATGCATTAATTAGTAACTTCTGAAACTAATTAAAATGAAAAATATACTAAATTAAGTCACATTCCAAGGAAAATTTCCAATAAAATCGATGTTTTACTCGATCACAACATTGTCATAGCAAAAGAAATTTTCTAAGTTGAAGAGTGTAGAATACAGCAAAATTAAGCTAACAGCAGTTTTTTTAATAAATAAATAAATATTTTAACATTATTTTAATGTACTTATGCTCTTTTACGCTGAAATTAAGTGAATTTGCAAATATTTATTCACTAATATTTTCTATTTAAAAACTAAAAAGTATCATTGCCATTTCCATTTCAAAAAAAAATATTTGAATGGCTTGCATAAAATTGAGGCCCAATATCTTATAATTTTTTATCTATGTGGTAAAATGCTCATATAAAAATCACCTAAAATTGTGAATTATTATACCATATATAATATATGATTCTACCATCTCTATAATACATCCCTAAAATTTGATGCTTTAAAAAACTCACTGACAAGGCGGTGTTGTAAATTTTATTTCACTGCTTGATCATTAACATCTACAGAAATTCTCATAAAATTAGAATACAGAAAAAAGTGGGTGGTAAGAAAAGCAATGTTGGTACCAAAAGGGCACAAGTACACATGTTCATAAAGAAATTAATTCTGCTGTTGAAAAATGGAAATATGCATTTTTAGTTAAAAACTATAGTGGAGTTGTGTCCTTTTATCATGATTAAAATGAAACTAATTATTGACAAGCTTGTATAGATCACGCAGCTAAAGAAAAGATTGATATAAAAAGTGTAGCTAGGAAAAAGAAAAACACTTATGTGCTTCAATTTGCAAATGTAATCAAACTACTCTAAATATTCTGCAAAAAAATTTACCTAGCTCAAAAAATATAAACAAAAAATTAAGCGTATTGTGTAAATTGCGTGATAAAATATAAAATTAAGTGAAAAGCTTTGCTAAAATAATATTTTAATTCGTGTTATTCTCAAATTTAGAGTTAGAAAATTAATTGTCGACAATAATCCTTTAATTAAATTGAGTTTTAATTATTGTTTACTGAAAACTAATTAACGTTTTCCTTTCTCACTGTTTTCAGCCCTAACTTTCTTTTACAAAACAAAATGCTCTAATTTTATTTTGAAGATGTAGCTGTTTTTTTCTGGAATTGGAATGTTAGGACTGCAAAAAAAAATTTGTTTTGGGTAGCGGGAAAGGTGATAAGTCCTCATTGTTGTAAGAAAAATTGCAAACAAATGGGTATAATGGATAATCTGATATTTATTAAATATTTTTTCAACGATTTTTAATTTGAGTTCGTGGCATTATGCATTCTTTGGTGAATCGGATCCTGGAATTAGTACTACATTACCATATTATTATGTTTAGGATAAAATTCAATAATTGATTTAACCTCTAATAAATTGACATTAAATCACTTTATGAATACCCAACATAATTTTTAACAATAAATTGTTATGAATATTAATTATGTCATGAAAAAAAAAATTAATTCAGAAAAAGTCAGAAAACAAAATTCAAAACAAATTTGGTACTAAATTTTACAAAATTTATACAGATTGTCCATTTTTCGCTATTTCAACTACCAAAATAATAAAATTATTCCTTTCTTTACCGTTTCTGTAAAATTAGATATTGAAAAATAGATAATCCATTCTTCAATCACTGTCTGTACATCATTTCTCATCCTTCAATGTAAAAATATAATTTCCTTAATGTTTTCTCTCATATGTATAGTTGTGCTAGATCGTACGCAAATTGTTACTCTGCTAAAACAAACGTGACTAAAATAACGCCGCCATGAAAATAATCTTATGCCTTCGTATGAAAATTAGATAATTATTGTGCTGTAAAAGACCTTAATAGATATGATTGCATAATTATTATTTGGTCAAAAAGACATGTTTCGTTAATTTCATCGCAATTGCGTGAAAAAAGCACTTATAATTCATAAAAAAAAATCAAAGAAACAAACAAAATTTGACCATAGATACAAAAAGTGTATATATAGTCAATATTAGTTTCTGCTACAAAGTGGACACAAGTCCTCTAGCTATAAATGGATTTCTGCTTACTTCATGCTAACATGACAATTTGTGATAACTGATATTCTTAAAAGCATTAAAACTTATTTTTTATTACCTAAATTGTCTTTAAAAAAATGCAAATAAACTTTAAAAAATTGTACAGCCTTAAAAAAGTATTTTTATTGAAATAAATTTATTTGAAGGCAATAATGACAAAAACAGCATTATTAAATTTAAACAAAAATTATTTTTTAATTAAGAAATTGATTGGAATAAATTGCATGATAAATTATGCTAATAAAACCTTTCCCTATGTTATGTGTAAAATTAATTATATTTTCAATGTATCCTAAAATACCCAAATAAGTGTCAATATGTTGTGTATCCATATATAAAATTTACCCTAATTGACATTAAACATTAATGTAAAATAATTAAATATGGGAGCTTTAAAATTTGAATTTTGTATCCAAATGAAAAAAATGAGACCAATAATTTATTAACTAAAAATTTAATTTGAACTTATTATTAAGGTGCTTTCGTACACTAATAAGCTGGCTTCTCGCGTTTATAATTAGTCACTATCGGAATAAACTAGGTGATTAAATCCAATATTGGGAGGGATTCGCAAAGAATTTTAACCCAACACTTCATCCTAGAATTTTATCTAGATAAAATAATTACTGGACATGGGCTAAGCTTATGTGGGCTAAATGTGGAGAGCAAGGTTATGAAATATCTTAAAGAAGATTTAGCCCACATTTTTTAGCCCATAATTCATACTTCATTGGGATAAAAATGTAGGATAAATTAAGGCTAAAATGCATGTGAATACCCCCAAGTATATTAAAAAAACTCTAAACTACTGAAAATAATCTTAAAATTTAGAAATTAATTTGTAAAAAGCTTCTAAAAATTCTTGTTTGAAAATCTTTGTAATTAGAATTAAAATTTCAATGTAATATTTTAGAAATTCCCAAGTCACCGAAGACTGTAAATAAAAACATGTAAAAAAAATAATTTGGGCGTAAAAATATTAACTAACATAAATTACGCATCATAATATATTTTATTATTCACCTTATTTTGCCAAAAAACACACCTAGTTTTATTGGAATATAATCATACCTTGTACACTTTACTGCTTTAAAGTGCTAAATTTTATGTAATATGGTACGTCATTGTGAAATATGTTTAATTGTATATAATTTAATATGATATTCATAAATATTAAAGAGAAAAAAAATATATTCATGGGCTTTTAATTTTGCTTTTAATTTATTTCTACCTTTATACCTCAAACATTTTTTTGTATATCTTATATTAAGATTGTTAAGAACTGTCTTAAAGTTACAGTAATAGGTTTAATATTATTTTATCAGGTATATGAAATAAAGTGTTTAAGGGCATTGGGTGTAGCACCAGTAGTTGGCAGCACTGACGTATCTTCACCATGTTAATTTTTGATCATTGCTCCTCGGTGTAATTTTTACGCTAGAGCTAAGCTGATTGCAGTAGTATCAAGATAATTAGTATCCCAAGTGCACAATTTGGCTAAATAAAGCCTGATTTAAAGAAAAGTATTTTTTAGTAATTTTTTAAATTTATATGCATTTTTCTAAAATATAAAAAAAATACTTTTCTTTAAATCAGGCTTTATTTAACCAAATTGTGCACTTGGGCTACTAATTATCTTGATACTACAGCAATCAGCTTAGCTCTAGCATAAAAATTACTCCGAGGAGCAATGATAAAAAATTAACATGGTGAAGATACGTCAGTGTTGCCAACTACCGGTGCTACACCCAATGCCCTTAAGATAATTATATAATATATTACATAATATTAGCAATAAACAGTTTACATAAAGATTATAGGGTATTAAAAAATTATATTTAATTTATTAATTTCAGAAATTTCTATAGTTTTATTGATTTATTTTTTTCACTGTAATATTGGGAAAGTAATGATAACTTTTAAAGATTTGATAATATATGCAACAAAGAAGTCTAATGTATGAAATTAATTAATAGTAATTATAACTCCTAATAATCTTTACATAAAACGAAAACAAAAATCAAAAACCATAACAATGCTCATTATTTAGGAAATTACAAATAAAACCATTATATTTATATAATACACCGATTTATTTAATGAAAAGTGACATATTTACAACTTATAATCTACAATGTTACAATTATCACTGAGGTTAATTGATATATCACTGCATACGAGAAGCCTAGTGGCGGCAAATATTTGAACTTATATCAGTAGAGGGGGAAAAACAAGGACCTCATGCGATGAATGTTCTAGTTAAAATATCTTCTGCTGCAATGATGCAATGTTTAAACCACGGGAGAAACTGTGAACTAGGGAATCAAAGAAATTTTTTCGTATGGTCATTGTGAAGAGTTAAATTAATTCACTGAAATATTAAATAGAACTCCAGTCATGGATTGCAAAAACGTTTTATTTCTTGTAAAGCTTAAATTATTTTGTGCAAATGTGAAAACAGTTATTTGACAGACCATATAATATTAATTTAGTTACGTAGGTAAGCTACTGTGAGAAAAAAATATTTTAATCATATGTAATTCACTCTTTAGTTCCGATATAATAATCCTAATCCAATTAATATTCCAACATTTATTCCAAATCAGGAGAAATCAACATTATTTATGTGCTTATAAATATAACGAGAAATTGACATAAATTTGTTTTAAATAAAAATTTTAATACACTTTTTACAAATTGATTAAACAATAATAAATTTACGTATTAATTGAAACATTTTAAAAAAATAAATTTAATAAAAAATTAATTAAAAAATATTTTTAATTTTTTAAATGACAAAAAATAGTAAAACAAGAGCATCTTAGCAGCAACAAAGTAGAATAAAATTGGAGATAAATATAAAATAGTTTGAAAATTGAATACCATTAAATTCATAACAGTTAGATATGAAACACTAGTAATACAAAAGAAATGCAGTAGAGCTAATATTAAAATTCTAAACATTATAATCACGTTTTTAGGAGCAAAAGTCTGAACTACTTTCTGACTTGACTTTATTTCAAAAAGCGACCATGCTATAAATTACGGGGTTAGAACTCACCACCAAGCGGTCTAACCCTCACGATTTGCATATAAAGTAATGTTTGTAGTCCCAACAGCCCTTGCTTAGTATTCTACACATCGCTGTTTAAATTGTAATAATGGGTTATATGATAATGTTAAATGAAATGTCATTCGGAATTTAAAGTGGCTTTTTGATATCGCATGCTGCATAAAAATGTATTTGGGAGTATTAGTTTTGTTTGCAATCCCCTTTTGAATGTTTTGTCTTCAACTCGTCCTTAAAACGTCCAAATCTAATCTTATTACGTCTTTTTACATCAGAAACACATCTCATTTCATCTTCGCTTAAAGTGATGAAATAGAGACAATTTTTTCAAACATTATACCTCAATAAGACGTACAAACGTAATCCATAGCGGAAAATTCACATAAACAGTGAATGAATGAATTTCAACTCAATGTGTTTTATAATAAATGGAAATAAGATATTAATAGATTCATCAGATTCTCCAAAAAAGTTATTAACTTTGGGTGAATTGTAATGAACTTAAGATCGTGGGGATTTGATAAACATTTAGAGGCGACAATTTCTTAGCATAAATATGCTATTTATCAATGATTGAAATAAAAAAAATACTGTATTAGTTTTAAAGATAATATTAAATTAATTTGGTTTACAATCTTTAATTTTTTTACTGTTATGAAAAAAATTAGCTTTCTCAACTTTGTCAGTATTAACATGTTAATTAATATTATTGCTTGCATACTATAACATAACTGCACTATTTTAGAAATATAGTCCAACTTTTTGTGGCCACACGGAACATTCGTCAATGTCATTTCAAAATCAACCAACCAACCCCTAGCTAACCCCTAGCCAACCCCTAGCCAACCCCTAGCACGGAGCTGCAGACGACGAGGGTGCGGCGTGCGGGGGGAGGGCGGGGGTGCACGGCGAGTTCTGCTCGGGGGTGGCGGGGGTGCAAGGTGCGAGCGGCGCCCAGACCAGCTGGCCGGCGAGGTGGCGTCCCACGAATCTCCGCACGGACTCCACCGACACCTCCGCACCTTCCTCAAGGGTCGCGACCCTCTGTGACGTCACATCGAGCAGCGCCAGGAGGGGCACGCAGTCCTCCAGACCAGCGAACTCGCGCAGTGCGTCGCTCGTCTCGCTCTGGAAATGAGGGAGCTCAGATTTAACGTGAGTCCAGGATATTTCCTGGATTTTATTGTTAATTAGGGGTAAAAATTTAAAAATTCTCTTTCAATTGGCTTCAACTTATGACAATAATTAATACATAACATTCATTACCACTCATGACATAACACAAATGTTTAAAAAAAATTTAAAACATGTGATTTGTTTAAAATATTTTTAATAAAACATTATAATAATTATTTAAAAATAGAAAATAATTTATTTACATTGAAATATTAATATAATTGTTACATCATATTAAGGCATCTCCCTGGCACCAGAATTATTATGAACTAGGTAATGAATCCTCACATCACATCCGACGAAGAACAACAACTCGTCCTCGTCATCCTCCACGTCCACGTCACGCCTCGTCTCCCAGTACTCCGACGCGGCCGGCTGCAGCGCCCCCTCCGCGAACTCGAGGTCCTCCTCGGATTCTGCAAACACGATATGTTTTATTTGCTTATCTGGATCGATAATATAAATAAACACTTATGTTTGAGTACTTTTTTAGTCCGTAAGATAAGATATAATAATACATTAAATGACGTTTTAGCAAGCTCATTGGAATATAAGTATTTATAATGCATTTGTGAAGTGATATATGTGATTCTGGTTTAATATGAAATGGTATAAATTGCACCAACAAAAGAAATGGACATAATAATTATCTTATTGGGCATTTTTATTTTATATGGTTTATTAACTCTTCAATTATTTAGCTCCAATTAAGATAGGTAATTCTAATATATTTAACTGTTTTTATTATTAAAATACTTCAATTGTTCAGATGCAATGTTTTAAAATTGACAGTCACCCGAACACAAAAAAGAATATTCCTATTCTATAATCCATTTAACCCTTGTGAACATTTTCTAAGAATTAACTGTTGTGAACTGAGGGAACCATGGAAATTTCAGATTGGATGGTCGATGCAATAATGGACAACTTTTTTTATTGCATAACTTAAGGACTTTGAATTATGAATTGACATTTCCAACATTTACCCTTAAAATCGAGCAGTCATGTAGTTCCTTTGCTCATGTATATTAAGGACTCACCAACAAGCAGGACGAGGGCTGGACGGTCCTGCAGTCTCACCGCCGTCCTATCGTTCAAAGGACTGACACGCCGCGCCGGCCAAGGGAAGGACTGCAAAGAAACATTAAAATGAGGGTTGTTACATTTGTAACGCTACTTTAGGTTTATTAAGTTGAATTTACAAGCTTACGTAAAATGAATTTCTAACTTTCATAATACGATGTTAGAACTCCCCAGTGGACTTAAAGCAATTATTATTTTGATTCAACGCTCAGACTGTCATGCAGTTTATTTAGTGTTTAAAAAAGTAAAAAAGTATGTATTTGCTATGAAGAACTCCCTTTTTTTTTTATCATTTACGTATATATTCCATTATAACATTCAAATCGTAGAATAGTATTCTCAAAAAGTGGGACTTACCAGCCTATTATTATATTGCTTGTACTTACGACTTCAGTTGCAACTTGTATAAATTATTTATAATTTTTTTGTTTAAAATTATAAAAACATATTTTTTGGATATTTTTAAAATGTATTGATAAATACTTTGATTTAATTGAATTAAAATTAAAAATTTAAGGACTTAAAAATTCTTAAATAAAATGCTTGCTTCAAAGGTTTTTTTCTTTCCACTATCTTTATCCACATTTAATCAGCGTCATAAACTCTACCTGCTCGTTGTCTACAGTAACCCCACGTCAAATGGCTATCCCAAAAAAATCACAAATTCAAATTTAATTATTCATCGAATATCAAATACCTTTAAAATATGTTAATATTAATAATAAATAAATGTAAATAAAATATTATGGATTAGTAAGAAGAGTCCAAAATAATTATTAATTAAATAAATATTATTGCAAAAATATTTTAAAACACAGCAATATCAAATATTATTTAAAAAGAAATGTTCTAAAATTTCTATATTTATTTACTCGAAACTCGTTTTTACAGACACCCCCCTACCTTGCACACAGACTACCCACAACCCCATGTACCTTTCCCTCGGGGTCCTCGATGAGTTCAGCTCGTGCCTCGTCCGTGATGATGTGGTCGTGTTCGTCCAGCAGCACTAACGAGGGGATGCCCTGCACTCCCAGCGTGGCCGCCAGCTCGCGTCTCAAAGCCTCCAGTTCGAACGGAACCGCCAGCCACGGCATGCTGCTGAGGTACTGTTGGAACGACGCCTCGCTCCTGAAAACGTGATATGTTTGGTTAAGTTGGATTCATCTCGTTTCTCTTAGTCCATATATTGGAAATATTGGAATATTGATTTCATATTTACAGATCAGTCACACCCAGGGAATTAATAGTGAAATATACCATGACATTAATGTCTCAAGTTGTTCAATGTATATTTATCAATATAAGTATTAATAATATTTTATGTATTAATTTATACAATAAAAAATTATAAACATTATTAAATTTTTATGTATGAATATATTCATAACAATATTATAAATAAAACAGAAACTTCAAAAAATTACAAACAGTATTAAATTGTAATTCTTTATAAATTTGATTTTTTTTAAAGAATATTAACGACAAATGCTTTACCTCTTCCTAAAAACGTTGAAATTTTTACGAGTAAATTTGTATGTAAATGGAGCAATTAATCTTAAAATTTACAGACCAGTTAATGATAATATTTCTAGGAAAGATTTAATATAAAGTTATAATAATAATGGCTCATTTTGCTGCACAATGAAACACAAAAAAGCACCCTATATATTAGGTTTGTTTCTGAAAAAAAAATACACGACAGAATAAGACTGTATGTTTCATAGACCGTACGGATAAATTAAATCTTTACAAGCAGCAGAACTTAATCAAATGGAAACGAGAAATCACGTTTATGTTATAAATCTCGTTACAGAAGTGTAATTGTTGATATAGCTGGAGAACAGTTGGTGCTTACCGGTCGGAGCTGACGAAGATGACCTCAAAGTCCTGACCTCGACCTCTGACCTGCTGGTAAGTTTCTGCCAGTTGGGGAGTGAACGCTTTGCATGGTGGACACTGTGGAGGAAAACAACAGTATAATAATAAACATATTATGTTAATGTATTATTTATAAATTAAATTTTATCTTTTTTAAAAATAGAAATTAAAAAATAAATAATATACAATTCAATATCGAAGATCAGGGATCATAATCACTCTATAAAACAAAGTACATTAATGAGATAATATAATGGCACAAATTTTTAAAATCCTATTTTATGTGAATTTCTGTAGAGCTCGTTAAACACTTTTAGCTTTTCTCATTTATGGTGCAACATTTATTTAGGTATATACTGAACTCATGTCACAACATTACCATAAATATAAGTGTTTATCTCATTATACCTTTTGGAGCTGCTGAGCAACTAAGTTCTATTCACTTGCAACCTTTTGACTGACAAAACGGATTGAAAAGCCATGTATACAATATTATATTCGGATTATAGCTAATAGAATTGACAAAGCACACTTCTCCCTTACCCAATTAGCAGAGAAGTAGAATCCTTTGACTCCTTGCAGCTCCTGATATTTGACGGAGGTATCTTCTGAACTTCCTCTGAGGTGGACGGCAGCTAGCGCCTCGCTGAGAGCTCGCGGCTGCCACGGGAAGCTCTCGGGGTCTTGCAGAAGTCGCTCCCTCGCTGCTGACGTCACGAGTCGTCCAGATGGCGCCTCAACGAGGGCGAGTGCCGGCGCCACTGCTGGGAGTCGAAGTCGACGTAACAAGCGAGCCTGAGGGCACAGGGGACCTTGTCAGATTGGCAGGTACATAGTCTGGGGACCTGGTCAGATTGGCAGGAGACAGGTGTATAGTCTGGGGATACAGGGGGCCTTGATTGGCTAGGGAAACAGGTGCACATAACTGATTTGATAAAAGAAATATAAAACTTTTCAGAGTTAAGAGGTAAGCTCATATTACACGATACAATTTTTCTAGCAATTTTGCGCTAGTAACCCCAATCGGAAGGGAACGAAATTGATAAAATATTACAATTATATGTTAAATATTACGAGATATTTTCAGTACGTTTTCAATAAATGTGGGGTTGAAAGCATTAAAATTAATTAAAAAATGCTTCAGTGAAATAAAACGTATAACAGAACTCCCTTTCAAAAATGATGCAAAATATATTTTTTTAATAACTATGCATTTTACGGTGTAGATCATTATTTAATTATATTTTTTTGTTATACAAAATGTATATACTAACAATTAAAATAAAAAGATGTTGCTTCAAACAAAAATACATCATTTTTTATAATTTAATTTTTTAAATATATCAAAATATTTTTGAAAAAATTAACAATTATTTCATATTAAAACCATTCTCACAAAATACTATAAACATTGATTTTCTGTTTCTTTTATGAACGGCTGTCCATATTTTCCTATACCTTTAGCATTTCCATATGAAATATTATTTTTTGACTATAGTACACGCTTCTGTACCTTCATTTCAACTCACTAGACCATGTGAAACATTTTTACCACAGCCTACAGGACATGAAAATACACAAGGATTGCCATAAAATCACCACCGGACATCATTGAAAGTACCAGTGATTTTAATAATTTTGATTTTTTTTTATAAATATGTTCATGTATATATAGATATCACTATAGCTTCTGAACATATAATTATCTATTGTATTCACGTACCTTTACCTCCTGTAGGGAGTTATAACTAATCCAAGTATATATTAACATTCTGCTGGCATTTCAATGGCCTGCCACAAATTGCGTTTCAAGTGTCACCTCAAACTTACCTGTGTATGTACAGTACTTGAAAATCTCTGTACATGATCAATATTTACCTACGTGTAATGTTTATGGATATTTTGTACTGCAAAGTTTTTTACGTTATTTATAAAAGCTGAATATTTCATTATTTTAACGATTTAATGTAAATGTTAAATAAAAATTTTCAATAATTATTTTTATAGCACCTGGCTTGAAAAATATTTTAATAAAAGTATTGTTTTAATTAATAAACAAATTCTTTTGCGTTTTTTATTATAATTCTTAGTTCAAGCAAATTTAATAATTTTGTATTGAAATGTAAATTATATTGCTTTTGCTCCACGTTAGTAAAATATTAATTATACCAAAGTTAAATTTGCATATTAATTTAATTGGAAAATCTTTAGAAATTAATGAACTAGTGATTAAGTAAATATTTATTTTGTTTCATAAATTTAATATAAAAAGTCAATTTTAAAGGCAATTGCTTTTCTATTATTTCATGCAAATTTATTTTACTACAACTCAGTTGAATTAATTTATAAAAATACTCTCAAAAATATTGCAACGTTTCTAGTTTTCATGTTGAATTTGAAATATATATGATGAGATTTACGTCCCTACAAAATTTTACAGTATTGCAATGCTCGTAGGGAGTTTCACTATAACAAGTACAACTACAATATTAATATTTTTACTGCATCTGTTATGGATTACAGTGCGAACGACTCTTCAGTAATTAAAAAGAATCATTTCTACATAACATACTGATCAATATAACATTATATAACAAACATGTAAGCTATAAAGAACTACCAATTAGTTATATAACAAAGAATGTTCCATGGCACGATAATTTCATTACATACAACTTTTCACGATAAAATAATTCTATAGTTTTTTATTTAATATTTATTTACTTTAATTTGTTTTTCTTCAAAATATTTTTGTTTATTTAACTGCAAAATTGCTTTTCCCTAAAGATAAATCCACCCCTGCAATAATTTCATTTTTATACGTGCCTAATCTTTTTCATTTATTTTTCCTCCCCATTTTATTTACAACACAAAACATCCTTGAGGGAATAATTCTAAGAAACTTTTTTTAGAGAAATCTTATAAATTATTTATATTTTACAAACAACACTTGAAATAAAATAAGAAACAAAGTCAAGATAAAAATATTTCTCTCTTACCAAAAACAGTGCAACGAATATAGGATTGTATACCGGAAGTCAATGAATTTGAACTTCCTATTAATATTAAAGACATGAGATTCCAATCTGTACGCTAAAATTTTAAAATGTTTTTATATCTGGGGTATCCTAGAGCATTGAAAATAATTTAATGCTTACTTATTTTAGTTGAATTTATGTAATACTTGTGTGAAGGCATAGATACATCACATAAACATATCACGAATGATTAGAGGCTTCTTTACTTCCACAAACCATATTTGTTGCTTCTAACAGTGAATTTACATAATTTGACCCATTCATTGCGCTTTCATGTAATTATGGTTCAAGTTTTAACCACTATAGGTACTCTGGCATGCTTTAGATGTAAATCATAAATTACGTACAAATCTATTACTAAATTATAGCTTATTTTATAAATATCTATTCAAAATTTAGAATAAAACAGGAACTGCAGAAATTTGAACTTCCTGTTACTTTTAGGTGTAATTTTAAATTGATAAAAGTGTAGTGTGTTATCCACGAGTGCTTTTGACTGCTAGGGGGTGGGAAGATCGATGGGGGGAGGACGAGGAAAGCTTACGTCTGCTAAAAAGAACCCTCCCCCTACCCCTCCACTCCAACCCTTAAGCTACAACACCTAACAACAAGAACGAACATAAAACAATAGACGGGCGAAGAGCGGACAAAAAATAGATCTAGCAAAACTTCTCTATCTCAATGACCTTTTCTGACCTCTCTAAATAATGCATTGTTATGTTTGTAAGTTAAATGCTGTAAAAAATAGAGTGATAGTGTTTTTGTGTCATTGTTTTAGTTGTGATTTAACTTGAATTGTCTCTTTGATAATGTAGTTTAAATCTAGTCACTTTTTATATCTATTTTTTTTATATTTATTTTAGTTTATTGTATCGTATTTAATACAAAATGCTTTCATTACTTAAAGAAATTATTTGCAAAACCATACAACTAAAAAGCAGCCTTGTTTTCTGGGGAAAATAATTTGCCTGCTTGATTGATTAAAACTGAAATAATTTTATGAAAACTTTAATTGTAAAATTGCAAGGATGGACGGGAATTTAAGATTTGTTTTAACGAAATTCAATTTTGAGACGGTTTCCATGACCTATATAGCAATCGATTATACCATTTTTGTAGCTTAAAATGAGGAAACTATGGAAACCTCACCAAGTATGGTTAATGGAAAATGATATCAAGCACTTCCCAAATGCCTCACTGGTCAATATTTAACGACAATTCGCCAAAGCTGCATTAGCATTGTATTATATGAATGTTCTGCTATAGTTAGAGACCCGGACATTCTAGGTATTTAATTTTATTAAATTCCACATTTTTTATGACTTTCATTAATTCCCATTTAATCACTCACCAGTGAAATGGATTGCAAAAGTTTAATAATTAATAATATTAAAGTTTCAGTCGATTAATTAAAACTTTAAATATAAATTTACTTGAGTATAGTTAATACCATAGGACACTTCAACTAGGGCCGAGTAAGATACTGGAGTAAGTGCAAGAACTAAGTAAGATATACTGGAGTAAGTGCAAGAACTAAGTCAGTAAATTTCTCATCAAAATCTCATTACGCGGAGAATTCGAAATCATTTTGAAAAAAAGTAATTTCAAATTTAATTATTATTTTTTTTTAACTTCGTTGCTTGTGGAGAAAATTTTCCCCCCGGAGAACACTTGAAGCCTCTATTTGCTGATAAGAGCTGTTTTCTAATCTCTAATCGTTGAAACTAACCTTTATCGAATAAACGTTACTTAGAAGGTGGAAATGCTAGTAGGTTTAATAAAAAAGACAAAGGAAAATCATTATTATACGTAACAGGTTATAATACGAAATATGCAACGAGTAAACAATAAGCAAGTATACTTTTCATGAAGCTGGCGTTATTTTTTTTATTTAGAAGTGCACTGTTGTATAATACTCTTTTTTTTAAAAAAAATCTCTGATGCAAAACGGAAAAGAATAAATGAGAGCTTTCCGTGGTAAGCATAATAAATTCTTTCAATGGTATATTATATTTTTTAATTCCCTGCATACGAAACGGAGAAAAATTAAAGAGCTTTCTATGAGGATAAAAAATTCTTTCAATACTATAATATGGAAAATACAATTCAAAATAAAAATGAATAAATTGCATTAGGGAACATTTTTTTTTCCGAGCTGTATAGCTGTATATGCATCTTAAATAATAATTAAAACAAAACATGGTATGTCTTTCTTAACAAAAAACTTTAATAAAAATCCTAATTACTTTAGCAAGGTTGTAATTAATTTATTCTGCTTTTTACAGGAGAGATTTCTAAGGAATTAAAATGGTATTGTTCATTAAATTAACTTAATTAAGTCAAGAAGGATACGAGTAAAAATAAGAATCATATTTATATGGTGTGCGTAATATACGCTTCATTTTATTATGAAGAAAAAAAATGTACGTATTTTATTTAAAAAATATATATAACTTCATTAAAAATACTCATTACTGGAAAATAATAGCGTCATTATTCAAATATGTATAGCAAATGGAGGGAAGAGAGAGAGAGAGAGAGAGAGAGAGAGAGAGAGAGAGAGAGAGAGAGAGAGAGATAGAGAGAGAGGAGGGGGGGGGTCATACATGACGTAACACGACTCACGTAAAAGGTATAATATTCGAAAGCCCTTTCGAATATAGTAGTACACATATTATACTTTATTCCAATAAAACTGTCCGATTTGTCCATTTGTGAACAGCCGTACGGGACATTTAATTTTGAATGGAGTGTACAATTTCAGCACTCGATATCGATATAATTGGACATGAGGTGTAAAAAGGGCGTCCACAATTCGTGGCTAGCGAAGAGCTACTGTCAAATTAATATGAAGTTCCCACCGGAAATATCGGAAGTGTGAATTTTGAGACTGTGCAGTTATTAATTCAGTTTTGAAACATTGCAGAGGTTTTAGAAAAGTATTGACCAAAGTGAGAAATTACAACGCTAAATTACACATACAGTCAAATTGATATGATAGTCCTTTCGGAAGTAGCCGGAAGTGTAAAACTTCTGGGGGTCTTCAAATAACACCACTGAACCTTAAGCTTAAACTAAAACTGTCTTAATTAATAGTGTAACAATGAAGAATACACTAAGGCTGTCTTAATTTTATGATTATTAATTGTTATTTGTGTTATTTGAAGACCCCCCTGCGGCCTTCCTAAATATTCGTATTTCAGCATTGCAATTTCACACATATTTCAGTTATTTTATTGCAAAACCATCTGCAAAACGTAAATTCAATGCATATTTACAAACAGAATAATCACAGATTTACACTTCCGGTAATTTGACTGTAGAAAGTCCAGAAATTTCACACTTCCGGCTACTTCCGGAGGGACTGTGACATAAATTTGAGTGTAGACAGAGAGGTAGTTTCATTAGCAGGAACATTTCCATTCCCCTTGCCTGCACACACGTGGGGTAAAATCGAACAGCGGTGTACTCAGGGGGCGCTCCTCGCGTCATCCAGAATAAATTGCGGGGGGTGGAGATATATTGTTATGACCTCTCTACCGTGGGGAGTTTATCGTTCCTTTAGAAAATGCTTTAATGTTACTTCATGAATAGCAAGCTTCATTCTTACACTGTGAAAACGTATTAGATATCGAATTTTTCTTTACAATTTTTTTTTATTAAAATTTTTTAATCAATTTTTATGATCTAAAAGAACATATTTTCAGCCTGCTGGAAATTTTACATAATATGATAATCATAAAAACAGATTAGATGTTGGTTCATTTTTTCAATATCCTAATATAACAATATAAATAGCACCAAATTGCCACAATATTTTTACATTTTAAACTTGCAATCTGCATCGAAAACGCCGCGGTGTAGAATCTTTTACGTAATATTATTATGTATAAACACTACGACATAATTAGTTAGTTGTTTTAGAACATGGCACCTGATGTGGATTATGACGTCATTAATAATACATCTCATTAATTCTCAATCAAATTAGTGAAAAAGCAAATATTATTTAAATTATTGAACAGTTAAGTATGGGTTTCAGATTATGATGCAATCATAACAACACATCGTTGAAAAGTGCTATTTAATAGAAAGGTAATAAAGTATGAGTTTTATATTAAATATTTCAAAGTTTAAAAAATAATTTACAACTTTTTATTTCTATACCAATTATCAGAAATTTGCCACATAAGGGTTTTAAGTATATCTATTTTCAATATAACTGATATAAACACAATTTTAGATTTGAAGATGGCTACTATATATGAACAAATAAATACCATTAAAATGTCCTTTCAATTCATACAGTTTTATAAATACATTCTCTACTATCATCCTATACTTGAAATATCTATTAATGAAAATTTTTAAAATTGTATCAATATATTTTTTAATGGATACTTGACTAATTAATATCATTGGTTGAAGTCCCTACATCATACATACAGTTTTATAACTACATTCTTTATTATCATTCTATACTTGAAATTTCTAAATGATCACTACATAAAATTGTGTTACTATACTTTTAAATTGCTGCTTAACCATGATAAATAACACTGTTCGAATTCCATTCAATTCATATATGCATATGTAGATTTTTGCAAAAAAAAAATAATACATTTATACTTGCAAATCTGAAATGATCAATGCATAAAATTGTATCAATATATTTTTAAATGGCTATTTGACTAATAACTATCATTCAATTCATATAGGGAGTTTTATAAGTATAATATAAAAAAATGTGAGTATCGTTCTATAGGGAGATTACATTACAAAAAGTGGCACTCCACGATCCATTCAAATCTAAAAAGCAGTCGAGGTTTTGCGGTGAACGATTTGAATGTAACGTTGATATTAGCTCTCATGTCCCCACAATACCTCAAGTTGAGGGGATGTTGCAGCCACAATGCAGTGAAAGAACATGTCTGTGCATGCCAGATTGTCATATCTGCACGAGACACTCGCGTTCAGGGGAGAAGCTTTTGTAA
This sequence comes from Siphlonurus alternatus, assembly GCA_949825025.1. Lineage (NCBI taxonomy): Eukaryota > Metazoa > Arthropoda > Insecta > Ephemeroptera > Siphlonuridae > Siphlonurus > Siphlonurus alternatus. The sequence continues at coordinate 23,441,387 of OX463785.1, read as the reverse complement.
TATATTCACCTTGCTGCAAGATTTGAGACTTAAACTTTGTATGAGATATGCTAGAAATGTGAATTAATGTTGGTTGCTTTCTTAAATTCTTCATATTTATAAATATAAATTATTTAATTGTTTTAAATGAAATATTTGTAGGAATAAAATTTAAAATTTGGTAAACTGAACAAATACACAAATAGTTTTAAAACTTGCTATGAAGTCTAATGAGTAAATAAAATTACCCTTATAACGTTGGTGTGGGCTGACTTGCGTATGAATAAATGACAAAATTAATTAATATAAAACAAATTTAATTTAACAAGTTTAATGAAATAATAATTTCCAATTTTATATTTTATGCCTGCGTTAACGAATTCAACCCCCTCTGCAATCTGGGAATTCATGGTATAAAGAAATCAATTACCATTAAATAATATTGTAATTAATTTATTATATGAGTTTTTAACACTACATATTTATTTTATGTACTATAAAATTTTTGTTCTTTATTGTTTTCACAAGCGTGTTAATTAAGTTTTATGGTATTATTGTAAGCAAGGAAAAATAACTTTTTTTTTTTTTCATTCACAAAATATGTTTTAATTTTTGCTATGTTATGAATATTAATTTGCATCGGTTCAAGTAAACATTGTTGTGTAAATATGCTCATTATATTTAACCAATTCTACTTAATTTTTAAGTTAGTTAACAGAGCTTGGCAGACTGTCAGCTCCTTGATAGCTGCTCAAGACAGGAAAATTCAAGTGAAAAGATACGTCAAGATTTTTTTTTATTATTTTCATTTATCGTATATAAGACAAGGTTATAATGTAACTTGTGTTTTATTTCATTTCATTCCATTAATTTATTGTTAAATATTAAACAATATTTTAGCTTTAAAATTCTTCAAGCAGTTTAAATTTATAAAGATAAGAAAATAATAAAATATAAATTGAAAGTAAATGGTGATCAGTTTTGACTGCTATTAGCTAGGCTTATATTAACTAATTTGAAATATTCTGCACTAGAGTCTTAAAATTTTAAAAATTGCTAAAACAATCATTAATATAGCTAGCCTGATAAAGAATCAAATAACCACCTTTTTGACATTGCTTCTTTTTTTACCCTATAAAATTATTTTAAATTTTTTAATCGTGGTAAATAATACATTAATGAGAGATATACTAGCCTAGTTTTTATAATAGTTTTACATAATTATATTTCTCTGCGCTAGTTGAAGTGTCCTATAACTTACTGTACTAACTTCATTTTCAATATTTTTATGTAATATGAACCCAACTTTAGTATTAATTATTATATCCACTTCAATATTCGATGGTTGAATTAATATAAACTTTAATAATAATTACCATTGAAATTGCATTCAAATTACATAAATTAAATATAAATTTAGTAAGGGAGTTCTGGAACACATGAAGTAGTGCACAAGATTATACTTGAGTAAACTATGTAGAAACTAGGTCAGTAAATTTCTCATTAAAGCCTCATTACGCGAAGAATTCTAAGTAGAGAGGAACGCTTCAATTAGCGCATTTTTCAAATTTAATTATAAAATTTTTGTAGAATTTTTATCTGCTGCAAAAACTCAATTTATACCACACTGCGCTGATCAATGAGCTTAAACTATAAGTACTATAACTATTCAATTTTTATGCTATAAAAATGTACATATTTTAATTTTCTGAGGTTAGAATTCATGTACGAGAATATTCACAAACATATTTGGAGTATATGTATACTTATGTTGTACGAGTTGAATTGCATTATGTAGCATTACATCAGTCGGTTACACAGAAGTGCATGGATTAATTGCATTACAGCTACTGACTTTACATTGAATATATTATTTATAATTAATTATTTCAATTTTTATGTAAGTATTTTTGCACACTTCAAAAATTATGCTACAAAATATATAAAATATCTTTTTATTCAAAAATTAAAAATAATAAATTAATATTTAGAAAAATTATATTAAATTAAACTATTGAATTTTAAAACAACAGTCTTGAAAAAAATGAGTTTTAAAATTAAATAATTTTAGTATAATGAAATAAATAATGAAAGATTTAATAAAATAAAATAAATATAATCCTAACTAATTGAAACAATTTCGTCTTCAACTCATTATATCCACGTCTAAACTGAATCTTTTTACCTCTAAAACACGTCTTATTTCCTCTTCTTTCAAAGTTAGGATGTAATGAAGACAATATTACTAACATTTTATGCTCAAAAGGAGGAAAAATACGTAATCTCGTTCTTTTCCCTCTTTTTTCCTCTAAAATGGTGCAAAATAAGATAACAAAAGACGAGAAGAGAGCAGCGAAGAAAATATGAAAATCATTTCAACTCAGGAACGTATAATTTTAATGTGAACAAAATACTTGAACATGATGATTTTTTCAGCATGGATTCGGTAGTAATTACAATCATTGCGCAATGCATGTAATAAAATTCAAGTAAGTTAATAAAAAAAATCAATCATTATGTAAACATTATCATTAATATTGATTTCTTGAAGAAAAACTCTCCCTTTCTGTCTCATTATTGCTAGATTATAATACATGGTAAGTACATGAGCAAGAAAATGAGAGGGAAAAGGGAAATGCATTCTGCTATTAAATATAATCATGACAGCGTGAATTTACAAGCACTCTCCGTTTCTCCCCTTAAAGCCCCTGGGAGTTATGCAGCCCCTCTTTCAAACAATTCCCACCACTACACATTAACACCTCGTTCGTAAATTTCCGTAGACCTTCGGACCAATTAAAAGACGTGTTACGACCTCTCAACCAATGAGAGAATTCCTTACAAGCCCGAAGAATTTGTACTTTATGTGTAATATTTGTATATTTGTAACCACCAAGCAGACACAATTACCATTGTTACTATAGCAACGCCTAAGGCAATAGCACTTATATATACCCCCATACATATACGTGTATGTGTAATATATATATATCACATACACCCCCAAAGTAAATATAATCATTAGATAAGTTAGTTTTATAATAATTTAATTTTATGGTTTTATAATATAATGAATTTAATAATATATCTTTTTTGGGGGGAGGGGTTCTCAAAACCATTCACAAAATACAAATTCACTGTTTGTAAAATAGAATTAAAATTACGATAATGGTAAAATTATAGAATTATCCCATTGCCCCTGCTTCATATGCAACCCTCACAATTGAGATGCTGAAAAAGTTGCCTAACCTCAAGGCGAGAACTTCTGATTTAAATTTTATTTATTATCATTATTATTTAAATTATTATTTAAATTATTATTTAATTATGCGTTTCTTTTTTATTTACTTATTTATTTATTTTGAACTTTTACTTATTTCGACAGGACAAAAATACGTTCACGTTATATTGTAACTATTTTTATGTATTTTAAAAAAATAATTTGAAGAGCATTAATTGCTTTCATTTTTTTAAATAGGGTAAACAGTGAGATTTGAACCAATATTGTGAAAAATTTAATACGAATTTTGATAATAAAACCTTTTAACTAAGCTGAAACATGAAAATTTGACACTTTTTGTAAATTAGTAGAAATACCGTTAATGTAAATAAATTTCATCAATAAACTAAAATAATGATTATTTTTCAATGTTCTAATAACATTAATAATGATTTATGTTAAAATTGTATCAAAATATGTAATAAATGTACTCGTATATTATATAAGATAATAAATTTATAATGTATTAAACTATTTAAATTCCTTAGATGTTGATATAAATTTAAATTAAATTCCACCAAAATTATGTGTAAACTTTAAATTTACAATGAACTATATTCAAATTTTAACTCCCTGTACAATATTCCAATTATAAAATGATGTTATACCCTGACGCAACACAGTAAACAACTAGCACAGTACTGTTTATAAATGAAAGGGTGAAAAGGAATGTTGCCCAAATGTAAAAGTTTGCAATTCTTTAAGCAGAGGTTAGAATCTTTATGTCTCTATTCATTATAAATAGAAAATATTTTTTTCGCCAAATAATGTATGATATAATTTTGTATAAAAATAACTATATTATTATATAAACGATTTAAACACGAACTTCTTTTATGAATGGATGAAATATTTACATCAGATGTTCTTCAGGTCACAGTATCGAAGGACCTTCTGAACATGTTAGAACAACTCCCTGAACTGCTATTGATGTAAAATATTGCTTGAATTATTGTACTTTGGAGACCTCAAAATTGTCTTTACAACATACTGCAGAAACGTCTAATGGATGCATCTTTAATGAGTCTCCAGTGTACGTCGGGAGAAAGTTTTGTTCTCTCTCCTTAATGTCATACTGCCAGGCGTGGTGACACTTCATTTTTCAGCCTGGCTAGACAGTCTAGCGCTCGTAAAATTGCAAATCCTCTGCCTCCTGACATTTGGCAATCAGTCACAGAGATATAGCTTTCAGAATATACTTACAATAAAATAAGTATGTAGTCTCCAATATAAAATTAAAATTAATTTTTAATTTATATATAATTTATCGACTACTAATTATATGCATAATATGCTTGTTTTATAAAAAAAATATTAAAATAAATTTCAAGTGTATTAATTTAAATTTATATCTTTATTGAATACAATAGGGAATCCTATGTTTAAAATAGCACCATTCATGTAAGTACTATTTATGATTATTCTGTGTATTTAGCATTATTACGAAAGTAATAATTCGTTTGAGGAGCCGTACCTAGCTAGAATCTGCAAAAATACAAATTTGAGAAAAAGAGAAACGAAAATTTCATTTATTTTAATAACTAATATTAATTTTATTTATATATATTTAAATTATCGACTGCCAATTTTATCCGTAATATGCTTATTTTTCAAAAAAATATGAAAATAAAGTTATGATTTATTAAATTTAATTTTATATATTTTTTTTAATTCTATTTAGTTTCTTAAAATATTAATATAGCACCATTTATATGCAAGCTCCATTTATTTATTCACTATTTAAGATGATTACGAAGGTAATACTACATTCCTCCTGGACTAGCTTGCATTGACGAAAAATGAAAAATAGTATCAGAAATATTTAATCCACTTTAAAAATAAAGTACCTCTAATCGATTTTATCATTCTCCTATAATTGTACTGCCTGTTTATTTATATTTCTTGGTATGGACACTCCAGCATTCTCCCCTACAACAAAATATCCCTCCCTAACGCACCACACACTTTAATTACTCGAGTCAACTGCAGCACGCGTGCTTAATTAGCATGACACCAAAATATCATTACTGCACGTATAACATTTCAAACTTTATTTCTTTATAAAAAGATAAGAAATATATTTTTTAAGACAGGTACAAAATTAAATTTATAATTTATGAGTGCGTACTTAAAATGTAATGTATTCTTGCACGTAATGCTTTCCAGTGAATAAATTTTACCCAGTTTTCGTTTATATTAGATAACGAAAAGCACGGGGAGTTTGTGAGTTAGCAACAGATACAACAACACAACTAAATTTTTGAAAGTATTTTTTACATGGGTCTTAGTTTTTAGAACGAAGTAATATAAAGTGAAAATCAATGGTAGCTTTGTTTTTTATTGAAGCCATTAAAATGCTATAATCGTATTAATTTTGCCAGTGAACATATGATATCGTATTCTCGCGTCACTTAAAAAAAACATGCATGTACAGTATGCTGTATTTAATTTTTAATTATACATATTTTTAACGAATTATTTTGTTTAATTGTAATAATTATTGGTATTAATTATGGTGTTATTATTTAACTATATTCATTATTATTCATGGTAATACATTTTAGAAATGTGATAGTATTGCAATTAACGGTTATTACATGACAATATTAACAGCCATATCGATTGCTTCCTACATAGAACCTACTATCGCATGCAAAAAGGCTTGGATTACTTTTGATGAGAATTAAATGTTATTTGACTGGACACACTTTTGACACTGACAGTAAGCCGCAGTTAGCATACATTTTTTAACAGTAATTATTATTACACGTACAGTGGCCGTCACAAAGAAAGTACACCTCGAACAGCAAAAACGTTACAGCTGCTTTGTTTGTGGATGTCACGCAGTAAATGAAGTTGAACAAAATTCATGAAATTTTCATATTTGCTTATTTGACCGAGAGTGATGGGTTGTCAATATTTTTTTTATTTTTTCACATATTTTTAGACCCTTAAAATCGTGATGTGACGTCATAGTCGTGTAAATATTAAACACGCAAACATAAGAAAAGACGTTGCATGACTATGACGTCACAGTGTCTTTCCCCTTGCTTTTGATGATGTTAGAGGGTTAAATTTTTTTAAATAAATTGAGAATACATTACTCGAGGTCCATTATCCAAATATGCAATTTTGTTATGATAGTTTTTCATTATTTATAATTACGAATTTTATAGATGACCTCTCATAAACATCTATTGGAGATGTAGCTTCAATGAATAAGGCAAGGGTAACATTTGTACTGTATTGAAGTGTACCAAGTGCAACATCAGGAGCGGAATCAGGGGGGGGGGGTACTAAGGGGAGCTGTCCCTTCCCCCCTGAAATGTTGGATTTAACATGGACAATGTAGGCAATTCCCCCACTCCATTTTTTTTTAACATTGGCCTTATGGAGGCAGTCAAAACCAATTTTTTTTTCCTGAATCCGCACCTGTATGACATAACCAAACAAGTTTCGTCCACGTTTTTACTTTGGTCATTCCTAGTATATATAGCCACAGATTTTAATATTCCATGTTGACTCATGGAAAATTTTCTAATTTATCATTTCTCCATAAAGTGGCGGTTCAATTTATTACTTGTGAATATTTTAAAGTAGGAGCACGAAAAACAGATATTTTATATAACCCTAATGGCCTTACATGGACATTGCCAAGTCTTTTTATTCATTCAAATCAAATTTGGCAAACTTCCAACTTGTATATCATTGTAATAACATTGAATAAGTAAGCTTGTTGTTTTTTTGGAGACCGACATGACAAAATTATAATAAATTGATTTACCTTTAGATTATGATAATGTTGAAGCTACGGTCACTACGTCACATATGACGGTGCAATGCGGATAAGTTGACAAAAACGAAGCCACCAGACTGCATACTTATAAAATAAATCCTCGAAAGTATTATAATTTGGTCACACCAAGTTTCATCAAAATCGAAAATTCTACTCTCCCCCCCCCCCCCTCTCCTTGTAAGAGTTATGGCAAATTAAACATTATGAATTTTATGATTTTTGTAAAATATACCTAATGGACAACGTACATGGAAATTTTTTTATTACAGAAATAAATAGAGGGCACCAAATTATGCTACTCTGAATTTTTTCAGATTTTTTTGAGACATATAACTATTTTTAAATAATTATTAAAAGTTTTGTAAGTTAAGTTGGCACCCTTGAATGCTTAATAAAAAGGATAGAACCGAGACGCCTATTGACGCCTCCAGGGAGCGTGGCCAAACTTTAAATAATTATTTAAAAATAATTCTGGGACTCAAAAAAAATCTGAAAAAATTCAGAGTAGCATAATTTGGTACCCTCTATTCATTTCTGCAATAAAAAAAATCATGTAGTAGGTTGTCCATTATAAGTACATCTTGGGACACCACGAACGTTTCCTCTGTCCAATTTGATGATATTGCAGCTCCTAGCGACAAAGATATTTAAATTAAGATTTTTAATTTTAGAAGTAAGAAGTAATCTTGAATATTCCAATTATATCACATCAACATGATAACGCCTGCAAATAGAGCTAGTGTAATAACGTTCATGGTGTCAAGAAGTGTATTTGTTTGTCGTAAGAAAAATGCTGTTTCTACATTACAAACATTTCTTTCCTAATTATATAAAAAATTGAAATTTGAATGATATAAATACAAATCTTTAATGCATAAAACGAAAACAAAATGCAAGAATTTGTACAAGTAATAAACTTCCCAAATGGAACCATTGAAATGAATTTAAATGAAATTCAATTGTTAAAAACTTTGTGAATAGTACACTTTGAACCAATAAAACTTTACCAAATAGTTGTGATAAAATATTTAAAGCTCGCTTTGTGCTCCAGTTTTGTTCAACTTTCAATTTCCTCGTCAGGAAATGGAACAATTCTCTCATGCACAACAAATATGAAATTTTACCTCTCTCTCTCTCTCTCTCTCTCTCTCTCTCTCTCTCTCTCTCTCTCTCTCTCTCTCTCTCTCTCTCTCTCTCTCTCTCTCTCTCTCTCTCTCTCTCTCTCTCTCTCTCTCTCTCTCTCTGGCGTACAATACAATATTTTATTACATGAATTCCTCACAAGAATGTATAAATCGATGTAAGCCTTTATAATAAAAAAAAAATATCAGTACTAAAATATACATTTTTTTTATCTATTCATGAATATATCAAATAATATAATGACGGTAAAAAAAAAATCAATCATTTGTGGTCTGTGCACATAAAATAATATCTTTCATTTCAAGATATGAATTAATTCAAGTGGAATAGAATTTCAATATCATGCAAAAAAGATATCATTTTTTGTTCAAAATGTTTGTTTAATTTGATAGTGTCTAGACAGGTAAAAAAATATTCAAACAAAAAGTAAAATAATTTTTTAATAATTTTTTTAACATGTGTTGAATGTTATTGAAATTGTTTAAAAAAATATAACCCAATCACCATCATATACTATGATTAATAATCTAATAAGGGAGTTTGGTTATTTTTTTTTAGCCCCAGTAAATTGAAAATTAAATGTCAATATGTATTAATTACTGAACACAAATTATGGATATAAATTGTTGTAAACTATGATAAACAGTAATTTGAAAATCATTTTATGTATTAAAAATAATATAAATCAGGTCTGGAAATCTCTTTGCATACTTTATTACTTGAAATTTACATCTGCATTTTCACCAAACCGAGATTATAAGTTAAACTTAAAGTTGTCCTCTAATTCGAACCCTCTTTGAGTAAATATATCATGTAATATGCATGGAAAATAAATTTGGAAAGCTAATTTATATAACACAATTAACCTTGAAAGGTTTTTAATTGGTTTAAAGTCGTCTAATTACAATGGAGACTGTAGCTTCTTTAATTAGATTTTACATTCGAAAGAGCATTGCTTTTATAAATACTTAAATTTTTGATTACAAAAAGTTTTAATTGTATTATCAAGAAACATTAAATCTTTTTATAAACTTAAAAAAAAAAAAAAAAAAAAAAAAATAAGAAAAAAATAAATCTGATATTTTGTTGAAATCCAAGGAATCGCTTACTGTGGATGAAAGGTAATAAAGTAAAAACGTGAGCTGTTTGCAAAGAAATGTTACCAAACTTTTTCGTCTTCAAGAAATAAAATGTCAAGTTTCAAAAGTTTTTATATCAGAAAAGTTAAAAAATACTTCTTGTAACAAATTATAAATGTAATTATCTTATTTTGACGTTAATTACGAGTAAAACTGTAATTTCGTAAGATGACATGAAATTCCTTTCTAAAAAAGAACGTATCTCCCTTACAATATGTTTTCACCCCTCCGGAGAAATGGACAAAAGATCTCTCCTGTAAATGCCTTTAAATGCGGTACTGAAGATGAGAAAACGCCAGGAATTTATGTAATTTTTCCTGTTCAAATGCACTCAAAAGAAAAAGGCATTTTTACGTTCTTTTTACAAGATTACACATGAAAGTTTTTACGGTGTCGTTGTATATAAATAGCTACATTGAGTGTCCAGTTTGCAAGGGTGATACATATTTTATGTGACTGGGGGAAATTGTTCATAACGTCTAAAATGTATGATAAAAACGTAAGAATTTAGACCATAGTGACGAGAGTAAACTCGTGTTCTTTTCGTGTTGGCTAAAGTGTTGAATTTTTTAACCGTCATGTTGCTATAAATTATTAACAATGTAATATTTTAGGTTTACGAGTTATTTCGACTTGACGGCAGAAGTGTGTGGTTTCATAACAAAACTCTTGAGAAGCTGAGAGAACAGTGGAAACCTAACTGTAGACCTCCCAAATTATTAGTGTCCTGAGAAACTAGAGAGCAAATGAAATAATTAAAAAATATTAATATTTTTTTAAGTTAAACGTTGAGATAATCTTGTTATACTTCAATGTATAATCATTAATTAAATATAGAAAAAATAATATTATGTACTGCAGTATGTACACACGAATGGAGTATCGACCTCAATTTTTTTTTATTGCAGAAATGGATAGAGGGTGCAAAGTTATGCTATCCTGATTTTTTTCAGATTTTTTACAGACCGGGAACTATTTTTAAATAAATATTGAAAGTCCTTTTTGTGACGTCACGAGGCGGGGAGTTCTATCCTTTTCTTAAGGAGCGGCGCCTCGTGACGTCACAAAACGAACTTTCAATAATTTTTTAAAAATTAGTTCCAGGGTTGTAAAAAATCTGAAAAAAAACAGGGTAGCATAACTTTGCACCCTCTATCCACTTCTGCAATAAAAAAATTGAGGTCGATACTCTATTATGTTTAAATTAATATAACAGGGATAGCTGCCACTTTTGTATTTTGGTGCTTTAAACTTTAAATGCTATCCCCTTTCTAACTATTGTTAATGTATATTGTCATTCGTGTATTTATAGGTGAAATAATAATAATGTATAAAAAATATAGCTTGATCATAATCATATCTCCCCCAAACCTCAAAAACTTTTACACTTTTTCATTTTCACAACCTGCCCTAGAGGGATATTCAGACATACTTGCAGCTTTTTTTGTGGTAATATACTGCCTAACTATTGATTATCGATTAAGTTATATAAACCCGCCATATAAAAAAATATTTACGAGGATGTTACTCATATCGTGCATGTTGTTCGAGTCGGGAGAGCCTTGCAGCGTCCTGGACCTCGGTCTGTGTAATGCTTGAGTGTATGAAACATGTATTGTATCTTCCGTAAATGGGCTATCTTAACAATAGCCTGTCCTGGATATAATATATTGAAAGAAGAAAGCATTTCGATAATGATGCATGTAGGATTGTTTTTGTAGAGATAATAATAATATAAATTCGAGCGTACATCAAAATAAATGCAACGGTTTCCTATAAAAGAAAATTAAAAATGCTGCATTTTAAATAATTATAGTTTCTATTGTATACCTTGCAAGTAAAAAAAAAAAAAAAAAAAATTTCACTATATATATATATATAGTTCTTCGTCAGGAATAATGAGCTATCTGCCTATCATGATTTTGTTGCAATAATGAGCTATTTCAGGTCAGAGCAAAACTGGGCTTCAATTTATACTGATATAAAGCTTATAATTGCGTTCACCTGAAATAGTAGATAGCTCATTATTTATGCAACGAGATCGTGATAAGCAGAGAGTTCATTATTCCGGACGAGGGACGATACATTATAATAATTCATTTATGTCTTTAGTATCATGTATTTCGTTATTAAAATTAAACTGTGAAATATTATTTTATTTTTTGAAGAAATTCAAACATTTTTTTTTTTAAATCTCAAGATAGTGTATACTATGATGCTATTCATCAAGAAAATGAAATATTATTAACAAAATGAAGAAGACTGAAAGACGTCTTTGAGCCCCGCGATGGAAATGCACAGACGTGATAAAGCATTCTTACGTCCTCGCTTTGAAGTTTGATATGAAAAGAACCACCGCACTTCACCATAACCTAACATTTAGTACGGACCTGTCTTTGAAAAGTAACTGTTAGAACGCGTGCTCTCTCTCTGTCCCTCTGTCTCTCTCTCTCTGTCCCTCTCTCTCTCTCTCTCTCTCTCTCTCTCTCTCTCTCTCTCTCTCTCTCTCTCTCTCTCTCTCTCTCTCTCTCTCTCTCTCTCTCTCTCTCTCTCTCTATCCTTTCTCTCTCGGGTATTGCATATGGTAATTTTCTTCATTGATTTGCTGTCTATACTGATACATAGTCACAGGCACCAAGTTTCTAACACTATCTGTTGGAAATAGGTTTCTATTTTTAATAAAAATAGTACGAAAACACTCGGAGTTAAAAAAATAAATAAATACAAGGGTGCAATGTGAAAGACACTAAAACATTCAAACAGTAGGAATACAATATTTCATATTTTAAACTCTAGTGGCTTCAAATATTTGCCTTTTTTTGAGATTTATACATGCATGTGTGAATATACAGAAAATAATTTTTTATACAGATTATTATATACACTAATATTTTACGTTTCCACGAAACCTCCCCATTACATATAAAATATTATCTGTTTTAAATGTTTTATTTTGTCAGACGAAGGGATGTCCATTCAATATATTGAGAAAATGACCTTTGCATGAGCCGTGAAGATAATTAATTTTTACTATCACTGCAGGTATATATTAAAAAAAATTATCATGCAACAATTAGGCTGAATGCGTCCACTTTGATTTACTTTTCGTAGTTTACATTATTGGAAACTCCTGCAGTAATTTAAAATAATATTTAAAAAATATATATATTTTTTAATTATTTCATGTTCAAAATCAATAAAAGTTAAACATTTTTTTAAACAAATTTGTGACACGTAGATCAATAATATTTAATAAAATAAATTAATAAAAATTAATTGTTTTAAAAAAATAAATTTTAAGTATTTACGAGTGAACATTTAACATTAATAAAATTTAATTTAAATAGAAATATTTAATATACATTAATTATATTATAAATTTATAATTATCATAATATACCATTTCATTTAATAGTACTATATTATTAACGTTAACAGAACCCATTATTATTAGAAAATTAATTAAATCCAACGATTACACAAATAAGATTTCTCCTGCGAACTAATTAGTTGACAGACGAGGATCTTCGCCCCTTCGCTTGGCTGCAGCTCTGCGTGTGACCGCCCCACAATCAATACTGCATGGCGGGAAAACCAACACCGCGCCAAGAACGATCCACGCGCAGGTAACACAAATTGAAGCTCTGTAGATCGAAAACAGACTTCCGGTTTGTACTAATGGTGGCGACACAACTTTTGGGTAAGATAATGTCAAAACCATTTATCTTTGGTGTGACGTCACGTGACCCTCCCATTAGAATTGTATTGGAGGACAAAGGAAAATGTTCATGACGTCAAACAAAAGATAAATGATCGTGACTTTAGCTCGGAGTGGCCGCTAGTTGAACTACCTGAATCTTATTTCCGGTTTGGGTGTACGTGAAACGTTTCTAAGCCGCTTTGGACAAATTAATAATGTACTCTTTCCGTGCGACTGCATGGAAAAACTTTTTAAATAGTTATTTTACTAGCGCTACAAAAATTGTTAGTTCATTAATCCTATTTATAAACTATGCCGACCATTTTGAAAGAGGTTTCCATGGTTTCTTCAGTTATATGTGAATACTTGGAAGGATTGCTAGGCCAGCATGACCGGGTTTGAAAGGAACTCAAAAGGTCGGGTATATGCAAAAGCTGGGAAATTAAAGTATTTTATTTATTACCCTACAAAAGAGGTCAGTTAATTAGTTTCAATAATCTGCATACGAGTGTCACAAATCAGGTTGAAGTAACGTTCATGCTTTCTTTAGGTGTAAAAATGGAAAACTTGGAGGTTGAAAGAGGTTCACCAAGCTTCCGTAATCTATGTTGCAGTAACGCCAGCAATGTACTGGGTGGAGTTTTTAAATGAAAAAATATTAAAATTTAGATTAAAAAGTCATGTAAACTCTTTGATCATATCACCATCTATATGCATATAAGAACACTGCAGTTAAGATAATGGATCTCGGGATAGAAAGGGAGTTGCTATGTCTCTTTCTCAGCATTGTCGCCTATGGAATCTATGGATATGTACAGTACTTGGTAAACTTTTAATTTTATTATTATTTTTTTTTAGGATGGCTAGATTCTAGGTGCTCTTAACTTTATCAAAATTAAAAATCTGTATCTTTTTGTCTCTTGACCTGCAGTCTTAGCATACAGTTATAAGAAATAAATAATTGGATAGCACGTACTATTGTCAAATACAGGGCATATTTATGTTATTCTCCTATACCTGTGTCCGCAGTTTAATTTGACTGCAAGTATTATAAGATATTTTGTCCAGATTAGAAATAGATTACAAGTGGCGACGTCATCGGGAGAAGTTCGTACTAATGTTTTTTGTTTGGCTCATTAGTCTTACATCTTGTAAGGTCTTTGAACGACGTCCCATTTATAAGCGGAGACGTGAGGAGGGTTAAAATTTAAGTAGCGTAACTATTGATCCCGACTGTATTAATTAAACCAGGCTTTGATGAGCTGATAATGCTGAGCTTTGCACTTTGGTTGGATAAGTGTGTGGATTATTTTTAAAGGATGAAAATTTCTTTCTTCTCAATTTTCATATTTATTGATTGAAATTGCCTATTTGTGAAATATCTGACAATAATTTATAACAAAATTTATTGATTTATACGTTATTCACAATATATATTATATAGTAAAAATTTATATTCAATATGAAATTTTATTACTGATTTTATTAGTTTTATAAATTAATTAAGCAGCAAAATTTTTTTCATATATATACATACAATAAAATTTTAAATGAAATATGGTGTTCAATTAAAAATTTACTTTTTTCAGTACTGTAAAAAACACCAAAACCTTTTATTTATATATACACTCATAAATGTTCATTAACAATTTAAACTTGTTAAAACAACACACACGTTAATTAATGTACTCCCCTGGACGAACGTTTCCTGGTGCTTTTAGTGACGTCATACAAAGGTATGATTATATTTAAATGGCCGGATTGTTATTTGATTTGGTATTAATATTCTTACCTCTATTCTTGCATCTCTTTTTCTCATATAGTTATAACTCCAACATGGTGTGGTGAAGACGGCTGGATAATTAATTTATAATATTTATATTAAATTAGATCAATAATAACAATTTACATTATTTAAAAATTTATTAATTTATTTACTATGGTACATATTGCAAATGCAAACTGGGAATTCCCTAAATTAAACTTATCATCGTCATTGTTATTTTTTTTCCGGATAATTAATAAATAGTTCACAATTTTAATCAATACAGGTAAAAAAACAATACAGTCTTCTCCACATGTTTAAAAATATTGCGTCCTTGGAGTCATGAGTCACGCTCGCAGTGACCCGTGTTTAAAAATTACAACTACATCTAACTGCCGGAGGCTTACGCATTGTAGAAGTCTTTTGTCTTTTATATCCAGATTTTACGCTTTACTTTGAGTTGGGAAAGCCGAAACGTTTAAAACTTTTAAGTGTTTATCACAGTTTCCACGACGCAGTCTTCAAACGTATGGCTGCTTTCAGAGGGGGGGACTGCAACCCCTCCCCGAAATTTCGGATTTAGTATGGATAATACAGTCGTCTCCCCTACTCCAAACTTTTGTCAACATTGTCCTTATGAAGAGGACCTTTCCCCCTCCCCCCCCCCCCGAAATTTGGTTCTGAATCCACGACTGCTTCCTTTTAGTTAAAAAATTCCATGTTCCAGAAAATAATTATCATATACTATAAGTTGTTTTTATATTATCACAATCACAAAACACGTCATCATGTATTTAATGTCAATAAAACGTCATATATAATTAAGTTTCAGCAGAAATTCAATATAGATTTACTGTCAAGCATGTTGTGGCATGTTTACCAAGTATAGGAGGTGGAAAACAACTTGTCATCGCTGCTTCCTCACTTTTTATCGATTGTGAGTAGAGAGTGGGCGTCCTTGTAACCTCGCGTGGTCCTGGCTTCGCAGCCTGCGTCGAGCAAAAGCAGCTTAGATGCGTCTTGCCAAAATAAATAAACCGAGAGACGTCCAACTTCCCTCAATCAATATTTTCTCTCTCTTATTACAATAATAAAAGTTATTTTCCCTGTGTTATTTATAATCAATATATATATATTATTATTAGCTGTTGGTGATTCTTTTTAAATTTCAGTTAGATATGCCAGTAAACTATATAATATAACCATTATAACAGAAATTGAAAATAATCCAATGGGTTGACATAAAATTAAAATATATTAATTATTAACATACCTGATGTTTTTTTTTATTTCCTTACGAAGAGTATTTAATAATTTAATAATCAAAGTGTCATTATAATGTAATTCAATGTAAGAAAGTATTATATATAATTATGCTTTGCAGAGAAGTGTGATGACATTAATATGTATATCTATATATAACAATAAAGAATTGTGATTTTGAAGAAACAGTTAATAAGATATAATTTCAATTATTTTATAGAGTATACGCATAAAAGTAAAAAAAATAATAATAATATTAGTTTTACAAAAAATGAAGCAAAATTATTAGTGCAGTTAAAATACAATGACCTTAGCAATTATTACATTTTATTAAAGGTCACCAAAATTAAATTAAACTCCATACAAATAGAATTTCTTTTCTTATTAGAATTCTTATTTTCAAACAAATTATTTAACTAGAACCTAGTTATGATTCTCTCTGTTCGTAGCAACCATATATGTTTCATTTAAAGTTTAAAAGTATAACAAATATATTACGAATTACCATTCAAATTATAATGCATATATATGTAAAAAAAAAAAAATGGCAACTACTGAGCCTGCAGGTTAAAATATAGGCTTATTTCTGTACAATCCTTTCTCTATGTGTTCGATAACAATATATCACCACTCACAATCAGATATGAAATAAGATGCAGTGTGGTCTACTCATAATTGAGTTGTCGATTCAATTTTACAAGGCCGACTGCTTTCATGTTACATTTTATTCAAATTTATTTACAAAAAGGCTTATAGTTTTGAATACATTTTAAAATTATATTACTACGTATTTTAACACATATTTCATTATTCTGATGCCTAACCAAAAAAGTGGTGCTGTTTTATTTTTCACCTCTGGACATCACCACGAACTTTACTACTGCTTTGTTTGTAGGCGTTACCACGCAGTCTATGGAGGCGTAGTGAATCAAAACTATTTTGATATTGATAGACTGAGTGCTCCTCTTACATCTTTCAAAATTTCAAATCTATATCTATCTGTCTATTGTAGCTGCAGCTCTAGCAAGTGAGACAGTGGTAAAGTTTGTGCTGTCTGCAACAAGACGTGTCTATTTTCTCTACTCGAGAATGCACTAAGCAAATGCAAACAAGGATTTACGTTTTATCATTCTTCTCATCCCGCTGTTTACCAGCCGCACTTCCTGTGCTCGCTCCCCCCTATAGCGATGTATCTCTCCGCCGCTTTATTTACGTGTCTTTATATGATGGTGAGATTACTGCATTACACTTGTAAAAAATTATTTTTTATATTTAATTTTGTCCAGGTAAAAATTAACTTTGTTCCTTGTATCAAAACAAAATCCAATCTAAAACATTATATATCGTTCCTTGTCTGGAATAATGAACTATGTGCTTACCGCGATTGCGTTGCAATAATAAGCTATTTGCTATTTTAGGTGAGCGCAACAATGTGCTTTTTATATACCAATTTACAGCTCATAATTGTAGCTACTTGAAGTAGCAGATAGATCAATATTCTAAAAGCGAGGGATGAAATATGTTATATTATTCTAATGATCTGCCTGATTATACCTGATAATATATAATTATACCACATGGACTTACAATTAGTTAAAAAAATGGGAAATTAGTTATTTTTAGCTGAATTATCATAGCAAAATATTTTTAATACAATACTAATTGGTCTGATATTGTATATAATTATACCTGCATTGTCAAACTTTTGTAACATTAAATTATAATTTTAAAACTGGACCTTTTCTTTTTATTGTGTACCTGATTTTTTTTATTTTTCTTGTGTAATTTGTAAGTTGTGTTATTTTGGCTAAAAACAAAAGATTTTTTTTATGTGGGAGTGACGCAGTCATGCATAATGAGCAAACTGAGAGAGAGAGAGAGAGAGAGAGAGAGAGACGAAGCGTGAAGGTCGCGTCAGGTAACTCGAGACAACATTCTAGACGAGGAGGGAAATTCGCACCTGATGACGTCACTGCGAATTAATATCAGCTGCTGCTGGCTTTATTGATGTCAGAAAAAATGAAAGGACAACTTGGATGTTGTTGGAACTTCACCACAGTAATACACTAAATTATCGTTAGTAAATTCACCGAGAGAGAATATATACAATATTATCCCCTTTGATTTCAATAATATTTTTTCTATCACGTTTCAATGTTTATTATTAATTTGTTATTAAAATAAATTTTGATAAAAAAATAAAACAATAATATAATATACTCATAATGAGAGCTTTATATTAAATATTTAATTTGTTACAAACCATTATATAAACGTGACAAAATAAAAATATTGTGAAATACATCGATCATTATAGATAAATAATTTTACTAGAATTATTTTAAAAATGTTTAATGATATATGTTTTATCATAAATTTAATTTAAATTAATTCACT
Organism: Siphlonurus alternatus; assembly: GCA_949825025.1. Classification (NCBI taxonomy): domain Eukaryota; kingdom Metazoa; phylum Arthropoda; class Insecta; order Ephemeroptera; family Siphlonuridae; genus Siphlonurus; species Siphlonurus alternatus. The sequence continues at coordinate 23,422,925 of OX463785.1, read as the reverse complement.
ATATGATTCATTTTGTTTCATATTTATTTTAATTCATTAATTATAATAAAAATGTAAGAAATTATTTAAAACAATATTATAAGTAACAGTTTAAATTGTTAAAAACAAAATATTAATTATTTGTATTGTTTACAATAATTGAATGGTAGAGAATAATGAAAAAAAAAAAATTCAGTAGGCCATTTTAAATTAAATTTATACACAATCATAATTTTAACGCTCTCATTAAAAATATAGTGAAAGGGAAAAAATATAATATTATTAAAATTATATATTGCGAAGAATTAAACAATGTTATACATGAACTGGGCTCTCAATTTTTAACTCTGTGAAAACATCATTATTGCAATTTGTATGGTGAAATAAATTCTAAACCAATATCTTCGAAATAATGTAAAATTTGGGGTATTCGTCAGTTACGCAGTGTGGTGACACAGAATACATTCGAATGGATAACCGCAAATCAGGTTAGTGAAATGTAATACTACAGCTCACATCGGCCAGATATAATGTGACAGCTTTATATGAATTGAACGTATCAAAACAATGGACACTTAATAGAGGTTCTTTAAATTTTACTCATATATTATTCATAATTCATAAGCTAATATATCATGGTGATCGCTTATTAAATACAAATTAAACGTCATATGCTTTATAATTGAGATTGAATAGGACATAAATATTATAATAAATACTATTCCACCTTATTTGAATATTATTTCCTAGAGCAATATATGAATAAATTTTTTTAACAAATAACTAAGGTATTGTAACGATGTTAAAAATAAAAACTGATTATTTCGCTGAAAATATTTATCTTTTTTTAAGTCATTGTAATGTAATTTTCATTAAAGCAACTATAATTTAAAGTAAAATTAATATAATAAATTACACGATTTTGCATTTCGCATTAAACAGTTAAAATTAATTTTTTTTAATCTTTTTCTTTTATATCAAAATCAATAAATTGAAACAATTTCATTTTAAAATGCTTTTCACTACATGGCGTAATGTTATAATATTTATAAATAAATAACAATCGTTTTATTTGAATTGCTTTTTTTAAAGTAACGAAATTATTTTTAATAAATGTTCTAAAGTAAAATAAAAAAATTAGTAGATAATTTGATTAATTACAAAAAAAAAAAAGTTATTCAAGCAACTTTTTTACATTTTTCAACATATTTTCACGTTTCATTTTACGAACATATATAATTACAAATAACGAGACATCATGACCTTTTTGATAAAACCTGGTCTTACCTTTTTGTGTCTTGCTGCCGTTCTTGGTAACGCTGGCCAAGGAAGATTCTGCAAACTTTGTTTGAACGTCTCCTCATCTTCCTCTAATGACACCGAGATCATCTTTAACCTCGGAGTTACTTGAGATTCCAACCTTGTCTCGTAAAAAGTCAAAAGATGTTTCGAGAAATCTACGCATTGCGGACAATTACCACTTACCAAGTAAAATCCAATGACATAATTTTTCATCTAATAATATAAAATCATCACTTGAAACTAATTCATTTGTTGTTGGTATTAATAATTCACTTCCTATTAGTCTTTTTAATGCCATTGTTATTAAGCACGTGTTATTGTATTGATTGAATGTCGGTACGATGTGTACAACTTGAGCTCCTGTCCTCTACTGAAAACCTCTGCAGACTGATGGAAGGGGGGGGGGATTACGTGGCTGCCATGCGCTCCTCGCCGCTCACCGCGCATGTAATATAAGCAAAAAAACACAAGAAACAATTTATATGAATGGCACGGTATATAATTTTCGATCCAGACTTCGTATAAAAGAACCTTTCTTTTTTTTATTTATTTATTTTTTTCTTTTGTATAAATAAATATAAAATATTTTATTGGAAAAAATTTATTGGATTGTACTGGTATATTTTTATATTTACATAACGATATATGTTGCATAGAATTTTTTTATACTGGAGT